>LR812519.1:9394859-9774859 GCA_903798195.1 Danio kyathit
TTATATACATTTTTTGCAACATAACTATTAAACATAATTAACAACAAAGAAACTCTTTAAAAACTAAATGTACGCACAACAAACTATTCTAAAAGTTTTATTCAGATGTATTTGTTGGTGATTGGATGTGTGTTGGATCGATTTAGTAGCTTTACATAAAGGAAAATTAAGACGCGTTTAAAATTATTTTTGACCTACAAGACAATATTTCAGTAAATTTCAGACTTTTTAAGGCCTAAAATTTTGTTTTTAAATTTAAAACCCTGAAAGAGTGTTTTGGGGTTGCACTGTAATCCTTAAAAAGCATATTTTGATATGCAATTACAAGATTTGTGTTAAAGACGGTCAAAATTATTCGCCCTCTAATGAATTTTGTTTTCTATTTCAAATATGTAATGTAATGTATTTTTTTATTTAATGCCATGTCAGCAACCAAGGCTATTTTCATGGCAGGAACATTTCAATAATAAATATACAATTAAAAATCAACAAACAAATGAATACATAAATTAAATAAGATTTTTAGTATTAATGCAAGATAAAAATTCTAAAACCTTTTCTGGTGTCACTTTGCTAAAAATGTCCTTAAGAGAGTTAATTTCATAAAAAAGTCTTCTAGAATCATTAAAAGCAGGACAGTCCAGTAAAATGTGCTTAATGGTAAGAGGAATTGTGCAGCACAAACACTGAGTAGGATTTTCACCTTGGAGCAAAAAGCCATGGGTTAGTCTTGTATGCCCAATACGCCATCTCTATTTCAAATATGTCACAAGTGATGTTTAACAGCAAGAATATTTCCTCTAATATCTGTTCTTCTGGAGAATACCTTGTTTCTTTTATTTAATTTTTTTTTAAAAGATTTTTGATAGTTATTCTATTCTTCTTTGTTTTGCTCAGGATAAATTCTAATGCACATAAAAAAAAATACAATGAATAAACTTGAATGGACGTTTTGCTCTTTTACAAGTGTGCGTAAAGATATCCTCACCTCTAGTACAGGAGGAAGAAGCGGGTTCTGAGTGAAGAAACCATGCTTTCTGACATGTTGCGCACTTTCAGGTAATTCACGAACCCTCTGAAGAACAGCAGGAGCCCTGGAGAGGAAGGAAAATGGGTTAAAGGTCAACAACTGGATCAGGTCGAGGCTCTGGCCGCTCCGTCATTAGGTGAAAAAGCCTTGGAAAATGAATGTTTTATGAATATCAGGGCTTAATAAAAACCACTACATATTCATGAAGAGAAAATAAGTGCAACCTTATTATTTTAACTATTTTTTTTAATGTTTTACTGTGTGCTATTTGTTAGTACTTTTGTCTTGCTTTCCTTGTTTTGTATTATTATAATGATCTTTTGTTTTATTTCCTATTAGTCGTTTTTTTCTGGACAGCGCTTTGAATCTAATCATGGTGATGAAAGTGCTTTATAAATAGCAGCAAATACACTAATGCGAAAATTATTTATTGTTTCAATTCATCTAAATTAATTTAGAGTTTCATTGTGCTTAAAAAATTACATACATACAGTTGAAGGTAAAATTATTATCCTTCGATCTGGTGAGGTTTTTTATTCTTTTTAACAGAGCAAGGTAATGTTCATATATTTAATATTTTATAATAATTAAAACATTACAGGAGGGCTAATGTATATTTATGTATGTATGCATGAATGCATATATGTATGTTTTTATACATGTTTTAATTCCATATCAGCAGCATTGGTTGTATCATTTCAAAACCTATACTAAATATACACTATATAACATATCGATTTCTTAATAAACATTCATTATACAAAAAAAAAAAAAAAAAAAAAAAACATACAAATAACAACAACACTGAAAAGGGTCAAATACAATCTTTTAGTTTGATTAATGATTAATATTGTACAATTCCTCCATAAGAAACATTTTAAAACATTTCCCTTAAAATATTTCCTGAATAAAAACGGTTCTCTAATATCATTTCAAAATACACATTCTAATAAAATATGTTTTATCATGAAAATATTCTTACACAAGAAACAAATACGTTTTTCTTCCCCTTTCAATAAATGAGTGTGTAAGTCTTGAGTGGCCGATCTCATATTCAACCTGATCATGTCTATTTTCCAAAATGGTCAGGAGGGCTAATAATTTAGATTTTTAACTTTATGTATGTAGCCTATATAAAATGTGTAAAAAATATTAAGATTCAAATTTATAGTTATGATTTATAGTTATAGTATAGTACTTTTTTTCTTCTGTAAACATTTAATGACATTTCTTTCCTAAATTAAAATAATTTAGATCATTGTTACTCGAATAAAATAACAAAAAAAAAGAGTTTGTTTTAAGCCATTTACATACATTTTTAGACAACACGATACCAAAATAGTTACGAAATCAATATTTGTTGAGATAACCCTGATCTTCAAATCACAACAAATAAAAACATTACCTGTACGTTTTTGGACCATTTGCTGTTTTTTGTAAAACAAAATGCCCTAAATGACAATATTTTTATTTCCAATTTTGATGAAATGTTATTCAGATATTTATAGAATTAAGCTAATATTAACATTTTACTCAAAAACATTCCTAATAAATCGAGTGATTTGTTTTTCCACAGCAGTATTTTGAATTGAATTGAATTGAATTCAAATGGTATTGTACTCAGTTAACCAGCAGATGGGGGTAGAGTATTAAATGAAATAATGGGTGGTGACTGACTCAAACAAGGAAAAACCTATTATTTTGACAGTTATTCCTTTAATTATTATATATAAAAAAAAAAAAAAAAAAAAAAAACAGAAGGGAAAAAAATGTAAATAAAAACAAAGAACAAAACGGTTGTCATATGGGTTACAAAATCACATTATCACAAATTGTTTACAATGACGTACTCAGACCATTTTTGTCAGTATTTGTTGCACTTTTTTGAGTCAAATCTTAGGTTAAAAGTCAGTCTTTCCATACAGTGCATTTCCTTTACAATTCCTATCCACTGAGCCCTTGTTGGAGGATAAGCCTGAAACCATTTTTGAGTTATGGCTTTTCTACTACTCACCAAAAGGATTTGAATTAAGTATTTATCAATAGTAGGAATAATTTCTGGTATTTTCCCAAGGTATAATATAATAAATGAGTAGACTAATTGTTCTCCAGTTATCTTTTTTATTTCAGTCACTATTTCATACCAGAAGGTCTGTATTTTTGGGCAAGCCCAAAAAACGTGAAAATGGTTAGCCATTGAGGTTCCACATTGTCTCCAACAAGAGCCCAAACTTTCAATACTTCTACGCAATGCAGACAGTTTAGGAGTTATGAAGAACCTCATCAGATTTTTCCATCCAAACTCTCTCCAGGCTTTCGAGATTGTGGTTTTTGCTTGTGTGACACACATATGTGTCAAGTCTTCCTCTTTTATTTGTTGGTTTGACTCTTTCTCCCATTTTTCTTTTATGTAATCTGATGAATGAGTCTTACAGTTTTGTATGCATTTATATAATTTAGAGACCAGTTTTTGTTTTCTTTATTTATTTATGCATCCGAAAATACTGTGATCAAATTATAATCATCCTTAAATTTATATTTTTTTATTAAAGTATACTCTAACTTGCAGGTATCTGTAAAAATCCTGCTTTTCTAGGCCAAATGTATCTGATAATGTCTGAGAACTCATGAAATGTCTGTTAGAGGTCAGTGAACTGAATGATGTGATTCCTCTCCAAACAAAAAAGCAGATGCATAATAAATATAAAACATGATAACAAAATTAATGTGTTTTAGAAGTAAAAAGAACTAAAATGTTATGCCATCCAATAACAGCAGAAGATAGTTGCATATACTGAAGGTACAGATGCCAAAATGAACTAAACAACTCCTGTGTTATACTGAATCAAAATCCCTGCAGTTTTCTCTATTGAATTCTCTGAAAGAGCCATTTCAATTATAGACTGAATTTTTAAAAAGGTAATACAAATCTTAATTTTCTGCCTTTCCAAAGCTTGATGACTTCTTATTTTGTATATAAAGACACTTGGAGTGCTCTAAAAGCGGGGACAGTCCCTTCAGAACAATTTTTTTTCCAGTTCAAGGGCATTCTGCATTGGATGTGCTGTGAATTTCGTCTTTGGTTTGCTTTTAAAAGGAAACGTTCACAATGTTCCGATGCCATACGATAATACTCCAAAATACGCAAATAAATCAAATCTAAATAAATAAATAAATAAATATTTTTGAAAATAAATAGATTACACCAAGTTTAAGCTATTACTAAATAATTATAGCAATTAAAAGAAAGAAAAAAAATATTTAATTAAAATAAATGTTTATATTAGTTGTCAAATTCAATAATGAAAGTTAGTTAAAAGCTAACTAAATAAATACTCTGTTATAATCAGTGATTTGAAAAAGCAAACAATATAAATAATATAAAATTTGAGTAAAATAAAACTGATGACTACAAAATGTTAATATGCTATGTAGTGTGGGAATAAATTTATATAATCTAGTTCCAAATTAGCCATAATCTATATATATCTAAAATGTTATATTCTTTGGTTTTAGGGTGTGACAGACCTTAACCCTGACTGCAAATTGTTAGTTTCACCGCACAGCTGTGTCTATTGTCTAACAAATGGCTAAGTACTGGTCAACTAGCCGGACGGGTTCTGTCTCCAGAACCCGTTATAAGCTGATGAGATTGGAGCCAGAATGGCAGGTCACACTAGTAACACTTCATTTGCATGCTTGGTTTCTGGAGAAAATGTATTTAAACTGAGTGTCTGCAATAGCAGAGAGTTCTTTTGACGCACAGCAACGTGGGGTTCCTTATTAAAGAATTCTGCTTTGAAGATACCCGAAGTTTCTCCCTGGTTTTTGGCTTGTCTTAGAAGTTCACAACAGTAGTTACAAATTACCTTTTATATACAGTTTAAATCTCCTATCCAGTGTAGGAGGTTTAAAAATCTGGGTCGAATGCTATCCACCTAATATCCCATTATGTTTTTCTAATTGTAGATTTGACACTTGTTCTGATGTGATCACATCCCCAAACTACACAAACTCAGTTTAACCCATTTAAAAAAAAATAATAATAATAATAATTAAATAATTTAGAAAAAAACTTACCAAGAACCAGGAAAATCCACCAGAGCCAGTACTGTCCATTGAAGTATCCGGTAAAGTAATCTGAAAACTGAAAATAAGAGGTCTATTAGAAATCACATACATAACTGAGCATGTTTTTCTTTTAATGGTCATTTTCATAGTTAAAGTTCATTCATTCTTAAGAGTGTGCTTTTTTAGATAATCCCTTAATTAATCATTACTTTATTTATTTACTCCGAGTCTCACCCTGACGATGAGGATCCACTTGATAAGAGAAAGGCCAAAGCCGCAGATAGCACCGTATCGACCAGCAATGGTATTGGTCAAACAGAAGGACAAGCAAAACCCGATCCAGTTGAAAAGAAAGGCCACTGGTCATAGAGAGAGAAAATGTTACATTAATGGAGAATGTGAAAAAAAAACTACAGTTAGAAACAAGTGGAGGATTCATTTTTGGGTGAACTATCCCTTTAAATATTCGACAGAGAGATGGCAATGCACTGTTAATGAAAGAGCGAGTAATAATTATTCAAATAAAACTGGGCTATGATCAACTACACTGCACTCACTGTCATGCTCATATCACAGAGTAAACACGATATACTGTTTATATAAATACATAGAATGCAATACATCACAATGCCACCAGATGGGGGACAAAGATCACTAATGCAGGAGGTATGCGGTAAAGTCTAGATGGGATACAGCTGCGGATACTGACATGTTTGTGACGCTGTACAACATTAGTATTTTTACACTACTGTTAGCGGTGTAGGATTGGGGTGGGAGTAGGCGTTAATAAAATACAATTTAATGATAATTTAAGAAATAATACTCTGTATAAGTACTGTTTTACATTACTGTGGTGGTTGGGTTTGGTTTAACGTTATGGTAATTTAATGAATAATGCAGAGTGCGAATTATACACTGACGATAGGGGGAAGTCCATTTGTTCTGTAATTTTAGTTCGTGTAATACATGCTAGTTAATCAATAGATAATACATTTGGTTAATAAAATGTATGTATTTAAATTACATTTAATTTATCCATAAAACGTATTTAACTTGTCAGGGTTTTGAGTTAACGTTAGGCCTATATTTAACGTTAGTGTAACGTTATTCTGACCTACAGTAAGCTCTGATTATTTATTTCAGAGGTTACTCTAGGTCAAACTATAAAAACTGCGTGTAATTTTACTGTCATTTTGGACTATATCTAGATATAAACAGCTATTTTACAAGAAAAGTGTCTTTTGAATACTTACGATGTCTATCGGTGCTCCAGATGTGCCTGTATTTTTTCCCTCGCATAGAATGATTGGCGCGATTATGCATTCACAATGGTATGATCCATTATAGGGGTTGTCAAATTAATTTTTATATTTAATATTACTTTAATTATTAATATTATTATTTAAGATACAGATAAAAGAAAAACTACTTCTTACTATTAAAGGGCTGACCCCCACTTACATCTTGTTTTGACGTCCTTCAGGGGGGATCAAGTGTTAATTAAGGGGGTTAATCCCGCCAAACACCCCTGGGTATAATTTTCATGGTTAATTCATGGTTGGGTTTAGGTTTAGGGTATTTTAATGAATAATGTAAATAACTACCATAAACTTCCAGCTGCAGTTGTATCCCTTCTTGCACGATGTACGCAAGTATTTCGATTACAATAATATGCTGCTATTCCAAAATAAATATGTAAAAAACACATACGACAGACTCAAGATGGCCCATTTTGGTATCTGCTCGAAAATAAAAGTACAAAAGGGGTTTTATATGCATTAAATACATATTAAACAGGTGTTTTGTCACAGATAAGAGAAAACTTCTCACTATTAACTAACTAACCCCCCATACATCTTGTCGTCCTTCAGTGGGAGATCAAGTGGTCAATCACGCCAAACCCACCTGTAATTCACACCCTCGGTATAATTACGGTTTTTACATTACTTTCATGGTTGGGTTTAGGGTAATTTAATGAATGATATAAATAATTCTCACTAACTTCTGGCTATTTGTATCCCTTCTTGCAGCAACCGATGTATGAAAGTATTTCAACCTGGTACGATTGCAATAATAATGCTGCTATTCCAAAATATGCATGTAAAAACATATAGGACAAACTCAAGATGAGCCATTTTGGTGTCTGCTTGTAAATAAAAGTGCAAAATAGGTTTTATATGCATAGAACACATATTAAACAGGTGTTTTGTCACAGATAAGAGAAAACTTCTCATTATTAAATAACTAACCACCATACATCTTGTTTTGACGTCCTTCCGCCCTGATCAAGCGTTAATTAGGAGGGTGAATCACGCCAAACCCCCCCTGTGATTTGCACCCTGGGTATAATTACTGTTTTTTACATTACTTTCATGGTTGGGTTTAGGTTTAGGGTATTTTAATGACTAATGTGAATAATTATTTCTGATTAACCTCCGGCTACAGTTGTATCCCTTTTTGCAACAAGATGAGCCATTTTGGTGTCTGCTTGTAAATAAAAGTACAAAAGAGGTTTTATATGCATAGTATACAAATTAAACAGGTGTTTTGTAAAAAGATAAGAAAAAACTTCTCACTATTAAATAACAAACCCCCCATACATCTTGGGGGGGGGGGGGGGGGGGGGGGGGGGGGGGGGATCAAGCATTAAATAGGGTGGTCATACACGCCAAACCCCCTGTAATTTGTACCCTCTGTATAATTACTGTTTTTACAATACTTTCATGGTTTAGGTTTAGGGTAATTTAAAGAATATAAATAATTCTCATTAACTTCCGGCTACAGCTGTATCCCTTCTTGCAACAACGAAGGTACACAAGTATTTTTGCAAGGGCCTAGCGGACATTTTAAAAGTGGCGGGAACATCTGTATGAAATTCAAAAGTGTACGTTCATATAATTATTAATGACCTGTTTCTATTGGTCTGTCTATAAAAGTGAGGGGGATGTATCCCCGTCCCCCCTGGTTGCTACGCCCCTGCTGGTATGATTACAATATGCTGCTATTCCAAAATATATATGTAAAAAACATATAGGACAAACTCAAGATGAGCCATTTTTGTGTCTGCTTGTAAATACAGTTGCAATCAGAATTATTCAACCCCCTGATTTATTAGCCCCCCTGTTTATTGTTTTCCCCAATTTCTGTTTAACGGAGAGAAGATTTTTTTTAACACATTTCTAAACATAATAGTTTTAATAACTCATTTCTAATAACTGATTTATTTTATCTTTGCCATGATGACAGTAAATAATATTTGACTAGATATTCTTCAAGACATTTCTATACAGCTTAAAGTGACATTTAAAGGCTTAACTAGGTTAATTAGGGTAACTAGGCAGGTTAGGGTAATTAGGCAAGTTATTGTATAATGATGGTTTGTTCTGTATACTATTGAAAAAATATATAGCTTAAAGGGGCTAATAATTTTGACCTTAAAATGGGTTTTAAAAAATTAAAAACTGCTTTTATTCTAGCCGAAATAAAACAAATAAGACTTTCTCCAGAAGAAAAAATATTATCAGACATACTGTGAACATTTCCTTGCCCTGTTAAACATCATTTGGGAAATATTTAAAAAAGAAAAAAAATTCAAAGGGGGTTCAATAATTCTGATTGCAACTGTAAAAGTGCAAACGTGATTTTATATGCAAACAATGCATATTAAACAGGTGTTTTGTCATGCTTTAGATAACATTTGCAAAAATGAAAACATCAAAATACAAATGAAATTATCTTCCATCATCATTCAGCGTAACAATTTTGTTTTGTAGAAATAAAAAACATAATTAATCTGACTTCAGCTTAAAAGTGTTATAAAAGAATAAGGAATTGTTATGTTAAGATCTCTTTAAAAAATGCTATACATGCTTACAAATAGAGAGAAAAATATTTTAATATAGTAAATAAATATATACTGTACATACTACATTGTTTTGATGCCTGTCTTTGACCCATAAACAGTATGCATGACTTACTGAAGAAGGCCAGCATAAAGATCCCATCATTTCCCACTCTCAGCTGATCTGCATCACTGAAGTCATCCCGAACTGGAAAATCTTCATCCTTTCCAAAAAAGCAGATGCATAATAAATATAAAACATGATAAAAATATTTCATGTGTTTCAGAAGTACATTTAAAGGCAAAAGTGAACTAAAAACAAACACTGAACTAAAATGTAATGCTACAGCCAATCACAGCAGAGTACATTTGCATACACTCTAAAAACCGTTATGCATTTAAACCAGCCTGATCTCACGAGGAAACATAAGTATTTTACGTTTTGTCAGTTTAGTGGCTAATTCGTATGAATTCGTACGAGTTGAGTCGTATGAAAATGTACGATTTTAAAAAGGAGGCGTGGCACCCAACCCCACCCCTAAACCCAACCGTCATTGGGTGATGAGCAAATCGGACTAAATGGTACAAATTAGATCGTACAAATTCATATGAATTAGCCACTAAATCAAAAAGTTACGAATTGCCGAGAGATTGTGTTGACTTAAACCAATGGTTGAGTTAAAATATTTGGGGCTTTGTTGAGTTATTTTAACCTTTATTGGGTTATTTATTTAATAACTGAACCAGCTGGGTTAAAAATTTTGAATTTCAACAGTCAACTGATTTAACTGACACAAAACAGCTGTATTAATATGGGTGTGTAATGTTGTTTTTGCGTTATAAAGTTTATTTAAGCTCTAACATTGTAATAAAGATACATGCATAAATGAAGTAAACAACTCCTGTCTTACTGAATCAAAATCACTGCAGTTTTCTCTATTGAATTCTCTGAGAGAGCCACTTTAATTAAAGAAAAACTATGTAGCAAAGACAACAGTGATACAAATCTTAATTTCATGGCTTTCCAAAGCTTGATGACTTCTTATTTTGTATATAAAGACACTTGGTTCCCAAAGATGGGTTGCGGCTGGAAGGGCATCCGCTGCGTAAAATCGTGCTGGATAAGTTGGTGGTTCATTCCACTGTGGCGACCCCGCAAGGGACAAAGCCGACAAGAAAATAAATGAATGAATGAAGACACTTGGAGTGCTCTAAAAGCCGGGACAGTCCCTTCAGAACAGCTTTTTTCCAGTTCAAGGGCATTCAGCAATGGATGTGCAGTGAATTTCATCTTTGTTTTGCTTTTAAAAGGAAACGTTCACAATGTTCCGATGCCATACCACCACAGATAATTCACATAACAACAAATAATTTCCACAAGGTCTTTTCTATAAAGTCAAATAAATATTGTTCAGCTGACAAGCTCCAAAATACACAAATAAATCAAACCAAATCTAAATAAATAAGCAATAAAAAATTAAATAAATAATAAAAATAAATATATATATAACCAAGTTTAAGCTATTACTGAATAAATATAGTACTTAATTTTTTTATTTAATTAAAATAAATGTTTACATTAGTTGTCGAATAAAATAATAGAAATAAGTTAAAGCTAACTAAATAAATAAACTGCTATAATCAGTGATTTAAAAAACAAACAATATTCATTCATTCATTTTCCTTCGGCTTAGTCCCTTTATTTATCAGGGGTCAATCAATTTATCATACACTACGGCCAATTTAGTTTATTCAATTCACCTATAGCGCATGTCTTTGGACTGTGGGGGGAAACCGGAGCACCCGGAGGAAACTCACACCAACACGTGGAGAACATGCAAACTCCACACACAAATGCCAACTGACCAGCGACCTTCTTGCTGTGAGGTGACAGTGCTAACCACTGAGCCACCGTGACGCCCTAAAACAAACAATAAAAAAAATATAAAATTAAACTTTAAATATAACTGCTTTACATAATCACCTAACTGATGACTATTTAATATGTTATTTGAATATGTTATTTTAATATGTTACTTTTCACATATGTTTACAACATAATATTTTCACAGTATAAATTGGTTAAATGAAATATAAATCAAAAGATCTGAAAGTCCCTGGTCAATATGACTTCCATGCTATATTTTGTGTGTTCGGATATCACAGAACACCTTTGTATGATAAGGAATTTAGCAAGTTATTCCTCATAAACAGACCTAATAATACAACGTTTCAGAAAATTCAAGCTGGAATAGAAAAAGGAAAAATAAAACAATGTTTGCTTCGGAATATATCCAAAAGTCTACATGCAGTACTACTGGGTCCTTTATTTAATTTAACTTAATTAAACTTAATTTTTTATATTTTATTCATTTATTTTATCTTATATTTTATTATTTTATTTATTTAATTATTTTTTATATATATATTATTTTATCTTATCTTATCTTATGTTTTATTTTATTTTATTTTTTAGAATTTATTTACTTATTTAATTTGTTTTTACTTTATTTTTTATTTTATATTTTATCTTATCTTATATTTTATTTATTTTGCTTTTGTTTATTTTATGTATTTATTTTATATTTTATATTTCATTTTATTTTATTTATTTATTAAGATTTTATTTAATTTTATTTTATATTTTATTTATTTATTTGTTTTATTTATTTGTTTTATTTGCTTTTTTATGATTTTTTATTTTATCTTATCTTATCTTATGTTTTATTTTATTTTATTTTTTAGAATTTATTTAGTTATTTAATTTGTTTTTATTTTATTTTTTATTTTATATTTTATCTTATCTTATTTTATATTTTATTTATTTTGCTTTTGTTTATTTTATGTATTTATTTTATATTTTATATTTCATTTTATTTTATTTATTTATTAAGATTTTATTTAATTTAATTTTATATTTTATTTATTTATTTGTTTTTTTTTTATAATTTTTTTATTTTATCTTATCTTATCTTATATCAAATTATATTTTATTTTATTTTATTTTAGCCACATAGTCCTTCACTTTAACTGTATGAATTCACTGTTAATCAACATAAACGCTCTACAAAATGGTTTGTTTTCCACTCCACTGGAATAGCGTGAGGGCGAGTAATGGCATAATTACCATTTTTTATGTGAATTGTCTCCTTTATAATCAAACCTACGCCTTGAGCAACTCCCAGTAAAACTCTGCATTCCTACAAAAGCATCAAACAGAGCTGCTGAGCTTGCATAACAAACAAAAGTCTTCAATAATACTGCGATTCATTCTGTTTCTGGAGTCATTTATATCTGTATAGTACAGTAGTCATTCGAAGTGAATAAAAAATGTTTTAGAAAATTCTCGTAGGACAAGAATGGGTGCTGTTCAATAGTTTTAGGACAACTTTGATGAAAGGTGATGATCCACTTTAAATGTTGACTACTGTGTATACAGTTGCTGGTCATATAATATCACAGCTGAGTCAGTTGGCTTTTCTGTGTGGAGTTTGCATGTTCTCCCCGTGTTGGCATGGGTTCCCTCACAGTCCAAACACATGCGCTACTGGGGAATTGAATGAACTAAATTGTCCGTAGTGTGGGTGAATGCAAGTGTGTATGAGTGTTTCCCAGTATTGGGCTGCAGCTGGAAGGGCATCCACTGTGTAAAACATATGCTGGAATTGTTGGCAGTTCATTCCGCTGTGGTGACTTCTGAAGAAAAATGAATGAATGAATAAAATTTACATATTTCACTAATTCCATTTAAGAAGTGAAACTTGTATAATGTATGAATTCATTCCACACAGACTGATATATTTCAAGTATTTATTTATTTTCATTTTAATGATTTTGATGACAACTAATGAAAACCCCAAATTCAGTTTCTCAGAAAATCTAAATATTACTTAGGACCAACAAAGAGAAAGGATTTTTAGAAATCTTGGCCAACTGAAAAGCATGACATATGAGGTTGAGGATTTATTTGTCAAATTGAGAAAACATAAAGAGAAAGCACCAAAGTCCATGAGTCATATTATGAAATCATTTACCATATTATGCTTTATATTTTAAAGCCAAATTACCAGGAGCCATAATTTCAGTTTCATTCATTCAATCATTCATTTTTTTTTATTAATGGCATGTCAGCCGCATTGGCTATATTCATGTCAACACAACTAAGTATTCAATGTACACTCACCGGCCACTTTATAAAGTACACCTGTCCAACTGCTCGTTAACACAAATTTCTAATCAGCCAATCACATGGCAGCAACTCAATGCATTTGGGCATGTACACATGGTCAAGACGATCCGCTGCAGTTTTAATCTCAGTTATTTATTAAGTGTTTATTTAGGTGTTTTTAAGTGTGTATTTATCATAGTGAATCTGTTGTGTTGACTCCCTTTTGCCTTTTTCTGGTGAATGTACACTCACCGGCCACTTTATTAGGTACACCTCCAACTGCTTGTTCATGCAAATTTCTAATCAATCACATGGCAGCAACTCAATGCATTTAGGCAAGTAGAACATAGTCAAGACGATCTACTGCAGTTCAAACTGATCATCAGAATGGGGAAGAAAGGTGATTTACGTGACTTTGAATGTGACAGGGTTGTTAGTGCGAGAAGGGCTGGTGTATTTCAGAAACTGCTAATCTACTGGGATTTTCACGCACAACCATCTCTAGAGTTTACAGAGAATGGTCAGAAAAAGTGAAAATATCCAGTGAGCAGCAGTTCTGTGGGCACAAATGCCTTGTTGATGCCAGAGGTCAGAGGAGAATGGCCAGACTGGTTCCAGCTGATAGAAAGGCAACAGCAACTCAAATAACTACTCATTACAACCGAGGTCTGCTGAAGAGCATCTCTGAATGCACAAAACGTCCAACCTTGAGGCAGATGGGCTACAGCAGGAGAAAACCTACAGGGCTACAGCAGCAGAAGAAAGGAAACTGAGGCTACAATTCGCACAGGCTCACCAAAATTGTACAATAGAAGATTGGAAAAATGTTGCCTGGTCTGATGAGTCTTGATTTCTGCTGCGACATTCAGATGGCAGGGTCAGAATTGGGCGTCAACAACATGAAAGCACGAATCCATCCTGCCTTCTATCAACGGTTTAGGCTGGCGGTGGTGTTGTGATATTCTCTTGGCACACTTTGAGCCCATTAGTACCAATTGAGCATCGTGCCAACGCCACAGCCTACCTGAGTATTGTTGCTGACCATGTCCATCTCTTTTTGACCACAGTGTATTCATCTTCTGATGGCTACTTCCAGCAGGATAACGCACCATGTCATAAAGCACAAATAATCTCAGACTGGTTTCTTGAATATGACAATGAGTTCACTGTACTCAAATGGCCTCCACAGTCACCATATCTCAAACCAATAGAGCACCTTTGGGATGTGGTGGAAAGGGAGATTCGTTTCATGGATGTGCAGCCAACAAATCTGCAGCAACTGCGTGATGCTATCATGACATATGGAGCAAAATCTCTGAGGAATATTTCCAGTACCTTGTTGAATCTATGCCACGAAGGATTGGGGCAGTTCTGAAGGCAAAAGGGGGTCCAACCCGGTACTAGTAAGGTGCACCTAATAAAGAGGCCGGTGAGTGTAAATATACATTCTGTTAAAATGTGTTTTAGTTCCATTTTTTAAATGCATTACATTAATGTCTTATCGATTACTTTTGATTAGTTTAAAAATCCTTTCTTAAATAAACACAAACCCAATACGTTTGAACTATGCAACATTTTAAATGTTTTAGTGTTCACCAAGTAGTGGTTTTGTATTCTGTTTCAAACACATCATCTTGGACTCACTGTGTGAAAGTCACAGCAAAAAAAAAAAAGCCTCAGAAAAGGGAAGTTAGTT
The DNA here is from genome assembly GCA_903798195.1 of Danio kyathit. NCBI lineage: Eukaryota > Metazoa > Chordata > Actinopteri > Cypriniformes > Danionidae > Danio > Danio kyathit. The sequence continues at coordinate 9,409,666 of LR812519.1, forward strand.
CTGAGAAAAGCACTATTTGTGTGCAGATGTCAGCTGCTTTGACATTCTGTTATCTAATGCGACGACATTCAGAAAATCTTAAGAGTGTTCAAATACTTTTTGGGGCCGCATTGCATAACGCATCTAGATCTGAGCTCAGAGAAATCAGAGTTTCTGAGGGATTCTCTTTCTAGGTCAAGGCTTTTATGGCACACCACATCCTCCAAAAAATGTCTCTTTTATGCTGATGCTAAAAGCTAATCAGAAAGCATCTGCAGATTTTTGTTGTCCTGTTGAAAGAAGGTATTGGACTCTGATAAGCCACAGTGGAAACTAGGTAAGGTTGTCAAAAGTATCAAGTTCGGTACTAATCGGTACTGAAATAAAAAATAAAAAAAATGTTTATTTCACGTTCTTAAACATCGCTGGTTGGCCATTGTGTTTACATGCTTAACAGATATGACTGTGATTGGCCATGAAGGTCATTGGTTTACCACTCTTCACCGCTGTTTACCAACTACAAACACAGATACTTTGACACTGGAGTGTTTCAAAACTGCGTCAATCAGCAGATCTGTCTATGAGCTCTATGAGCTGACATATGAGCAATCCGCTGATGGATCGACTGATTGAAGTGGCTTTGAAATGCTTCAGTGTCTGCCCTTCACGGCTAATGACTCATATCTGACTATTAGTAATGGGCGATATAAACGATATGCGATATAAACGATACAAAATTGGCCTACGATAGAGATTCTAATTCTATTGCACCGCGATAATGCATGTTTGATGACGCAATCTACCCGCGAACCTAAGAGCAACGAGCTGCAGCCGGCTGCAACGCATCATCTTAAATAAACAACAGTGCGACCATTTGGCTGCGGCCGATATATTATTGGGGCGGCCCGGTTCTGTGTTCGCGAGAAACTGAGAACACTCTGCCACAGACTCGCATGCTCTGCATGCAGACCCACAGAGACACGCTGGATACAGAAGAGCGCGAAGACTAAATAGACTGATCCAGCTCATTATTTGGGGTGACAATACATTTTCCCCGGACATGTCCGAGAATCTGCTTTTGCTTTCGATATTAATTGTATTCATTTTTGCATTACTTTATAAGCAAACTTTGTCTGGTGCGTCTCAATCTCTCAGCAGCACGCAGACAGAGAGAGAGTGAGGGAGAGAGAGAGAAAGAGCAGATCAAGACACCAGTTTTAATTTCATTAGGAGAACAAAATGTTCAAAATCAAATGCGTTACCTTAGGCTGCAGGTTAGAAATATGTTTTTATTTAAAGTATCTGCAATACACAATTTTATTTGACTAATTTAATACTGGAAGTATTTTCAGTACAGTGTAAGTTCCTTAACTAAAAAGACACCAGTTTTTTTGTTCTCTGCAACTTGGCATTTAGGAACCAAGGACTTAAAAGAAAAGTCTTTCTTTCTAAAAGGCACTACATTTAGTTTATTTATCTGCAACATTGTGTTGTTTAATTACAGTTTTGCTTTTGCACAATAAATGTTCTCAAAATGACATGCAACGTTTCTTTATTTCTTAAAAAAAATAGCAGTTTGGCTTTCCTAAGGGTCTCTGTAACCTGTTCTGAAATGGTTCTATTATAATTTATATATCGCAATATATATCGTTATTGCAAGAGGCTGCAATGTATATCGCAATATGGATTTTAGGCCATATCGCCCATCCTTACTGACTATCATATCAAGATGGCGCCGAGCATGGCCGCCGTGTTGCGAGCTCCCAGCAAACTTCGTTGTGTTTTGTATGTTTTACTTGTATTTTTGTTGTTTTTTGTGCTGGATGTACACACACACAGATTTAATGGCCCAGTGGTAAGACCTCTGACCATTGACTTCTCATCTTCTAAGCTTTTCACTCATCATAGCACACGTGCTGCTGATGATGTGACAATAGTAGTGATTTAATATCTGTTGAGCTTATGAACACCATGGCCAATAAGCGGTGTTTAAGAACACGCTCAAATGTTAGATGGAAATAGATGTTTTAAAAATTTCAGTAGCGGTTGGTCTCGATATTCGATACCTTTGAGAACCCTAAAAAGTAGGGCTGGACAATAACATGCATTGATATCACAATACTTGATTTTAAAACCACTAACAACTGCTGAAACTAATAACACAGGCTCATACAGGTATTTTGAATCATCTTGAGTGTCAGTGAATAGTTTCGCATCCGTATGTATATACTGTTTGGCGCCATCTTGTGACTGAATAATGTGTAGGTTAGTGTATGCTCCATTCAGCTGTTTTGTTTCTGCCAGCTTTGCCTTTATTAAAGAATTAACAAACTATTATGGCTCAGAACAAAGTTTTGGGTCTAATTTTTTTGTTTTGTGGCATGTAGCCATGTAATAAGTGGAATAAAGTACATCCAGCCGGTTGTTTTTGCAAAATGAAACCATTCAGTCTTAAACAACAGCTGATTATGCAATAACACCCGGCTGGATGTACTTTTTCCCTCACTTATAACATGGTTGTCTGGAATACTCGCTTCTGATTGGTCAGTCGGGACATTCCAAGGTATGTTATTCTCAGTTAAGAACCGCTGAATAACACAGGCTCATCTAGGAACTTCGAATCAACCTGACTGTCAGTGAATGGGCCTACCTTCACATCCATATACTAACATTTACATTAATATGTATTTGCTTGTCTGTCACTACCCTGTTTGGTGCCGTCTAGTGAATGAATAATACATTGTTTACTCTATTCTCCATTCAACTGATTTGGTTTCTGTCAGATTTGTGTTTTTGACTGTTTGGCGCCATCTTGTGACCGAATAATGCTTAGGTTAGTGTATGCTCCATTAGCTAATAATCTATTATGGCTCACTACAATACTTTGTGTCCACTTTTTATAGTTTGTGTCAAGTAGCAGTGTAATAAGCTGGATGAAGTACATACAGGATTGTTGTTTTTCAAGAATATAGCACTTCAGTCCTAAAAACAGCCGATAATCCTGTCAGGTTTTATTCTGCAATAACAGCCTCCTGGATGTACTTTATCCCTAACTTAATGCGTGTCAAAATCTTTTATGTTCTGAAATGGTTCAGTCCTAGTGGAAAGACATGTGAATCGAGGGCTTGGTATTTGTTTCTGCAAAGTATATGGTGTTGTAGGCGGATGAGAAACTCACTCGTGGAATGACTTCCACCGCTGATGCTGCCATGGCTGCTGCTTTGGCCTTCTCTGCCTCATCGTAAGTGGGCAGAGACGTGGCAATGCTGTATGGTGGAGGAACGGGAAAGTCCCCAGCAAATGTGCTCTCTGAAAAACAATTGAAAAAACATATGTCAGCCATTCGTCACACATTTCTACTTTTGAGTCTTCAAAGGAGTATTACAATCACTATTGTTCATTTCTAGAGATCTGAAAAAAATGCCTTAACCTTTTAACTGCCTGCTCTACCAAATGGTTGACCATATTTTGACTGTTCAAAGTATTGATTGTTAAAGTCATTTGAAGAATGACTGTTTTAAATAATGGTTTACACACACAGCATTGTTAGTTTACAAAAAAAAAAATTCAAACAAACATAATCCTGTTGCACTACTACACTTGATTTAGATTTTATTATAAAACAAAAAAAACAAGAAAGCGCTAAATGAGAATCTGAAATATTTTATGGCATACTTCAAAAAATAAAGTTGATTTAGTATTCAAAAATGTTATATTTTAAATATATTCTTAAATAAATTGGCCTTACACTTCATATTTTCTGACTTTTCATAGTATATGTATTAATTCCGGTACTTTTACCATAAACCGACATGCCAACCATTTGATAGAGGCTGATATTTTAGAAATTATGGGATGTGACATTAGGAGTTAATAAATGCAATCCAAAAATGTTTTTCTTGGTGGGGCAGTTGCAAAAAACTGAGATGCATTACATATCATGCAGTGAGTTGTGAGTTGCGTGGTAAAAAAAAATGACAGACTTGTATTGAGAACTAGAATTGGGTCAATAGACAATGCCATCATCCATCGCCAATGGACGAAAGACATCACGATGCTGAGCCGGCATTGCAATCCTCCGCCCCCATTGCAGCACACGGCCCCGTTTACACTAATACGTCTTAGTTTTAAAATGGCATTTTAGAACAAAAACGATCCATGACCACACTGCCGTTTCAACTAGCATTTCTGAAAAGCCCTCCTTCCACACTAAACAGCTGAAAACGCACAAGACCACACACACACACAAACGCGCGCACACACTCTGTCATGCGCTGCAACGTCTGTGCGCGTCTGAGCTCCAGCAGTCAGAGGGTGCTTTGAGCACAAAACCCCAGAGAGCAGTGCACGTCAGACAGTTTATTAAGGATATACCGTTGGATTTAATTAATCTTGTCTCCATCCAATGACTCTTCGGTCTTTTGAATCTATCAGGTAACGTGTCACAGCATCTGTACACTGCTTAAATCTTTCGCTTTCACGCTTGTACTTAGTAATTCCAGGGTTTCTGCATATATCATAATGTCAAATTTAAGACTTTTTAAGACTTTTTAAAGACCATTAAGTATTCATTTAAGACCTATATCACAATATCAAAAACATGCGAGAGAAAATGCAAAATCACAAAATTAGTGGTAAAAAAATGACAGGTTAGATGCACCACTGAACTACAAAAAAAAAAAACCTCTTAAGGCTGATTTATACTTTCGCTGGCGGCACATCGCGTATCTCCGCTAACTGTGTGAGCACCTCACGAATGGACGAGGCTTTTATACTTTGGGATATTCTTTAAAACAGGGGGCGGTCAAAAGAAACCCACCGTAAAGTCAGACAGATAAACAAGAGATGTAGTACGTTTCCGGAACTACATCATATCATTAATATCGTTCAAGATTTTAAAACTAATTATTTTTTATTATTTTTATAATTTATTATAATTATTATAAAGATTTTAATAACCATTCAAGATTTTTTAAATCAAACTTTGATGCATCACTTGCTTTTGTTCATATCTCAGACAGTTCTACCTATTAAAAGTTAAATATCAATGACAAGAGAAAATGGGTTGCTCTACAATTATATTTTTTATTATGGCAAGAATAAAAGCAAAAAAAACTTACTAAAAATACTGAAGTTGTTTTTATTTTGCCCACTCAACAATTCACACATTACTGTCTGGCTAGTTTCTGTCCTATAAAGGCTAAAAAGGCAATAATGGTCCAACATTCCTGACCATTATCACCAATAAAGCCCAGAATTTGGGCATCAGTATATTGTAAACTGATAGGTTCATATATTCTTTTCCAGTTATCAAAGACATCATTTGTCACTTAATTTTAGTTTGTAGCTATTAACCACACGGGCCTCCACTTTTGCCATGGCATCTTTTTTTTGTTTTGTTTTAACAAACTTATCCCTCAGGTTTTTCCAAACTTTTACAAAAACTTTCCTCCTTTTCCATGGCTGTTGCAATTTCTAGCCAAGAATTATTGGTCATCTGGTTATCTCTATGATGATCACGCATGGACGGATCATTAAGATGTCTGTACAGTCGTCCCTAATTCAGACAAAATCTCTTCAAAGTGTTTCATATTCAACTCAAATCAAACGCTGCGCCGCGCGAACTGTTCACCTGAAATCTGTTCACGCTGCCAGCCGAAATCATGTCGCACGCACCGAAAGCGAGCCTCCGCAAACACAGCGTTGACGTCACATTCGTCACGCGCACTGGGCCTAATAACAGAAAGCTGATTGGCTATAGCATGCTGGTCTTATTTGTAGTTGTAATACCGTAAATTTCATTAGGACTAGTGAAGTAAAGGACTACAACACCACGAAAAGCAAGCAACAACAACAAAAAAGAATTTAAATGAGCATTAGATGTAGCGTTACATGGACATCAGAAAAATAAGACCTGTGCAAAAATATTTAAGACCTAGAACAGCGAATTTAAGACTTTTTAAGGCCTTAAATTTTGATTTTAAAATTTTAGACTTAAAGAATTTAAGAAACGCTGAATTCTAGCAAAAACCTCAGATACTGTTGGTTGGTTCCTGTTGGTTGTGCACCTTTTTTACCAACTAAGTTTGTCGACGCCATTATAACGACACGAATCACTCTGCCTATTCATGCCAGAGCCCGCGGAAAAAGTAATTGACAGGTGGTAATTTGTGTGTAACTTATCTTTATTTATCTATGATTTGATTATGGGTAAAAAAAAGACCATGCGGGTCAGGTATTTGAAACGGTAGGCTACAAATAATTAATTCCTTATTAATTAATTATTCATAAATAATTAATTCACCGCCACCTACGATGACGATGCCATTGTCCATCACAATGTTTCACATTAGACATTGTACGATGCCAAATTGGTCAACATCAACAAACCCTATTGAGACGTCATCAGAATATCTTTAGATAATTTATTTAAAAATGTAATTTTCCTATGACACAAATCTGAATTTACAGCAATATTACGCTCATTTTTGGTGTGACATGATGAATTCAGAAATCATTCTGATATTCTGAGTTGATGCTCAAGAAATATTTCTAAGGTTTTCTCTCTTGAACAAAAAAATAGCTTATTAATATATTGGATCCGTGCCCTCGTGTCTGCAGTGTAAGCAGGTGGATCAGATTTTTACCTGTCAATGCAAGTCGCGCATCATTAAAAACTATAGCGAATGACGTCAAGTCTGACGTTTTTATTTCGGAAGAGATTTCAGCAGAGTCGCAAACCTTAAATCTCATACACGAGGACTAGAAGAGCTTTTATATTGTCATGTAGAACAAGTATTTAATGTTAACCAGAGAGAGAGAGAGAGAGAGAGAGAGAGAGAGAGAGAGAGAGAGAGCGAGCAATATCCACCACGTAGCCAATATAAACTAATATGAATCTATTGCATACATCACGTGCATTAATCTTTAATTAATTAAACTTTTCTGTCAAACTATAGTACAACAACTTGTCAAAAAGAATAAAAAAAAAAAGAAACCCTGCGAACAGATTAAATACAGGAACGGAGAAAAGAGCGCTCTTTCATTAACAGCTGTCAGGCATCGCCCGCACGTTTTTTTTCCTGGTCATTGCGTCTTGTCATTGTGTGCTGTTTAACTGCAGACAATCAGACACAAGTCACTTTTAAAAGGTGATGTAAGCTGGTGGCGACGCAGTGGCGCAGTAAGTAGTGCTGTTGCCTCACAGCAAGAAGGTCGCTGGTTCGATCCTCAGCTGGGTCAGTTGGCATTTCTGTGTGGAGTTTGCATGTTCTCCACGTTTGCATTCGCGTGGGTTTCCTCCGGCTGCTCCGGTTTCCCCCACAGTCCAAAAACATGCAGTACAGGTGAATTGGGTTGGCTAATTTGTCCGTAGTGTATGAGTGTGAATGAGCGTGTGGATGTTTTCCCAGAGATGGGTTGCGGCTGGAAGGGCATCCGCTGCGTAAAACGTGCTGGATAAGTTGGCGGTTCATTCCGCTGTGGCGACCCCGGATTAATAAAGGGACTAAGCCAAAAAGAAAATGAATGAATGAATGAATGTAAGCTGGTCAACAACAAAAAAAAAATCGGATACAGTCACAAAATCGGAATTGACCATCAAGATCTGCAGTGTAAATGCAGCCAAAAAGTCCTCTCAAAATTTTGTAACCTTTTAAATGCATTTAAGAATCACTTATGGTCCATTTAATGCATCCTTCCTGAATAAAAACAATAATTCATTTCAAAAATAGTTTATTAGTTGCATTTTTAGCATCCTTCAAATTGTGAAAAAATCTGCCTAATGGAAACACAATAATTCAGCAAAAACGACCTTCCATCTCTTATGCTTGCATTGTATGCTTTTTCAGACTTATTTTTTGCATTTGCAGGGCATATGGCGGATGTAAGTCACGTGAGCATTCTTTATAAATAGTGTAGTTTAGCTCTCACAAGCAGACATGTTGCAGCAGGCATTAAAAATGGCCCTACTGCATTGCACAACACAAAAAAAATGTTGATCTGTTCATACGGAAATTCTGAATCATTTCCTTTGTGAAATCGCAAACTACAACCACTCAGAAATGCATCATACATGACCTCTCTAAAGTATAAGGGACTTTCCTTGCCATTAAAGCTTGGATAATACACCTACAACTCTTTTGAATAAATATATGGCTGTGATTAACCTAATTACTGCTAGTGAGAGAAAAAAAACTTTAGTTTCAGTCAATGCAAACAATGAGCAAGTTTACATGGACACCAATACTTCGATTTTAATACAATAATCAGATTAAGAGTCTACCATTTAAACACTCCACAAGTCCTAATTCGATATCTGTTTAGTTCATTTATGACTTTAGTGGGATTAAGGTCATCAAAAGTTAGACTCTTATACACAGTATTGTCTTAAGCTCCAGTCAGATAACATGATTTTGTCACGATTCCGCCACGATTTCCTTGACGTAGAGTGTCGTGGGGAGTTGTAAACGACAAATAGGTGTAGTGACACAAGATTCAATCCTGTCTTCTTGTGTAATGTGTCATAGTTCATGACAACCAATACCACGCCTCACGACACCAATCGCAGGAAGTCTAGAATGTTTCATTTTCTTTCTCGTTCTTCACAACCGGTTTCGTCAAGTGGGTGACACTGAGCAATAGGAGCACATCATTTCTCAGTTATATCCGCGCTGATGAGGTTAATCCGTGGGTCAGGTAATAAAAAACAGGTTGCATATTTAGCCTACTTATGGGTGGCTGAAGCATATAGTGGACTGGTTTTAAAGCACGTCATTTCAGATGTTTTTCTTTAATCTTGTTTATTTAGTAGATAACTGACCAAAAAATACATTAAAATTAGTGGTGTGAACCTACACTGGTCTCACGGTTCGGCTCGGTTACGATTATCATGCCATCGATTCGGTTCAATTCGATATCTCGGTGCATCGCGGTGCATTGACGATGCTTTCCATACACAGTTTAAAATTTTCATCACAGCACAACAATTCTTGTATTAAAATGTATAAATATATTTATATTTACTATTTGTAAAACAATATTGTCCTTTAATACAAACAGTCGGATATATAAACTGTACCTTTAAACAACACGAGCATTTATAGACCATTTTGAGGGATGTAAACAAAAACAATGGAGTTTACTTTCATTCTCTTAATCGGGGGAAATAGGGGCTTTTGCTGTAAGTGTCAGTGAAACACTGTCCTGCAAACACACACGCAGTGAAATTGTGCACAGTTTCAGAGTTTTTACGTAGTTAGAGCGTTAAATACTCGCGCTCGCCTCTCTCGCCATAGTAAGCTACCGCGACAGCGCATGTGAGATAAATGACGTCAGTACATAATAACCGGTTATGATTATTACTGAACCGAAACCGAATTGTCCGCGTCTGCGTCGCGGTGCACCGAAGAAAGGATTAATTTTGACACCCCTAATTAAAATTAAGATACAAATTATACCAAACAAAATTTGTTTCAAAAAGATATTTTTTTCAAGAAAAATATACAAATTATTATTTTATTTGTTTGTGCCCGTCCACTACTCAACTGTGTTGGTGGATGATTTGTTTTGCTCTTGGAAAATAAGGATTTAATTAATGCTCCACTGTAATTGTTGTATCACAAACCTCTGTCATATTTTTGCTAATTTTTTTTAATATATCATTATTTTGCCTTAAGCATCTGATTTTGCCTCAGTGCTGATGTGCTTTCATTTTCTCCATCTCACGTGCGGCATGTTCAGGCGAGGGAGTGTTTAATAAGCAACTCGTGGCTAGAAAATATACATTTAGATTTCAAAGAAAATATCTTAATATTAAAAAAAAAATTACGTTTGATCGTATAAACGTCATAACGAATGCCCTTAAATAGTGTAGCCTAGTTGTCAGCAAGCATCAGTGTTTATAGAGATTGAAATAAGATTTTAGAAATTTAAATTGAGATAAGAAATATCATTTAGCAACCCTAGTGACTGCTTTGGGAATTAACGCTCATCGTAGACATCACGGGATGACTGATCCTGATGGAACATGTAGTCTGGCACATTTGTTACCCATGACAAGCCAAGATTTTATCAAGACAAAAATCGCATAATCTGACATAGTGACTTTCGTAACCGACAATAAAAAATCATGTGATCTGACCAGGGCTTTAATCATATTAAAATCAGAGTATTGGTGTCCATGTAAACATACTCATTCTTACTTTGGAAATGATCAATCTTTTTTGGTCTCCATACCTGGTGCAGCTGTTGCTCCGAGTGCCACGCTGGCATATGGAGGAGGTGGAGCTTCTGTATCTGCCGCTAGGTTGCTGATTCCCTCCACAGTGCCAGCAACCTGGGTGGATGTGGACGGTTCAGCACTGGCGGCCCCTTCTAAGGGGTCATCCTCATTGTGCAACTGAAGAAGAAAACAAACACAACTATTCAGACTGAAGAAAGACGACTTCAAGTGTTTAAGTGCACCATTATGCTTTTTCCCTTAAAGTATCTATTATGTAGGGTGTAACGTAATGGTCTGTGGATGAAAATTAAAGGCCTCAAAGTTTTAAAGATCAGAGTGTAGATAAATGAAGTTATTATTGAGTCATCAATAGTTCCAGTCTTCTTGGACACACCTGTATGTTCAACCCAGTAATACATTCCTCAGCCAACATTTTTACAAAAGACTAAAATTGCTCCATGTACATTACATTGCACGTTACAGATGACAAATCCACTAGAGGGCGCTGTGAATCAAAATATGCATTTTGTTGTTACTTAGGGTGTGTTTTGCAGTACGTTTCATAAACACCTCGTTCATGTACACACCATAACACACTATAACAAGTTTTGGTATTCTTCATTTGAGGCCAAAAAGAGATTGCAAAGACTGAGTGACGGTATATGGTATATTCTGACAACCCCGCACTCTAGTAGGTGGAGTTGTCAAAATTGTTGAAGAGGTTTTTATTAATTTGCTGCTGTTTTTTTTTTATTTTTTTGCATGTGCTTTAAGAGTGTACTCACACTAAGCAATCCGAACCATCTCCAGGCATGTTAGATAAGTGTGAGTGCTCCGAATCGGGCCCGGGCACAGTTCAGTTGGCCGGCCCTGGCCCGGTTGAAAGAGGTGTGCCAGAGTGTGGTTCAGTTGGGCTTTGGCGTGGTACGCTTGCAGTGTGAGTGCAAAGCGCGCCTAAGCCCGAAACTGAAGACGCAATGTCACTTTAAAGGGACTGTTTCATATGGATTTATTAATCATTCTTACTTTTCAATGAACGCGAACTGTCATAGTTTATTAAAGATGCAAACCCCTCGCTGCACTTTCAGCAAATCTCCTAATACATGCAGCAAAAAATAATACAAAACGATATAACTAAAGCAATCTCCATTGTATGAATCGAGAGCGCTTCATCGAGAGTCGCATCATCTATGGCGTAAATGTGCTCTGCTTGGAAGGCAAAAAATACAATCTGAGTGCAGGGCGAGGGGGAGAGGGAAGCGAGGACAGTCGTGCTGGGGCAGGGACAACCATGACTGATGTAAGTACAACCTAAAGCATGGTTTATACTTCTGCGTCGAGTGATCAGTGTGACCCACGACGTATGCCTTGCCTTGCCGTGGATTTATACTTCTGCGCGCTGTTTCTGTTGCTCTGCAATAACACTTCCGAAACGCTAGCTGGCAGTAAGGTGTTTATGTTCCTCTGTGTCGAGTTTCTTCGCTGGTGTTTTGTTTTTTCTGAATGCTTCCTTAAATGGACAAATGGCTCAAACTCGCTCATTTTGAGGTGGGAACCGGCAGACGTGCAACAACTTTAATCATAAGGTAAAGACAAAACAAAACTTTTCATCCGGAGCTCCTTTACAGGACTCGACATTTCTAAAGACTCGCTCCAATGGACTCACGCGGCTCTCGGTCCCGCCCACACTCATCATCGCTACCAAGCCAACAATCACAGAACTCATTTCTTGAGAGGAGCGCGTCATCAACGCCGACGGCCACAGCAAGGGCTATGTGTCCACGCGTAGGCTGCGCCGTAGCATACGCGTGTGCTTGATGCAGAAGTATAAATCAGCCTTTAGCCCTACACCTTCAAGCTAAATAAAATTGGGACAGCCCTACCCCTTCACGTGAACGCGTAAAACAAGGGGTAAAAGTAAGGGGAAGGGCTAAGAGGTAAAATTGGGATTGGGCCCAAGTCCTTGTGTCTCATGTTTACTAAATAGACACCACGATGTACTGAATGAAGGGAGGAGGATATCATCTAACACTGCAGGGAAAACGTCAACAAGTCGAGTCAACAAGTCGGTCTCCTGGGTGGCATAACCTCAGCGCCCTCGTCCTTCAGTGAACAAAACAATCTGTAAAGCTAAACTTCAAGAAAACAGGCACTGAATAAAACATGGAGAAGGCTTAAATCTTAATCCGCATGAAGTGACCTGAAAATGTCTTTCCGAGCATTGAGGTCTGAGGGTATTATGACAGTTCAAGATTGCAGGGACGCATTTGGCACATCGGAGATCAGTATGATGCACAGCTGTCTGCCAACAGCGAGATTCACAGAGTAACAGGAGAGCGACGGTAATGCAAACCACGGGACGGAGGCACAAGACTGATCCTTCAGCCGCACCTGTTTTGTGTGTCGTGAGCATCGTCCAAACGAATAGACTTAATCTGATGAAATGAGTCAGTTTCACAGACTCACAGTCTGTTATAAAGTTCACGCTACACACATTTACAACAAAAAACGTGTGGCAATGGCAGAAAATAACTACAACTTCTGTTTACAGCTCATTGACTATCCCACATACGGAACTGACTTGCTTAGGTACTTCCACCTACAACTAATAAAATGATGACAAATGGCTTGCCAGTTAAACAGATCAAGTTGTGACACAATCTTTCACAACACCACACCACCACCTGATAATATCTGAGGCCTCCTGACAGGGCTGAGAGCCACAGAACTCTCTGCATGCATAGGTCAATGCTCTAAGGTTCAGCTGCTAGCCGTGATGAAATGTGAATAGAAATGGGATTAGAGACTCAATGAAGTCTGCATGAGAATAACTACACAGTTATCATCACGTGCGCTTTCTTGCTCTGCACTGAAGACAACCAGTAGACAACCTTGATGAGCATTACATAAATACAACAAAGAGCCAGAGAGGAGACAAGCATCTCCAGTGGTTTGCAATGGACTGCTTTAAAAACGGTCAGACTAGAGATTAATAGGAAATCTAATCTCTGTTATGACTAAATCTGCACAGAATCAGTGTTCACCAAAAATGCTAATAAAGAAAAGTGTTGACTTGCTGTCATTAGAATTAGCTTTGAGTAAACTTTTACTAACATGGATTAAAGAAGCAATCAGAAGGATGCATACTGAAACCATATCAATTATTGATTACATTACAGATTAGGGGCTGGCATATGGACAAAATATTATAACTGTATTTTAAGCTGAATTGAAAAATATACCTTTAGTTTTTTCTCGCAAAGCCTGCAGATAGCCTCAGTTGGATATTCTGATTCAACATTTGCACCCGGTTTGAAACCAAAATACGGCCAAACAATGGATGAAGATCATAACTTAGGTATAAAGCTGTCCTATTCCATTTTTATCGCGAAGAATCTGACGTTGGATGCGAGTGTGAACGTAGGCGTAGCGGGGTAGACATTATCGAAAATCACAATGTTTTTAAAGACAATAATCAATCTTTTCTTTTTTTGCCATATCACACAGCCCTACTCTATATTATGCTTTTATATTTGGATTGATTTAAATAGGTTTGTTTTAATTTTCTTTTTTTCTAGTTCAATGCTGTCCAATAGAGCAATGTTGATATTAAAGGCTATAAAAATAAAATATAGTGAATGTAACTAAGTAGGCAATACTACACGTGCTAAAATAAATAAATTCAGTAAGAATCTAACATTCTGACATTACTATTTTGTAAAGATAAAATTAAATTCATTAAGCCAGTGTTTCTCAACCACGTTCCTGGAGGAGCACCAGCTCTGCACATTTTCTATGTCTTCGTAACCAAACACTCCTGATTCAGATCATCAGCTCATTAGCAGAGACTGAAAGACCTGTAATGGGTGTGACAGACAAAACATCCAGTGGTGGTCCTCCAGGAACGTGGTTGAGAAACACTACACTAAATAACTCTGATTACTCCGTTACAACAGTCATTTTACATTCTTTCTTATATAAAGGATGGATGGATGGATGGATGGAAGGATGGATGGATGGATGGATGGATGGATGGATGGATGGATGGATGGATGGATGGATGGATGGATGGATGGATGGATGGATGGATGGATGGATGGATGGATGGATGGATGGATGGATGGATGGATGGATGGAAAACCTTAAGGCCCCATTTACACTAATGCGTTTTCGTTTTAAAACGCATAAGTTCTGCTACGGTTACGCCATTCGTCCACACTACGCCAGAGTTTTCGAGCCCCAAAAACGGAGCGTTTTGAAAACGCTGGAGAGGCCGTTTTCATTCTAAAACAATGCTGCTCCATCTCAGTGTGGATGAGGGAAAACGGAGACATCTGAAAACAGAGACGTGGCTGCTGAGATTCGCTACCTGATTGGGACTTTTGGGTCATTGCGTATCCTTCCCTTATTCGTCAAGCCCCTATCACATGACTATAACGCTACCGGAAGACGGCAGACCAGCCTTCACTGTAAACAACAACATGGACACAGAAATGGGAGCGTTGTTTGCACTATTGTCCGTTTTAGGCGCCATTGTGCAGTTAAACTCTGCCTTTTTTACTACAGCAGCTGCATATATTCGCAAGAGGCAAGCTATTGTTCGAGCACTCGCTAATCGCTCGCGTTCATCGTTCAACCAGCGTTTGTTGACTAACAATAACCAAATGCCGAGCGAGACACATGCTTCCCATTTATACTTGAACGCGCATGCCCAGAGTGCGCGAATGGTCACGTGATATACGTTTTTGGTGGAGTAGTGTGGACGGAGATATGTTTAGAAACGCTAGATGAAACGCTAGTGTGGACGCGGATCGTTTTTGATCTAAAACGCCATTTCAAAACGAAAACGCATTAGTGTAAACGGGGCCCAAGACTACCATTGCCATCTACCAGTCACTTAACATCAATTTTAAAAACACTAAGTGCTTCTAAATTATTAATGTAACAGACCAAAAATCTCAACTTAGCCTATGAATCAAACAAAACTAATTACTATTAGTTGTCCATAATTACCAGACCGCACAACTAAAATAAAAATAATAATAATAAAACAAAGTTAGCCTACAGTTCGGACAAAGTTGTAAACAACACTGGCCATCAGGATGCTACAATTAGTAATTTATTCTCATAAAGTCTATCAACCGACAACCAACATTACATCTGGAATGCTTCTCAACTTCCCAACAAACCGACTAGCATGAGTGACTTTTTTTCCAGTCCTCCACGACACATTCATCATCACATCTTTGCCATTAGTCAATGGGAGCACAGAAACTTTTCTGCAATGAACTTTCAAGTATTGTGAAACCCAGAGATGATGTTAGTGTTGCTGTGTGGAACTATACAATGCAGTTTGTGGATATGTGATAACAAAACTCCTGCCTTTTTAATGTTTCCTCAGCTAACACGGTTACATTAGCACAAAGACCATAGAACACACAAAACACTCGTATAGTTTTGAATGGGGGAAAGTGTAACGGTCAATTTGGCGAATGAAGCCCCGCCTACTAATACAGGAGCCAATCATCGATCTCTATAGACTGACGTTTCTTCGGGGAGAAGCTTAGACCAGATGTGTGCTTTTACGACAGTGCTTGTGGTCAACAAACACACTGGAATCTCAGCGAATACTTCCTTCACAGACATAAGAAATATATCCAAATTAGGGATGCTGATTTCGGTTAATTTTGCCAACCGACAACTGCCGCTCGTTAACCGAATATTAACGGTTAACTGATCAGATTAATATTAAATTAATATTTAATCAAAATAATAATTGACATGTCTATTTTGTGCCTGACACATTAAATATTGCATTTTAAAATACTGATTTATTTTAACATGTGAACAATAGCATACAGAACATCAGAACAACAGCACATCTGCAGTGTTCCTAACAGCATAGAAAAACAGAATATACTAAATAAAAAGAATAAAATAAATAGTCCTGCCCTTAGATCTTTTTTACTTAAATGACAAGTTTAGATTACAAAACAAAAACACTGACTGAATCCTTTTTAAGAATAGGCATATGCTGTTTGTCCAATCATATGGTTTTTTCTCTTCCATCAAATAAAAATAGCAGACTACCTCAAATCTATGCTCCACGGAAAAATTGCATTTAATCAATGGAAACCCCCTTTGCTTTCATTTGATTGACGAATGAAAAAAACACAACTGACGTAACACGCTTTTTCTGCTCAGACTTTTTTCAAAAGCAAGCACACAGCGAGCAACGGCAAAAAAACGAGATGCGAAGGGCGCCGCAAAACGCTCGCAGCCGTTAGTAAACCATTCAAAAGATGCCCCTTTCAACGCAAACATCGTGTTTGCTGTGATCAGCCCCTTATGCAGACAAGCTTTAAAAATATATACAATAATATTTTTTAATCGTTTAACGGATACCATTAATCGAGTAAAAATGCACCCTTTCGGTTAACGGTTAATCGGTTATTATGAGCATCCCTAATCCACATAAAGCTTGAAATCTCTGCTTTTAAATGAAACAAAAGTTTTCTGATTTTGTAATCTGTATGAACCCAATGCGAGGCACACTGTCAAACGCACATCACATGACTGACAGCAACAACTCAAACGACCACAAACTTGTAAACAAAGAGTCGTTGTCATTTCTAAAGGAGATTCACTATCAAGACCATGTTGTGAATTACTTCAGAAGAGCAGCGTGATCAGACGATCATTATTCAAAGGATGATAATATGTAGAACGGCCATAATTGAGGTTGGTGTCGTGATTTCGTTCCTTTCAAGTGCGCATGCGCATTAACAACCTGAAAAAAATGCTAGACTTGTTTGATCCGAACGATTAGAAACTAAACTTATGAGACGGTTGCTGTTTAATTTTATTAGTGATTCTAAATATTTAATGTAATCTTAAGCTTGGCAAACAGTTTTGGAGAATTTGATGTTTCCCCAATCAGACAGAATGCCCGAGCATACAGCTCGAGAGGCATTTCAAAGATGGCCGCCAAGTGAAACGACTTGCCTTAAAGGGACTTTGTACCTCATATTCTGCTTTTCTTTTTTGATGTGCACATTTATTAGCGGGGATTCCATTATCCTGTGTTAATGCACATTTATTCCCAAATTTGTCCTGCCAAACGCACATCACATGACAGCAGCAACTCAAACAACTACAAACTAGTAAACAAAGAGTCGCTGTCATTTCTGGAGGAGATTCACCAAGACCATGTTGTAGATTACTTCTGAAGAGCAGCGCAATCTGACGATCATTATTCAGAGGAGGATAATGTGTAGAACGGCCGTAAATAAGGTTGGTGTCGTGATCTCGTTCCTTTAGAGTGTGCATGTGCATTAGCTTGGGCAACCTGAAAATATGCCGATTTTGTTTGATTCAAACGTTTAGAAACTAAACTCATTTGATGGTTGTTGTTTAATTTTATTGGTGAT
The DNA here is from genome assembly GCA_903798195.1 of Danio kyathit. Lineage (NCBI taxonomy): Eukaryota > Metazoa > Chordata > Actinopteri > Cypriniformes > Danionidae > Danio > Danio kyathit. Next base: position 9,427,297 of record LR812519.1, read on the forward strand.
TCCAAATATGTAATGTAATCTTAAGCTTGGCAAACAGTTTTGGAGAATTTGATGTTTCCCCATTTATAAAGAATGCCCGAGCATACTGCCTGAGAGGCGTTTCAAAGATGGCCGCCGAGTGAAATGACTTGCCTTAAAGGGATTTTGATTCACCACTAGCCATTTTTTGTTTATGATTCTGAAACTATGTTGCTAGTTCCTTCTTGATGACATCACGCATGTCATTAAAACAGCAAGCAATAATTGGCCAGAAAAAAAATGACGTGCACATTTATTAGCGGTGATTCCATTATCCTGTGTTAATTCACATTTATTCCCAAATTTGTCCTGCCAAACGCACATCACATGACAGCAGCAACTCAAACAACTACAAACTAGTAAACAAAGAGTCGCTGTCGTATCTGGAGGAGATTTACCATCAAGATCATGTTGTAGATTACTTCTGAAGAGCAGCGCAATCTGACGATCATTATTCAGAGGAGGATAATGTGTAGAACGGCCGTAAATAAGGTTGGTGTCGTGATCTCGTTCCTTTAGAGTGAGCATGTGCATTAGCTTGGGCAACCTGAAAATATGCCGATTTTGTTTGATTTGAACGTTTAGAAACTAAACTCATGTGATGGTTGTTTTTTAATTTTATTGGTGATTCCAAATATGTAATGTAATCTTAAGCTTGGCAAACAGTTTTGGAGAATTTGATGTTTCCCCATTTATACAGAACGCCTGAGCATACTGCCTGAGAGGCGTTTCAAAGATGGCCGCCGAGTGAAATGACTTGCCTTAAAGGGACTTTGATTCACCACTAGCCATTTTTTGTTTATGATTCTGAAACTATGTTGCTAGTTCCTTCTTGATGACATCACGCATGTCATTAAAACAGCAAGCAATAATTGGCCAGAAAGGAATGTGTAGTTTTACTGTCTCCACCAGGGGTGCCCAAACTCGGTCCTGGAGGGCCAGTGTCTTGCAAAGTTTAGTTCCAACCCCAATCAGACACACCTAGGCTAGCTAATCAAGCTCTTACTAGGCTTTCTAGAAACATTGTGCAGGGGTTTTGAGGCAAGTTGAAGCTAAAATCTGCAGGACACCAGCCCTCCAGGACCGAGTTTGGACACCCCTGGTCTACACAATCCACAACCAAACAATATTCTGTATACTGAATGTGGAAAAAGGGCAGCGCAGTGGGTAGCAATGTCGCCTAACAGCAAGAAGGTTGCTGGTTCGAGTCTTTAGCATTTCTCTGTGGAGCTTGCATGTTCTCCCCGTGTTCGCTTGTGTTTCATCCCGGTGTGCCAGTTTCCCCCACAAGTCCAAAGACATGCGCTATAGGTGAATTGGGTAAACTAAACTGTCCATAGTGTATGTGTGTGAATGGGAGTGTATGGGTGTTTCCCAGTGATAGGTTGCAGCTGGAAGGGCATCCGCTGTGTAAAACATATGCTGGATAAGATGGCAGTTCAATCCACTGTGGCGACCCCTGATTAATAAAGGAACTAAGTCGAAAAGAAAATGAATGAATGAATGTGGAAAAACAAAATGGAGGCTGCAAATGAGCCTACAAAGTTTAATAAACCATAAATCTTGAAACAAAGAATAAAATATAGAAAGAGGAAGGACTAGAAGGCTGAGAGATATAAAAAAACTGCAGCAAGAGACTTCTGAGAACGGTTCATGTGGCACAACCACAACCACCTAAACATCGATTTATCTTAAGACCAGCTACGCCTGTTTGTTGACACTTCTAAAGAAGCACTATTCTGTGGCGGTCACTATGGCAACATTCTAGCATGAAGCAAGATCAAAAAATTTGTGACTAAGAGCGAGCTGTAGTTTTAATTTCCTTCATAGAAACAGTGAACAGAAAAAACATGCTGAGGGCTGCTGGAGGAATTGCTCAACGCTGAAGGAATTGGGTTTCAATTGCTGTGCTGTTCTCTGGAAATGAAAAATATCAGAGGGCTGTGCTTTTAATATCCCATGATTCTCAGAGCACAAAGTAACAGGGTTGTTGATAAACCATGAATAAACATTAAGTCCACTTTAGCCTTTAACAGACACTCATATCCAAAGTCTACAATCTGTGCTGTAGTTTGTCAGTGCATATATTTACCTACCAAATAAAGTTGAAGTCAGAATTATTAGCCCCCTTTGATTTTTTTTTCTTTATTTAATATTTCCCAAATTATGTTTAACAGAGCAAAGAAATTTTTTACAGTATGTCTGATAATATTTTTTCTTCTGGAGAAAGTCTTATTTGTTTTATGTCGGCTAGAATAAAAGCATTTTTTTTTTTTTTTTAAAAAACATTTTATGGTCAAAATTATTAGCCCCATTAAGCTATATATTTTTCGATGGTCTACAGAACAAACTATCATTATAAAATAACTTGCCTAATTACCCTAGCCTGCCTAGTTAACCTAATTAACCTAGTTAAGCCTTTAAATGTCACTTTAAGCTGTATAGAAGTGTCTTGAAAAATATCTAGTCAAATATTATTTACTGTCATCATGGCAAAGATAAAATAAATCAGTTATTAGAAATGAAATATTAAAACTGTTGTGTTTAAAAATGTGTTGAAAAAATCTTCTCACCGTTAAACAGAATTTAGGGAAAAATCAAGAGGGGGCTGAAAAATTCAGGGGGCTAATAATTGTATGTGCTAGTTACTGAAAAATAGTAACTAGTTACTTCATTCAAAAAGTAACTCAATTACTTTATCGATTAAATGTAACGCGTTACTGTTAAAAGTAATTTGAGTTACTTTTCCAAAAAAGTTTTTAATGCTCCCATTAATGTCCTTATAACGTCACTTAAGTGCTACATAGGGAATACACTGTTGATCAGCTTCACAGTTTTAATAATTTGCATTTAATTAATTTGCATAAAAAGTTATTTTAAACACTAATTTACTTAAGTCATAAAAATATCACAAGGTGATAAACCAGCAGAATAATATATTCAGAAACAAAAAAGCAAAAACTAAAGTTACTCCAGCGTCATAAAAGGTATATTTAACTCTTAAACATGTTCCTTCACAGCTCGAGTATGAAAATAGCAACAATATACAACACAAACAAAACCTTTATGAAATAAATAAATGAAATTAATCTGAATTATCATTCAGAATCAATTTAGTGAAAATCAGCACCAAAAATCTGCTATTATAGACAACTATACATTTTATGCATTTTAAACAAAACAAAAACGTAACAGCTGCTTAAAAATGAAATGCAATTTTCAGACTAACCACAAACTAAATGTGGTATGTCATGACTAGGCCCACCCGGAATCTGTGCGCACAGAAATCTGCAGATTTTCGCAGATTTTCAGCCCATCATTAAGTCTAATTTCAATAATATTACTGACTAATATAAAAACGTTCATATGATTTACTTACAATACAGTTTGTAAAGTAATAATTTCTGTCTTTAAGTAGATTTATGGTAGATAAGAGAGACTTTATCAAATAAATGGGTCTAGTAGAATTTGCAATAAATAAAAGTTAAAAATGTATAATTTTTTATTTAACATATTATGTTTTTAGTTACGATAAACCTAAAATTATTCCGCATAAATCCACAGATTTTTTACAATATTCTGCGCAGAAATAGCAAATATATATAATATGTATATAATATGTAAATATATATTCAAAGTGCAAAATCTGCTGTTGTACAAAAGCTATAAAAATATGTAAAACAATAAAAAATAAATCACATCATTTTTCTGATCAATATACCACTATACATTTAAATAACGTGTTCTGAAATATGACAGAAATGTGACACTAGCGATGTTTAGTGTGAATGCGAATTAACTTTATGCACAAAACTTAATTATTGTATAAAAGACGTGCAAATAAAGCCACATTTCCATCCAACTAGTCAAAGCGAACAAAATCGTCACTTCCTGATTAACTGGCGCCAAATATCTACAGTAAAAACGTAATTTGCTGCAGTAGGAGAAGCTGCGTCAATCTTTTCTTCATTTAATAAATGACTTTCGCCTTAGAAGGCAATCCTGACACACAGTGAACACGCGATGGCGTTTGAAGGCATCAGACGCGGAGCACAGACGCTCTTGATTCTGGAGGTCATTATTAATATAATAACACTAATACTGAAACGGTTAGGGCATTTTAGAATGATCAAAAACAACATTTCAGATGTTTTACAGTGTGCTCAGCCTGCTGGTTTGTCCATTCACACACATTTTTTACATCACATGATCTCTTATAACAAAATCACATGACCTTTTTAATCCGCATACTGGAATTTGTTCTGTAAAAGTGTTTCCATCGCAGTTTATGCGCATCTTTTCTTATCGAAGAAAAAGTATATCCTACTCAGTTATGCGCATACGTTTTTTATGCACAAAATGCGCATGGATGGAAACATAGCTATTGACACCTCCAATAGAGATGGATATGCTGCCCAATCAGCTAAAATGTTGCTAGAATTGGTTTTATGTATGGGCGATATATATTGCATCATCAAAAAATGATTTAGGTCATGTTCATGTGTTGTGCGATAAGTCAATATATTGATTATTGTCACAGGCCTAGTCTAAATGAATGATTATTTACCAAATGTCAGGTAAAATTGTATTCATATATATATCGCAATATTTATAGCAAAAAAACTATATATTACAATGTTGAGCAGCCCTAATTATTTAGTGCCATGGTAATTAGGGTTGGGCCGATAGACGATGTCATCGTCCATCGCCGATGGCTGATAAACTTCACGATGCTGAGCCGGCATCGTGATCCATCGCCCCGCCCCACATTTATATTGATATATAACTTATTATTTGCATGTCATCTTAATAGCAATAATGGTCTTTTCATGAGCTGTGTTATATTATACCTATAGCTGCTGTTTGCACGGCTAACAGCATCATGAGGATTAAATACATCGTGGGGATTATACAGTACCTCTCGTGCTTAAAATGTGTAGATTCAGTGGCAAACGCTGTTACCTGCAAACCCCGTCCCACAGACTGTACAGTGAATGGCTTTAGTTATTTTCATAGCGGACTTGAAGCCACTGGAAGTCTTTTATCCACTCTTGGAAAAGTGTAAATGGTGGATAAACATTCAGCACATGATCACTAATAAGATGTGCCATTATTAGTAACTTTAGGTGGTTTCTAAAACTAAATCTGTCAGGGTTATTTTCATTCTCTCATCCTCAGCGCGTCACATTTCCGCGGCTGCTGCTCCTGTCATATGAAGGCAGAAGGCGTTGACTGAGTGATTGACAGCTGATATTAACCAATCCATTCGCGTTCAGTTCTAGCGCAGTGGGCCAATAGAAAGAGCACAAAGGCGGGGCAAGCATTGAGGGCTTTTGTACTTCAGCAAGTTCACATGACAACTGTTTTAATCTGTTCCTGAGCGCTGCGTTTGGCGTTTTTAGGTGCAAAGATGCATTCTGCATAAATGTCTCCTAAATCCGCGCACGCGGTGAAGATTTTGCAGTGAAAACATGTCGCACGGTAAAAATGTATGCACTAGCACAAATGCTTTCAAATACATATTTTAGGTTGCATAAAATATCAGGCGCAAGTGTGACCAAAACGGTCGAGCTCTACCATCTTTACTTGTTATTATGTTCTCATAATAATAATAAAATAAGGAAGTTATCATTAATCACAATAAATTACAGTGAACTCCAAACGAACTCTCGTCTCGTCTCCGCCACCAGCTGTGGGGAAAAGCCATTATAAGGATACAGATCACTCCGCCTGATCATGCCAGAGTCCCGCGGAAAAAAAGTGATTGACAGGTGGTAATTTGTGTATAACTTTATTTATTTATGGTTTGGTCATGGGTAAAGCAAAGACCATGTGGGTCAGGTAGTGAAAACGATAGGCTACAATTATTCGTTATGAATTAATTGATATTTAACAACAAAGACCCCCACCCCGCCTACGACGACGATACCATCGTCCATCGCAGATGTTCACATTCGACATCGTACGATGCCAAATTGGTCAACATCGCCCAACCCTAATGGTAATTCATAGCATTTTTGCACAGCATGTTTGTAAAATGTATTATATTATGATCTAGAAAACATGTAAATGCAGTAAGTAGACCAGATTTCCATAATAAACAAAAGGATCTTGATCCAGATGAATCACGAGCAGTCAAGGCCAGAGCGATGTTGTTTGGGGTAGACAACACACACTAACTTGTGATCATAACACACTTCTGTTGTTTATGATACAGTGACTTAAAACCCAGAGAACTTTTATTTGACTTTGTGTGTGTGTGTGTGTGTGTGTGTGTGTGTGTGTGTGTGTGTGTGTGTGTGTGTGTGTGTGTGTGTGTGTGTGTGTGTGTGTGTGTGTGTGTGTGTGTGTGTGTGTGTGTGTGTGTGTGTGTGTGTGTGTCTATTTTGGCTCAAAACTTTTAAACAATTCCAATGGACAAAAACAAGGCGACAAGCTGGCAAAATGTGTTTGAATGTACTAAAATGCATAGAAATATTTCAAAGAAGTATCTATGATGTAAAATGCTTTTAAACACACCCAACTGCACAACACTTACTGGACATTCCTACTCCTGAAACACTTAAAAAGTTACAAGTGAAGACACCACAAAATGCACTGGAATGCATCCCTATTAGGGATGCCACAATTCTCAATACTATATTGAACCATTCGTTACGACATCCACGGTTCAATACGCACTTGTGAATTGCGTTTTTTTTTTTCGGTTTTACGTTTAAATAATTTATGTGTGTTTTATTTGTCTCCGAATTGACTGTTTGTGTGTGCCTGTAAGTCTACGAGCTGAGATGAGGAAACTCCTGCCCGCGAGTAAATATTCAATCACCATGCTATAAAGTTAGGTGGCGCTCAATCATTCCACACTTTAACATGACGAGCGGCGGTGAATGAGGCAACAGTACGAGGAAGCGCCTGTGTCTTTCAAATTCGTGGTGTGGGGACATTTCGGTTACACGTATAGACTAAACGAACGGAAATACTTCCAACATGACTGCATATCTGCGGCGCCATTACCCAGCAATATCACTGTCTGAAGGCAGGATAGCAGAGAAGGTAATAAAGTCCTCCAAAAAACAACAATCCCTCGCTGAATCCTTCCAGCAAACATAGCCATCTGGTTCCAAAAGACACATAAAAATAACAAAGGCAGTGTTAAGTTTAATTAAGATGGTTTATTCATATTTACTGAAGTACAAATATGCTTATATGAAATGGTCAATTTATGTTTATTACCTTTACATGCATGTTTATTTTTAAAATGTAGGAATTTATGTGTTGTACATGGCTACCAGCAGCCGTGATCCATCCATCCATCCATCCATCCATCCATCCATCCATCCATCCATCCATCCATCCATCCATCCATCCATCCATCCATCCATCCATCCATCCATCCATCCATCCATCCATCCATCCATCCATCCATCCATCCATCCATCCATCCATCCATCCATCCATCCATCCATCCATCCATCCATCCATCCATCCATCCATCCATCCATCCATCCATCAAGACCGGTTACTCACTGAAGCTAAGCAGGGCTGAGCCTGGTCAGTACCTGGATGGGAGACCACATGGGAAAACCTAGGTCGCTGTTGGAAGTGGGGTTAGAGAGGCCAGCAGGGGGCGCTCAACCTGTGGTCTGTGTGAGTCCTAATGCCCCAGTAAAAGTGAAGGGGACACTACACTGTCAGTGGGCGCCGTCTTTCGGATGAGACGTTAAACCGAGGTCCTGACTCTCTGTGGTCATTAAAAAAATCCCATGGCACTTCTCGTAAAGAGTAGGGGTGTAACCCCGGTGTCCTGGCCAAAGACCCTCAATCGGCCCTAACCCATCATGGCCTCCTAATCATCCCCATCCACCGAATTGGCTCTATCACTGTCTCTTCACTCCACCAATAGCTGGTGTGTGGTGAGCGCACTGGCGCCGTTGTCCTTTGGCTGCCGTCACATCATCCAAGTGGATGCTACACACTGGTGGTGCTGTGGAGAGACCCCCCCTCATTATTGTGAAGCGCTTTGGGTGTATGGCCATACACAATAAATGTGCTATATAAATACACACATTACATTACATCTATCTATCTATCTATCTATCTATCTATCTATCTATCTATCTATCTATCTATCTATCTATCTATCTATCTATCTATCTAACCTTACATCCATCCATCTATCTAAATACAAAACAGAAGGCGACAAGCTGGCAAAATGTGTTTGAATGCACCAAAATGCATAGAAATATTTCAAAGATGTCTCTATGATGTAAAATGCTTCTGAAACCACCCAACTCCAAATTCTTAAAACACTGTTGGACATTCCAACTTCTGAAAGACTTAAAAAGTTACAAGTGAACACCACAAAATGCTCTGGAACGCACTAGTGTGGCTCAAAACTCAAAAACTCCCATACAAACCAGCGCTGAATAGAATTGGTGCATTTTTTCTCTCAGCACACCAATGTACAGTTTTCCACACCTTCTTGTGCTTCAACTGATATAATATGTGGGATAAATTTCTCCAAGTGACAGCAACCGGCTGCCATCTCTAATATTAATCAACAACAAAAGACAAAATCAACATCGTCAAGCACTGTATTTTTGTTATTCTGTTGCTTATTTCTGTATTTCTGACTGCTCACTTGTCTTCAATGATGTTTTGACTATGTAAATTAGGCAAGTAGTTTGTACTCTAATATTAAAGGAGACCTATTATGCAAAAATCACTTTTATAAGGTTTAAACACAGTTCTGTGTCAACAGTCTGTAAAAACAACTAGCTTCTAATGATAAAAATGTATCTTATTTTTTTATAATTACACTTGATAAAAACAGTCAACACTTTGATTGACATTTTTCCTTCATCAGGGAGGGGAAAAGCCCCGCCCATTTAAGAACGCACTCAGTAGCGCTTAAATGTTAAATGGACGTTTTTAAAATTTCCATATCGATTGGTAACAAATTCCAGCATCGTGCAGCCCTACCCATTAGTAATGATATGTTTGAATCTGCCGCTATGCTAACACATAGGCATTTGTAGCTCCGCTCTCTTTTGAAAAGATGACAATCTTATTTAAATTAAAAGCAACAGTCAACAAAATGGCGCAATTAGGATCAAACCTAAAAGGGTGAAGATTTTAGCAAACCAAGCAAAAATCTGGACCAGTCCAGTGAAATGAACAAATTAGCAAGTAAATGAAAACTGTTATTTTATTTAATGCTTTGGCGACAAACTACTTGGTACTAAAAATAGTATATTGTCGATATTTTTAAGGTATTAAAGATTAAAAAATCAAGGCATCATGACAACAATATGCATCATCATTAGGCATGGGACGATAACTGTTTTCAAGGTATACCGCGGTTTGGAAAAGTCAAATACCGTTCCTAAGGTATGTGTAAGATTTTTTTATTTACATTTTTTTAACAACAGCATCTCCAGCAGAAAAAATATCCAAAGATGGCATTTTAAATTGTAAATAAATCTGTGTTTTTGAAACTAATGAAGGCAGCAGTCAATGATTCATATTCATTATTTGGCCTGGCACGTTTACTGCTCCAAAATATTATAAATGTTTCTCAAAATAAAATATATTGTGTTCAAAAGGGAAAAAAAACGTATAGTTTTTTACACAGACATTTAAAAAGAATATATTTTAAAGCAGTAATCACAATACCGTGATACCGTGAAACCATGACATATTTATCCAAGGTTATCATACCGTCAGAATCTTATACCGCCCCATGCCTAATCAGCATGATAACAAAAATGCACCGTTGAGGTGTCAGTATTACATATTAAATTTCACTCAATGACCCAAGTGTGTAAATTTCAAAATCCATTTGAAAACCACAAAAGCATATCAATATATACATGAAGTGTTCAAAACCCAAAACCCATGATCCATAGATTTTTAAGCCCTTCATTCAGTCTATTTGTTTACTTATGTAAATGTGTGAAATATACATATTTATGGTGTTTTTAAATACATTTTAGTAATGATATTGAATAATATGCAAATGTTTATACGATTAAGTACAATACAGTTTGTAAAGTAATATGTTCTGCCTTTTAGCAAACATATTACACGAGAGACTTACTTTGTTTACCAACCAAGCGATTCTAATTGTAAACCTAAAAATAAAGGTTTAAAATTAATTATGTTTTATTCCAGGTGTTTTTAGTTGAAATAATCATTCACCATAATCCACATATTTTGTTTACAAAATTCAGCACAGAAAAAAAAAAATAAAATTATAATAATAATAATAATAATAATAATAATAATAATAATAATAATAATAATAATAATAATAATCGGTCTGACCCTGTTCATGACTTCATAAAATGCTTTCAAATCTTTACAAAATCTTTTCTCGCCATGTTCCTTAGGCCTACAGGCCATATATAATATTTAACATATACATATAAAAACTGTAGTTGTTCTATTCATTTTTTTTTTAATTTCCATTGTTTATTACTAATTCACTGCCTAAAAAGTGATGATTTAATTGTAGATGAGTGGCTTTACTACAAATAACATGGACTACAACCTACTGTATCATATCTCAGACAGTATAAAGTTATTACAACTTATCAAACACGTTAATCATCACTTACTGAGGTAAAGTTGGTTTTATATTTGCACATTTGTTTGTTTTTGAACAGTGTTGTGACACGATTCCTATACATCGTACTGTAACAAATTACAAATACTCAAACCACTGTAATTGAGTAGTTTTTCTCAGAAATTGTAATTTACTAAGTAGATTTATAAATGTGTACTTTTACTTTCCCTTGAGTACATTTTTAGTGCAGTATCTGTACTTTTACTCCACTACTGTTCTTCAACCTGCAGTCACTACTTTATTTTTTTCTTGTCTATGGGGATTCGAAAAATCAGTCCTGTGATTCCTGTCCAATCAAATCGCACATAGAAGGTAAATCGCATCATAATGAACTACCTCAAAACATGGGTGATTTATAATTGCAGCAAACTGTTTGGAAGCATTAAAAGTCTCCAAGAAGATGTTGACCTAGAGACTGTTAAGATGCATGTCACTGATAAGAAGATAACGGATGTTTACTGAATGATGACCGAAATGGCCTTAAACACCCAGCAGGCACAAGATGTCATCATGACGTCAGATTGAAGCTGTATCCCAACCTCATGGGGACATTGCGTTTTGTTTGGAAATGTAAATCGGGTTGACATCAGAACTCAATATTAATGTCCAACCCAAAAATCAACCAAATATCAACATATGTTGTTACAGCTTGACGTTGTGCGGACGTTACCACTATAACGTCTATCAGACGTTGGCTTTTACTTTCCATACGTGAAGAATAAATGTCAGTATTTGACGTCAATATGACGTTGGTTTAAGATGTTGGCTCGACATTGGATTTTGGTCACTTTCTAACACAATCTTAAATCAACAAAATATCAACGTGATTTGACAATGTTATTGGACATCAAAATAACGTCCATAAACACTGGGTTGGCATTGAATTTTGGTCACCAGACATTACAACCTAAATCTACCCTAATATTAAAGTCTTATGACATTGTGTGCCTGCTGGGCAATGACTAAATGCACTACAGAATGTTACGTTTACACACATCCACAAATTACAAATAAACGCATCAGCTTTTTACAGCGTAATACTCACTACACTCTCAGAAAAAAACGTACACAATGGTATGTACACAAATAATGTTCCTTGAGGAACAACTCCTTTATTACAATACCTATGAAAATAAATATTACTGAAAGGGCAAAGTGATCTTATGAATAATTTCTATATTAAAATAAGAATCATCATTTAAAAGCATATTTTTAAAAAAAACTTAGAAACATGAATTATTAAGTTCTATAATACAAAACAACTGGTAAAACATAAAACTATAGGTATTGTCAACTAAACATTTAAGGCATTTTAAATACATGTTTGGTGAGCATTTTTGACACTGTTAAGGTACAAAGTGTCTTGTCACTGTGGTGGTACCTTTTTGCATCAGATTTGTACCAATATTGTATCTTCAGATTTTAAAAACCCAAAGGTACATGTTGGTTTGCCATGTTACACATCATGTCCTTAAAGGTACAAAAAAAATTCTTTGTCTTAAGGTACAATTCTGTCCCATATAAAGGTACTGCCCCAGTGACAAGGGTTTGTAGCTTCTTTGGTAAAATATTGTACCATTTTATTTCTGAGAGAGTACTCAGGTCTACTTTTTACTCATACTTGGAGTAATATTTACAACAAATACTTTTACTCTACTTGCACTAAATTTGTAGGCAAGTAATGATACTTTTACTTAAGTATGATTTTTCAGTACTCTTTCCACCACTGTGAATATTGGGTCTGAAATCGCATGTATGACTTCAAAACAACATCCGCACTATTTGATTGACTGTGAACAATGTTGTACTTTGACAGTCATTGGCTGCTGATGATTTCCCAATTTAGAATTTGCAAGAATACTTTTCTTAAATGATATTATGGAGAAAGCCCAAATGTGCGGTTATAAAACTAACTTTACCTCAATACATCAGCTAGCGGGTCTCTGAACAGCAGCGCGCACTTTGTAACGGCGATGATGCGGAAGTCGTGAACGATTAAAGACAGTCGGATAAAAAGCCACCAAATAACATAACGGAGATGTCAGTCTATTGTATAACATGGCATGTTTGATCGTCTTATATAACGTTGCATTTCAGACTTACCACTTGGTAGCGGCTCGCCGCCTGGTCCATTTTCATACACGGCCAGCCCAGCAAGCGATGAATAAAACCAAAAAATCCTTGACTTATTCAAATTAAACTTGGACCTCGATCTTACTTGAGATCACACGGCTCGGATTATTATATACAGAAAAAGGCAGCTCTTTCCATTTACAGGACAGCCATGATTTAACGCAAACGCTCATGCAGACACAGTCGCGTCCTGCCGCAAGAAACAAAGCGAGTGGGAGGAGACGTCCGTGACGCAAACATGACGTTGCACTGTGCACGTCAAACTGTTTTTATCCCCCAAAATTATATTCTACGGTTACTCTCTGAACCTAGACCCCTCTCATTGTAAATTTATTATTAATTTATTGCGCTTTCTGGCTAAATTTTACATCCATGAATGTACATTTTCAAAGAGGATTTTGATTCATATGTGAACATATGTGCCAATAATAATATTGCATGTAAAACTCTTGGTGTAAATATTTTAAACGTATAATTTGCTTGGATTTACTTACGTAACCCTTTTTATCTCTTAGTTCATATTGTGTTTTTGTAATTGTTCTTTATTGCATAATAATAATAATAATAATAATAATAATAATAATAATAATAATAATTGTATATATATATATATATATATATATATATATATATATATATATATATATATATATATATATATATATATATATATATATATATATATATATATATATATATTTATATATTTATATTTAGCCATTTACAGAGGTATAGTGACTTTGAAATGTATTTTCAAAATGTGTTAAAGTACTATTAAAAACAGCTTTAATGTTCTCATTTATTCATTCATTCATTTTCATTCAGCTTAGTGCCTTTATTCATCAGTGGTCGTCACAGCGGAATGAACAGCCAACATATCCTGCATATGTTTTACAAAGCAGATGCCCTTCCAGCTGCAACCCAGTACTGGGAAACACCCATACACACTCATTCACCCATTTGGACTGTATGGGAAACCGGAGCACCCGGAGGAAACCCATGCGAACACGGGGAGAACATGCAAACTCCAACAGAAATGCCAACTGACCCAGCTGGTGCTCGAACCAGTGGCCTTCATGCTGTGGGGTGACAGTGCTAACCACTGGGCCACCGTGCCGCCCTTTCTTAAATTTATTTATGTATTTTCGCATTAATAAAGGGGCCTTAGGAAAAGTTTTTGAACAATATAAGCCGTTGTTTATGTCATTTGTAGCTAATAAGCTTTGGTTTTGGAAAAACTGACTAAAGCTTACACCCCTTTTCCCTTGAATTTTAGTTTTTGTCATTTACATGTCCTTCAGTGTGACCTTCCAAGAAGCATTATGTAAACATTGTCCTGTTTATTAATTTGCAAAAATAAATGTATAAAATATATAAAATATGAATTTCTCCATGCATCTGTATCTTATCCCTAAAATCATAAATGAAGGTCAAAGAGCCACAGCAGGGATTCTTCAGTATCAACAACTAACAGACTGTGAGTTGTGAAATCAAGCATGCATAACTCCATCTACTGGAAGAGTAATGCAAAGACTGTGCATAAGACATTTAAAATGGAAATATGTAGGAATAATAGTATTTATTTATTTATTTATTATGTAGCTCACATTCTAAAGTCAGGGGATGTATCTGTATATATATATATATAGTTGAAATCTGAATTATTAAACCCCCTGAATTATTAGCCCCCCTGTTGATTTTTCCCCAATTTCTGTTTAGCAGAGAGAAGATTTTTTCAACACATTTCTAAACATAATAGTTTTAATAACTCATCTCTAATAACTGATTTATTTTATCTTTGTCATGATGACAGTAAATAATATTTTACTAGATATTTTTCAAGACACTTCTATACAGCTTAAAGTGACATTTAAAGGCTTAACTAGGTTAATTAGGTTAACTAGGCAGGTTAGGGTAATTAGGCAAGTTATTGTATAACGATGGTTTGTTCTGTAGACAATCGAAAAAAATAATAGCTTAAAGCGGCTAATAATATTGTACTTAAAATGGTTTTTAAAAAAACTGCTTTTATTTTAGCCGAAATAAAACAAATAAGACTTTCTCCAGAAGAAGAAAATATTATCAGACATACTGTGAAAATTTCCTTGCTCTGTTAAACATCATTTGGGAAATATTAAAAAAGAAAAAAATTCAAAGGGGGTTTATTAATTTTAATTTCAACTGTACATATATATATATATATATATATATATATATATATATATATATATATATATATATATATATATATATATATATATATATATATATATATATATATATATATATATATATGCTACTGACAACATTTTTTCCCAATTTAAAATTTAAAGGTTGTCATTTTTTATAATATCACTTTTTGCATAAAATAAGAAAAAGGGTCCCATGTTTTTGGACATGTTTATATTCAACTTCAAGCTATTTTCCAACTTCATAAACAAAAAAACAAAAAAGAAATGTTTGGTTAAATAACCTTGATTTCAATCGCATCAAACAAAAAAAAATGTTATTTTGACCTTCTGTAGATTCCAGGAAAAAACACATTTTTATTTAATATGAATATTTTACTCAAAGCAATACCTAACAAATCCAGATCCAGAGAAGTTTTTTCCACAATTTATATATAAATAACATTTTCATAAAGCACATAGCACATAAACTGTATAGTCTCATGCATAAACAAACACATACTAAAAGCAAATGAAAAAAGTAACAAGAAAAAAAATTATATATGCTATATATGGTATGTACATACACATAGACAAAACAATACCTTATTTATTCATTTATTTTCCTTCAGCCTAGTCCCTTTATTCATCAGGGGTCACCACAGCAGAATGAACTTCCAACATATCCACCATATCTTTTATACAGCGGATGCCCTTCCAGCTGCAACCCAGTACTGGGAAACACCCGTACACCCATATAGCGCATGTGTTTGGTCTGGGGGGGAAACCGGAGCACCAGGAGGAAACCCACGCCAACACGGGGAGAACATGGAAACTCCACACAGAAATGCCAAATGACCCAGCCGGGACTCGAAGCAGTGACTTCTTGCTGACAGTGCTAACCACTGAGCCACTGTATAACAATATGTTATGTACATTAAAATATAGATAGAATTATTTTTATTTATCTTAGTGTTTTTCAAAGCAGCCAAACACTGTACACTTTAATGTAGGCTACGTTTGTCCCCCACACGATCAGACAATTTAGTATTATGAAAAGTAATGCAAAATGGAAATAATAATATTGAAAAAAAACTGAATAAAAGGCAACACCGTGCAAAGATTTAAAAGCAGTTCAGATTTAACAGGCTGTTTCTGATATGATTTCTTGTTCAGCCACTAGAGGGCCTCCTCACACAGAGCCATAAGCATGACTGTTTGTTGTCTTGCGATGAAGCAGCGCCAGATCCAAACAATACCTCCATTTACCACTGTTTCCACTAAACTTAAACTAAACTCAAGTAAACATTCAACGGTAAAAGTGCAAAGAAAAGCACCTTTTTAGACATAATACATGTACAAGTATAACGCAGTGCCGTTTTAAGAAAGAAAGAAATAAAGAAATACTTGTATACATCACCTCTTTAGCTTTAGCACAGATGACCTGTTTAGACCTCTTTTACAGTTTATGGTTTAGACTTGTTTAGCCTCTAGTAAAAAAAGTAACACAGATTCCAAGGTAATTATGATTCCAATATATATGGCAGTGGTTAGCACTGTCGCCTCACGACAAGAAGGTCGCTGGTTCGAGTCCCGGCTGGGTCAGTTGGCATTTCTGAGTGGAGTTTGCATGTTCTCCCTGTGTTGGCATGGGTTTCCTCCGGGTGCTCCAGTTTCCTCCACAGTCCAAATACATGCGCTAGGTGAATTGAATAAACTAAATTGCTTGCAGCATATGGGCCCTATTATAATGATCTAGGCGCAAAGTCTAAGGGCCCTATCATTCACCCGACGCAAATGTTGTTTGCTAGTTTCAGCTGGAAGCAAGTGTTGTTTTGACGTTATTCACCACGCTGTTTAAATAACAAATGCATTTGCGCTCATATGTGTGCCCATAAGCGTTCTGGTCTAAAAAAGGAGGTGTGCTAAGGCCATTGCTGGCACGTTGCTATTTTGAGGAACTAAAATAGACTGTTCAATAGACCAGCTAAGAGGAGGTCCAGCGCAGAGCGCGTTAGATGTGCGCCTCGCTAAAACGTTGCTTAATACACAAAGGATGTAGAGCAATACGCAAATATCTTTACAAATAAAAAAGAATTAAAGGAATAAAATATTTAAAAAATATTACTTTCTACATCTATATAAAAACCACTGCTTTCATGCCTTCTTCATCTCGGGGGGCTTTTTCAGTTTATTCATGACAATTTGCTTTTGTATAATGTTATTATTAGTAGTATTATTTATTATATTAATATTTATATTTGTTTTATTAAAAACAAGCTTAGATTTGCCCACCTGTCAGGTTTTAGACCATATGGGGCACAGCATGTGTATTTGGATATAACTTGGTTTTTTGACCACACTTCATTATTATTATTCATTTATTTGTTTGCTGGAAATTAGAACTGAATTTAGAAATAGTTTGAAACAAATCTTTGCGCTTAACAAACGAAATTAATTATGTAGGCTAATGGATGTTTGTGCATACAACACCTTTCCTTATCCACGGAAGAGAGTGAAAGTAAAGAATGAGGCGGCTCATCTCTCATTCTCACACTGCAGATGGTCTGTTTAACTGTTTTCTCGCTAGTGAAGCACTCAGTTATTCCACTAACAATGTCCACCATGTAAATAGCAAATGCGCTATGGCGCGACGCAACTGACTCTTAAAGGGAATGGGAGATGAGACTCTGATTGGTTTATTCTTAGATCGTTAAAATAGGGCCCTATAACGCGTGGCGCAAAATTATTAGGGCGTGTCCGAATTCACTTTTGCTATTTAAGGGACGGGGAAATAACGTTTGCGCACCAGCCCATGGTCTAACAGAGTTGAGCTTATTCTCTTAATGGGTTATGGGTGTGTTTTGAGAATAAACCAATCAGAGTCTCATCTCCCATTCCTTTTAAGAGTCAGTTGTGTCACTATGGCGCTATTTACATGGCGGACTTTGTAAGGGGAAAAACTGATCGCTTCACTAGCAAGAAAACAGTTAGACAGACCATCTGCAGCGCAAGGGTAAAGAACGAGCCTCCTCCATTCAGCCTCTTTACTTTCACTTTACTTTACTTTTACTCTTTTACTTTCATGGATAAGGAAACGGTGTTGTACGCACTCCACTGAAGACATGCATCAGCCTACATATTTAATTTCGTTTGTTAAGCACAAAGATTTGTTTCAAAACTATTTCTAAATTCAGTTCTAATTTCCAGCAAACAAATAAATGAGCAATAATAACGAAGTGTGGTCAAAAAACTGAGTTATATCCAAACATACATGCTGTGCCCCTTATGGTCCAAAACCTGACAGGTGGGCAAATCTAAGCTTGTTTTTATTTAAACAAATATAAATTTTAATATAATAAATAATACTACTAATAATAATAACATTATACAAAAGCAAATTGTCATGAATAAACTGAAAAAGCCCCCCGAGATGATGCAGGTAGTGGCTTTTATATTTATATAGAAAATAATCATTTTTGTAATATTTTAATCCTATAATTCTTTTTCATTTGTAAAGATATCTGCTCATCCTGTGTGTATTAAGCAATGTGTACGCATATAAGGCGGACAACTAACGCGCTCTGCACTGGACTTTAGACCTGCTTTCAGCTGTCAATGGCGCAGTCTTTTTTATTTCATCATAATAACAACGCGCCAACAATGCTCCTTAACACACCTCCTTTATAGACCGGAACACCCATGAGTCCACAAAGCGGTGCAAATGGATTTTCTATTTAAACAACGTGGCGGAAAACGGGAAAATTAAGGTTGCGCTGGTCTGAAAATTGGGGCAGCACGGTGGTGCAGTGGGTAGCACAATTGCCTCACAGCAAGAAGGTCGCTGGTTCGAGCCCCGGCTGGGTCATTTGGCGTTTCTGTGTGAAGTTTGCATGTTCTCCCTGCATTCGCGTGGGTTTCCTTCGGGTGCTCCGGTTCCCCCCACAGTCCAAAGACAAGTGATACAGGTGAATTGGGTAGGCTAAATTGTTCATAGTGTATAAGTGTGAATGAGTGTGTATGGATGTTTCCCAGATATGGGTTGCAGCTGGAAGGGCATTGGCTGCGTAAAACAAATGCTGGATAAGTTGGTGGTACATTACTCTGTGGCGACCCCAGATTAATAAAGGGACTAAGCCGAAAAGATAATGAATGAATGAAAATAATATTTTCACTTGAATAAACCCACAATATATTTTTGATTAAAGGTGCAGTATGTAAGTTTGACACCCAGTGGTTGAACTAGGTATTGCAGTCCTGAATCATAATAAAGGTACCCTGGGTTGCCAGTTTGAGTGATTTTAAACTGTGTTCTAAATAAAAGCAACGACACGCGATTGAGGGAATATTCTCCATATTAAAAGGAGTTTTGGTTCTAACCAACACCTCGAATTGATTTATTAGAAGCGGCTTCTATTTCTCACAGCTGAACAACAGAAAACTATGACAGATCACCTCAGGTAAGCCTCGTGTGCTTTATTCAGTGCTAAATGCTAACAATGCGAGTTTGAATGCATTTTACATGACGTGTATTACCATATACTGAAAGCAGAAAGTTCACCTCAGATCTGGAAAATACAATAAACCGTTTGAAATTGAACTTTAGAACTAAACACATATGAGTGATTCAGCATGTACATTTAATGATGTTAGAGGGTTAACATGTATTAAATAGATTCTAAACCTTACCGTTTTGTGAGTGAGTGCATATTCTGTGCTTCTGAAAGGCTGTATTTAAATTTCTGCTGTGTTTTGTGGTGCAAACAGCCAAATGGCTCGTCACTCATAACAATCTCGTCACAGCGTGTTGTTAGGACACGCGATGTAACCTGCTCACGTTCCTAATATTTATGTCATTTGCTAATTAACGTCATGTGGAACTGAATCTGTCTCATTTTGACATCTGATACTTTCCACTACACTGTAGCATTTCGCTCATGGACGCATGCTTTCAGAGTCTTTCTGAATGAATGAATGAATGAATGAATGAATGAATGAATGAATGAAATATGCTGTTTTCCAACAAGGCAACCCGGGGTGCTGAATTATAATTGGTTAAACTGGCATGTGCATGTGAAAATTACCTAAACAAAGACAGCGTTCCGGCACGGAAAAAAACATTTTCAAAGCAGAATATCTGACTTCAGCATTGTTTGTCAGTTAAACAAGTATGTTCACTTGGGATGTTTCATAAATATCTGCACACATATTATTGTATTTTTATGCTTTAGAAGAGTCAAAAACTTACATACAGCACCTTTAAAGTATAAAACTCATTTATTTTAAATGCTTCCTACATATTGCCCTTATTGAATTCCCCTCAACATGTGAAATCTGGCTGTTGTTGTTTTGCGTGGTCATTATTCATCACGTGTCTAAATATACCGTCCTACATAGGCGTGGGCAGTGAGTGCTGCAGTGAGTGTCAGTTGCTCCTCCTCTGTGCTGCTGCTGTAGGTATAAAGTCAAGCTGCTGTCAGCGAGTCTGTCAGACTGTCTTACTCATACCACATTACAGGTACGCAGTGAGAGGGCACAAACTCTTCACAATACTTTCCCGGCAAACAAAACAATCCAACTCCAAAGCAAAATGGTGAGTAGAGCATTACTTTAATACTTAAACATACATTGAACAGTTATTTGCATGCAAGTCAACATATTGAGCAATCATGCGGGTATTAGGTGACACTACGCACATTTATCAATTGAGTATTTACAAAATGCTATGTTTAAAGATTTAAACAACTGCTAGACAAAATGATTATATACGCATTTGGAATTTTAATAAGCCTAGTTATATAAAAATATATGTATATGTCTAAATCTCTCTCCTATACAGCTAAATTTAGTCTGTGTCTCTTTAAATGCTCACTGTTTTATATGCCATATTATTTTTATGGCTACTTCTGAGCACACATCACCACCATATTTCCACTAGTATGGAAACTGCTGAAAGGTTTATGCCTCAAGCAGTGTGGTTATGGGTGTGTTTAGGATTTTACTGAGCGCTGATGTGGCTTTTGGCCCCTTTTTTTTTTTTTTAGTGAGTGTGTGTCCTGATGAGCTTGTGCTGATGAGCTTGAATGTGAAAATAATTGTTTTTTTGAACTGTGCATCATCTAAAGGGCCTCTAGGTTTGTGGATAGCTCAAGCTTTGGTTAAATAAGTGGAATATTGTGTGGGTTTGAGAATACACCTACATTGTAAAACTGTAATGTCAGAGCCAACAAGTCACCCAAAGAAGTGTTGTGGGTTTGTTTGTTTTTTTTTCAATGGAAAATATATTACAACCACATGTGTAGGAGTTTGTTTTTGCTGCACTCCAGGGACAAATGGTTCTCACATACTTAAAAGTCCCAAATCACCCTCCTGATGTCATTGTGTTTGTCTTTTTGGGGGCTTTGGATGCCGCCAAAACCTTGAGAAATATTCCTTAAGATTTCTAAAGTCATATCAGTGATTGTCTTGACTAAAACCTTAATACTTTTATGTAATATCCCAGAAATATGTTTTTCTTTTATTTCCTTCTCAAATTCACGAGGCCAGGTTGGTTGCCACAAGTTAACCATTAACAGACTGTCATATCACCTTTGTTTCCTTGTCAATTATTTGCTTTCTTTGCAATCATTAGACAGAAGAAAGTTCAAATTCATGTACGTCACTTTAAAGATAATTTAATTAATGCTCTCTTCAAGTCAATCGTATAACAAAAATAAATACCACAACTAACTTGAGTTTTAAGGATTTATTAAAGTAGATTATTCTTAGCCAATTAAAATAAGTTCACACATGATTTCCTTTTCCACTGACAACGCCTTTGCAAAGAAAGCTATTATGTTAACAAATAGGCAAGCAGTTACTTGGGCGTTGTTTCAACTCATTCAAATCTGACTCTTCTAATCAATCATGTCCTGTTTTTAGTACTTTCTGTTTGAGATATATGATAGTAAAGAGTAAAGTAGGTTGCAAATACCGTTTCATGTGTGATTCTGTCACTAGGGCCACCCAATGGGATTGCAAAAAAATAATGATTGTCTCCAAACAGGTTTCCCCAAACACATTTCTGACATTTCTATATAGAAACTAATTTGAACAGGGTATCATGGTGGCTTAGTGGGTAGCACAGTCTCCTCTCAGCTAGAAGGTCGCTGCGAAGGCATAGTTTTATGATGCTGTGATGTTTAATGTATGATTATGTCACTAGCACCGCCTAATGGGATTGCAAAAAATGTTTGTCTCCAAACAGGTTTCCCCAACACTTTTCTATATAGAAACTAATTTAAACATCACATTAAATAGACAGTATGTAATGTTCGACACTAGACAGCGCATGTTTGCAACATGCAAAGGCGTAGTTTGATGATGCTGTGACGTTTCATGCCTGATTATGTCACTAGCGCCACCTAATAGAATTGCAAAAAAGATGATTGTCTCCAAACAGGTTTCCCCAACACATTTCTATATAGAAACTAATTTGAAGATCATATTAAATAGACAGTATGTAATGTTTGACTCTTTTAGGGTGGATGTTTGCAACATGCAAAGGCCTAGTTTGATGATGCTGTGACGTTTTATGTGTGATTATGTCACTAGCGCCACCTAATAGGATTGCAAAAAAGATGATTGTCTCCAAACAGGTTTCCCCAACACATTTCTATATAGTAACTAATTTAAACATCACATTAAATAGACAGTATGTAATGTTCGACACTAGACAGCGCATGTTTGCAACATGCAAAGGCGTAGTGTGATGATGCTGTGACGTTTCATGCCTGATTATGTCACTAGCGCCACCTAATAGAATTGCAAAAAAGATGATTGTCTCCAAACAGGATTCCCCAACTCATATATATAGAAACTAATTTGAAGATCACATTAAATAGACAGTATGTAATGTTCGACACTAGACGGCGCATGTTTGCAACATGCAAAGGCGTAGTTTGATGATGCTGTGAAGTTTCATGCCTGATTATGTCACTAGCGCCACCTAATAGGATTGCAAAAAAGATGATTGTCTCCAAACAGGTTTCCCCAACACATTAAATAGACAGTATGTAATGTTCGACTCTTTAGGGTGGATGTTTGCAACATGCAAAGGCCTAGTTTGATGATGCTGTGACGTTTTATGTGTGATTATGTCACTAGCGCCACCTAATACGACTGCAAAAAAAATGATTGTCTCCAAACAGGTTTCCCCAACTCATATATATAGAAACTAATTTGAACATCACATTAAATAGACAGTATGTAATGTTCGACACTAGACGGCGCATGTTTGCAACATGCAAAGGCGTAGTTTGATGATGCTGTGACTGATGATTGTCTCCAAACAGGTTTCCCCAACACATTTCTATATAGAAACTACTTTGACGATCACATTAAAGGGATGGTATGTAATTCTCGCCACTAGGGGGTGCATGCTTGCAACAATCATAGGAGTAGTTTGATGATGCTGTGACTGAGTGTGGAATCATGGGAATTGTAGTCTTGATTTCATCATACGGGTATCCTGTAGAAATTATTATGACGGATGAACTAAATTATTAAAGAAGTATCAAGTTGAAGCAGAGTAAGGGGCCGATCATACCAAACATGCTTTTCCGTTCTAAAAATGCAATGGCGCACCACACTGCCTTTTTGTTGACAAGAAAAAAAGAAGCATGGTGCACTTTTTCATGTCGTTAGGCAATGACTGAATCAGCTGCATATTGTGTGTGAGTGTTCTTGTTGATATTGTTAAAATTGTAATTTTTAATAATATTGTGATATTCAGGATTTGTAATGTCATACAGCTCTGGATAACTCGAAACAGCGACCACTAGTCTCTCCTCTACCTTTAAAAGTCTCCGTAGTCCTCTTGACAACACAAACACTGCTGTTACCTCAGCGGAAACCCCGCCTCTGCTTTCATTTGATTGGAGAATGAAAAAGACGCGACTGACATAACACGCTTTTTCTGCTCAGAGTTTACAGTTTTCAACTGCGAGCACACAGCATGCAATGGCAAAAACGTGAGGCGGGCAGGGTGCATAGATAGCGTGCAAAACGCTCACGGCCGTTAGCAAACCATTCAAAAGCTGTGCCTTTATTTTTAAGGTGAAAAATGTATTTGTGCAGGTTAATCCATTGAAAAAAAAAAGTTTGTTTTGGTAATCTTCAGTAAAAGTCTGACCATTTGCTTCTGCGTTCTGTTGACGTAATATTTTTACTGTTGACGTAATATTTTTAACCACGCCCCTCTAAATCGTTAGTTTGCTATGAGGGAATGATGTGCAAAAGAAAGCCCCGCCCCCTACTCAATATTCAATATCAACTGGAAGTACATCAAAATACTCTACACCAAAGTAGTACACCAAACTAGAAATCGAGGGTGTATTACTTCATTAGCATTAGCACTTCATTAGCATGACATGTTAGGACAGGGGTGTCCAAACTCAGTCCTGGAGGGCCGGTGTCCTGGAAAGTTTAGCTCCAACCCTAATCAAACACACCTGAACCAGCTAATCAAGCTCCTACTAGATATACTAGAAACTTCCTGGCAGGTGTGTTGAAGGAAGTTGGAGCTAAACTATGCAGGACAGCGGCCCTCCAGGATCGAGTTTGGACACCCCTGTGTTAGCACAACACAACATGATTTTGCCAAGTATGATGTTATCCTGGATTAACATCTATGTTGATTCTGGAACATCATTTTAGTTTGAAAATGTAATCCATACCTATTTCCTACCCTTAAACCCAACCATAACTGTAAATTATTCCCAAAATCAGAGGGGAATAATAGTTGGATAACAATCATGTAGAAGTGCATAAACCTAAGTCTAAACTTAACATGAATGGTAAATGTATCCCTTAATTCTGATTGGCTGATTGAAATGTTGTTCCAGGATTAAAGCCGTGGTCACACTGGACTTTTCTCTCCATAGACTTCCATTCATACGCACGCGAATGCGTCAGACCGGAAACGCAGGGTCATGCGTCAGATTTCGCAAGTTGCTGCGGTGCAAAGTTCAAACTTGGTGAACTCTGACCTGCGAAATCGCATCACTTGACTGCGTGAGCCCAATCCAGGATCAAAACATGACCTCTCTGGACAGAAATTTAAAACATGGAGCAATCGCTCGCTTTTTTAATGTCTAATCATCTTGTTTAATCCGCCCCTTTTCGCAGCGCCGTGCGACAGAATTTCGCAAGCTCAAACTCTAGTGTGACTTCGGCTTAACATAGATTTTAATCCAGGAACATGTCCTACTCAGTGAAATCAGGTTGGCGTGTTAGCACAGGCCCATGTCACTATAGTTAAAATCGCTTATTTCTCTGGATTTGAACATTCATTGAAACATTTGGCATAATATAAGTGCATAAGTCAGCAAAATAAATAATTAAGGATATGATTTTTGATATTGTAATGAAAAAGTCTTACGTATTGTGCCTTTAAAAACAGTAATAAACAGCAATAAACGTGAGTTGCAAATGTGATTCAACCGTAATGTTATTAATATAGTGCCACCTACTGCGACTCGTAAAAACCACACTTGTTTCCAACACCCAAATAGCTTTTTTTACAGTGTTTTTAAAAGGATTACATACATTTTTATGCTTTGATTTTGATTACATACATTAAAATTTGCATATATTCTGTGAAATTTACAAGGCAGCATAATTTGTGCAAGTAAAAAAAATGCAGCAGAACAAGGTATCTACGGAAGTCCTAAGAGGCCATGCATTAAAATATTTTTTCTCTCTTGTTTTGTCGTGATCACGACTTAATTATCCGACTTAATTATGTCGTGATCTCGACAAAACAAAAAAGTTGTTTTCTCGTGATCTCGACTTATTTTTCTCGTGATCTCGACATAACAAAAACTTGTTATGTCGTGATCACGACTTATTTTTTTTTTTTGCTTTAATTTATTTATTTATGTATTAATTATTATTAGTATAATAGTATAATATCTGGCAAATATCAGGACACTGGCCTGCGAACAGGGAGAGAATAACTGCAGACGCGCATTCGTGCAACACATTAAAGGCGTTCAGAACAGCCATAATATGAGAGCAAACGCTCGTGCTCCTGATTAATGTACATTCATGATTATGTTCATGTGTATGATCATTATTTACAATAATTTGCATCAACTGTTACCATTTTAAAGCAACTCTATGGCGCATTTTTAAAGTTGTAAATAATTTGCGGAAAGGATCAAAGCAAGTGCGGGATCTTCATCATTCTTCATAATTTAATTCATGCATGCAGCAACTTATTTTGCGCCATATAGAGTTGCCTTAAAATGGTAACAGTTGAGGGAATATTATTGTAAATAATGGTATATAATCAAATACGTGAATATAATCATAAATGTACATTAATCATGAGCACGAGCGTTTGCTCTCATATTATGGCTGTTCTGAACGCCTTTAATGTGTTGCACAAATGCGTGTCTGCAGTTGGGCTACTCTCTCCCTGTTCGCAGGGCCGGTGTAGACTCTCTGGCCAGACATTTGCCAGATATTATTAATAATATTAATAATAATAATAATAAATACATAAATAAATAAAAGCAAAAAAAATAAGTCGTGATCACGACATAACAACTTTTTGTTATGTCGAGATCACGAGAACATTAAGTCGTGATCACGACATAACAACTTTATTAAGTCGTGATCATGACATAACAACTTTTTGTTACGTCGACATCACGAGAAAACGAGTTGTTATGTCGAGATCACGACAAAACAAGTGAGAAAAAATATTTTAATGCATGGCCTCTTAGGACTTCCGTAGGTATCAGCTAACCGTGAGGTCAAAAGATGAACAGAAAGTGTTCATGGGTTGGTGGAGGAGGGTTTGAATATAGCTAGTGGGGAAAGATGACTTGTAACGACCCATAAATAACTTCTAACCTGGCTGCCATGCCCAAACTAGGCAGTCCCAAGTGCCTGTGTAATGTCCCGTTCCCCTCCCCACTGACACACCAATAGACAGAGAGGGACAGGGGGGTAAAAATAGAGCCCCAACCCCAGGAGAGTGAATCCAGAGGAAGAGTCAAGCCCACAGAGGAGAAGCAGAGTCTTGATATTTCTTCTCAGGCTGAAGTAGGCCATCTCTCTGGAGCACAGGCACAGATTTAAGGACTGAATCATTACAGAGCACATTTATTGCAACCTCACGTGACTTTCATTTTTGCATCGTTGTTTTGACTGCATAATGGCAACACCTACATTTATGCATTTGGCAGTTACTTTTAACCAAATAATTTGCATATTAGCAGTTCTTGCATCCCCTGGAAATGAAACCTTTGGCATCGATTTTGATTGTGCAACACACTATATGTACAGTTGAAGTGAGAATTATTAGCCCTCCTGAATTATTAGCTCCCCGTATATTTTTTTTCCCAATTTCTGTTTAACAGAAAGAAGATTTATTCAACACATTTCTAAACATAATAGTTTCTAATAACTGATTTGTTTTATCTTTACCATGATGACAGCACATAAGAGTTACTAGATATTTTTTAAGATACTAGTATTCAGCTTAAAGTGACATTTAAAGGTGTTAAGTTTTTGACTCTCCTAAATCATAAAAATACCATCATATGTTTGCAGATATTTAAGAAACATGCTAAGAGAACATTCTTGTTTATCTGAAAAACAATGCTGAAGTCAGATGTTCTGCTTTGAAAATGTGCGTTACGTGCCAGAACATCTGTCTTTGTTTTGATTCTTTTAACCTGTCCAATGCCAGTTTAGCCAATTATATTTCAGCACCCCGGGTTGCCTTGGTGGAAAACCGTGTATCTCATTCCTTCAGGCCCTGTTTACACTAATGCGGTTTCGTTTTGAAACTGTGTTTTAGATCAAAAATGATCCTCGTCCACACTAGCGTTCATCTAGTGTTTCTAAACATATCTCCGTCCACACTACTCCACCAAAAAACGTATATCACGTGACCATTCGCGCACTCTGGGCATGCGCGTTCAAGTATAAACAGGAAGCATGTGTCTCGCTCGGCATTTGGTTATTGTTAGTCAACAAACGCTGGTAGAACGATGAACGCGAGTGATTAGCGAGTGCTCAAACAATAGCTTGCCTCTTGCGAATATATGCAGCTGCTGTAGTAAAAAAGGAAGAGTTTAACTGCACAATGGCGCCTAAAACAGACAATAGTGCAAACAACGCTCCCATTTCTGTGTCTATGTTGTTGTTTACAGTGAAGTCTGGTCTGCCGTCTTCCGGTAGCGTTATAGTCATGTGATAGGGGCTTGACAAATAAGGGAAGGATACGCAATGATCCCAAACCCCCAATCAGGTAGCGAATCTCAGCAGCCACGCCTCTGTTTTCAGATGCCTCCGTTTTAGAATGAAAACGGCCTCTCCAGCGTTTTCAAAACGCTCCGTTTTTGGAGCTCGAAAACTCCAAACGTAGTGTGGACGGATGGCCTAACCGTAGCAAAACTTATGCGTAAAATGCATTAGTGTAAACGGGGCCTCATTCATTCAGAAAGGCTCTCAAAGTGTGCGACCTACAGTGGACAGTAGCAGACTCCAAAATGAGACGCAGATTCAAAGTTACACATGAGGTGGTTATTAAATAGCAAATAATATAAATATTACGAATGTAAACATTAGATGAGCAGGTTACATTGTAACTCTGTGTCTGAACAACACTCTACGTGACAAGAAATGCAGTGATAACCAATTTGGCTTTTTACATCAGATAACACCACAGAAATTTAAATACAGCCATTCAGAAGCACAGAATATGCACTCACTGCACTCCAACGAAATGGTAAGGTTTATAATCTAATTAATACATATTAAACCTCTTTAACAATATTAAATGCTGAATCACTGATATGTGTTGGCTTGCACTGAGTCACGCTTCTAAAGTTAAATTTCAAATGGTTTATTTTATTTTCCAGACCTGAGGTGAACTATCTGCTGCTGCTTTCAGTAGTATGGCAATAAATGTCAGGTAAAATGGCATTCAAACTCACATTATTAGCATTTAACACTGAATAATCACATGAGGTGTACCTGAGGTGATCATTGTCAGTTTTCTGTTGTTCAGCTGCAAGAAATAGAAGCCATTTCTAATATATAAATTCAAGGTGTTGGTTAGGACAATATGGAAAATATTCCTTCTATCATGTGCCGTTGCTTTTATTTAGAACACAATTAAAAATCTGCCTTTAGACTCAATAGTCAGACTCGCTCCTGTTGGTCCGCAATCTGGCAACCTGCGCTTGCATGTGTTTTGATGCAGGAATGCAATACCTAGTTCAACTTGGTTAATGAGGCAAGGTAGGGTAATTAGGCAAGTTATTGTATAACAATGTTTTTTTCCTGTAGACAATTGATAAAAATATTGCTTAAGGGAGCTAATAATATTGCCCTTAAAATGATTTGAAAACAATGTAAAACTGCTTTTTTATTCTAGCCAAAATAAAACAAATAAGACTTTCTACAGAAGAAAAAAATATTATAGGAAATACTGTGAAAATGTCTTTGCTTTATTAAACATCAGGGCAATTTGGGTTTACTTATCATTCATTTTCTTTTCGACATAGACCCTTTATTAATCCGAGGTCGCCACAGCGGAATGAACCGCCAACTTATCCAGCATGTTTTTTATGCAACAGATGCCCTTCCAGCCGCAATCAAAATTGGTACTTGGCATTTTGTATAACAAATTTGACACTGTAGGAATATAATAAAATATAATATAATATAATAAATTATATAATATAATATAATATAATATAATATAATATAATATAATATAATTTAATATAATATAATATAATATAATATAATATAATATAATATAATATAATATAATAAATATAATAAATTATATAAGTTATTATAATATAATATAATATAATATAATATAATATAATATAATATAATATAATATAATATAATATAATATAATAAATATAATAAATTATATAATATATTATAATATAATATAATATAATATAATATAATATAATATAATATAATATAATATAATATAATATAGGCAACCCAGTGGCGCAGTAGGTAGTGCTGTTGCC
This sequence comes from Danio kyathit, assembly GCA_903798195.1. Taxonomy (NCBI): domain Eukaryota; kingdom Metazoa; phylum Chordata; class Actinopteri; order Cypriniformes; family Danionidae; genus Danio; species Danio kyathit. Next base: position 9,457,302 of record LR812519.1, read on the forward strand.
TCACAGCAAGAACGTCGCTGGGTCGTAGGTTCGAACCTCGGCTGGGCTGGGTCAGTTGGCGTTTCTGTGTGGAGTTTGCATGTTCTCCCTGGGTTTGCGTGGGTTTCCTCCGGGTGCTCCGGTTTCCCCCACAGTCCAAAGACATGCAGTACAGGTGAATTGGGTAAGCTAAATTGTCCATAGTGTATGAGTGTGAATGTGTGTGTGGAAGTTCCCCGAGATGGGTTGCGGCTGGAAGGGCATCCCGCTGCGTAAAATCGTGCTGGATAAGTTGGCGGTTCATTCCGCTGTGGCGACCCCGCAAGGGACAAAGCCGACAAGAAAATGAATGAATGAATAATATAATATAATATAATATAATTTTATATAATATAATATAATATAATATAATATAATATAATATAATATAATTTTATATAATATAATATAATTTAATATAATATAATATAATATAATTTAATATAATATAATTTAATATAATATAACTTAATATAATATAATATAATATAATTTAATATAATATAATATAATATAATATAATATAATATAATATAATTTAATATAATATAATATAATATAATATAATTTAATATAATATAATATAATATAATTTTATTTAATATAATATAATATAATATAATATAATATAATATAATATAATTTAATTTAATATAATATAATTTAATATAATTAATATAATATAATATAATATAATATAATATAATATAATATAATATAATATAATATAATATAAAAACACAGCAAAACGGTAATAATTGAAAATATTCTTGCTTATTTATTGATTTATTTTGGATACCATGATACACAACATTGTTTTCAGAATGCTTAGATGACTAAGCTCAGAAGAAGATTTATAAATAACTAAAAAATATAAATAACAAATATATTTACAGTCAGTTTTGATCAAATATGCCTCCATGTTGATAAAAGAAAAATCACATCCAAAGTGTGTAGCCTACATAATGTATAAAAGTTACAAGTTACAACATCTTCCATTTTACCTGCTCATACTCATTATCAGTTTTTCCATTCATTGATCTTCAACTTTCTTTTAGGAGACATACTATGAATTCCTCGTTAGGGCGCAGCTCTGATATAAACCTGTCGGGGCTGTTGTCAACACCTCAAGCCCCATCTTGCTGCTTCAGACTTGTTTGTGGAAGGTTTTTACCGTGTATGTGTGAACAGAAAATAACGGCTGTGAGGGTTAGTAGGTCTGTCTGCCATATGTTTCTAGTGACACATCGTAAACCGCTCACAGGTCGAGTCTTTCAGGAAACTCCCTTTACAAACAAACAGAGGTGTTTAACTTTACCGCGCCACAATATGCATTCAAGGACGGTTCGGACGTTGTTATCTCAGGGTTGTTATGTAGGTAAGAACAGACCCACGATGACAAACATGTTTGGTGGCTTTTGGAGGGATCTGATAAGCACCCTTTTCAGTCCTGTCAGCTGCAGATGTCAGTCATCTGTGAAAGGCATACTGGAATAGACCACCCTCACTCTAATAATAATAATAATAATAATAAAGGGACGATTTGTGTTTTCTTCTGCCCCCTGGTGGGCGAAACTAACATTTTAAACAGCTGTTATTTAGTTGGAAAAAACTCAGTGTGAGCAGATTGCGTAGATGTGTAACATAAATGAATATACAAAAAATATATGGAAATGGATTTGTAAAATTCTTAAAAATACAAACATTCAATTTATTGTCTTATAACGCCTTATAGCATTTTTATTGGATAGACATAAAGCAAAAATAAAGTGTATTAAGAAAGTAAAATTTATTATTTTTTAATATTTATTTGTAACATAGTTCATTCATTCATTTTCCTTCGGCTTAGTTCCTTTATTAATCAGGGTTCGCCACAGCGGAATGAACTGCCAACTTATCCAGCATATGTTTTTAGTGCTGGGCAAAGATTAATCTTGATTAATCAATTAAATAAACATTTGTTTTGACATAATTTATGTGTGTGTGTGTGTGTGTGTGTGTGTGTGTGTGTGTGTGTGTGTGTGTGTTATTAGGGGCAGATTTAGTGATTTGGGGGGGGGGGGGGGGAATGAATGAATGAATGAATGAACTATGTTACAAATAAATATTAAAAAAATGTTTATTATTATTTAATCTTTCTTAATACACTTTATTTTTGCTTTATGTCTATCCAATAAAAATACTATAAGGCGTTATAAGACAATAAATTGAATGTATTTTTAATAATTTTACAAAATCCATTTTCAAATATTTTCTGTATATTCCTTTATGTTATGCTAACACACTCAATCTCCATTTCTACATTTTGTCCTAATGCAAAATAATAATAATAATAACATGTAAAGCATCTTGTAAAACATTTTAAATGATTTGTTTTCTTAAAATGGATTTACAACTTAAAATGATATATAAACTATTTCGTTTTTATAACTAAATCTTTGCCTAATTTGACTGCTGGACTGCTCCATGATTGAGGGTGAGGGACACATTTGCGCATTTGCAATGTAATAAACATTAAACTTATTTTTTAAGACCCTCGTCATACAAAATGTGATAGAAAATGATGTTATATATAATTTATAGGCAGGGCTTAACATTAACTTTTTTGATCACCAGCCACTGTGGCTAGTAGATTTCCAACATTACTAGCCACTCGCCATTTTCACTAGCCACAATTTTCTTGTTGGGAAAATATACTTTATATGCTTAAATTTGACTTAGACATGCTAAAATGACTTGATTTAGATGTGTTATGTCCACATGCCTTTTTTTCCACATGCCACATTAGCTTGGTCAGTGTGCATGAGCAAATGGGTTGTGTCGTAATGCAATCAGTTTTTATTTGACATGACTTTTCAGGGCTCAAAATTAATGATTTACCCAAATGTATTTCTGACCACACCAAATAAGTATTTCTTAGCCACAATTTTTATTGTGTCAAAACAAGGAAAATATATCTGTATAGGTGCACTGTTTAATTCAACAAAACTTTTCTTTAAAAAAAAACATTAAATTTAAAAAAGAATTATTGTCATGTATCTAAAGTATGCACAGTAATCTGTCCTGGCTAAAAGTCCCAGATCATGAATTAACATAAACGGGGAGTAATCTCCCATTAAAGCAATGTTATTATAAAGAAATATAATTAAACCATATTAACAAAAATAACTGTAAGCAAAAGAAAGCAGGCGAAACCCGTGTTTGATAATGAAAGGATAATCACGCGCACGGTTAATATAAGCCTGTAAAAGAAAGCAGTTCTCACCTCTCGTTCGGTATTTACCTGCTTTCTGCTTGCACGAACAGTTATTTTTGTCAGTCGTGCTGCTTCTCGATTCTAAGATCACATTTGCACGAATATTGAGCCATGCTTATTTTCAAACCCTGCTTTTAAGAAAACTACAATTTAAAAATGATTTCCAACCAGCCAAAGTGGCTAGTGGAGGTGTCTGTCTAACCCGCCAGAGCTGAAATCTACCCGCATTTGGCGGGTTGGCGGGTGTTAATTTAAAGCCCTGTTTATAGGTATACTTTATGCTTCTAGGTATTTATTTGGGGGCCCTCGGATTTCCTGGGGCTATAAGCGGCCGCTTACCTTGCTTATTGGTTAAATCCGCCCCTGTGCGTTATATATTTATTATGTATATGCGATACACATTTATGGAAACAAAACTGCAACACAATTTTGTTACATGGACTTATATATAATTTGTATCGTATATGTTTTATATCTAAATATAAATATACATTTTCACAAATATATGCATAAATGTGTATATACATAATAAATATATACACATAAATTAAGTCAAAACAAACTTTCATTTTAAATACCATTAATCACGATGAATTTTTGCACAGGACTACTAAAAATGTGTGTGTTAGGAAAGTATATAAGCAGATATACCCACATAGCAGCTCTGGCCCACACAATCAGCTTTGCTTGGCCCACATGCTGCAGTGAATTGCATGATTGGACTAAGTCTGGCTTTCAGACAAGGGCCAAACATCGACCATATCTGGGCCAAGTCTCAGCCAAGTTAATAACTCATAACTGGGACTGAACTGGGCCAGATATGTTGGTGTGTCACAACTGCAATGAAACCGATAAACCCACAAAGTATTGTGCTATACTGGCATGCTTTTTCTTGAAGCTACCTGATTGGTAGAATTTTTTTTTCTTCACTCAAAAATAATTTAAATGTATTTCAAATGTGGGTCAAAACAGGCACAACGTATGTGGTCCACATACCAATTTTTAACATCTGGGCCAAATTCTACATTTGACATCTGGCCCGAGTTTTGTGTGCCACCTGAAAGATGATGCCACCTCTGCCAAACCCGGCCTATGTTTGGCCCACATGCTGTATGCCAGTGCCGAATGAATGCAAATCTGCACCAGAATTCTTTGCTACCTGGGTATTAATTTAGTGATTATGATTTTCATATTGACTTTAACTGCCAAATGTGCCATAAAGCAATACTGAGCATCCCTCATAATGTACCCCTTCTTCTCTTCTCAGCGTGAGTGTATCTCTGTGCACGTGGGTCAGGCTGGTGTCCAGATGGGCAACACCTGCTGGGAGCTATACTGTCTGGAGCACGGCATCCAGCCAGACGGGCAGATGCCCAACCGCAAACCAGTGGGCGGACACGACGACTCCTTCACCACCTTCTTCAGCGAGACTGGAGCTGGCAAATACGTACCCCGGGCTATATTTGTAGACCTGGAGCCGACAGTCATTGGTAAATCATCATAAGGTTTAATTTAAGGCAACAAGAGCACATGCATTAGTCATTTTGCCATTATACTACATGAGCAATGCAGCACAGAGTAAGGTTAGTGCAGTCTCGAGTGACATATTGCATATTAGAAAGAAGTTGGCTCCTGCTACAATAGCTATAATGCTTTCAACACTCTTTTAAATTATGAATAAGACAAACAATAGTTTCCTCAAAAATCCACAAGTAAATCAATCAATAGTTACTGTAATATAATGCAAATAACAAGTAATAAATAGTAATAATAACAGATATATTTTGAATACTTATTGCATTATTTGCATATCTAATACTGTCACAATCACCAGCGATCCAGTCTGTGCAGATCACTAGTAAACATGCAGATTGCTGGAGAACTACAAATCTGCCAGCAAAAGAACTACATATTCAGTCATGCACCACTCACACACCTGGCCTAGATCCCCATGATTGCAAACAGACACAGCTGAAGCTGATCAGGACTAATTACACAGACTATATATACACCTCTCAAGTCTTGTTGAACTGTTAGTGAACATTACGATGTGTTTACTTTGCCTTGCTTTGCTGTGTTTTTGACCCTCGCTTTGTTTTGTTTGTTTATGTTGTATGCTGCCTGACTTGTTGACCTTCTGCCTGTTTATTTGAACACGAATCTGGATTTGCCTGTATGCATCTGTTTGCCTCATGTTGACCGTTGCTTGCCTGACCATTCTCAATAAACTTGCATTTGGATCCGCACCTCTGTTCTCAGCGTCACTGTCACGTTACAAATACAATAAGCATATACGGATATAGTTTATTTGTATAATAAATAATGTGAAATTTTGCATTATTTAAGGGTGCTTTCACACCTAGACTTTTGTTCCGGAACCTGGCGCGTTTGCCCAGTTGCCCAGTTGAATGAGGTGGTCTCGGCTCGATTGAAACGAACTCTGGAGCGGATCGATTGCAGTGAGAAAGCGATACGATCCGAGCCTGGCTATATCACAGTGTTTTATGGATATGTAATAGGCATACGGCTATATGAAGAGAGAATTATGAGTAGGGCGGGAGGTCATTCCAGACATCCCAAGTCTCCCGGAAGTTCCGGGAGTCTCCCGTAAATGCACAGAGACTCCCGGATGCCCGCAAACGAGTGATAATCTCCCGGATAGTCTCCCGGTCCTCAAAATACGTCGCGCACCCCACCGCATCCCTCCTCGCTCTTCAGACATGTCGCGCGCACCCTGTCAAACATCACCAAACCACCCCCGACAGCTGAGCACTCTGCAAAATAAACCGTGAAACTCTGACCAATGTGAGGAGAGTTTACTCACACGTGAATTGTTGTAGTTTGTTTTGGTCCATTTAGAAAGTTTGGTCCATTTAGAAAGCAAACCGCACCAAGAACAAAGAGCAACAATGTAACAATTTTAATCCCTGTTTCGGAACAAATGAATCGATTTACAGGTGTGAAAGCACCCTTAATTAAATATACTGTTCTCAGCATGAGTGAATGCACCTTTTGTTAATGATTTTTTCATTTCTCAGTGAACTTAGACAACATATTTTGGTGCATTTAATAAAAAAAGGTTTTATTAAATAGTTATATCCATTAAAATAAGAGTTTAACACCTAGGCATAGAAGGATAGTACATTTAACTTTAAATGAGTTATTGCAATTTCTGTTTTTAATTACAAGCTACAAAATGTCAACTAAATTTGATAATTTTTATGTTTCTCTTGATTTTTCTGTTTATTAAATTTTTATTTAATATTTTTTTCCCCAAAATATTAATTTAGGTGTTAGTTTTTTGTTAGATTAGTTCCAGTTTTGGCTTTGGTACTGACTAATTGTCACAATCACCAGCGATCTTCACTCCATAGATTATCATGCATTATCACTTACGGACTACAAATCCGCCATCTTATGGACTACATCTCCATACATGCACTCCGCTCACACACGTTCCTCATCTCGACTGATTGCACACACACCACCGGAGGATTGTCAAAGACTGATTACACACTCTATTTAAACACCACATACACTCACTCCAGTTGCCGAGTCTTGTTATCTGTTAGTGACATTACAACACGTTTGCCTTGCCTTGCCTTGCCTTGCGTGTTTTGAACCTTTGTTTTGTTTAATCATTCCTGTATGCTGCCTGCCTTCTGACCATTTGCCTGCTATTTCGACTACGTCTCTGGATTGCCCTCATACATCTGTTTGCTCCTGTGTTGATCATTGCTTGCCTGACCATCCCTTTAATAAAACCCTGCATTTGAAACCCTGCACCCTGTTGTCAGTGTCCCATCCCTGGTTACACTAATCTGATGTATATGGACAAACATGTTATTGTAAAGCATCCTATAGAAAATATTAATATAAAATAGAGATATGTGAGGGATGTAGGCATTTATGCTGAGCACTGTACTGTAAATTATTTTAAATCTTTATAAAGTATCAAATCAAATATTAATATATATTTTTCTCAGCTTCATTTCAAACACCAATTTAAAACATATAAATAGTTTTAGTAACCAACGCTGGTCAGGATTTGGTTTAATGTGGTGTTGTTATTGTTTCAGATGAGGTCCGCACAGGCACTTACCGCCAGCTGTTTCACCCCGAGCAGCTCATCTCAGGAAAAGAGGATGCAGCGAATAACTACGCCCGCGGGCACTATACCATCGGCAAGGAGATCATTGACTCCGTGCTGGACCGCATTCGCAAACTGGTAATGCCAAACACTTACATTAACTCACAAAAAAATCTCAAATTAAATATATTGTTCTTCTAAAAGCAGTGGTGTAAAGTAACAAATTACAAATACTCAAATTACTTTAATTAAGTAGTTCTTCTCAGGAATTGTAATTTGTAGTTTTAAAAATGTGTACTTTTACTTTCCCTTGAGTACATTTTTAGTGCTCTGTACTTTTACTCCACTGTTTTCCTTCAATCTGCAGTCACTACTTAAAAAAAACGTTATTTTTTCCTGCCTATGGGGATTGGCTAAAGTAGAAAAATCAGTCATGTGATTCCTGTCCAATCAAATAGCACAAAATTGAATCATACTAAAAAACCTCAACACATGGACGCTTCATAAATGCAGCTAATCATTTAGAAGCATTAAACGTGTCCAAGAAGATGTCCACAATCTTTAATGACACAATGACTCAGAGACTGTTTAAACTGTATGTCACTGATGAGAAGATGGTGGATGTTACTGTATGATGACTGAAATGGCCTTAAACAATAACTAAATGCACTACAGAATGTTACGTTTTCACACACATGCACAAATTGAACGCATCAGACTTTTACAGTCTCACTACTCACTACTCCTGAGTACTTTTAAAAGGGCTACTTTTTACTCATACTTTGAGTATTATTTACTGCAGATACCTTTACTCTATGTGTACTACATTTTTGGGCAAGTAAAATTTTTCAGTACTCTTTCCACCACTGCCTAAAAATTTATCTCCTCACATCAGACCACATACTGTACAGTATGTGGATTATTTGTGTTGTGTAAATTAGAAATATATTACACTCTTAAGCCTATTTTACTTGACAGAAATGCTATTTTTGTACTATTTTAATATTTGTTATATTTATTTTTCTTTAAATAAAAATGCAAAAATAACATAAAGCATATTTTTACATTATACTTGCCTTAAAAACCAAGTAAAACATTTAATTACTTTAGGCTTTTTTTTTTAAGTGACTTGTTTCCCTCAAAATTCACAATTAATTTCTGGATACAATTCTATTTCTGGAAGACAGATGAATGAAATTGATGAAATTAGAATTAAACAGAAAGCGCATGTCATTATTGACGATTGTTCCCATCCTTTAAATGTAAAATTTCAGCTTTTGCCATCAAAAAGGCGTTTTAGGCAACCTCAAGTAAAGACAAATGTGTATCAGATGTCATTTGTGCAAACTGCCATTAGAATATGAAATACTGTGATTTGTGTATGAGTTGTGTGTGTGTGTTTTTTTTTTCATGTGATATATGTGATGATGTTGAATTTATTTGTGTTCTTTTTTCACATGACATACACTGAAAACTCTTTGATTCAACTTTAAAAAGTACTGTAATTTGTTATAGCTAAATGTTTTAGGTTTCTCAAAGTATAATTTTAATTATGGTTCAAACTCTACATTTTTATTTAATCAAAATCAAAAATATTTATTGTGGACAAGAAAATAATTTCATCCACACAAAGTAAAAATCATGTTTACTCTATTTGATACTTTAGTACAAAGTAGAAGACCTTAGATCACAGTATAATGGCACTTATCTAAAAAATACTGTAAATTCATAAATTACCCTCAAATTATAATTTTGACTTGGTTGAAAATGTATATTAATATACATCAAAATATTTATTCTGCGCAAGAAAAAAATACATTGACTCAAAACTAAAATATTGTTTTTATAGATGATGAATTAATTGAATTATTTTGGTTCGACTTACTGTAAAACAAAAAATACATATAATGTTAGGCGATGCTATTGCTAGCTATTTTATTTTCAGTAATGAAGTTTATCTGCTGGTGCTTTCAGTATGGCTATAAATGTCACGCAAGACGGTAACAACAAGATTAAAGTTTTGAGTATTTTTTTTTTTTATTATTATTATTTTTTTGTTTAGTGCAATTTAAAAAGAAAACAGGTTATAATCAGAAACCATTTATATTGTTTAGCCCAATATAAAAATGTACACTAGAACGACAGAGACAGTAGTCTTAATTTCATCAGTGTATGTGACGGTGTTGAATGTAATTATGTAGTGAAGCCAAAGATACATTTCCACTTGTGGATAATAAAGAAAGTCATGAAAGTCTGTTCTTTTAACAGAAACTAAAAATGTTTCTTTGTTTTATTTGTCATAGGGACAAATACAAAAACATAGATTGAACTGAAATAGCAGCCATCCCTTGCATCCTCCTTATAGCCAAATCTGCAGCACTTGTGCCTATGATAGGGCTTTTATATTAGAAAAACAAAAACAACAAGTGGTAGACACCCATTTATAAAACAAGTACATTAAACATGACTACAAGTTTGTTGATTTATCACCCAATATTTAGTGACTCTTTAAAAATGATTTCAAATATTTTGATCCCCACAGGCTGACCAATGCACAGGACTGCAAGGTTTCCTGGTCTTCCACAGTTTTGGTGGAGGCACGGGCTCAGGTTTCACCTCTCTTCTGATGGAGCGTCTCTCGGTCGACTTCGGGAAGAAGTCCAAGCTTGAGTTTGCCATTTACCCAGCTCCACAGGTGTCTACGGCTGTGGTGGAGCCGTACAACTCCATTCTGACCACCCACACCACCCTGGAGCACTCTGACTGTGCCTTCATGGTGGACAACGAGGCCATCTACGACATCTGCAGGAGAAACCTGGACATCGAGCGGCCGTCCTACACCAACCTCAACCGGCTCATCAGCCAGATCGTGTCCTCCATCACCGCCTCCCTGCGCTTCGACGGCGCTTTAAACGTCGACCTGACGGAGTTCCAGACCAATTTAGTGCCCTACCCTCGCATCCACTTCCCTCTGGCCACATACGCTCCAGTGATCTCTGCTGAGAAAGCCTACCATGAGCAGCTCTCAGTGGCGGAGATCACCAACTCCTGTTTTGAGCCTAGTAACCAGATGGTGAAGTGCGACCCACGGCATGGGAAATACATGGCGTGCTGTTTGCTCTACAGGGGAGACGTGGTGCCGAAAGATGTCAACGTGGCCATCGCCGCCATCAAGACCAAGAGAAGCATCCAGTTTGTGGACTGGTGTCCTACTGGATTCAAAGTGGGCATCAATTATCAGCCCCCGACTGTGGTTCCCGGTGGAGATCTGGCTAAAGTGCAAAGAGCCGTTTGCATGCTGAGCAACACCACTGCCATTGCTGAAGCCTGGGCTCGTCTGGACCACAAATTTGACCTGATGTACGCCAAGAGAGCCTTTGTGCACTGGTATGTGGGTGAGGGGATGGAGGAAGGCGAATTCTCTGAGGCCCGAGAAGATATGGCAGCTCTGGAGAAGGACTACGAAGAAGTGGGCATTGATTCGTTTGAGGAAGAAGAGGAGGGGGAAGAGTTCTAAAACAGAAAAGTGTTTGTTTGTTTTTCTACCAAAAAACGAAATAAAGTAAAGCTTTTAATTGTGCCATTGTGTGCTGTTTTTTGTTTTTTTTAATGTGGTGCTGAGATTGTGAGAATATGCAATTGAGTTATTTGATTACTCTTAACATTGAGAATGAAACATTTATAAATACTATTATCATGTTTTACAATAGGCGGCACGGTTGGTCAGTGGTTAGCACTGTCGAGTCCCAGCTGGGTTAGTTGGCATTTCAGTATGAAGTTTGCATGTTCTCTCCGTGTTGGTGTGGGTTTCCTCCAGGTGCTCCGGTTTCCCCCACAGTCCAAAGACATGTTGGCCGAGTGTGTTTGTGAATGAGAGTGTGTATAGGTGTTTCCCAGTACTGGGTTGCAGCTGGAAGGCATCCGCTGCGCAAAGCATATGCTGGAATAGTTGGCTGTTCATTCCGCTGTGGCGACCCCTGATAAATCAGAGACTATGAATGAAAAAATTAATGAATGAATGGATGTTTTACACTATGTTATTAGAAAATATTGTTTTTATAATGTTTTATTTCTCTATAAAAGTCATGTTGTTTTTAAAATATATTGGTTTTAATCCATTTTATTTATCCATATATTCAATATTTATTAACACTGTTTTTAAATGTTTTTATTCTTTATCATTTTAATATTTTTATAAGAATAACCCTACATGTTTTAGTTGTCTGTCAATGGATTCTGGGTTTATGATCCCTAATTATAAATAAAAGCTATTAAATATTAAGCATATTGAATATTAATTAATTACCATATGATATTAAAATGATAATAAAATGAATTTAAAAACTATTATGCTAAATAGTTATTTAAATCCAATTAAAATGAGGTATACTGTATTGATCTATGCATTAAATAGATCAATAAACTAACAATTTGTAATTTATAAGAAATAATAAACAGTTTAATAAATGTTCTATATCTGCATGAAATTATTATTGTCACAATTACAGACCTGCACATTTTATGCACATACATATTTGAAATATTTTATAATTAGATTATTCAAAGTTGTATCTCTTTCTGATATATAATAATTAGCATATGGATGAATAATATATATATATATATATATATATATATACACTTATATACTATAATATATCAGTTACATAGCTACATGAATTACCTACATCTTACTTATTATTTAAACACTGATTAATAAAGAGAAATGAATGTTCTTCATCATAGCAGCATTGATCTTTTAATTTTTTTTAAATTTATTTATTCTTTCTCCAAAGCTCTTTTTATGCAAATACATGCAAACATACATCTCACAATATTTTAGAAAAAAATGAGAGAGAGTAGGCCACAAAAGTCTTGTCGCCTATCCAAGTTTTAGGAACAAGAAATAATAAGTTGACTTCTAGTTGATCATTTGGTATCAGAAGTGGCTTATATGAAAGGCAAAGGCCTCTAGATTACGCTTATTTTACCAAAATTAAATATGATCATGCCTTGATTCTTTATTTTTTTATTAGGACAGTAAGGTCTGACTTTGCTTACACAAAAGTCTTGTCACTTAACAGAAATATTGTACAGTATAGAATATAAGGTCATGGTGCAGTGGAAAAAGAATGAATATTGTGTATGACTCCCATGAGCTTGGAGGACTGCATCCATACATCTCTGCAATGACTCAAATTACTTTCTACAGGACTCCCAGAGTTCATCAAGATTCTTTGGATTCATCTTCAATGCCTCCTCCTTCATCTTACCCTAGACATGCTCAATAATGTTCATGTCTGGTGACCAGACTGGCCAATCCTGGAGCACCTTGACCTTCTTTGCTTGTAGGAGCTTTGATGTGGAGGCTGAAGTATAAGAAGGAGCACATCCTGCTGAAGAAATCGCCCTCTCCTGTGGTTTGTAATGTAATGGGCAACACAAATGTCTTGATACCTCAGGCTGTTGAGGTTTCCATCCACTCTGCAGATCTCTTAAAGCAAAAAAACTATAGTAATAATACTAATAATAATAACAATGATAAAATACATTGAATTACCCAGATTAAATGTACATAACGCTCCATAAGGTTAATTTTATTTTTATTATCATTTGTTTACGCATTTTTGTTTCTAATGTTATACAGTAAAAAGGCCTAGCAGCACTGATTGGGTTAATCCGGCAGCCGTCAGTTTACGTCACGGTCACGTTTTCTTTGTACACGGAAGAAACCGGATAAATCAGCGGAGGACAGAGGGAGCGTCTTCTAAAGGTAAACGGAGTCTCTCAGTTTATTATTCCTTCAGTTAAATTCATAACGAATCCGTCGACAAAAGTATTAGACAACTAGCTAATTATACCCACTGTAAATCTGGATATTTCGGGTCTCTCTCGTTGAAAACACCGCCTGCGAAACACAAACCAGCTGTTCTCGAAGACGCCACGTTTACTGCAGTCGACAATTCAAGTCAATGTGTGAAACAACAGTCGTGAATTAATTCACAATTTACGGAGTAATTAAATTTGTTTTACAGCAATTCGCTGAAGTCTAGTCTGTCATGTTTTGAGCTCAACAGCGCACGTCATAAGGGGGAATAATATAAGAAACATGTCAGAAAGCTCCGTCGTGCACTGTAAATAATTTATTTCAGTGGAAAATTAGACACCGACTCTGGCTTATGTAAATAGACAGTGTTCATTTGATTTTAATGAACTGTCAAAATTGTCTTGCTTTTAAAATTGTCTGATATATGAAGCACCGTAGTATGTTGCTTTACAAAGACCAAGAAAATAAGATACTTAATCTGAAATACAAATTACAGAGATGTGGCTCTTGTTACCAAGTAGATGTTGAACATTTCTACAGGCATATTTCCATAAGGTTATATATATACAAATATATATAGATTATAGCAATCTTTTATGCTAAAACAAAAACAATACGTTTATTGAATTGAGCTTAATATGATCATATATCTTAAAATGAGTCATTTACTAATTTTAGTATTTAATAATATGGTTTTATGCTAATGCTAATAATTCTGTTATTATTATTACTATTAGTAGTAGTAGTAGTTTAATAATGTATTGATTAAAGTTGGATATACTTTATTAAACAAAAGCATAATACCTCTTTTATCTGCTGAATGTGTGTTATTTTGATAAATGTTAACTAACAGTTTCTGGCTGTAGACCACAATACAAAAAAAAAAAACAATGTGTTTTTATTTAGACATGTTAGTCACTCTTTAAATTTATGCTAAATTATAAATTTAAAATTATTTTTGTTTAATTACGAAAAAATTGTTATAAATAATAATGTAATAATAAAAAGTTAATGGGTTTCATTCTAATACTTTAAATGCAAATGCAATAATTATGCTGAAGTGTTACAATTCATCAATTTGCAGTGCACCAATAATAATAATAAAACGAAAAAAATTAAACATAAACATAAATATGGGAATAATATACACAATGGGAAGCCTGAGTCTAAACCTAAAGTTTTGCTAAAAATTACTTATAACCTTTAGTGACACATTTATCCTTTATAGAATAGAAAAGAATAGAGATCTGAAGAAATGGAGTTGAATCAATACTGAAAAGCATATAAATGTAAATAATCAGGTTTTGGTGACTTTCAGTGCTTCTTCCCCACCAATGGTTGGTGTTAAGCAATGCTCCAGAGAAGATGGGCCAGGCTTTGTGTATCTGCTCTCGCAGTGCCATCACCATTGACAACAAGAGATACTACTTTGTTCAGAAACTAGAAGAAGGGTAAGGCTCTTTAACTAGACTGTTCAGTTTCAGCCCTTCACAACCAAAACGGTGTCAGTCCAAAAATTATTGCTTTTACCAATGAAAAGTATTGAGAATGAGAATGTGTTTTATTTATTTATTTTTTTATTGTGCTCTAATGGAAATTAATGGAAAGCAACTGGTCTCATTAAAAATTAAAGGTTACTCTATTGACCTTATTGTACACATATAAACAGGCGCAGCCATTTGAATCTTTTTGGCTTGAGACTTCCAGTCTCATTCACTTCCATTGCTTTTTAAACGTTTAAAAACTGCACGTTATGCTGCTTGATGTTGCCATCTTATATTTTCCCATGACATTATTCTACTTTTTCTGTATAGTCATGAACACACTTGTTTGTAGCGCAAACAATTTGACCATTTTCTGCCGTTTATTATTCCTAGTCATTTCTTCATAGGAAACCAAATCGGAAGTTCTAAAATTTTTTAACTATTTAAAAAAAAGAAATTAACATTGATAAATATATTCATAATTTCTCTAGAAGTATTGTTCATTATTAGTCTATGTTAACAAATAAAACATTGTATAACCATAACATAAAATAGATCTGAATTAAAAGTAAAAATTAACATTTGCATTTTTATTAACAAGTATTACTATTTTCAAAGATAGCAACTGTATTTTTTGTGTGCATTTGTATATCTATCTCTCTCAAAAATAGCTTGTTCTGTAGTCAATTGAAAAAAAGGGGCTAATAATATTGACCTTAAAATGGTTTAAAAAAAAAATTAAACTGCTTTTACTCTAGCTGAAATAAAACAATTATGACTTTATCCAGAAGAAAGAATATTATAGGAAATACTGTGAAAAGTTCCTTGCTCTGTTAAACATTATTTGGGAAATATATATATATATATAAAAAAAATAATAATTCAGCAGATGGCTAATAATTTAGGCTTCAAATGTGTATATATAAGCAAATCATGTGATGATACACTTTTTTTGTTGGACCTGTAGGGGGAAAAAAGCAATAGTTTCCTGGGTTTTAAAAAATAAAATATGCACAAAAATAAGTGCGCTATATAATGCACATTACATACAATACAAAAAGGAAAACTAAATGAATATGCAATAAAAAAATCAACAGATCATGTGATGATATCATTCATACTTGCATTGCTACAGTGGTTTCCTAGGTTGTAGCAACCCCAATTTTTTTATTAATAATTTTCACTTGACTAGTCGCCCAGAAAATTAGCATTTTGTTCTCTTTAAGGTGGAAACAGAGGTATTGTTAGTTAATGCTCACTAATAAAACCTTATCATTAGCGTTATAAATATAATTATCTTTGGTCATGACCATCTTAAAACACATTCTACGGGACTGTCCTGCTTTTAATAACTGCAGAAGGCTTTTTTTATGAAATAAACTCTCTTAAGGACATTTTTAGCAAAGTGTCACCAGAATATTTTTTAAAATTTGTATCATGTATTAACACTAAAAATCTTATTTAATTGATGTATTGATTAGTTTGTCGTTTTTAATTGTATATTTATTGATGAAATGTTCTTGCCATGAAAATAGCCTTTGTTGCTTACATGGCATTAAATAAAAATTCACCATCAACACCATAATGACCATCCTCTCCACTCTGTCTAGTGGTTTCAGCTATGTAGACCTGGTAGAAGGTGCGCATGATGGTCGTTTCTACGCTTTGAAGCGAATCCTCTGCCATGACCGTGAGGCCCGTAAGGAGGCTCAGACTGAGGTAGAGATGCACCGGCTCTTTAACCACCCGAACGTCCTCAGCCTCACTGCATACACCTTCATGGAGCGCAGCGGCAAGTGTGAGGCCTGGCTTCTGCTCCCCTACATCAGTGTGAGTAGATTGTGGGTACTGCTCCTCTTTATAAACATGCTGTACACACAGAATGGTGATGGAAATGTGCATATGCCACTTCCGATGCAGGAATTGTGATCTATAAAAAAGGCGAACTTGACGGGAGAATGTGTGTCAGCTGTAAGTAAGCATATTTGAGCCTTGTGTAGTATTCAAATTGACTACCCTTTCGTTGGCTGTTTTTGCATTATTGAGTCCCATTATAACCACATTTTTTGATTGTAAAGCCATGACACCAAATAATTATGCAGTCTTGATTGGTGTTTTTCCCTGTTGGGATGAAGTAAAGGTTTTCCTTTTACTGTCGATCATCAGTTGGCATCATTAACCCTTAAGATAGGCCTGTGCAAGGTGGAGTTCTGTGGAGTAAAGCAACAAATTATAGTGTGCACGCATAAATACATTTACTATATGTACTATGTTCTGAGAGCTGAGCTGCTTATTTTTAATTTTCTCAAATATATCAAGGTAAGTGCGCAAAGGTCTCACAGACACACACATACACACGATACTCCATATAACCATACAATTCTAAGCCAGAAACTAAGCTGTTTTTTGCACTGCAACTGATGATCAAAAGTAAAAATGACCAATTTAACCTCTTTATGCATGATTATATGGTGTCTTTGGCTTTGAAATAAAAAAAAGTCATTATTATGGAAGTCAATAGGGCAAAAACAACCTCCAACATAATGTGTAATACCTTTTCCCAGAGTGTATTGTTGAATTTTTGAAAATTTTCAAAGCATTTTCCCAAAATATGTGTCAAAATAAGATTTGTCACCAAAAATCATTCCATATGCTGAAACACAGAGGAAGTTGTGGTCAAATTAAGACTCAAAATCAACCCAGAGTGGATGAAAACATCCCAAACAGCACACAAGGGTTAACTTTGACCCAAGGTTTGTCACATCTCATTTAGATTACTGCAACTCCCTTCTCTTTGGTCTCACTCACAAATCCCTCCATAAGCTTCAGTTGGCCCAGAACTCAGCTGCCTGTATCATCACCAGAACACCTTCATCTCATCACATCACCCCTGTCCTGCAGCAGCTTCACTGGTTACCAGTTCATTTTCAAATTGATTTTAAAATTTTGATGTTAACATTCAAAGCCATCCACAATCTCGCCCCTCCATATTTGTCTGCCCTTATCCACATTTCTGTTCCTTTGCGCACCCTGCGATCTTCTTCCTCCCTCCACTTGTCTGTTCCCTCTGCTTGTCTATCGTCTATGGGCAATAGAGCATTCAGCCGCTCTGCTCCCCGGCTTTGGAACTCACTACCACCTGCCATCAGAAACAGTGACTACGTTTACATGGACATCAGTAATCGAATTATTTGCTTTAATCTAATTAAGAGAATAATAAGACTAAGGTGTTTACATGAGTTGCTTTTCGAATGTTCCTTTCATGATCCCGTTTTACATGTTACAGCCCATAATTCGATTAATAACATTGTGTCACCACGCTATCCGCATTTCCTCCGGATTTTCATGTAATTAAGAGTGTTTCATTTTTAATTTGTCGAGTTTAACTGCAGTTTGCCACTTTCACTTTCATTCACGAAGATTTTATGCAAGCCCATTGTGACAAACGAGATATTGGATGCAACTATGAACTGCTGGAAGAGTTGTTTTAATGGAAGTTCATACCACATGCTTAATGGAAGAAAAAAAAAACTCTGCATTTCACGATGCAGGTCTCTGTGGTCTGCACTGACTTAGTAGGTGCAAAAAGTGTCAATCAGCCGTGCGTGTGTGTCTGGGTGTGTGCGTCTAGGTGTGTGTGTGTGTGTGTGTGTGTGTGGACTACCCTGTCGCAAAAAGCGGCTTAAAGTCCTACATGATGGAAATAGTTCGATTAAGGTGTTTACATGTCTGTACTGCACTTCAATAATGCGACTAAGATCGGCATACTCCACATGTCTTAATTCGATTTCTCTTTAGTTCGATTATGACCTTAATCTTATTAAATTAATCAAAAATCGCTGTTTACATGGTCGACTCTTAATCAGAGTATTGTCTTAATCGCATTAAAATCGAATTATTGGTGTCCATGTAAACGTAGTCATTGACTCCCTCACATTATTCAAATCAAGACTAAAAACCCACTTATTTAAGATGGCTTTTAATACTTAATTGTATCTGCGCTATTGCTGTGTATAATTTATTTTTTATATTATTTCTCTTGTTTTATTGTACGGTGTCCTTGAGTTGCCAGAAAGGCGCCTTTAAATAAAATGTATTATCATTATTATTAACTTAAATATCGATTTAATAGAACCACTTCAAATCATAATGAGCCATAATCATTTCTAAATTAAATGAACATTTATTCTACACTGTAAAAAATAAAAAGTTGAGTTGACTTAAAATTTTGAAGCAACCAGCTGCAAAAAAATTTTGAGTTTAATAAACTTCAGTGGTTGAAGTTGTGCCAAATTATTTTTTTTAAGTTGACCGAAAAGGCTGGTTTAAGTCAAGTATACTTTATGGAATAATTTGGCACAACTTCAAACACTGAAGGTTAATAAATAAACTCAAAATTTCTTTGCAGCTGGTTGCTTTAAAATTTTAAGTTAACTCAACTTTTTATTTTGAAGATATGGAGAAATAAAATGTAAAGTCTCCTCAACTGAATATTTTACTTTCATTGAACAAACAGTACCAAACATGCAGCTGAATCATTTTTATGAGTAAATTCAACTCTGAGCTCAAAAATATGTCCACCTAACTTACAATTTTAAACTGAGTTAACTATTTGTAAGTTGGATTTTTTACAGTGTAGTGTACTTTCACTTTTACTGTAGGAAGGTGTTAACACAAACTGTATAATTCACACCCCAGGCCTATATTAAATACAGTAAATAAATACAAATATGCAGTTTAAGCCGAGACACTAAAGGCTAAAATACTTTTTTTTCTTTCATGCACCACTCAGTTTTGAGATTATAATGTAAAGAAAACATCCAAAATAAAGTTTTATGTGTTTCTTTTATTGCACTTTATCAGTTTGTGTCTGAAGATTTTAATTACAGTGCATATTTTAAAAGGTGATTTTCTCAAAATGAGTTTTTTATTCACCAGACTTTACAATGTAATTCATATCTATATTATAAAGAGTTTTACCTGGGGATATGTTCATACATAATTTGCATAAATATATACATCGTTTTTTGTACAAAAAGAAACTTTGAAAATGTCATTTTTGTGAGCTGATGTGTGTACTTTCTGAATAAAAGGAGTTTCCCAAAATCTCTTTTGTAAAATCAAGAATTTTTAATCTGACTTTATCCAGTATTCTGATGTTTATGGTAGAAATGTACACAAATTTGTGCATATTTAATGAAATAATGCCTCATTTGTATATATAAACATAATATTTTAGAAAACTTATGATTGTAATGCTTCATGTGATCAGTCAACTGCAAGTATGGTCAAATTTATTTGACCTCATTCACCTGCAGTTTGTTGCCTTATAATTGTGTGATTTTTCTGAATTGTTTCTGTGCAGAAGGGGAGCGTGTGGTCTGTTCTGGAAAAGCTGCGGGATAAGGGAAGCTTTATGCCTGAGAGCCGAATCTTACACATTCTGCATGGCATCTGTGAAGGACTTAAAGCAATTCATGACAAAGGCTATGCACACAGGTACTAAAAGTAAAATGCATCAAGCTGAAGCCCAAATTACTGCCTTATTTCCATCTTGTTAATTACATTATAGTGCTTATGCAAATGCAACACTTTACAATGAGTTTCTGTTTGTTAACGTCAACTAACAGTGAACAAAACTTGTATGTCCTTTAATAATGTTTGTTAGTGCCATTACAACAATTAACGACACATTTTTTAAATCAAAAGTTGTGTAAACAATGGTCAGTGCAATAAGAATGAACATGAACAAAGAGCAATTATTAGTATTTATATTAAGAAACATTAACAAATATTTATAAATGCTGTTAAAGACATAATGTTTGTTAGTATTAGCTAATGCCTTGACTAATTTTAACAAATGAGACCTTATTATAAATGAATAACAAGTATAGTTTCTTTTATTTGAAAATAAACATTAAGTGCACATCAATAACTGTCTGGTTTAGCTCAGCTACCAAATCCGACCTCCGAAGACTACGTCGAATAGTTTGGACTGCTGAGCGAATTATTGGTACAACCCTCCCTACTCTCCAAGAACTGTACTTATCCAGAGCGAGCAGAAGGGCTGCCAAAATCACTCTGGACCGCTCACACCCAGCACACTGCCTGTTTGAACTTTTACCTTCTGGTCGACGCTACAGAGCACTGCGCACCAGAACAGCCCGACACAGAAACAGTTTCTTCCCTCAGGCAATCCATCTCATGAACACTTGACGATAGTAATTGTGGAACCAACATCACTACCTGCTATACACTTTTTTTTTTTTTATACACACACTTATTTAACAACACACCTTACATGCCAATCTGCACATAACAGCTGCACATATTATGTTGTATATAGTAATATAGCTGTACATACACTTGTCAATTTGTATATTTGCATTCACTTTTTAAAATTTATTATCTGTTTTTTAGTCCTGTCTGTAATTCTGTTGCACTGTAGAAGCTCTGTCACAAAAACAAATTCCTTGTATGTGTGAACATACCTGGCAATAAAGTTTTTCTGATTCTGAAGTTTTGAAGTAAAAAAACAAAGAAAGTCTCATTTTTATAAATCTTAACAATACCTCAAGTAATGGCAACCCAAATAAGTTATTATATCATGGCAGGACTGACCTGTTTTTAGCATATTATATCTTCTTATGACTAACTTGTATTTTATTTCTGAACTCAGAGATCTGAAACCCACCAATGTTTTGCTAGATGAAAATGATCGTCCTTTTTTAATGGACTTGGGCTCCATGAACAAAGCCAGGATTGAGGTCCGGGGGTCACGGGAGGCCATGACAGTCCAGGTTAGAGGAGGAAAATATCAGGCAGTACTTTATTAAAAGTTATTATAAAAAATAAAAAAAACATTCAATGATTCATGTTTGTATTTTTTTTTGTCTTTCAGGATTGGGCAGCTCAGAGATGCACCATTTCTTACAGAGCGCCAGAGCTTTTTAATGTGGAGAGTCACTGTATTATTGACGAAAGAACAGACATTTGGGTAATTCTTGTTTTTTTGTATGTGTTTGTGAAAGTTATTCACCTTGTTCTTTCCCAAAATAACATTAATGACATGAATTCAGAAGCAGTCAAAACACAATATTACTTAAAATGTATATAATATTAAACTAATGTTGGCAACCTTGGTGAATATGATCAAGGAAGGCTGTGATAAAGATCACTAATTTTTAATCTTGATCATTTGCTTAAAATATTAACAAAAAACTGTTACTCTCATTGAGAATAACCAAGAAGAGTAAGCACATCATAAGCTGTGTCTCATTTCAGAGGCTGCATCCTCCAAAGGATGCATTTGAACGGCTCTGCGACATCGCGGTGTGACAAAGGCATTCACATTTTTTTTTTTAATCGAAGGCTCCTTCAAATTCAGCCTCAAAATGTGTCCTTTGCTTCCCAGGTAACAAAGAATACAACTGGTGGATCTTTTGCAGTCTTGAACATCCCAAGATTTAATGCACGCTGATAACAACAGGATGTTTTTTAAAACAAACCTTCGGATTAAATGTATGAAATACTAGGCTTTACTTTACTTGGATATCTAAACACATGTTAATAAACAAAAAGACATGTCTTACTAAAAAGTGAATTTATAGACAGTTTACAGTTTTATGTGTACATGTATGGATCAAATGAAACATATTTTTAGCTTTTGTAAACCTTTCTTTGCCTTTAGGTCACTTAATATAAGTTTTAAAATCACTTTGAATAAAGATCATTACAAATTTTATCACCACTTATTAAAGGCAGCCAGGTCAACGCAGTGGCGCAGTAGGTAGTGCTGTTGCCTCACAGCAAGAACGTCGCTGGGTCGCAGGTTCGAACCTCGGCTGGGCTGGGTCAGTTGGCGTTTCTGTGTGGAGTTTGCATGTTCTCCGTGGGTTTCCTCCGGGTGCTCCGGTTTCCCCCACAGTCCAAAGACATGCAGTACAGGTGAATTGGGTTGGCTAAATTGTCCGTAGTGTATGAGTGTGAATGTGTGTGTGTGGAAATTCCCAGAGATGGGTTGCGGCTGGAAGGGCATCCGCTGCGTAAAATCGTGCTGGATAAGTTGGTGGTTCATTCCACTGTGGCGACCCCGCAAGGGACAAAGCCGACAAGAAAATGAATGAATGAATAAAGGCAGCCATTACAGTTTCTAGGTGACAAGATCTGTCCTCTGTAGGCTAGATCATCGCATTTTAAAACGCTCGGTTGTGTGGACTTCGAAGGACTCACCTTTAAAGTCTGCATCCTTCGAAGGATGTAGCCTCTGAAATGAGACACAGCCAAACAAAAAAGTTGTTAAATATGTGTGTGCAAAATTATTGGCACCCTTATGAATATACATGAGCTAAATATTTTGAAGTATATTCTCTTTGAAAGATTTTATTTAAAAAAAAATGTACACCAGGATAAGCATGAGCTCCTGTTTCACATAGCTTGAGAAAAAAACATAAGACAGACTTGCTCAGTCATTCATACTAATGCATATGACCAAAGTCTACAGCTGTGAATAGAAAAAAATTAGCAAGAACACTGAAAATGCCCATTTTCACCATCAGGGCAATAATGAAGAAGTCAGTTGAAAGTGTTATGAATCAGTCTGGAAGAGGATGTGTGTTTACCTGTTGTGAGGATTATTTTAGTGAGAAGTTTGTTGGGTCTTTATTTTGGAAGTCTCCAAAACTACAATCTGACATCACCACAAACTTTGAAAGTGTTTCAAGAAAAATGCTTCTGCTTTCATCCAAAAACATGTTGACAATAATTTAAGCAAGCGGTTAGAAATGTTAAACAATAATGTTTTATTTTTCACAGTTATACAGCTTTCTTTGATAATATTGAGCAAATGACGCTGTGTGATGTTGTTTTATAGCTGTTCATTGTGTAG
Organism: Danio kyathit; assembly: GCA_903798195.1. Taxonomy (NCBI): domain Eukaryota; kingdom Metazoa; phylum Chordata; class Actinopteri; order Cypriniformes; family Danionidae; genus Danio; species Danio kyathit. The sequence continues at coordinate 9,480,864 of LR812519.1, forward strand.
ACTGTTGTGTCTGTGGAGGTCTGGAATTGGTAAACATGGCCTTTTTATGTCTATAGTGTTATGTCTGTATAACCTGTGTTGTTTTTTCTGGCTGTAGTCTCTAGGTTGTGTGCTGTACTGTATGATGATGCTGGAGGGACCGTATGATTTGATCTTTCAGAAGGGTGACAGTGTGGCTCTCGCTGTCCAGAATCCAGTCTCCATCCCACAGCCGTGCAGGTGAGCTTAAGATCTTTCAGGACAATGATTTATTGGAAGCTCTGTGCCTGTGAAATGCTCTATGGAAATGTTTGCTGATTACTTTTAATCAAGTATAATCATATAGTTGTCAACATTTGAAGTGGATTAAAATCTCGTTGTCCAAACAACACCCATTCTTATCTTAAAACAATTTTGAAAAACTTATTTGATTCACTTGTTGTCTACTATATATATATATACACATTAAAAAAGTTGTCCTCAAAAATGTAACAACACCCATTGTTGTGTATATATATATATATATAATGGTTATATATATATATATATATATATATATATATATATATATATATATATATATATATATATATATATATATATATATATATATATAATGGTTATATATATATAATGTGTGTATATATATATATAATGTGTATATATAATTTTTTTCCCATTAAAATATTTACACAATAAGTTGTGTAACTCAACTTTGGGATATTATGTTGTAAAAAAAAAAAGGATTATGTTCTATGAAAAAAATATATGTATTATATTGTGATATTAAATTAAATGGCATTATTTTTAAATTACATAGGAAATTGTGTAATTTAAAACATGAAATATTAAATTGTTAATTTTAAATAAAATATTATGTGATATTTTATTGAAAATGTTCACATTAAAAATGTAAATAATATTATAATGTTAAAACATTTACCAAGTAAAATGCAATAAAATTTAATTGTGGAATATTCAAAATCATATAAATTTTTAAATGTAAAAGATTTATATACTATATTTAAAATAATCTACACTTATTTTTCAAAACTAAATTTCCCTAAATTGGATTTAATTTAAACAAATGTCATTTTTCATTACATCTAAAATTATGTATACTGAGATAACATGACCAAACAAATATCATTTAATTTTTTTGCATAAAATGGGAAGCTATTTTAGATTTTTTTTAATAATAACATAATCTTGCATCTCTACAACTGGGGATGCTGCCTTAACAAAAACAAAAAATAACATTGTGTTTACTATATAACCAGTTGACATGTCTGTATATTTGATGCAGTTATTCTCCAGAACTTCAAACGCTGCTCAGCTCCACTATGGTGACCAATCCTCAGGAAAGGCCCAGAATCGACTGGGTCATCGATCAGATCCAGAGCTTGCGGGGCTCAGACGGTACAGATATCGACACAAACAGAGTATGATGATTCCTCTGGGACGTCCCGTCTGTTTCCAGTGGACTCTGGACATTTTGGACTATGCACTCTCTATTTCGGACAAAAATAACTCGATGAACTCATAAGCCTTGCAAACATTTGCTCTCTCTTACCTCAGTGAGCTCAGCGCACCATTAACACACACCGTCTTATTTTCCTCCTTAAAATCCATGAAATTATGACGGTTTTGTGGGTCAAATTTGAGCAGGCGTGTTGCAATATTATCACACAAACCACATTAGAGAGTGCAATAGCTTTGTTCACTAATGTTACGTATTATCAAACAGGTTGTTTTCTGATTGTAATACCCTTTTTATTACTTGTATTAGTTTGTGCATTTTAAAGAACCAAAAATGATTATTTAATAATGGTCTCAAATGATGTTTAAGTGTAACTGACAAAAGTTAGATTATTTGGCAACACTTTACAATAAGGTCTTATTTTTACCATTAGTTAATAAATTAAAGGACTGTGGTAAATATCAGTTTATTTCATAAGTAATACAATCGTTTATTGTTCATTTACAATGCATTGAAAGGGGCAGTTCACCCAGAAATTTAAATTTGCTGTTGTTTCACCCTCTGTTTAAAGTGCAGGGTTTTTTGTGTAGCATAACATTTACATGCTTTTATGCTTTTAGCTGATTGATTTGCTAATTCATAAAATGAAAGTAATCACTTTGAGAGTCAAAAAAGAAAAAAAAAACATGTACAGGAATAACAAAATTAATACTTGTTGGTCCTGATGATACATTGATGACTTATGAAGCAAAACCTGTGCAAGAAACTGATCATTATTTCCAATATAAGAACTCTAAATGTCATCCAGAGACACTAATATTCATTTTAAGATTACTGCATTGCTGCTTGTTCAAGCTACTTATTTAAAATAAGACACAATTCAAGCTTTTGTTGGGGACAACTTACTTGTTTTTCTCCATTATTAAGTTAAGTTAATGGATTTATGTTGGGACAACATGAGGGAATTGTGTGGAACTTGCATTTATTTACAGCGTGCTCATAACTAATAACCATGGTTTCAGCTTCTTAATGTTACACTGAATGCATATCTTACATCTTGAATGGTTTAAGCATATATTAACAGCACATTTTCATTTCTGGTTGAACTGTGACCTCAAAAATGTGTAAATGAAGACTTATTGTTCATCGTAGAGCTTATTTTAAAGTGATTATGTAAACAATAAATCAAGACACGAGGTTTTTGTGGGCAGAAAGTTATGGACTTTTTCTTTAAAAGGTCCACAGATAATGCTGTGCTACTGCCTTTTGTCCTCATATGTGAAACACACAACCAACAATTGTCATTTGTTAATGAATTCATATATGCGTTGTAAGATTGTAAAAATGGTTCTGCTCATGTTTATTGAAGTGTGAAAAAATGTCTGAAAAATGAGTGGATTCAAGAATAAGTAATACTTGCGCTCGGCTTTTATCAGCAAGTGAAAATGATGCTATGTACATTTAGTTTTCATTACAGATTGTTGCTATTTCACATTAATTTCCAAGATGAATGTGTTCACTTGTCATTTTAGGAGGTGCAAATGGGCGCGTAAATACCCTTAACAAGTTTCCTTCATTGCTTACAGCAGTGTTTCTCAACCACGTTCCTGGTGGACCATCAACACTGCATGTTTAGGATGTCTCCTTTGTCTGTCACACCCATTACAGGTCTTTCAGTCCCTGCTGATGATCTGAATCAGGTGTGTTTGGTTAAGGAGACATGGGAAATATGCAGAGCTGGAGGTCCTCCAGGAACGTGGTTGAGAAACACTGGCTCACAGTATTATGGTGTCATTTAAAGGAATTGTAATAAGCATTGGTGTTCATTGAGCTAGAAATCCATATGGTGGTCATTTCAGCATTTTTTGTTTTGTCTAATAAGGCTTGGTTGGTGAGGATGAATCTCATGGAAACATATTTAAGTCACATTTTTTAAGCTTTCAACATCGATGGAAATTAATAGAAAGTAATAAATCGCATGTATTCAGTGTTTTTGTCGCTGGGGCATTATGTTGGCCTTGACTTATTTTCACGAGATATGCATCACATGCTTTTTCATAACTCAGGACTAAAATAACTCAAGCATTCCATAACTATATTTATTAATTGTGATTGGTATTTAACAGTGAGTAAGGACCTACATCTTTCCCTGCTTTTTGTTTGTTTGTTTGTTTTGAACTGATTATATTTACTTTTCTCAGATGTTGGTGTTTAAAAGGGTCATCTGATCTTGCACATGAAGTTCTATCCGAGTTTGTTTATGTTCAGGAATTGTTATGCAAGACTCTTAATTTATAGGATATAAGACCGGAGACTTTTAACTTGGCATTCATGTAATGAAATTTGGTTTTGTTTAAAACCGAATAAAGCGCGAACAGTCGACAGATTTGAGTTGTGGTTTGGTTTTCAGTGTCGCCACACGGTGGAGATGTTGCTCAAGTTGTGTTGTGTTGACAACGGTGAGGAAAACTGAAGACGATGTTTGGTGAGTGTTGACATTTTCCCTGCTGAAAAACCCAGCTTAACCCAGCCTAAGATGGTTGGCCGTTTCCAGCCTGGTTTCCAGCCTGGTCTTAGCTGGTCAGGCTGGAAAATGACCAGCCTGGTTTAAGCTGGACATAGCTGGTTTTGGCTGGTCAACTCCCAGCCTGACCAGCTAAGACCAGGCTGGAAATGACCAAAACCCCTCTAAAACCAGGCTGGTTGACCAGCTAAAACCAGCCATCTGTCTTAGGCTGGTTTAAGCTGGGTTTTTCAGCAGGGATGTGATTATTTTTATTTACTTTGATAACTGTAGTGTCATGTTTACATGGCCAGAAATTTAAGATAATATGCTTTTTTTAGAAGTTATGTATATGAATGTACATGTAAGACTACCGTGACAGTACATTCATACTATGGTATTACTATTACTTTTTACAGTAACACGTCGCCTATAGGCGCTTGAAGTTTAGCAGGGCCATTCGAGTAAAACATTTTTTGGGACTTTTACAACATTTCTATTTGGAAATTTCTTGTATTTTGCAGAAAGGTTGGCTGTAATTGTTAAGGAAAGGAAGAATCGTTTTCTTTTAAAGTGTGAGGTTTGACAATATTAACTGGCTGCTTTTGAAATATAGCTTACAGTGCTCAGCATATATGAGCACACCCCATTTGAAAATGAATATTTTATCCATTTCTCAGTGAATATAAGTCATACATTTTGGTGCTTTTGAACAAAACAGATTTATTAAATGGATACATCTATTAAATTAATATTTTACCCACAGAACATCTTTAGAAATGGAAAGATAATACAATTAAATTAATGTGAAATATTGTGGAAAATTATAAGCTACAAAATTTCAACAAAATTGTATAAATTTTTTTTTTTTGTTTTTTTGAATTTTGCTCTTTTTATTATTATTTTTTATTTAATATTTTCCTCTATAAATTTGGCTGTACTAATTTTGGACCATTATCATAAGTTGTTTTGTTAGATTAGCTCCAGATTTTGCTTCAGTACTGACTAATGTATATGAACAAATATAAAAGGAAAGATGCATTGTGCCAGGTTTCAGCAAGGTTGCTGTTTTCCATGCAGTCCCTGGACAGGTAAATCTTAAAACAATCAAAGAAAAAGAAACAAAAACAAAACAATAATAATGAAATTAGTATAAAAAATAATATAAAATAAAACTGCCAATGTAAAACATACAGACTAAACACGGACAACTCAAACACAACACTCAGTGTGTACAAATTAGTTTATTAAAATGACACTTTTTTTTAAAAGCTGTTTAAATCAAACCCCAATATTAATGTCAGTCCATTTAATAAAAAACATTAAAAAAAATTATTTTGCAGCAGATTTAGCAGTAATTAGTAGTAGTAGTTGTTGTTTTATTTTAAAGTTTATTATTATTATTAATGTGCTTATTTAATCATATTTTATTTGAACTAAAATATTACATAGATTTTTGCTTTGTATAAATCAGCATTTGATCCAAAAATCTGTGACTGGTGTATACTTTGCGTCTCTAACAATGTGACGTGTTTTAATGTTTATTCAGAGGCTGACCTTCACAAGAACAGTTTCTTCAGGCACCACATACTGAAACCTCTATGAAACAATCTGCTCAAACCCCTCCGCGCTGTTACTCGAAGGTATGAAACAATTATTACTGCCTGTTTAGGCCCCAGAATTTATGGTTCCCTGAGGTTGTGGGGGTCAAAAGTGACGCTCTTACCCAATATTCATCTTAATCAATCTCATCAATGACCTTACGCCTCCAATGGGGGTAAAAAAAGCCATAAACCACACACACACACACACATTTACCTAAACATCACTGCATTCAGACAGTCAGTGTAATGCACAGACAGAGATACAGTTCCGGTGGGATGAATTACACTTTAATTAGCATTTCCATCCATGCAAACCAAGTCCAGTCGGCCCTTTCTGGATAATCATTCATTATCCAGAAACATTGTTTATGTGAGACTGTCCTCCGCTGCTCGCCGGCTCTGTTTTCATGATCCCATCGGCTATGAGATGATGTCATGTTGTAGTCCACATCAAGGTCACACTAAACCTACCTTGGCTTTGTCTGAGGGTAATATTTTTAGTGGGTTAATCTGCATCCCTGCTTCAATAGCTATGTTTATATATATTTATTTATGATGGTGAAGCTGGTTTATTTATTTTTGTTATGCTGTTTTTTGGTGAATTTAATGCGACTTGTGTCCAGCTCATATTTAACTACAAAATAGGAATGTTTATTGTTTTAAACACTACTTTTGTAATATTATTGTAACACTATTGTTCAGATGCTTTAGAAAGCTAATATTTTTATTAGGGCTGAAATAGTTTTTAATCGTGATTAATTGGGTGATTGCCATGAGTTAACGTGCGATTAATCACAGTTTGTCACACATTTTATCTGTTCTAAATGTACTCTAAATTAATATAATCTTGTATTTTGAAACTGCACAACAAAACTTAAATTCACCCAATTGAGATTATTTCAATTTAATGCAGAGTAGCCGGTAGCTAGCTCTTTGCAACTCTCTCATGGTCGCCCACTGAAGCTAAGCAGGGCTGCCCCCGGTCAGTAACTGGATGGGAGGGCACTTGGGAAAGCTAGGTTGTTGCTGGAAGTGGTGTTAGAGAGACCAGCAGGGGGCGTTCAGCCTGCAGTCTGTGTCCTAACCATACCTGCCAACACTCCCGGTTTTCCCGGGAGTCTCCCGTATTTCAGACCCATCTCCTGTATTGTTTTGTCTCCCGGAAAACTCCCGGAATTCCGGCCCCCCCCTAACGCTCCAGTATAGTGAAGGGGACACCATACTGCTCAGTGAGTGCCATCATTCGGATGAGTTGTTAAACCGAGGTCCTGACTCTCTGTGGTCGTTAAAAATCCCAGAATGTTCTTTGAAAAAGAGTAGGGGTTTAATCCCGGCATCCTGGCCAAATTTGCCCACTGGCCTCTGTCCATCCTGGCCTCCTAACCATCCCTATATCATAATTGGCTTCATCACTCTTGTCTCCTCTCCACCAATCAGCTGGTGTGTGGTCTGGCGCAATATGACTGGGGTCGCATCATCCAGGTGGATGCTGCACATTAGTGGTGGATGAGGAGATTTCCCCCCAAAAATGTGTAAAGTGATTTCAGTGTTTAAAAAAGCGCTATATAAATGCAAGGAATTATAATTATTATAATAAAAATCTGAAACATACCAAATTTAAAATTGTTATCCAAAGCATAATGAAGTTTTTCAAAGAAAATAATTAATTACAATAGTACAAATGTATTTTTTTTAACACAGAACATTTGTAATATTCTAGCAGACATTATTAACTCATAAACTTTGACAGCCCTAATTTTTATGTTTTTAAAATATGTATTTTCTTTTAATCAGCCCTGCATTTATTTGATGCCAAATACATCAAAACATTTAATATTTCAAAATATTGTTACAGTAGATCTTTAATGTAATAATTACTACTTATTATTTTATTACTGTGATCACAAAGCTGATTTTCAGCTATTTTAAATGTACATGATCCCTCAGAAATCATGCCAATATGTTGATTTGATGCTCTAAATATGTATTATTATAAATACTGAACAGGCTACTGCTGTATATTTATTATCATTATTTTAAATAAAATGATAAAGAATAGCATTTTTTTTGTAAAAGATTTGTAGGTTTGTCTGTAAAAGCATTTGTTACATAAAATATTGTTGCAAAGTTTGCTGTTTGTTTTAGGATTTAGATTTATTTTGATTTTTTTTTTATCTTTTTAATATAAATTATTAAGCAAGGATTTATTGAATGGATCTAAAGGATAACATAAATAAGGGCACCTAATTAATAATTTTACATATATGTTGTTTAAGAATATATCTTATAATAACACAGTGACCTATCTATTAAACAATAATGTATACTCAGAATTTTACTTTATTTATTTATTTTTTATAATTTTAAAGTTCTCCAAAGTGATATATTAATTCTTCTTCTTTGTGTTTTCTAGGTTATTTTGGGTAATCTAAAATATCTTACCAGATGTACAAAACTTTAATTCCTATTTTTGGGGCTTTGTTCAAGTCACTAAACCCTACCCACTACATACATTTGAAATCAGAATTATTAAACCCCCTTAAAAATTTTTTTTCTTTTTTTAAATATTTCCCAAATGATGTTTAACAGAGCAAGGAAATTTTCACAGTATGTCTGATAATATTTTTTCTTCTAGAGAAAGTCTTATTTGTTGTATTTCGGCAAGAATAAAAGCAGTTTTTAATTTTTTAAAAAACATTTTAAGGTCAATATTATTAGCCCCTTTAAGCTATATATTTTTTCGATAGTTTATAGAACAAACTATCGTTATACAATGATTTGCCTAATTACCCTTACCTGCCTAGTTAACCTAATTAACCTAGTTAAGCCTTTAAATGTCACTTTAAGCTGTATAGAAGTGTCTTGATAAATATCTAGTCAAATATTATAGATAAAATAAATCAGTTATTAGAAATGAGTTATTAAAACTATTATGATTAGAAATGTGTTGAAAAAAAAAATCTTCTCTCCGTTAAACAGAAATTGGGGAAAAAATAAACAGGGGGGCTAATAATTCTGACTTCAGTACTATGCTTAATAAAATATGTAATATGCTTAATAAAAATAAATTTTTCTCTTTGCAACCAATTGGTCGCATGGCACTTTACAAACACCATAAACCATCTTCTGCTTTATTGATTTAGCAATGAATCAATTGGTGAATTATTTAATTAGCCAGGGATTATGGGTCAGCGTTGAGTGCCTTTGATCCTGCAATGTTTCTCTCTTTCACTAAATCACAGATCTGCCATAAAAAAAACACAGAGAGGAGAAGGAAATGCAGTGTAAATGTGTCGCATGTGGTCAATTTGACTACTCATTTGTTTACAAATCTTGCATTGGTTTGACCTTTTTAACAATCAGAATCCAAGTTGACAACATTTGACATTGAATCACAGATCGTCTATCTATGTTGGACACCACAGGGTTGGAGTTGACATCTTTAAAACAGTCATAAGGCAATCAGCTATAAATATACTGAAGCTAAGGTAGGCTGGAACATTGAAATTAGCCACTAGCGTATAAAAGTAAACATCGGCTGTTTTCTGCGTGTACATTCAGAAATCACATCTCAAGGATAGGCTGATTATTTATTGCGGCAGGGAAAAACAAACACGGCCTTTTGCTGACTCCAAGCCAATCATAATCATCGTGACGGCTAGCGAGTCGCTTATCTTGATTATTAAGCCACATTTCGCATCTGTTTGATAGATTTCCCGCAAGCATAATAAATGCCTGTCCCGAACGCAAGCTTGCATTTAAAGAGAAAAGGCTGAGCCTTTTTCAATAAAGTTTATTACTAAAACTTGGCCTTTTTGTGTGTGTTTGAGCTGCGGTTAAAGTCGGGACAGATGTGAATTTATGGGGCCAGTCTCTCATTCTCTTACCTTCCCATTAGCTTAAGTGACACGACAAGGCCGAGGGAAATCTCAAGCAATAAGGGTGATTACTTTAAAAGATCACACAATCTGTTCATATTCCCGTAATGAGTCTGATTGATTAAACTACAGGGTATAAATATTTTACGGGGTCATGTCGTTCAACTTATTGTTGCTGATTTGCCTGCAGACAAATTGGTAGAGTCGCATTTACTTATTTCACTATGAAACTGACATTTTCATGCGGATAAAAGGGATTGAGATGTGTGGAAAGTCCATGTTCATGACTTTGGCTCCCTGCTGTTAGGGTTACAGTATAAAGTCAGCATTCCTGTCTATCTTGATGTGTACAGAAGTGTTCATTAAAACCATTAAATATGAAGCTAATAAATAGTGTATGATACCCCTTTAAAAGCAAATAATGCAAGAAATCATGTTTTTTCACAAAAGATGGCATGCACATACCAAGGACAATAACAACAACACTTGCTTTTTACTCTTCATTTAACGCAAAATGTTGTTGTTCTAGCTTAGAGATGCCCAAAGTACAGCCTGCTATCCAAAGTTGGCCCATTGTAACCTTTAAATTGGCCCACCATCTTATCTGAGAAGAGAGTTACAAAAAAAGACTGAAATGTTGTAAACTAATCTGATTTTTTTTTTAAATGTAAACAATGTCACTCGACGGATAGAGGACTATGCAGAAGACATCGGTGGGCAAATCAAGGCAACTTGACTATTAAACTAGTGTTAATGAGATTTGTTTTTGCTTTTACTGTAATACGTTCATTATAAATATTTGTAATATTTGATAAAAATCTAACAATTGATCACCACGTGCTGTCCACTGTAAAGACTTCATTTTTTCATCTCAAAAACATTTCACGAATCCGCCCCATGCTGTCCTATTCTGTGGCAGAAAAACTGATCAATACCTTCATTTTTTCCCGCCTAGACTATTGCAATGCCTTATTAGCTGGCGTCGTTTCCAAAAGTAACATCAATAAACTTCAATATGTTCAAAACTCAGCGGCCAGAATTCTGACAGGAACCAAAATCAGAGAACACCTTACTCCTGTTTTGGAATCTCTCCACTGGCTACCAGTCAGATTTCATATTGGTTTTAAAATCCTCATGCTTACATACAAGGCCCTGCATAGTTTGGCTCCACACTATCTCTCTGAACTCTTAACTTGGTTCTCCCCTTCACGTGACCTCTGTTCCTCTGACTCTGGTGTTTTAACAGTTCCCTTCACGTGTCTGCTTTCTATGGGTGACCGGGCTTTCGCATCTCTGGCTCAGAGGCTCTGGAACTCTCTCCCCCATCACATTAGACACGCTGAATCTTTTATGGCCTGTTTCCACTGAGTGGTACGGTACAGTTCGGTTCGGTACACTTTTATGGCCGTTTCCAATGTTAAAAATGCGTACCGTACCGTACCACTTTTTCGCCACAATGATCTCGTGGAGCTAGCCAGAATGAAAACAAAAGAACTGCCATGTTTTTTAAGCCGAGACATTACATGGAAATACTATATGCATATAATAACGAGCCTTGGATGACCCGAGCTCAAAGAAAGCTTGTCGTTGTCTTGATGTCGTGTCCTGTTGTTGCTTTACGAGGCCGTCTAAAAGTGCGAGCGGTTTTCGCTTTCTCCAGGGAGCTCGCGATCGCGTCTATATTTGATATAACGAACTTCTTGAGCTGATGATAATAACGTGTGTGTGATTATTGAAATGTCTACGACATCTGATCCATTCAAAAAGAAAAGGACAAACGCAAGAGTTAAGAGTGAAAGGAAGGAGAAGCCCGACAAAACACAGGAGAAAATTGTTTCAGCAACCTGAATCATGAACAAACTGCCATGTTTATAATCGCCTTTTGGAGTATTATGAACCCGGAAGGATGGAATTACTCTCTAACAGAGGTTACATGTGCTGGTGAAGATTACGGACACAGATGAGAGGTCCTCAAATAAGGACTAAATGTATGCTGTGTGTAGTTTTCATGTAATTGGTAACATATCGGAGACTTTAAGGGTCTGTATGTGTTCATATATGTTGCATTTATTTATTTATCTTATATAATTGCAGACGTTACAGTAGGCTATTTCGCACTGTCATTGATCTGCAGTTATAATCAAATCATGTACATAGAAAAGAAACGTTTATAAACAAGTATTTATATGTTTAAAGCATTCGTTTTGTGTGAAGTGCTTCTCATATGATGTGAACGACCTGTACGGCTTTACTAGACATGTCCTCGAGCCAAAATGACGTCGACTTAAACTTTCTGTCGTACACCACGGCCACCAAAATAGTACCCTTAGTAGTGGAAACGCAAGCCTAATAAAGGTGACCCGTACCGACCCGAACTGTACCGTATTGTACCTCTTAGTGGAAACGAGCCATTAAATTGTAAATCATCCTTGAAAACACACTACTTTACACTTGCCTATTCATGAGGTGTGCTTCTTTGGTTTATGTTTTAGATATTTGAATGTTTTACCAATTTTGAATGTTTTAGCAATTGTGAATGTTTTAGCTGGAATGATTCATTTTTACTGTTATTCTAGATTGTTTTATATCTGTGTCTTTCTTTGGTGTAAAGCGCTTTGAGAATTAAGTTTTAAATGCGCTATATAAGAATAAATTATTATTATTATTATTATTATTATTATTATTATTATTATTATTATTATAAAACGTAAACAAATTATGCTGCATTAGTTAATATACTATATAATAGTAATATAATATAGCTTACAGTATACCGAATTTAAGAAATTACACATTAAAATTGAAATGATAATTCAAATTAGATGAGTTAGTTGATCTCATGTCCAAGAGCTGCAGCTTCACGGATCTAATATAGTGATACACATGTTAAATTACCACCCAGCAGTTTATATTTATAAACTTTTGTGATTTTAAAAATAAAGTGTGTGTATTTTGCGTGATAGAGAACTTTTAATGTCCAGTTTCAGTTATTAGAAGTATAAACAGACAAGGATTTAAGGCCTCACTTAAAAACACATATTTTTCTTTCTGTTTTGGCCTTTCGTCCATATTGAGATGGCAATGAAAACATATCTTTTTGAAAATGCTCTTCAAAGGGAATACATTTGAAAACATTTCCAATTTCGAAAATGATGAAGCACTTTTAGTCATGGGGAAAACACTGTACATTAGTTTTGGATGCGCTCTGTTTTGACAGCATTGTTAAAGGTTAATGTTAGTTTGTAAATTCTCCAGATAGCTTTTCCACCTCAACGTCGGTCCATTAAAAATATGGAGAAAAAAAAAGAACTGCTACTACTGTGAAGGTGGGGATGGTAAGACTACATCTGATTGTCAAATTTAGATAAACAACCAATGCATAAATTAAATGTAATTTATCACACATGCATATACTATTATTGCGATAACGATCATTTTGCGATATGTTGTGCAACCCTAGGCAGCACGGTGGCGCAGTGGGTAGCACAATCGCCTCACAGCAAGAAGGTCGCTGGTTTGAGCCTCTGCTGGATCAGTTGGCATTTCTGTGTGGAGTTTGCATGTTCTCCCCGTGTTTGCATGGGTTTCCGCCGGGTGCTCCAGTTTCCCCCACAGTCCAAAGACATGCGCTATAGGTGAATTCAATAAGCTAAATTGGCCGTAGTGTATGTGAGTGTGTGCAAGAGTGTGTGGTGTTTCCCAGTGATGGGTTGCAGCTGGAAGGGCATCCGCTGCATAAAACATGTGCTGGATAAGTTGGCGGTTCATTCCGCTGTGGCGACCCCAGATTAATAAAGGGACTAAGCCGAAAAGAAAATGAATAAATGAATGAATGTGCAACCCTATTTACATTTAACTGTGCAAAAAAAATGATAAGTGGTTGCCAGAACATTGCTATGTGGTTTTTAAGATGCTTTTAGATGCTTTTTTCACTGGCCCAAATAAACTTATTTTTTTTCAGCATACCATACCAACATCTTATGTTAGTGAGACCAGCAGGGGGCGCTCAACCTGTGGTCTGTGTGGGTCCTAACGCCCCAGTTTATTGATGGGGACTCTATACTGCTGAGTGAGCGCCGTCTTTCAGATGAGACGTTAAACCGAGGTCCTGACTCTCTGTGGTCATTAAAAATCCCAGCATGTCTTTTGAAAAAGAGTAGGGGTTTAATCCCGGCATCCTGGTCAAGTTTGCCCACTGACATCTGTCCATCATGGCCTCCTAACCATCCCTATATCATAATTGGCTTCGTCAGTTTGTCTCCTCTCCACCAATTAGCTGGTGTGTTGTGTGTGGTCTGACACAGTAGACTGCCATCGCATCATCCAGGTGGATGCTACACACTATGAGGATGACGAGATTCCCCCCCAAATATGTGTAAAGCGCTTTGAGTGTCCAGAAAAGCGATATATAAATGTAAGGAATTATTATTGTTATTATTATTATTATTCATTCATTCATTCATTCATTTTCTTTTCGGCTTAGTCCCATTATTAATCTGGGGTTGCCACAGTGGAATGAACCACCAACTTATCCAGAATATGTTTTACACAGCAGATGCCCTTCCAGCTGCAACCCATCACTGGGAAACACACACACACACACACACACACACACACACACACACACACACACACTCATTCACACACATACTCTACGGATAATTTAGCTTAGCCAATTCACCTATAGCGCATGTCTTTGGACTTGTGGGGGAAATCAGAGCACCCGGAGGAAACCCACGCGAACACAGGGAGAACATGCAAACTCCACACAGAAATGCCAACTGACCCAGCCGAGGCTCGAACCAGCAACCTTATTGCTGTGTAGCGAGATCGCTACACACTGCGCCACCGTGCTGCCCTATTATTATTATTATTATTATTATTTATTATTATTATTATTGTTATTATTATTGTTATTATTATTATTATTATTATTATTATTATTATTATTATTATTATAACACACCAGTGCTTTTTAAATCTCTATAGTTTGTAGCATTCCTGTTGCCCAAACTCCAAGGTCATGTCTTTGATTCCTGCGTAAACTGATCAAACATATAGCTTGTTTCTTGCTTTATGTGCCTGCCAAATGTAATGCAAATGCTAATGTGCAATTACCTAATCAGGTATAGACGCTACCAGGAGTCCTTTTCTTGACTTTAAAACCTACCCGGTGTAAAACTTTTGAGGCTTTCATTGACAACTCTCAGACTGTAAAGCCCTATAATCTCCCTTCAGGAAGCGAGTATTATTCACCTCACCGGGAAATAAACCTGTGTAGTCCAATCTCTGAAAATGAGTGAAAAAAAAAAAGCTCGCTCGGAGACTGTCCCCGATGTCCCGGTCTGGTTCAGCTTTAACAAGACAGAGGCACCTTTTCTGAGGCCAGTTAAAAATGCATTTAATCACTATATAAACATGCTCTCCTGTAGCCTCTGTGACAGACATGATATTCTGTCTTAATTTAATCACTGAAAACCCAATAAAGTGCATTGTTTTAGGCATAAATCGCATCATTTTGCTTTTATTTTTTGCTCTATTTTTTGGTAAATGAAATATGCGTGATGACATCACCGCCGAGGCGCTGATTACTTTACTTCCTCTTCATTAACTTAATTATTTGACTATCAGTAAACCCGCATGAGTAATTCATATTTGAGAGGCCGGGCTGTAAATAAGCTCTTTCAGCTGCTTTATTATTGCGGTTCTCCAGCATGTTAATCAGCCATGTTGGTTGTGTTTGAGGGTGGCTCAGGGGTTAGCACTGTTACCTCACAGCCAGAAGGCCGCTGGTTCGAGTCTGGGGCCAGTTGGTGTTTCTGTGTGGAGTTTGCATGTTCTCCCCATGTTGGTGTGGGTTTCCTCTGGGTGCTCCGATTTCCCCCACAGTCCAAAGACATGCGCTACAGGTGAATTGAATAAACTAATTGGCCATAGTGTGTGTGTGTGTAAATGTGAGAATGTATGTGTGTTTCCTAGTACTGGGTTGCAGCTGGAAGGGCATCCGCTGTGTAAAACATATGCTGGAATAGTTGGCGGTTCATTCCACTGTGGCAACCATAAATGATAAACAAGAGACTAAGCTGAAGGAGAATGAATGAATGAATGGTTGTGTTTGAATATGAAGGCAGCTGCTCTTTTTAGTCAGTGATTTAACAGGCTGCAGTTTTGAGGGAACGTTGAAAGAACATTATTCTGACTTTAAAATAACATTTGCCAAACATTAAAGAAAAGACTATGGCTGCGTCCGAAACCGCATACTTCCATACTATATAGTACGCTAAAATCAGTATGCATTGCAAGCCAGGTGGTATGTCCGAATTCATAGAATTCGAAAATCAGTATGCGAGAAGTACCACGGATGACTTACTTCCGGCGAGATTCTGATGCCCCACAGAGAATTCATGGATGGGAATGAAGCGACCCAACTGGCGCATGTAGGTCACGTGACCATGACAAAATAGCGAATGTAGTACGTCCGAATTCCATTCATGGTTCTCACATTTATACTGTATATAACGTACTTTTCTAACAGCTGAGTAGTACGTTTAAATTCGAATCCAGTACTTACTGAGTACTAGGCGGTTTCGGACACAGCCAACAACATTGAATACTCCTAAAATATTCAAAGTCAGCACTCCTTAAACTTATTGTAATTAAATTTAGGTAGAAAGAACATTGTAGGAGCATTATCCCAACCCTGAAATAACATTCCATCAATGTTCATTCATTCGTTTTCCATTGGTATAGTTCCTTTATTCATCAGGGGTCGCCACAGCGGAATGAACCGCCAACTTTTCCAGCATATGTTTTACACAGCGGATGCCCTTCCAGCTGCAACCCAGTACTGGGAAACATCCATACACTCTCATTCACACTCATACACTACGGTTTAGTTCATCCAATCACCTTATTCTCCGCGTATACAAGCGGGCACAGCAATTTGAATCATTTTGGCTCGAGACTTCATTCACTTCCATTCATTTTTAGACATTAAAAACAGCTCGCTTTGCTGCTTGATGTTGCAAACTGATATTTTCTTATTATATTATTCTACTTTGTCTGTATAATCATCATCAACACTTGTTTGTAGAGCAAGTAGTTTGACCATTTTCATTAAATAAAGTCACATTTACATAATAAATGTAAATGTAAATACATAATAGCGCATGTCTTTGGACTGTGGGGGAAACCGGAGCACACAAAGGAAATCCACGCCAACACTGGCAAAACATGCAAACTCCACACAGAAACGCAAACTGACCCAGCCAGGACTCGAACCAGTGACCTTCTTGATGTGAGGTGACAGTGCTAACCACCGAGCCACTGTGTCAGCCTCCATCAAAGAAATAAAAAATGGAAAAAACTCATTATATCTGTAGGGTAGCGCTGTTGCCTCACAGTAAGAAGGTCGCTGGTTCGAGCCTTGGCTGGGTCATGTTGCATGTTCTCCCCGTGTTGCTCCGGGTACTTCAGTTTCCCCCACAAGTTCAAAAACATGTGCTATAGGTGAATTGGGTAAGCTGAATTATCCATAGTGTATGTGTGTGAATGAGTGTGTATGAGTGTTTCCCAGTGCTGGGTTGCAGCTGGAAGGGCATCCGCTGCGTAAAACATATGCTGCATAAGTTGGCAGTTCATTCCACTGTGGCGACCCCTGATTAATAAAGGGACTAAGCTGAAAAGAAAATGAATGAATGAATTATATCTGTAACTAGAATGTAACATTTAATTTTTTAAAGATTTTTTAATTTTATTTAATTAAATAAATTTTTTTTTTTTTTAATTTAATTTAATTTAATTTATGAAGCTAAAAAACATTTAATTTGCTTTTTTCAGCCACTACATTATTTAAATTATTCTAGTATTATTCAATAAAATATAAACATTATTTTTTATATGTATTTATAGAAGAAAAAAGAGAAAAAACTTCAATAAGAAGATTCAATCACTTTTAATGTTTTTTTTCCCTTCTTAGTAGTAGACTAAAAATATCTGTTAATTAACACTTATCGTATTTTGTGAATCTTGATGCATTATGGTATGTTAATTTCTGCTCTGTTGACTTTTGATGTTGAAAATTCAATTCTACAGTTTAAAAAAATGACTTTTATTCACATTTTAGTTGTTTGAAATAATATAATTTATGATATATAGAGAATTTCATCTGTAAAATAACAGAAAATGTACTGGCAGTGTAATACAAGGTGTTTGTACCATAATATACAACACCAACCCAGACAGCATAGCACTTTAAACCATGGGCGTTGCTAGGCCTATTTTAGGGGGGCTGTAGCCCCCCTATATTTCTACTCAGCCCCCCTAAAACTTTTGCGATTAGCTCATAAACTGTAAATTATCGCTTCAGTCCCCTATAAATTTTGATAAATAAACGGCGGCAGAATTCAGCTCCTCCCCGTCTTTTGTTTTTCATTTGATCAGCAAATCACAGCCGTGGACAGCAAGAGAACGAGGTGTGTGTTTATTGATAAATTGTTAGAATATCTGCTTATTTGCAGTTCTTTGATATAGATAATGTCACAAAGGAGCAGTCAGGTTTTCTCGGCGTTCACCTCATCAGCACAGCTGTTTCCTCCAGTGAAAAATGTAACTCTAAATGAACATTTCGCTATTTTTATTTCAAAATGAACTACCAATATTAAACACTTTACTGTTCGTTTGGGATTAACTACATACAGTCTTGCACAGAAAGGATTAAACACAGTGACAGAACCACGTAGAGAATGTACTCGTTTTAACTGACAGAGTCACTGACAGAGATAAAAACATCAAGTGTTGTCTAGTATTAAAAAAATACTTCTTATTTATTATTATAATTCAGGTCGTGAAATATGTGAATTAGCCTGTAAGTTTAAAAACATATATTTATATGTGTCATTTAATTAGAAAAGTGGCAGTTTATTTATTTAATACATGGAAACAGAAAATGCACTTGAATATAGAAAGTGGTTTTTACTACAGTAAACAGGGGGGTTGAGCCTATTTGGCTTATTCAGAACTCAAATGATTATCTCTGTCTATGTAATACAGTTGAATACTAATATACAACCCATATTAAACAAACATTTTTAAGTGTATTACTATTAAATTACTACTTATAAATGTAATATTAGGCTTTATATATATATATATATATATATATATATATATATATATATATATATATATATATATATATATATATATATATATATATATATATATATATATATATAATTTTTTTACCTTATAAGGAGCTGAGCCCCCCTAAAATGAAAATCCTAAAATCGCCCCTGCTTTAAACTATTAAAAATTTTCATAAAAGTCACTTTTTCAAACTTTTTAAGGTTAAAAGTTGTTGGAAGAAAGACTAAGGCCCCATAATGCAATTCAAAAGCATAAATAAATAGGGGAAAAAATAAAAACACGAATCACAAAATATGGAAAACTGCTAGTTTACGGATATTTTAATTCACTCGCAATAGTGTGTTACTCAAAAACTGGATAAGGGAGCAATCACCTTTTCTTTTTATTTATTTGCAGCCATTTACAGCAACAGACAAATATGGCATCATTATACAGCGCATCGACTTCCCCTCAGTGGAAATAAATTACAGACTTCAACTTGCTTAAATAACATTAAAGTGAACAAACACTGAGCCACATATGAATGTAACCATGACACACAGAAATATACATGCCTCCGTCTCTCCTCCAGCACACGGGTAAATGATGCATATTAGATTAGAGATGTATAATGGATCATTTTAATGAGAAAAGCACCGGAACAAACTAAAAATGCATTCATTGAAATTGAGTGTATTGCAGTTGTAACGACTTTTCAAAACCACAATCCTATTTTGTGCACTAATGAATCATGCACAGTGTAGATAGACTAGGAATGTTTTAAATAAAATTGGGTAATTTAGATTTAATGTTTTTTTTTTTCTCCATTTTTTGGGGAAATTGGTAATTATGGACTGCAAAAAATGCATACGTGTGCGCATGATAGGACATCGGATGTTATTTACAATGATAAAGCAATAAATTAACATTTAAGTCTTGCTGAAACAAGACATACAGTAGCTCTCATACGTTCAAAGAAGTAATCTTAAGCTCTGTTCCAAAGCTCAGTGAGCTGCCTTGTCGCCTACATAGGCAGCTGCCTTCAAATCATTAACATGAAACCTTAAAAGTGACTGATTTGGTATGCAGTTATGATAGTGTTTGACATGTTGCGTGATATTAGGAGAAACAGATTATTATTATTTTAACACTGAGTGAATAATATATACATTACGTTTAAAGGTTTGTGGTTGCGTTTTTGGTTATTTTTGAAAGAAACAAATTAAGAGAAAAGAAATATGAGAAATGTGAAATATTATTATGACTATTACTTATTACTTTTCATAATAATAATAACTATAAATCTATAAAGTTATATTTTTATAAATATTGCTAATTATCATTTTTGAAATTTAAAAAAAAATGCTGTTTTGCATATTTAAATACATTTTCAGAAATCAATCTAATATTTAGATTTTTTGCTTAAGAAATATTTATAATTTATTAGTTTGTTGAAACTGGTTTTGTTTTTCAGAATATTTAATGAATTGAAAGTTTAAAAGAAAAGCATTTAGGTTTTTGGTTGTTCATTTGCTTATTAATTTACTTATTCATTCATTTTTGTTGTTTATGTTTTCAGTTAGTCATGTTTTCTTAAAAAAATTATTGCCTTAAGTTTTTATTATAAACTTCACTAAAACTGTTGAATAATTCAACACATTCTTAATGAAAAAAAGATTAATGTTTTTAAAAAATCTCACCATCCCCAGACCAGTGTTGGGGAAAGTTACTTTAGAAAGTAATCCATTACAATATTGAGTTACTCTCCTAAAAAGTAACTAGTTTCGTTATTTAGTTACTTTTTATGCAAAGTAATGTGTTACGTTACTTTTGAGTTACTTTTGTGTTACTTTTGTGTTACTTTTTCTGACCTTGATCTCTTCCAGAACTTGCAGGGTATTTTTCTTTTTTTTTCTTTTTAAATAAGAGGAGCTCTGCAAATAGCAACACACTGTATAACCTGCATTATTTCCTGACCCCAGAGCTGTACATGCCATATATAGATTAATGAAGGTTTAAAGCAACGCGTTTGCTACTTTTATACTATTTGTCTTATTAAAAAGTAAAATCACCGTCCATTCAGATAATCATTTTCCTTTGCTTTAATGTGTTTTAAAATAATGAGAATTTTCCATTGCAGAAATCCAAGGCTCTGCTGTCTTCATTTCTGTCTGTTCCTGCATTCTCTTATTGCGTGCTGGATTCAACGTGACTACGTTCATTTTAATTCAGCAATTTAGTTTTTAAAAGTGAATTAATTAAACTAAAAAGTAACTCGCATTACATTTTTTAAAAAGTAACTGAAGTAATGTGTTACTGTACTCGTTACTTAGAAAAGTAATATTAGAATGTAACTTGCGTTAACTACCCCCAACACTGCCCCAGACTTTATAATAAGTCTTCACTGTCAATTAATTTGATACATTCTTGCAAAAACAAAAGAAAAAGATTTTTTAAAAAGGCCTAAATAAAAGTCTTACTGACCTCAAACTTTTTAACGATAGTGTATACGGTATTCAATATACAGTTATTAGCCCTCCTGTAAAATCTGTGTTCTTTTTCAAATATTTCCCAAGTGTTTTACATCTGCACAACTCTGGTTTGCACTCATTGCCATATGCCCTTAAGTATAATCATATTGTTTACAAATTTGTATTTTTACTTATATTTTTAGATTACATTTTATGTAGAATTGTATTTATTGTCATTTCTTTCTAAAATTCTACTTTTTGTATTAATATTATATGTTAGGCACCTATAGGGTCTGAGAGTAACGCAATTCCCATTCTCTGCATGTCCTGTACATGTGGTTGAACTGACAATAAAGCTGACTTTGACTTTGACTTGAAGTGCTTTTTAATGGAGATTTCTTCAACACATGTTTTAATAACTAATTTATATTATTTTTTTCAAGGATGACAGTATACAATATTTTCCACTTATTTTTGCATTAGTATTCAGCTTAAAGTGACATTTAAAGACTTAACTAGGTTAATTAGGCAAGTTATGGTATTATGCAAATCATTGTATAATGATGGTTTGTTCTGTAGACTATTGAAAAAATATAGCTTAAAGGGGCTAATAATATTGACCTTAAAATGGTTTTAAAAAAAATAAAAACTGCTTTTATTCTAGCCGAAATAAAACAAATAAGACTTTCTCCAGAAGAAAAAATATTATCAGACATACTGTGAAAAATCCCTTGCTCTGTTAAACATCATTTGGAAAATATATGAAAAAAAAAATCACAGGAGGGCTAACAATTTTAACTTCAACTCTATCTATATGTTTGTAAGTGTATATACATACTGTAAAAAAATCTCCTGTAATGCCTTAAGATGTTCACAAGATGTCTACAGATTTGGGAACACAGCTTATTAAATATATGTTATTTGTTATATTAAAAGTCTGCTCTGCATGAGTTTCTCTGTCTCCTCAAACACCAGTGACAATCCTCTCTCCAATGTCCAGGGCCATCACTAGTGCCTAAAAGGTGGTCTTTTACAGTCTGATCTTTAACCTTAATGCTACCATAGAGTCAAAGCTTCATAGTCATTTAAACAAGTCTTCATAACCCTGCCCGGATCTTCCTCTCTCCTCCATGCAGCTCCTCCATGTCGTCCTCAGAGAAGGGGCTGTCGGGATGATATAATGCTGCGGTGTGGTGCAGAAAGTCTGTGGATCGGGACACGCTGAGGCTATTGTTGATGAACTTGTGTTGTCCGTCCTCCTCGTCCTCTTCATCTTCATCTATCTCGTCTTCCTCCTCCTCCTCTTCCTCCTGTTCCTCCACACTGGGAGCTGCTGGAGCGCGTCTGCTGTCCCGTCCACTGCTGGGTTTGGTTCCTCCACGCTGCCGTTCCACCTCCACCTGCGCCGCCTGCTCTTTAGCTTTACGACTGCGCTTCCATTTCATCCGCCGGTTCTGGAACCAGATCTTCACCTGGTGTTGGGTAAAACAGACACACACACACTCAAGGTGATCAGCAAAAATAGATGCATTCTGCTAAACAATAATACACTGTTAAAGATTAGTGTTTTTACTTACATTTTTAATTGAACAAAAGGTCATTTAAGGTCATTTTGACTTAAATATTAACGTGCTTTTAATTGGTGAAACTTGAATTGACATTAAAAACATAATCATTGATCATATATTTACACTCAAAACATTTTTTGCTGCATTTAAAATGAGCTGAAAATCACAATTCTATTTGGGGGATCAACTTAATTGTTTTATGTTCAATCCACTTAAAAACAATTAAGTTATCTTAATCGATTTGTGTTTGTACAACATAAATAAACCATGTGGGAGCCTGCATTAAGCATTTATTTTTTTTAGATTGTACAGTGTTGAGGAACAAAGGCAGTAATTTATGGAGAACATTATTTGGAAAATACCATATGTTTAAAATTTTTTTTTTGTTGTTGTTTTTTTTTTTGTCTAAGTTTAAGTAAAGTTATTTAAACTAATATCGAGAGGAGCACATGATTGAGCACGGCTGGATTGTTATCCGTAATCAGTAATAATCCAATCAGATTGATCCAAGTTTACAATAAATAGACCGATTTCACCCTACTGCCTTATTTACTGCCTTCCACCCCATCTCCTCCTTTTCCTCCCTTTTCCAAGGAGAGCTCTCGAGACCTACCTGATCTCGGACCCCCTTTATACGCTTATTGACCAGGTGGGAGTAAATGGCATGGTAATTATATAGGAACTATTTTAATATGATTAAATTATATCATCACACAAAAGAATCAGAAAAGGTTCTTGTATGACAACACTTTGAAATCCTGTTTTTGTTGTTTTAATGCACCTTTATTTTTAGGAGAGTTTATATTTCACATTTTCATTTTAAAGTTTCTATATTCTATATTGTGTTTTGATATTTTTATTATTAATATTTTTCAGTTTTAGTTCATTATTTTAGTACATTGTGTTAAACTATTTTTTAAAGATTTTAATTTAAATTAACTATAATAATACAGAGAGTAACACTTTAAGAGTGTATAATTGTTTTCGTATTGTTTACTAAATACTTGATCCTGCAAGAATGCATTATATTGATTTAGAAGTTCACAGTAAACACTAATTTTGCATTGTGCATTTTTTTGTTCATTCATTCATTCATTTTCTTTTCGGCGTAGTCCCTTTATTAATCCGGGGTCGCCACAGCGGAATGAACCGCCAACTTATCCAGCACATGTTTTACGCAGTGAATGCCCTTCCAGCTGCAACCCATCTCTTGGAAACATCACTCATTCACACTCATACACTACGGACAATTTAGCTTACCCAATTCACCTGTACCTCATGTCTTTGGACTGTGGGGGAAACCGGAGCACCCGG
The DNA here is from genome assembly GCA_903798195.1 of Danio kyathit. Classification (NCBI taxonomy): domain Eukaryota; kingdom Metazoa; phylum Chordata; class Actinopteri; order Cypriniformes; family Danionidae; genus Danio; species Danio kyathit. The sequence goes on from LR812519.1 coordinate 9,504,787, forward strand.
AGGAAACCCACGCGAACAGAACATGCAAACTCCACACAGAAATGCCAACTGGCTCAGCCGAGGCTCGAACCAGCGACCTTATTGCTGTGAGGCCACAGCCCTACCTGTGCCACTGCGTCGCCGCATTTTTTTGTTTCATTGTTTAATTTGTTTTCACAAAAACACAAAGTTGCACGAATGTTTTCATGACATTAGCAAAGTTTAAAATGATTGTGGGTGTGTGGGGGTGCATATTAGGATGATTTGTGAAAGATCATGTGACGCAAAGCACATGAGCTTTTTGTCACTGGAATAAATTGCATTCTTAAAATATCTAAATAAAAAAGCACCTATTAAGAATGAATAATAATAATTTAGAAAATAAATGAATAAGACAAACGTATTAAAAAGTTATCCGATTTTTGAACAGCATTTATTCTAGTTTCATTGGGCAGCAATAGTATTTGTGTTAACATTTTGAATTGACTTTTACTATTATATATTTTTTTGTTTTCACTTTAATTTTAGTGCAATGTTTAGATTTTTTTTAAGCGTAGACATTTCTAAAATAATATTTATATATTTCTATTTTTGTAATTATTTTACTTTTTGTAAATTTCACTTGTTTTAAGTTTAGAAATTGTTTTCCTTAGCAACTGTCTGAAATAGCACTAGTTCTTTCCATTAGTATATATTGTATTAATATGGTGACACTGTACAATAAGGTTGTATTAGTTAATGTTAGTTAATGTATTTACTAACATGAAGAAACAATGAACAATACATTTATTACAGTATTTGTTCATGTTTGTTAACGTTAGTTAATGAAAATAAAGTTGTTCATTGTTCATTCGTGAACTCAATAGTGCATTAACTAATGTTGACAAGCATGAATTTGCATTTTAATAATGCATTAGTAAATGTTGAACTATGATTAATACATGCTGTAGAATTATTGTTCAATTAGATCATGTTAGTAAATACATTAACTAATGAAACCTTATTGTAAAGTGTGACCATTATTATTAATTAATTTTATGGTATTAGTTGTATTTAAATATACATAACTCTGATTCCATGGTGGGTCTGAGCATTACCTGTGTCTCAGTCAGCATTAGAGATGTGGCCACTTCGAAGCGTTTGGGTCTGGAAAGGTATTTGTTAAGTTTAAACTGGTTTTCCAGCTCCAGTAGCTGCTGACTAGTGAATGCTGTCCGGGGCCTTCGACATTTACCCATCAAACCAGACTGAGGGGCAGCTGTAAAATACCAAACACACAGAATCAAAAATAGTCACTGATATACACAACAACAACAACAAATACATTAAATCAACTCTCGTCATGTGGATTATTCTGCTGCAGTTGAACGTAACTTTAATATAAACCTTAAGCAAAGGGCATAAAGGTTTAGCAGCATTTTTACTTTTAATTACCAGCACTAACGTCATTTGGTAATACTGTAAATCTGTTCCCAATTAATAACAGGCCTCTTGAGCCTGCAGATATAGAAATTAAGCACCAGGCAAAAGGATGCAAGCTGCTGTAATCCACGTCTAGATTATTTTTATGAGATTTTTGTCTCTTTTATATAATGTCAAGGACTCGCGGGGTCGCACACACACACACACTCGCACAAAAGAAAGCCCTGAATTCGCAGCTATATCATTTACTATAATAGCTTTACTGCAGCTTATTGTTAAACACAGTGAAGCAGGGCTGGGCGGCCATAAAACGCAAGAGCAAGCCATTAACTTAATGAAAATTCAATGAACGCTTTTGGGATTTTTATTGATGAACTACAGTATGTTTAAGGTGTTTGTTTATAGTTTCTCTCTCACACAAAGACAATTTTCATCGAGCTGACATTTATGGCTTTATAAAGAAGCCAAAAATAAAATTATATTATTACGGTTTGGTGTAAATCCTGGTAGCCATTGTTTAGTCAGACCGTCAAAATGACTTTACTGTTGAGTTGTCGTTTCTTTTAACTATCCAAGGATAAAATAAACTTTCAGTCCTGTCTATGAAGAGTGTAATTTATGTTAAATATGATAGAATATATGTAGTTTGCTCACTAATAAATGATTGATTTCCTGTTAATTGCAAATAAATACATTGGAAAAAGGCTAAGATAGTCATAATTTCCTGATACTGTCTTATCGTTTGTCATATAAAATTCTGCAAACTAATTTCGCCACATGCTACGCCATGATTTCAGTTTAATAATCCATCAAACAGGAGTTGTAAACATCATAATTGCTTGGTGACAAATTAACTCGGGGCTTTTCAAGAGTCACAGGTGTGTGTGAGCACATCTCTCCCTCTGTTTGCTTTCCCTCACCTTTGATTATGTTGAAAAGGATTTCATGCGCTTTTACGATATTTGCTTTCAAACTGACTATGGCGGTAATGCAACAAAATTTGGCGTGTGACAGTAATGACGCTTTAATGATGGAGGAGCACAGGTCAGGCAGTGCATGATTTGATGTAAACTTTCGATAAAACTCAGGATATATTAAACGGGACTATTAGAGGAAAGTTACTATTAGAATCCATTAGAGACAAAAGCTGAGTTCCACATATTTCCTTCATGTTATCCCAGCCCAAATCGATTGCGCTGACTTAATTGCAGTGGACTGAACATAAAACAATTAAGTTGTCCCCCCCAAAAAAAACTTAAGAATTGTGTTGTTTCAACTCATTTTAAATAAGTAGTTTGAAGAAGCAGCAAACATTTTTGAGTGCAAGCAATGTAAACTATTATATGATTAATTAGTCCTGACAGCAAATTTTTTTAGGTCATTGTAACTTATTAAACTAGTCAATTACGTTATAACTTAATTTTATAAGTTACGCAAGCTGTTTTAAGTCAGTATAGTCAGTATGTTAAATAATGAACTTATAAGGTTAATTTGATTCAGCTTAAAAATTAGGCAACCAGGATTTTTTTTTACAGTGTGCGTATTAATATTCTAAAGGCAAAACAGTATTGTTACTTAGGTGCTAATATGATGCACCCGATAATTATTGATTTTTAAACAGGTATACATGCAAATAACATTTGCATTCAAACGCAAATCATTTATTATTCCATAATATAACCTGTTCATGTAGACTGTTAACTTGTTAAATGATAATCATTGTGTTAAATGCAAGTGGTAAAATTAATATGGTGCTTTACTACAATTTCTTGTATAATCATAAACATCATTCATATTATAACAATTCAGTATAACACACTGCAAAAACGATGTCTACAAAATAGTTGTAAACAATGAATGTGTTGAGTTTAAACAAACTAAATTTAGTAATGTTCAACTTAATTTGTTTAAATTCAGCCCAAATAAATTGTTTACAACCACTAAACTTTTGCTAAAAAATTAGCAAATCCAAGGAATCTTTGAATCATTTTTTTCAGTGCAGATGTAGGCCTAAATAATGCATTCAGGCAGAAATCAACAATCAAATCATTTAAATACACTTAGGAAAATATGTGCATAAAAAAATCGAAACTGCTTTTAAATTTTACTATTAATTATAAAGAAACGGCAAGTAATTCTCTCTTATGGTGTTAAACAAGAAAAAACACGTAATCGTTTTTATTTATAACATTAACTGATCTGTTAAGGACTGTGTGATGTTTATTAGTAACTTAAAGTGTTACCCACTCATCTGAATGCTACCCCACTCACAGGTGTAATCGGGCAGTCGTGGTACCATGATGCCAGCTCGTATCCAGTGTTCCAGCGGTAATGATCCGGCCATCGCCGCAGCCTTCAGCTGCTCCGGGTACGGCTGCGCCAGCTGGGTGAACCCCGAATACGCCAGGGCAGGGTGCTGACCTCCCAACGCTGAAATCGGGTACATGGGCGTCGTGTACATGCCTGGAATGGAAGTGAGTCCCGGGTGAGTGAGATTGAGCAGCCCTGGTTTTGGTATGATCCCGGTTTGGAGGTGTATGGCACCAGGGGTCCCACGGGGGGACGGGGTGTCACCGCGCCTGCAGGACACCGGACTCCCAGTCGGGCTGTCGCTGCTCAGTCCAGGGGAAACTTCTCGGCTCCCTCGATGTGGTTCTTCGGCTAAAAGTGCGTCGATCCTGAAGTTCTTTGACTTTTCCATCGCAACACTTCTGTGGTGTTTAGAGTTGCAGGGAAATGCGCTGATAGCTGCGTTTTACGCGCAGATGCATTCGTTTTAATCTAGATTAATGATATTTTTCTATCTATATGTAGAGTTTAGTCTAACTAATATTTGCCCATTGGAACTCAGCCCATGAGACCGCTGAAGTAACTTTTACGCACGCAAATAAAAAGATTTAAGCGCTTGATGGTAGAGCTCTTGTTGTTGTTTAGATGAGTATCTCTGTCATCTGATCCGCTCTCTGAACCTCCGCGCGCGTTCACATCTCGCTCTTAACGCCTGTGCGAGCGCTGATTGGCTGCAGAGCTTGTCCTGCGGGAGCAGATCACTTGACAGTTTTCTAATTAACTAATCATACTGTAGTATAGACACTTGGAGCGCGTCCTTGGACTCAGACTTGTTCCTGAAACAACATCAGAGCGCGAGACGGAGCTCGTGCGGAGTTTCCAAAGTGCCTGACACCAAGCGTTTCTCATCTATAGTTAATTAATTGCACAAATTGCGAGTTTAAAGGGATCCATAAATCATCAAAAATCATCAAATTAATTAAGCTACATAATAATGTTGACGATGATAATAGATTGCAGTTGTTTTTTTATATTATATGTGACTATTGAGACCTTTAAGTATGTCCATAATAATAGTAATAATAATAGGCTAATTATTATTATTAATAATAATTATAATAATATCGGTAGTGGTAGCAGCATCAACAATAATAATAGGCTAATATGTTATTGTTATTAAATGACACATTATAATATAAAGATTACAAAAGGGTGATCTCACTGAGCAGTTGCTCAAGACATTTTAATAATGTGATCTAATATTTTAACGACCTGTTTATTTAAGGAATCGCGACTGTAATATCAAGATAATTGAATTTTACGAGTTCACATTATACACAGTTCATAAAATTATGCGATAGCTTATATTTATGATTTTCTTGCAGGATCTGTAAAACATTCACTATTTATTTTATTAACAAATAGTTAATAGTAATATAAATTTAGTAATTATTTATAGTAATAGTTTATTAATAAAATATGGCCTAAAATATCTAGTGTTGTTTAATGTAATTGTTTGTTTTTGTTGACTAAATAAACCAGGCTATGTTGATTTAAATACAAATAAAAAATCTTTAAGAGCATGCCAAGTAAAAATGTCTTTAACTCCTTAAAATAGCAAAAAAATCTGAATGCATTTATGTTGTCAATTATATTAAACATAATAATAATATTAATAATAGTGATGAAAGGAGTTTTCGCTCCATTAATTGATCAAATGTGAGCGATCCTAAATATTAATAATAGTTTTATTATTTATTTTTAGGACTTTATTCATCTTTATTTTTTAGACAGAATTGTATTTTCGCGAAAACACAAGCAGTAATTGTTTCCAACCGCAAAAACACCGTGAAATAAATAATCCTCGCATGTTTATGCTGTAGAGAGAAAAAATAAATGAAACAACACCCCTGTAAGTACACTTCGTATAGCCAGCATTATGGATAATAATACAAATAATAAAAAGGGTTGTTGACCTATATGAAATAAATAAATTAAATGCAGGCAATCCATTCCAAACCTTAATATCACACACGAACAACCTGTCGTAAACACGCAATAAATCGAGACGAAATGAATTGAAATTCGCAATTGTTATTTTAAACATTGCCTACACATGAAACGGCAGGACTGTGGATTAATAACATGGAAAACAGGCGACAGGAGGCCGAAAAGCTGATATTTTTCCCTTGACCTGAGAAGATTGCAGCGGCCCGCCCTTCTATCCCGCAAATGGGCTGCGGTACAGATGCGAGGTGTGTCTCATAACTTGACATGCTCCCTACATAGACAACACGTTTTAGTGCGCTTTAGATAATTACTAACCAAAATTCACAGTCTTTTATTAAACCTTAAACAGCCCTCTGATTTCTCTTTAATTTCCTCGTTTAATTGTAGCCTATGTTTTGTTGTATTGCAGCTACACTGTAAAAATCCTGGTTGCCTTAATTTTTTAAGCTCAATCAAATTAACTGTATGAGTCCATTGTACGTATATTATGTTTAAACTGACTTAAAGCAGCTTGCCTAACTTATAATATTAAGTTAGAACATTATTAGCTTAGTTTAATAAGTTGCAATGACCTAAAACAAATGCTGTCAGGAGTAATTGATCAAATCATTGTTTACAGTGTACATGCAACAAAAAGGCTACAAAATAACATCAGACAATCAGTCAATCAATATATTTTAAATGGGATGTTTTTAAAGTATACAGTATATATATTGGGCTAATATATACTTACATATTTTACGAGATATCTCTTATCTCTAAAAGAAAATTTACGAAATATAATAATACTAATATTATGATGCTGTCCAGTTAGGCAGCTAAATACGTTTTGAGACGGATCCACTGAGCTAATTTGCTCATGAAGTCAAGTGCTCTCTGCATATTCCCAGCAACCTGTCCCTCCCCTCCTGCTCCTGCTGCTTTTATGATTTAAAAGTAATTTAAACAGCCCGGCCACTGGTAAATCCGTCATTGGCACGCTGTGACAGAGGTGCGCAAATTAAATTGAATCAATGCGCGCGGTCGCACCGCCGGCCTCGTGTGACAGAGCGTGCGCGCGCACACTCACACCAGTGATTCAGTGCAATGACAGGCAATGCTAAAATAAGACGGCTGAAACGCTCTCTGTAACATGAATTATAGTTGTGTCATAGTTTTCTGATTTATTTTTAATTCCGCATTTCAGAGATGTTTAGCTTAGATGAATTTAATTTAAACCTTGCAATATGTTGCAATGGTAAACAAACGAAAGGGGGTTTTCATGCATCCAAACATTCATTTATTTTCCTCCGGCTTTCCTTCCCTTCATTCATCAGGTATCACCACAGCGGAATGAACCGCCAACCTATCCAGCATATGTTTTACACAGTGGATGTCCTTCCAGCTGCAACCCAGCACTGGGAAACATCCATACACACTCATTGACACATACACTACGGACAATTTAGTTTATTCAATTCATATAGTGCATGTCTTTGGACTGTGAGGGAAACCGGAGCACCCGGAGGAAACTCACACCAACACGGGGAGAACTTGCAAACTCCACACAGAAATGCCAACTGACCCTCCCGGGATTTGAACCAGCGACCTTCTTGCCGTGAGGCGACAGTGCTAACCACTGAGCCAACGTGTAATAATACTTTTATATACTTATTAGTCAGATTTTGCATGATACATCAACAAAAATGGATGGATTTTCTTTTAAACAATTATTAATTATTAATTACTTAGAAATATCTGATAAAAGTCAGAAATAATTTAAAAAAAACAAGTAACACATTGATTGAACGTGAACGTAAACTTTTAAGAAAGACTGAAGTGACTTTTTTTTAAGCAAACATGCTCCAACACTTGCAACTTTACATGTTTTGTTTCAACTTTTTCTCAGATGTCCTTAATTTATTACATACAGTTTATATACACAATTATTAAATTAAAATCTTAATGGAAATGTTTCATTTCACATTCAAATCTAATCAAATTTTCTATCTGACAGCAATTTTTTGGTATAAGTAAGAGCATTTTGAGATAAAGTTTTACTCAAAACAGAGTGCATTATTTGTCCACTTTTCCCTATAGGTACAAACAAACATACCAAGCAAAGAAAATCAGACAAAAAGTCAATACAAGACTGTGTACTTCGGTCAAATGAAGCATTGCAGATTACACATTAAAATAAATAACTATGCAGAAATATAAAAGTAGTCAATCAATTATTAATTGATTAATTAACTGTATCTAGAAACAATACATTTTTAATGTTTTGCAAAATATGTACAAATAATAATTTGATGGGGTAGACAGACTTGTTTTTATTTATAAGTGCTTCGCTGAATTAAATGATTCAAAGATGATTCCTTGGATTTAATTAGTGGATGTTAAGTGGTTGCAAACAATTTATTTGGGCTGAATTTAAACAAACATTCATTCATTCATTTTCTTTTCAGCTTAGTCCCTTTATTAATCTGGGGTCGCCACAGCGGAATGAACCACCAACTTATCCAGCATATGTTTTACAAAGCGGATGCCCTTTCAGCTGCATCCCATCACTGGGAAACATTCATACACACACATACACTACGGACAATTTAGCTTACCCAATTCAACTGTACCACATGTCTTTGGACTTGTGAGGGAAAACAGGAGGAAACCCACGGCAAGATGGGGAGAACATTCAAACTCCACACAGAAACGCCAACTGACCCAGCCGAGGCTTGAACCAGCGACCTTCTTGCTGTGAGGCGAACGTGGTACCCACTGCGCCACCGCACAGCCCTTTAATCAAACAAATGAAGTTAAACATTACTATATTTAACTTGTTTGTGTAAAATCAACACATATAAATTGTTTGCAACCAATTACCTTAAAAAAAATTTAATCAAGGAGTCATCTTTGAATCATTTGCAGAATCATTTTTTTCAGTGTTGGATGGAGCTAAAATTAAATGATGTTTTTATTTCCTGCAACATTTCCACTATTAAACATGATTGCTTTAGAATGACATTGAACTAATAGTGGGTTAAGCATAATCATAGGCAATCGAAAAAGATTCATTAGTAATGTTAAAATTCATATATAGACTTTTTTAGTGCACTCTAAAAAGATAAAAAAATATAAGACATTTTCTAAAATGTAATCTATTTCTAATATATGATGTAGTGTTCACATGCATGCATGGACACATAAAGTGCTCATATCACGGCACACTCTTGATGTGCTTTTGAAAGTCAAAGTTTATCATTTAATTCCAGGCCTGTAAACTTTAGTACCTGTCGCGTTTACAGAACATTAAAGGCCTTATCACCGATTACAAGCATATTTTGTGGTCATTATCGCAGCTCTGCAACGATCACACAGCCGTGACCGGCGGACGTCCCAGTGTCTTATGACCTCTCTTTGATCCTCTGTCTGACTCAGCACTCTCTCTTTTTCAATGGAAATGAAATACAGTATAAGTCTGATGACCATGACCTGGATTACAGTCTGGTACAAACCGACCTGAGGGTCTTGTTTTCCCAGAAAACATTTTTGTCAGGAGAAACACACCTTAACTCTCACATCAGTCAGTGTTTCCGTAAGAACCTATAACATCTATGGAAACTTTTAATTCCATGTTTTTTGGATTAATAAAATGTTCTTCATACATTTTAAAGAGTTCTTTAAGGTTCTTTAGGGAACTAAAAGGTATTATCTGGTATTATCTTTAAGAGTGAAATACATTGATACCAATAAGTAGCACTTTTATTTTAAAGACTGAATTTTAATTCATTAATTAGTTAATTGAAAGTTTTTTCACAAAAAATAAATTTTTTTTTTTTTAAGAATTGCACTCTTTAAATAAAAGTCCTTTATTGGCATCACTGGTTTCATGAAGAACCTTTAACATCTGTTGAATCTTTTCAATTCAATTCATCTTTATTTCTATAGCACTTTTACAATGTAGATTGTATCAAAGCTTAACAAAGAAGTTCCAGTAATTGAAACTGAAACTGTGTCAGTCCAGTTTTCAGAGTTGAAGTTCTGTTTAGTTCAGTTCAGTGTGGTTTAATTTTCACTGCTGTAAGTCCTAACACTGAAGAACAAATACATCCATCTTTTCATTCCACAAAAGGTTCTTATGGGTAAAAACATTCTTCAGATTATTAAAAACCCTCTTCTTCTGAGAAAACTCTTTACTGAAAGCGTCTTTGTGGAACCCAAAAGTCATTCATTTTTAAAAAGGTTCCAAAAGATTTTTTTAGCACACGTAGTTAGCAGATACCAGTAAATAACCTTTATTTTTAACAGAGAAGGGTGCAATTAGTGATGTCAAAATGACATTAAATTATTATTTTTTTTTTAATCTAAGAATGCAAATCAATTTGATGTAAAAACCTTGACGTCTATTTGACATCCACAAAATGACGCCTTTTTACCACCAAAATAGTAACGCAAAAGTATTATAATATAAGAAATGTTTTATTCAACTGAAAGCTTCAATTACAAATTACACTTGATATTGTATCTCTACAATTCATGTAAACTATTTGGATGTCAAAACGACATTAAATTGATATCAAGAATGACGTCAAAAAAACCCCCAAAAAACTTGTCAACAAATGCCAAACGATTTGATGTCGAAACATTGGCGTCTATTTGACATCCACACATTGTTACCCTTTTGATCACCAAAAAAATGACACAAAAAGTATTGTAATATAAGAAATGTTTTATTCATCTGAAAGCTTCAATTACAAATCACAAATTGGATTTTCTACACTGGATTTTCTGCCTTTCTTGATGTCAAAATGACATCAAATTGACCTCTAACTTTCGCATTAAAAAGTCAAAAATCAATTACAGCACAGTCCTGTAATCAATTTTTGATGTGTTTTTGACGCTGATGTTAGATGACAATTTTATGTTGTTTTGACATCAAGTTAGTCAATTGATACCAGTAAGTAACCTTTATTTTTAACAGAGAATGGGCAATTTGTGATGTCAAAATGACATTAAATTAATATTTCAAAATAAATTAAGAATGCAAATCAATTTGATGTAAAAACCTCGACGTCTATTTGACATCAACACATTGATGCCTTTTTACCTCCAAAATAACAACGCAAAAGTATTATAATATAAGAAATGTTTTATTCAACTGAAAGCTTCAATTACAAATACACTTGATTTTGTATCCCTAGATGCACATAAACTGCTTTGATGTCAAAACGACATCAAATTGACATCTAACTTAATCTAACTTATCGCATTAAAAAAAGTCAAAAATCAATTACAGCCCTGTAAGAATTTTTGATGTGTTTTTTGACGCCAATATTAGATGTCAATTTGATGCTGTTTTGACATCAAGGTAGTTAATTAACCGTTATTTTTAAGACAGAAAAGGGCCATTTGTGATGTCAAAATGAAATTAAATGTATATCAAGCATGATGAAAATGGCAATCGATTTGATGTAAAATTTGACGTCTATTTGACATCAACACATTGATGCCATTTTACCACCAAAATAACAATGCAAAAAGTATTATAATATAAGACATGTTTTATTCAACTAAATGCTTCAAATACACATTTACACTTGATTTTGTATCTCTACAATGCATGTAAACTACTTTAATGTCAAAACGACATCAAATTTACATCTAACTTTCGCATTAAAAAAGTCCTGTGATAGATTTCTAATGTGTTTTTGACACCAATGTTAGATGTCAATTTGTTGTCTTTTTGACATCAAGGCAGTCAATTGATACCAGTAAATAACCTTTATTTTTAAGAGAGAAACTGGCAATTTGTGATGTCAAAATGACATTAAATTGATATCAAGCATGATGTCAAAAAATGCCAATCGATTTGATGTCAAAACCTTGACTTTCACAGCCACAGCCATATCACCCTGCGCCACAGCCATATCACCCTGCAGCCCAAGAACGATTACTTACTGAAGCTAAGCAGGGCTGAGCCTGGTCAGTACCTGGATGGGAGACCACATGGGAGGACTAGTTTGCTGTTGGAAGTGGTGTTAGAGAGGCCAGCAGGAGGCGCTCAACCTGTGGTCTGTGTGAGTCCTAATGCCCCAGTAAAAGTGAAGGGGACTCTGCACTGTCAGTGGGCGCCGTCTTTCGGATGAGACATTAAACCGAGGCCCTGACTCTCTGTGGTCATTAAAAATCCCATGGCACTTCTCGTAAAGAGTAGGGGTGTAACCTGGCCAAAGTCCCTCAATCGGCACTTACCCATCATGGCCTCCTAATCATCCCCATCCACCGAATTGGCTCTATCATCGTCTCTTCACTCCACCAATAGCTGGTGTGTGGTGAGTGCACTGGCACCGTTGTCCTGTGGCTGCTGTCGCATCATCCAAGTGGATGCTACACACTGGTGGTGGTGTGGAGAAACTCCCCTCATGATTGTGAAGCGCTTTGGGTGTATGGCCATACACAATAAATGCGCTATATAAATACACATTACATAACATTACATTACTTCTATTTGACATCCACACTTTGATGCCCTTCTGATCATCAAAATAATGAAACAAAAAGTATTATGATATAAGAAAAGTTGTGAAGGCTTCCATTACAAATCACAAATTCTATTTGTAATTGAAAATTGGACTTTCTAACTACCTTGATGTCAAAAATACATCAAATGGACATCTAACAATTGCATAAAAAAACATCAAAAATCAATTACAGTACAGTCCTGCAATCGATTTTTTTGTGTGTGTTTTTTGATGCCAATGTTAGATGTCAATTTGACATCAAAGTAATCAATTGACATCAAATTGATTTGCATTTTGGGCCTGTTTTTGATGTTGTTTTCAAGCACAGGCACTTAAATCAAAAGAAAAAGTTTTGCTTTGTAAATGTTTAATTAAATATCTGCCCTTCAAGAGTGCTTTTAATGTACCATCTTTTGAAAAATTAGCGTACGGTTTCAGCTTAATGCATTATACTAATTATTCCTGCTGTGAAAACATCTCTGAGGACATGTCTGTCCTGGCATTGCTTCTGAACACTGATAAATGTCCAGCTTTTAAACCCGAATGCCAGAAAGTAAGTTCAAATCATTATTCTTCAATGTTTTTTTGTCCTGGATTCGCAGCTCTCAGCGGTTGCTCATTTGTGCGGCTTCACGTGATATGCTTTTATCTGTTGCAGCCCATCGAGACTCATAAATTCATCCCGGCTGGCATTAAATGATGTGGCTTTATTGTGTTGATCAGTTTTGTCATGACTACGATCGCTCTGTGATGGTCAGGAATAATCCTTCTTTCAGATAAGACGACTTCAAAGATAATCGTAACACCTGTTCACATTTACATTTTTCATAAGCAGGGTCAGTATGTATTATTTCAGCCTCAATTAACGTAAATATGAAAACTGAATTTGATTATTGTTTGTGAAAACTATTCTAGGTTTCAAACTATTGATGTTGTAATCTAAAGCTACTGTATTTTAAATTCAGGTCAATACAAAACTGGATGCAAAACACTTAAAATTAGAAAATATTGACTTCGTAAAGTTGCCTTAGCAGCTAAATGAAATAAATAATCAATAATCATAATCTTACTTACTTACTTACTTACTTACCTACCTACCTACCTACCTACCTACCCCACCCACCCACCCACTCACCCACTCACTCACTCACTCACTCACTCACTCACTCACTCACTCACCCACTCACAGCAGGGCCATTTTATATCGGAGTTGATATTTAGCCACCATATTGGTGTTTCCTAACATCTATTTATTTTATTTTTTTATGAGGTGGGTTGTTAGCCCAACGTTCAAACCTGGAGTACCAGGACATACACACATACACTACAGCCATTTTAGCTTACCCAATACACCTATAGCACATGCCTTTGGACTGTGGGGGAAACCGGAGCACCCAGAGGAAACCCACGCCAACACAGGGAGAACATGCAAACTCTACACAGAAATGCCAACTGACCCAACCTGGGCTCGAACGAGCAACCTTCTTGCTGTGAGGTGACAGCGCTAGCCACTGCGTCACCATCTTGCCCCATTATAATGTTATTAACTCCAATATTGCAGTCAGTATTTTTGAAGATATTATACTGATCATAGAATGAATTTGAAATAATTTACCTGTTTAAGTGGATTGTCTACATTTGAATATGCAGAAAGTGCAGTTTGTTGAGAAATATTTCAGATTTTTTTTATTTTCTAATTTTAGGTCAAATAATTTAACCTCAACATTTCATCTTTAATTATGAGTAAAGTAGTTTAAAACACTCGATTGTCAAATTTTCCATTATTCCATAATATTTGACTAGTATTCAGCTTAAAGTGCAATTTAAAGGCTTGGTTAATTTGGACAACTAAATTATTATTATTTATTGACAGGCTACAAAATAACTGTACAAAGTAAAATAATTAAACCTTAAGAAAAAAATTATTGAGAAATATTTTCTATGATGATTAACAGCACAAGGACATTTTCACATGAATAAATAAATAAATACATACACTCAAAAAACGGTTGGGTTAATAATAACCCAACAGGAAACCCAATGATGGGTCATTTTGGCACCCACCTGCTGTTGGATTATTTTAACCCAATCCCATGAGTTTTTAAGCTTAACCCAGCAATTTGAGTTACAAATATAACTAGCTTGTTGGGTTGTTTTGCCAAAAAGTGGCATAACCACTATATAAGAATAAATTATTATTAATATTATTGGGTTGATGTCTCCTCTGGGTCCTAAAGGCGAGAATGACGGCTGAATATCTCAAATATGTGCATAATTTCCTCAACAACAAAAAAAAACGTTATAAATTTAACGTTATAAATTTTCTTAGATAAGTTTTTATCTGTTTATAGATCTGCTATGAAGCGTGTTTGTGTCATAAAATTAAGAGTGCTGGTGAAACAGATATAAGAAACACGACAAGGAGAGGTAATTTGATTAACAAAACTACAATATTATTGCATTAGAGCTTAAATAAACTTTATAATGCAAAAACAACATTACACACACATATTAATACAGCTGTTCTGTGTCAGGTAAATCGGTTGACTGTTGAAATTTAAAAAATTGAAATAAATAAATAACCCAGTAAGATTAAAAATAACCCAACAAAGCACCAAATATTTAACCCAACTGGTTGAATTATTAATAAATAACCCAATAAAGGTTAAAAAAATAACCCAACAAAGCACCAAATATTATTAACGCAACCATTGGGTTAAATAAATAACCCAGAATTTTTTAGTGTACATTTTTGGTTAATATTATTTTATTATTATGATTATTATTTTATTTTAAAATATGTATTTATTTATGTGAAAACGTTCTTGCTCTGTTAATCATCATGGAAAATATTTACCTATATTTTTTAAAATTACCAATATTTTACATAGGGTTTCCTCCGGGTGCTCCGGTTTCCCCCACAGTCCAAAAACATGCGCTATAGGTGAATTGAATAAGCTAAATTGTCCGTAGTGTATGTGTGTGAATGAAAGTGTACAGGTGTTTCCCAGAGTTGGGTTGTGGCTGGAAGGGCATCCGCTGCTTAACACATATGCTGGATAAGTTGGCGGTTCATTCCGCTGTGGTGACCCCAGATTAATATAAAGGGACTAAGCCGAAAAGAAAATTAATGAATGAATATTTTAGTCACCGGATATCTTTAGAAATAGAAAGATTATACATTTAAATTCATGTAAAGTATTGAAAAAAAATGACAAACTACAAAATTTCACAAAATTGTATACTTTTTTTTTTTTGCTTCTCTTCAGTTTTGCTCATTTTACATTTTTTATTTAATATTTTTTCCTAACATATAAATGGTGTACTAATTTTGGACCGTTATCATAAATGATTTTGTTAGATTAGCTCCAGATTATATATATATATATATATCTGATTCTGGCTGATAGCCATGCGATATTCTGCAAATAACAGCCCTCGTCAAGCCTCTTAACTCTTCCACCTTGTGTATTACTCCACCCACATACAGCAACAAGCAGAGGACACTCTACAGTTTGACAAATATTGCTGCTGTTGGACAACATAATGTACTTTTGAGACTTTTTTGGTTGAAAGTGTAATTGTTTAGATTGCAACTTTGCAGTTTAAGGATATAAGGATAGTGCCTATTTAAAATATTCATAATTTCTGAGAGACAGCACGTCGGCGGCCATCAGCCAGTCATTGAGCAGACCAAAAATGGTTGACGTTTCCGTCCACAAGATGGTGACAGAGACCGCATAATGAGCCCTTAGAGGAGGAAAAACCCAGCATAATTTTAAACTACAGCTGATCAAATCATTATAAACTGGTGAGTGACCTTCTAAGTCGATCTCTTGTCTTTTGTATGTTGTAGTGCTGTATTTATACCATATAATTGTAGTGTATTGAGTGTGAGATGGAACTCGGGATATCAGGAATCTATGTATTTGTTGTACAATCTATGTATATGTATCTATGTATGTGTTGGCCACTCTTTGTATAACCCTGAGTTACTTTTTGGTTGGCCATAAAACAGAAAGAAAGATGCCCGCATGTGTTTCGCGTTTTTCCTTATTGCAAACAACAGTAATCTGGTGGTGCTTGCTTTGCTTTGGCTTTTTCGGGGTTAATTACTGTGATCTCCCGATTGCATCAGAGAAATACTGGGAAATCTCTGTAGACTGATGGCATTTCATGTCGTTCAGGCTTATTACCTTAAAATGTGAGCAAAATGACCTGTTTTGTAATCATTTTAGACATTACGCTAGAGAATCATTTAAATACTAGCTCTAAAGTGACGTTAGTGAAGTATAACAGTTTATGCTGTTCTGACGTCAGCTGCAGATGTGAATAAATGGCGGAAGAAAGTAGTTCCTATTACAAAAAGGGTTTTTGAGACTCAAGGTGTTTGATTTTCTTTTTTATATACACGATTATGCTGTCGAACTGTTGTATAAATGAAATATCACACTCGTAGCAGTGAAATATGGCTGAATATCGTCACTGGTGGGACACTAAGGCACTCTGCCTGCGGCCTCGTGCCAACGCACGCCTCCCACCAGTGCCGATACAGCCATATTGCACTGCTACTTGTGTGATATTGCTCATGTACATGTGTAAAAAAATAACTGTTTAATATTGGGAATATATATCAGAGTACTATTAATATTGTATTAATATTTTTGGCTAAATGCAGTTGTTGTGTAAATAAAACACTTCCTCAAATGAAAACTCAAGGATATCCGTTACTTTAAGAGTTGAGAAGCAGCACTGAGCCACCTGTTAGTTTTATTCCACACAGGTAACAAACGCACCTCACGCTTCCCAAGATGGTGTTGAGTTTTATGGCGGTTTAATGGGCAGCCTTTAACAACCAGGCTGTTTATGGCCCCGCACAAGGGCCTCATTGTGTGCTTGTAGATAAACAACCCATACTGTACCAATCACATGCAAGAAAACATCATTACTTTCACCCTGATATCCCTGCTATCTCCACACACCATTATCTCTGGCCTTACGAGAGAAAACGGAGCGCTTTGATGTTTCTCTTTTTTTCCTGCAGATTGTTTCCCGCTCTCCGTAATCTCTGGTTATCATTTACCTGCTGCATCTGTGCTAATTGATGTTGATTTTGGGGTGGATAACAATGCTTGGCCTTTGAAGCGCAGCGACAAAGTGACATATAAAGTCAATGAGGAAGTTCCAGTCATTAGCACACAGTAAGTGTGGCCTTTATTGGCTAATTTGTCTGAGAATCGGGACTCCTTTTAACTTTTACCATGTAATCAAGATCTACTATGTGAAAATGTCAAAAGTTCACTTAATTGCAATATACAGTCGAAGTCTGAATTATTAGCCCTCCTGTATATTTTCCCCCCAATTTCTGCTTAATGGAAAGATTTTTTTCAACACATTTCTAAACTAAATAGTTTTAATAGCTAACTTCTTATAACTGATTTCTTTTATCTTTGCCAGGATGACAGTACATCAGAGGTGCCCAAACGCTTTCTTATGGAGCTAATGATATGCCAAAACAATTTGAATTTTGACTATTGTAATTTAATACATCAGAATTTTTAGATGCCGTTAAAATTATTTTGAATTTGAATTTCATAACTTGAATATTAAACAACTGAATTTTTCGAGACGTATTTTCAAACTTCAAACCGAAAAGTCAACCTAAGCACTTTGGCCAATCACAGAGCTCCATGAGTTTACTGGTGTATGTGAGGCTCAGGAGGACACAATTCTTCTGCAAACTGACTATCGGGGGTCAGCTATTTTCAGTAGATTGTGTAATAAATATATGCATGCTTCAGTGAACCAAATTCAAATGATTCTTAGTTTGACTTTTCAGTGATCGTCTACTCTAACCTGTTGATCACCACTGACCTACTTTCTGCTGAATCTGAAGTTCACGATCTGAATTTCTGGTTTTGAATTTTAGGATATTGAATTTTATGTTATGAATTTCTTCATCTTGAAAATTTGAAACTGTATTTTTACAAACTGGATATCTGCAGTCCATCAATTCAGAACACACAAAAAAATCTAAAGTTTGAAAATACGTCTATAAAAAATTCAGCCTTGAAAAATTCAGTTGTGCTAAATTTCAGATGTTCAATATTCAAGTTATGAAATTCAAATTCAAATTAAAAAATTCAAATTCTAATAATTGTATTGTATACTTTTAGATGATTTGATTAAATAATTTTAATTCTAATTCAAATAATTTTAACAGCATATAAAAATTCAGATGTATTAAATTACCATAGTCAGTAATTCAAATTAACACAATTCAAATTCAGATTGTTTTGGCATATTATTAGCTCCATAAAGGGCCAAAAACCAAACTTGATTGAGGCTAGTGGACTGAAGGTAAGTTTAGTAGCCATTGGTGATTTCCTAGTTTGTTTAATAATGTTAAAAAAAGACTAGAAAACATTCTTTTATATGAACTAAAACAGTTTATTTTTACATTTAATAATGAAGTTATTTCAATAAAAACAAAATAATCTCATTTATAACTGAATTAAACTAGTTTTTGCCTTGATTTGCTTGCCGCTGTCTTCTGTATAGTTCTTTATCCGTCGCTATCCAGATTCATTTACAACATTTCATCTCAGTTTGCTTTTTATTTTGTAGTTCAGCAAAAAAACAAACCAAAAAGGTTATGTCAAGTTAGACATGTGTGACGATCTCTCCATCATACTCACTTCTCCTCTCAGTTGGGATGGTGGGCCAAATCAAAGGTTACAACGGGCCTGCTTTGGGCATCTCTGCAGTACATAATCTTTTACTAGATATTATTCAAGACAGTATTCAGCTTAATGTGACATTTAAAGGCTTAAATAGGTTAATTAAGTTAATAACTAGGTTATTTAGGCAAGTTAGGGTAATTAGGCAAGTCACTGTATAATAGTGGTTTGTTCTGTAGATCTTTGTAAAATATAGCTTAAGGGGGCTAATAATTTTGACCTTAAAATGGTTTTCAAAAATTAAAAACTACTTTTATTCTAGTCAAAATAAAACAAATGAAACTTTCTCCAGAAGAAAAAACATTATAGGAAATGCTGTGAAAATTTCCTTGCTCTGTTAAACATCATTTGGGAAATTTAAAAAAGAAAATGAAAATCACAGGAGAGTGAATAATTCTGACTTCAACTCTATATATAAATGATTATTTTTAATATTGCATGCAGTGGATAAGGTGTTAATCACTACATAATCACTAAATGATGTGGCCTTTGATCTTTTGATTGCATGTCATCAAGATATTTGGTAATATTTTTTAAGTCAGCTTGTAAGTGGAGTTTTCAACAGGGCAGCATCCCTTTTACTGGTGTTATATGAATATAAATAATACTTTGACTAGCACAGGGGAAGTCTTTGAGTAATATTTGCATATACATTTATAGCATGTGTTATATATTATATTTGTCTTTTAATTAATATTTTCCTTTTAATGTTTTTGTTTCAGTAAGTTTTGTTTTATGTACTTATTTATTTATACAGACTTATACATATGCTTTTGTCAATTTAATATAGTAAATATAGTCATTACTATTACAGTTTGGATTTGACTTTTATTTTTCAAAATAGCCTGAAGTCTTAGTAATTTAAAAAAAAAATTGTATTTAGCTTTAATTTATTTTATATCATTGAGTAATTTTATTAATAAAATATTAAACAAAATTTTTAATTACTTTTTAAAATTTATAGCAAATTTCACATTTAATTGTTTAGATCAGGGGTGCTCAACCCTGTTCCTGGAGATCTACCTTCTTGCAGATTTCAGCTCCAATCCTAATCAAACACACCTGAACTAATTAACTAGGACCTGAACAGTACTTGATAATTACAGGCAGGTGTGTTTGATCAGACTTGGAGCTGAAATTTGCAGGAAGGTAGATCTCCAGGAACAGGGTTGAGCACCCCTGGTTTAGATACACTCACCGGCCACTTTATTAGGTACACCTTACTAGTACTGGGTTGGACCCCCTTTTGCCTTCAGAACTGCCTTAATCCTTTGTGGCATAGATTCAACAAGGTACTGGAAATATTCCTCAGAGATTTTGCTCCATATTGACATGACAGCATCACACAGTTGCTGCAGATTTGTCGGCTGCACATCCATGATGCGAATCTCCCATTCCACCACATCCCAAAGGTGCTCTATTGGATTGAGATCTGGTGACTGTGGAGGCCATTTGAGTACTCATTGTCATGTTTAAGAAACCAAGATGATTCGTGTTTTATGACATGGCGTGTTATCCTGCTGGAAGTAGCCATTAAAAGATGTGTACACTGTGGTCATCATAAAGGGATGGACATGCGTCGCTAGACCCAATTTACTGGGGTGCCCCAATTTACACGTGCCCCAGTAAAAATCGCCAGTGCCCCAGTAAATGCTTTGAGATATGATTTAATTTACTTATATGCAAGTGTATGTATTAAAAGGGGGAATCCCGGGATAAAGACGTTATTCTCTATGTGCAACTGAACCAACGCTGGTGAAAGCAGCATAGTTTAATCAAAAAGCAAACTGACGCATCTCTGCATGTGCGCAGAAAACCACACCCTGGCAGCGCGCCTCACACACCGCTCCTGCTTTTCTCCCGGTGCGAGTCCCGGGTGTTAACATGCACGCCGCGCACGCATGCTCACGCGCCACTCATATGTTGTGAAACAACGGCACGCAGTGAGTTTTGCAAGTCGACAAAACTAAAGTTTAAACAATATGATGATGATCATACTAAGCATGCCTCCTGATAGATTTTTTTGTATGAAGCACAAAGGAGGGATGCAGTCAGGGAGGTAAAACTTAATAAACCAAATTCTCTGTCATGTGTCAAGTCTAAGACAACAGATAATTAAACATATTTTTTGTATTCTGTAGAATTGACTATAGAATTTCATTCAAACGAAATTATTATTCATGCAAAAGATTTTTTTAAATGATCTCCATTATCACTCCATTGTGCCTTTACATTATTTTCCAGTTACAATTAGGATTATTTAGAACAATAATTGTATAATAACAATAATAATTGTATTATATATATATATATATATATATATATATATATATATATATATATATATATATATATATATATATATATATATATATAATATATATATAAGCCCCAGTAGAGCTTTATGTCTAGCAACGCCCCTGGTCAGCAACAATACTCAGGTAGGCTGTGGAGTTGACGCATTGTAGTGTGTTATAGGACCCAGATGAACACTGGTAAACCATTATTTTGATACACAGTTAACATTGATAACAAAAAGAACTTAAACATTATCTAGAATGAACCATGTCTACCTGATATAAAAAGTACACTGCCCACTAACAAACACCAACAGTTTGGCCTAAACACATTATCTCCAAAATCCACAATTTTTGTCGTCCTTCCTTCCTAATTCCTTTGTTAGTTATAGTTTCCCAATAATAGCGCTTCTGTCATTCTCAGAAGAGGGTGAGAAACATCTCCAGCTCAGACATTGACCTCTTCTTGCCTCCTCGTCTGAAAGCTTTATCTCCACATCCTACACGAGAGCACAATGCAGTCACGACCCTTTCTATTCTTCCATTGTCTCACTCACACGCTCCCTCTAATGACCTGCCACAATTGAACACTTCCAGACAACTATTGTGACAGTCAACACAGCGCTTAAATGCCTTGAGTAATGACACAGACATGTTATGTTGTAGTGCATGTGTGTGTGTGTGTGTGTGTGTGGCCAGCAGATGTTGACACCCTCTATTAACCACTTTAATTTGTCCTTGGTAAAAAAAAAACATTTGTATGGATTTGCATGAAGCTGCCTAATTATTCATGCAGAAAAGTGGACATCAGACTATGTGAATTTGATTATGAGAAAGGCTGAGAGAACAAGCATCTGCTGAATGGAGATTTTGGACGGCGGGCGTTTAGCTAGAATACTTTTCAAATGATATCTTATAAAAGCACATTCGAGATCACAGAGGATTGCAAGGTTCACTAAAAATCTGAATTCTTCATACGAGTATATTCAGGGGCGGAGTGGACATTTTAAAAGTGTGGGGGACAGCTGTATGAAATCCAAAAGTGTACATTCTTAATCACCGTTTTCTAAACGGTCTGTCTCTAAAAGTGAGGGGGATATATCTCCCCCGTCCCCCCCGGTTGCTACGCCCCTGAGTATATTCAGTGTTGGGGAGGTTACTTTGGAAATGTAATAGATTACAGATTACAAATTACGATATTTAAAATGTAATAAGTTTGTCGATTACTTTATAAAAGGAAAGTAACTGATTACTTCTGATTACTTTTTGATTACTTGTAAGTTTCTAATGGATATTTTCAACTAAATCATTTTCAAGCATTTACACCAAGCAGGTGTGACGTTAGCACTCTGTTTACTGTTAGAATTTCAACATCTTTCATCACTTGAATTAAGATTATATTAATTTAATTTTAAAGTACACAGTGGCGGCTGGTCAATAGAGGGCGCTGGGGCGCCGCCCCCTTCAAGTTAGACCCCTTTAATATGTTAATGTTTATTATCACAAATATTAACAAAATAAATTGATTTAATTATAACATACTAACATTTATTGAAAAAAAATGTATGAACAATATTTTTTCATATGTGTGCGGGGCGCCGGACTAATAAGTGTCTATGTAGGTACACAAACTTTTGCAATGCACGTGATATGACGATAAGCTCTAATTGGCCGGTTTTAAATTGTCTTTGGGGCGCAGCGCTCTGCGTCCCGAACCCTCCCATTTTTGTTGTTAGAACGAATCATATTTGTTTTTATATGATTGGCCTGATGTGATTGGACCATTCTCACTTAGACAGTTCAGCAGCAGCTCGTCTGTGCCGACTTTAATCATAGTGAAAGCAAGTGCAATTTCTCGAGATGAAGGAAAATTCCGTTGTATCTTTGCAAAAATATCCGTTCACAAGGCGTTTGGATGAAGAAAAAATTCAGCAGTAGTCAAGTGATCGCGGGGGCGCGTACACTCGAGGCTTTTAGCACTTGTTATGACAAATGGAGTTGGCTGGCAGGTTGTGTTGTAAGTCATGCCTTTACTGTTTTCCGTGTTTGCTGTTTCAAACAGCATGATGCAAGAGAGGCTGAATGCATTGGCCATGCTGTCAATAGAGAAGAGACTGGTGACTGAGATGGCTGACTTTAACCATTAAGGTCATTGAGAAATTTGCAAGCCAGAAAGAAAGGAGAGCAAAATTAATTTTTAAGTAGTGCTACTGGCCAGTGATTAGGCAACATTTATGTGTGTGTTTGTGTGTGTGTTTACTTATTATCTTGATTACTCCATTACTGATAATAAACCCAAATTGAACTAAAATGAACTGATTTGTGATGCATTTATTGTATGCTTTAGTCATATTTTTGTTTTTGATACATCACTGAAAAATGGCTTTTACACTCTTACTTTACCCCACACACACATTTTTTAACACCAGCCGCCAGTGAGTACAGCCACCACAAAACCAGACCTTATAACAAAACAAGTGTTTACTGTTGTTACAAAATCAGATTTTTAGTTAGTTGTGCAGGGGGATTTTTGTGGTATTTACAATGAAAAATACATCTAAGCTAATTTAGCAATTTTCATTTTTAAATCGAAGCAACTTAAATCCAAGTCAATCATATCTTAGTGATCAATAAAACTGTCCATGAAGTTGAGCTAATACTAACATTGTATCCCTCTAATTGCAGGTTGAGTTGTGAGATCTGCTGTGTACAGGATTTTGGCCCACAGCAAGAAGGTCGCTGGTTCAAGCCCTGGCAGAGTCAGTTGGCATTTCTGCCTGGAGTTTGTATGTTGATGTGGGTTTCCTTCGGTGCTCCGGTTTCCCCCATGGTCCAAAGACGTGTTGTAGGTGAATTGGGTAAGCTAAATTGTCTGTAGCGTATACAGTTGAAGTCCCGCTGAATTATTAGCCCCCCTGTTTATTGTTTTCCCCAATTTCTGTTTAACGGAGAGAAGATTTTTTCAACACATTTCTAAACATAATAGTTTTAATAACTCATCTCTAATAACTGATTTATTTTATCTTTGTCATGATGACAGTAAATAATATTTGACTAGATATTTTTCAAGACACTTCTATACAGCTTAAAGTGACATTTAAAGGCTTAACTAGGTTAATTAGGTTAACTAGGCAGGTTAGGGTAATTAGGCAAGTTATTGTATAATGATGGTTTGTTCTGTAGACTATTGAAAAATATATAGCTTAAAGGGGCTAATAATATTGTACTTAAAATGGTGTTTAAAAAATTAAAAACTGATTTTATTTTAGCCAATATAAAATAAATAAGACTTTCTCCAGAAGAAAAAATATTATCAGACATACTGTGAAAATTTCCTTGCTCTGTTAAACATAATTTGGGAAATATTTAAAAAAGAAAAAAAAATCAAAGGGGGGGGGGGTAATAATTCTGACTTCAACTGTATGTGTATGTCCTAGTCCTCCAGGTTGGGGGTTGAGTGTTGGGCAAACAGCCCACCTAGATGTTACGAAACACCAATATGGTGCTGCTAAATATCAACTTCGATATAAAATGGCCCTGGGAGTAAGTAAGTAAAACTTCTGTGATAATGTTATGTGATCTAGAGGGTATAAAGAGTCACAGATTGTTGTGCAGTATTTTGCAATCATGGATCGTAACACAGGGTTTGTGTTTAGTTCAGTTTGAATGAGTGTTTTACTGTATAGATCAGAGGTGGGCAAACTCGGTCCTGGAGGTCCTTCATGTAAAGCCCTTGTATTGTAAAAGTTCTTTTTGTTATCAAGTTAACTGTGTGTGAAAATACTGCTTTACCAGTGTTCATCTGGGTCCTTTAACACAAATAAAACAGCACCATGTCATATTTCAAGTTCACAAGTTCCTTGTGGCTAATTCTAACTTGAATCTTATCAAGATATTGTCATCTTGTCTGGGACACAGTTTCTGCATATAAATGTGATTTACAGTGTCTTGGTAGCGGTCTGTTTCAAATTATTGAGCTGGGAGGTCGAGGTTATTGAGTTAGGTTGTAACACTTTTGCAATAGAAACCCTGCAAACAGAGCATTACAGTAATCCAGCCTAGAAGTCATAAAAGCATGAACTAGCTTTTCTGCATCTGAGATAGATAGCATGCGTCGTAGCTTAGCGATATTACTCTGATGAAAGTAGACAGGTTTTGTGACATGGGAGATATGATTTTCACAAATTAAGTTGCTGTCTAACAAAACACCCAGATCGTTTACGGTTGAGCTAATACTAACATTGTATCCCTCTAATTGCAGGACGAGTTGTGAGATCTGCTGTATACAGGATTTTGGCCCAATAAATAATACTTCTTATCAATCATATCAGGTAGATGTGATGAAGGGTTTAGTGCTTTTTGTTATCAAGTTTACTGTGTGTCAAAATAATGCTTTACCAGTGTTCATCTGGGTCCTTTAACACAAATAAAACAACAACATGTCATATTTCAAGTGTTTCTTATGGCTAATTCTAACTTGAATCTTATCAATATATTGTCATCTTGTCTGGAACACAGTTTCTGCATATAAATGTGATTTACAGTGTCTTGGTAGAGGTCTGTTTGAGCAGCTTTATGCCCAAATTATTGAGCTGAGAGATCGAGGTTATTGAGCTAAGTAGTCTAACGCTTTTGCCAATAGAAACCCTGTTGAAATTGCGACACGGGCCAGTTTTGCACTTCACTGCTGACTGTTGAGCTTCGACCACTATAGGATTGGGAATTGGAAAAAATCAATTGCCCAGTCAAGCTGACAAATTTGATTCAATCGCTCATAAATTGTCCAGACAACAAATGGCTTTTTTGGTGGCAGTATTTGGATTGAGTGTCTGTGTCACCTTAGCTGTGATCAAATGCAGTCTGACATTCACTCGGGCTCTTATTGGATGACATTTATTCATCAGCGGTTGCTAAGTAAATCTGTGAGCGCCTGCATTAGAATATAAGAGTATGGAAAAGCAATGAACCCAATATTGACTTCTGACTGAATCATTATATCATTTATGAGTGCGGGTTGCCTCGGCTCACTGATGCATGTGCTAGCAGAAATACAGCAGTTCCTTGTGGCTTATTCTCTTGTAAGGTATTTTCAATTTTTAGATGTTTGATGGAATGAAGTGAAAAAAAGATCAACTAATATCAACCAATTTGACCTTTATTGTTAAAATGTACTTGTCTTTTAAAGAATGTTTATTTTAATTTACAGGGAATGTTCTTATAGCTGTAATATAGTCACATTAGTTGGTAGATTAGAATCATTTAATGCAATTAAAGTTACAACATTTAATGTAAGAATTTAACCTATATGTTTGGTTTGTCAATATTGTTCTATGCTGTATTTTTTGTTAATTGTAAAAGACTATTGGAGTCTATCTGTATTTCAAAACTAACAAAAAAATCTTTTTTTTCATTTATTGTGAATCCTTGCAATTATTTGAAATTATCTAACAACTTCTGAGTGATAATTTGTACACAAAAAAAATGTATATAATGTATAAAATGTATTTTTTTTAAATATTGTCGAAACATTAAACTTTACCAGGCTGTTAAATAAATATTTATTTTTATGCATATTTAATTTATTTTTTATGATTATTTTTATATAGATTCATTTATTTATTTATTTATTTATTTATTTATTTTAAATATTGTCAAAACATTGAACTTTACCAAGCTGTTAAATAAATATTTTATAATATATATATATATATATTCTTTTTTTACATTTATTTATTTATTTATTTTTGTTTTAAATATTGTCGCAACATTAAACTTTGCCAGGCTGCTAAATAAATATTCATTTTTATATACTTATTTAATTTTTTTATAACGATTTTAAATTTTGTCAGAAAATTTAATTTTACCAGCCTGTAAAATATTTATTTTTAGATATATTTATTATTATTATTATTATTTATTTTTTATTTTTTTGTAGATTTTTTTTCTTCTTTTAAATATTGTCAAAACATTGAACTTTACCGTGCTGTTAAATAAATATTATATATATACAGTTGAAGTCAGAATTATTAGCCCCCCTGTTTATTTTGTCCCTAATTTCTGTTTAAGGGAGAGAAGATTTGTTCAACACATTTCTAAACATAATAGTTTTAATAACTCATTTCTAATAACTGATTTATTTTATCTTTGCCATGATGACAGTAAATAATATTTGACTAGATATTTTTCAAGACACTTCTATACAGCTTAAAGTGACATTTAAAGGCTTAATTAAGTTAACTAGGCAGGTTAGGGTAATTAGGCAAGTTATTGTATAACGATGGTTTGTTCTGTAGACTATTGAAAAAATATATAGCTTAAAGAGGCTAATAATATTGACCTTAAAGTGGGGTTAAAAATAATTAAAAACTGCTTTTATTCTAGCCGAAATAAAACAAATAAGACTTTCTCCAGAAGAAAAAACATTATCAGACATACTGTGAAAATTTTCTTGCTCTGTTAAACATCATTTGGGAAATATTTAAAAAAAAAAAATTCAAAAGGGGGCTAATAATTCTGACTTCAACTGTATATATATATATATATATATATATATATATATATATATATATATATATATATATATATATATATATATATATATATATATATATATATATATATATATTAATTAAATTGTTTTATATAGATTTATTTATTTATTTAGTTTTATTTTAAATATTGTCAGAACATTGAATTTTACCAGCCTGTTATATATATATATATATATATATATATATATATATATATATATATATATATATATATATATATATATATATATATATATATATATATATATATATATATATATTTATTTTTTTAAATATTTTTTTTATTTATTTTTTTTTTAAATATTTATTTATTTTATTACCTTTTTTTTTTACATAGATTTCTTTATTTGTTTAGTTGTATTTTACATAGTGTCTGAACATTTCATTTTACCAGCCTGTTAAATATATATTTATTATATATTTTTGTTTTCTTTTTTTTTTTTTATTATATATATATATATATATATATATATATATATATATATATATATATATATATATATATATATATATATATATATATATATATACATACATACATACATACATACATACATTTATTTATTTATTTATTTATTTTTATTTTAAATATTGTTGAAACATTTAATTTTTCAATGAAAAAACTTAAGAACTTCTCAATTTGACATCACAAAAGCCTTTGGGTGACACTGGCTAAATTTGGTGTTGGCCAAACGTAGCAGCAAATAGAAAAAACTGAATTTTTTTTTCTTCTTGTTGCGATTCAGATCTCACTCCAAGAGACTTGTGTACACATTGCTGTTGGGAATTACAATTTTTGTTTGTGTACATCAAGCATATCTCAACATTCCCAATACATACAAAAAACCTCTGCAGTTTTTGTTTTCCATTTACAACCCTTGTATTTCTCCTAACTCCTAAACCAACTATTAAATACATCAGCTATATTTATGTACAAATAGCTTCGATAGCTTTGTTTTTCTCCTGATGACTGTTCTGCAGGTGAAGGCAGTCGCCAGTGTCATTGATAGATGCTGTAAAGGGATATAATCCACAGTTCATTTCATCAGTAGGGTTAATTAACCGGCGCTCGATTGGACCTGAGGTTAATCTGTGTGCTGAACTGACACATTGCCGTTCATCACTCTCATCTCTCCTCCTCCTGTCCTCCTCCGTCCAGAGAAAGACGGGTCAATTAGTTCATGTCGTCTTACACAGATGGCCCTCAGTCCTGCAGCCGGCGGCTAATTGACTGAAATAAGCAGAAACGCCCCCTTATAAAACACACTCAACACGTTTAATCAAGGACTGGAGGCTGTGCAACACTGCCAAGATTAAAGATAATTGCACACACTAATATAAAAAAGGGAAATGTTTTGTTTTAAATGCCACCCAAATTAATGTCTTTTATTCATGGTATTGGCACTTGTTGATTTAAAAGGCACCTATTTTACCCCCTATTCACAGTTTAAGATAAGTCTTTTGTGTCTCCAGAATGTGTCTGTAAAGTTTCAGCTCAAAACACCCATCAGATTATTTATTAGACCTTTCAGAATATTGGATTTTCTGCTTTGAACACAATGTAGCTGTTTTTGTTGCCTGTACCTTTAACGCTAGTTCTCCCCACCCACTATTCCCACGTGCCTGTCAGAGTGTGCCTCAAGCCGCGGTCACACTGGACTTTACTCCCCATAGACTTCCATTCATACGCACGCGAATGCATCAGACCGGAAACGCAGGGTCATGCGTCAAGTTTCGCATTTCGCTGCGGTGCAAAGTTCAAGTTTGGTGAACTCTGACCTGCGAAATCGCATCACTTGACTGCGTGAGACCAGTCCAGGATCAAAACATGACCTCTCTGGACAGAAATTTAAAACATGGAGCAATCGCTCGCTTTTTTAATGTCTAATCATCTTGTTTAATCCCGCCCCTTTTCGCAGCCCCTTACGACAGATTTTCGCAAGCTCAAACTCTAATGTGACTGCGGCTTCAGGGTGCTTTCACACTAGCACTTTTGGTCTGCACCTGGGTTCGTTTGACGTCAGAGTACAGTACGTTTAGCTAGTATGAACGAGTCTTCTGAACATACCTGCAAACATTTGTCTCTGAAAAGTCGGGAGACCGGGGGGGGGGGGGGGGGGGGGGTGTATCTGTGTCCAGTACCATTCAGAGACTTTACAGGGGCTTGAAAAACCGAAGAGGGAGGGGGAGGGGGGGTTCTGTGTCCAGTACCATTAAGAGACTTTCAGTGTTGGGAGTAATGCATTACAAAAGTAATGTATTACAGTAACGTATTACATTTTCCTGTAACGCAGTAGTGTAAGGCATTACTAATACATATTTCAGTAAAATTTTACTCGGTACATGTTCAGTAACTGCGACGCAGTGGTGCAGTAGGTAGTGCTGTTGCCTCACAGCAAGAAGGTCACTCGAGCCTCGGCTGGGTCAGTTGGCGTTTCTGTGTGGAGTTTGCATGTTCTCCCTGCGTTCGCGTGAGTTTCCTCCGGGTGCTCCAGTTTCCCCCACAGTCCAAAGACATGCGGTACAGGTGAATTGGGTAGGCTAAATTGTTCGTAGTGTATGAGTGTGAATGAGTGTGCATGGATGTTTCCCAGATATGGGTTGCGGCTGGAAGGGCATCCGCTGCGTAAAACAAATGCTGAATAAGTTGGTGGTTCATTCCGCTGTGAACCCTAGATTAATAAAGGGACTAAGCCGAAAAGAAAATGAATGAATGAATGAACATTCATCTAGTTCCTGTATGAAGCAATGTTTTTCAACAAATCGATTGAATCAGTGATTCAGCAACTCACTTATGAAGACAACAGGTGCGTTCGACTTCATGCAGCGCTGCGCAGACCGATCGAAATCTTAAAGCAGTGCATGCCGGTTAGATATTTTGGCCGGATTAATGCTGCGCTGACGCCATGTGACTGTCACATGTGCCATCAAAGTACCGCGACAGCGCTCTGAGATCAGACGACTGACTCAGCCCGCGCAGCACCTGAAGAGCGCCTGCTGGAGCTAAGATGACGACACTGATGTTACACGATTGGCCGAGTTCACCGCATGACAACAACCACGTGTGTTTCAGGTTTATTATTGGACCAATTCTGTCTCACAAATTTCAAAACAAACAATTAACTGTTCATACCCTCTCTATCTTGAACACATCATGCTTATTAAAAGACTACAAATATTTTACTGCAGTATCATCTTTTGTTAAATAATTTGTTCATGTCTAGATTGTTTGAACAGGTTTATTCAGCCTTTTTATACAAACTACTGTATTATACATTGTAGTGAATAACCAAATATTAACTCAAATAAGTCTTACAGACTTATAAAATAATTATCATCATTGATCCTGACACCCCTATCAAGATTTTTTTTAATTTAAGTAAAAAATATTTTACTAAGTATAAAAATATATGATTATAAAATATTTATTTCCTGTTAAGCCATTAATGCAGAAATGTTAAAAATGACATTGATGTACCTGCTCTTTCTGGGTATTTTCTATTTAGTGTAGCTCATTTATTGTGGTCCTTTTGTTCAATCTTTATGGATTAAAGTGTTTTTAAAAAAAAAATGTTTTTATTATCCAAAATAATTATTGTTTAACACTTAATCAAAACACCTTGTTTTGGGTTTTACACTAATATATATTGGAAAGTTTTATATCTATAAATGTAAATAAATGTAAACCCCTTTTAGCATATTCAAGCAAGCACTGGAACAGTATTGACATACCATTCCACATCTAGTAGCCCAAAGACTGATGCTTAAACTCCAAGAATTTGTGCTTATTGTTTTGTTTAATAGGCCTATTTGTGGATATTTATTTGCTTTTTATTGTCCTCTCTCGTTTTCCCCTTATTTCTTATGCGTTTGTTATTTAAGCTACTTAAATTTAATTAATAATTTCCTTGTTTAAAATGAACTATAATTTGTAGAGACTGTATTCTGTTTTATGTGTACTGTAAATCTTTTATTGTTATTGCAATAAATAAACAAATAAATAAATGAATGATCCCGCTATGTGTCATCATGACAGCATCAACTTCTAGCCCCCAATGTGTCCGGCTTGACGGTTCCGTTTTCAACTCCGCCCCCGCCTGCGCACGGCTAATCTCGTTGGTCACCGGCTGCAGCTGTGCTTCATGTCGAACGCACCTAACTATTAGTTAAGCTCTTGTATGAAGCTATGTTTTGAACAAATTGATTGAATCAATGATTCAACAACTCACTTATCATGACAGCTATTTATTTATCTCCTCTATGAAGCAATGTTCAATAATTCAATAATCAATAATTCAGCAACTCACTAATGAAGAAAACCATTCGTTTAGCTCCTGTATGAACATCGATTGAATCAATTCAGTGATTTACTCATAAAGACATCCGTTCATCTGGCTCCTGTATGAAGCTGTGTTTTATAACAAATCGATTGAATCCATGATTCAGCGACTCACTAAGACCGCTTTTTGTTTAGCTCCTGTTTGACTTAATGCTTTTGAACAAATCAAATAAATCAGTGATTCAGCAACTGCCTTATGGAGACAGCTATTCATGTGCTATTCACACATGTTTTTGAACATATCGACTCACTAATGAAGACAGCCATTTGTTTACCTCCTGTATGAAGCAATGTTTTCCAACAAATCAATTGAATCATTGATTCAGCAACTCACTTATAAGAACAGCTATTGCTTTCTCATACAAAGCCATGTTTTTGAACAAATTGATTGAATCAATAATTCAGTGATTCACTTATGAAGACATTCGTTTAGCATGAAGCAATCTTTTTGAACAAATCAGTTGAATCAGTTATTCAGTGACTCACTTATGAAAACAGCCATTGGTTTAGCTCCTTTATGAAGCAAAGTTTTTGAACAGATAAATTGAATCAATTGTTCAGCAACTCACTGCTGAAGAAAACCATTCGTTTAGCTCCTGTATGACGCAAAGATTAACATATTGATTGAATTGATTCAGTGATTCACTTATGAAGACATTCGTTTAGCATGAAGCAATCTTTTTGAACAAATCAATTGAATAATTAACTCAATGATTCACTTAAGAAATCTGTTATTTTTCTAGCTCCTGTATGAAGCAATGTTTTTGAACAAATCAGTTGTCAATTATTCAGCAACTCACTTTTGAAGACAGACATTGGTTTAGCTCCTGTAGCAATGTTTTTGAACAAATCAGTTGAATAAATGATAAATATCTCACTCGTAAAGATGTTCAAACAACCACATTTATTGTACGCAGACTGTTCTATTGTGATCGATAGACAATAACTAAAATGACACGTTCATAAATATTTTATATCTAATTCGCTTTAAAAATCAAAGAAAACAAAATCAAATAACCCTGCACTAACCACAGACACCTACTGTAGATGCAAATGACATGCAAATTGTTCAAATACTTAATACATTTCACTAAACATGTAAAATGGTGAAATGCAAAGCTTCAAGGAGATTCATGCATTTGTGTGCATGCATATGAGTGAACCTGCGTATTTGTGTGTGTCTTGAGAGATTACATCCCTCATTTATCAGAGCGCTTCACCTTGTGGCAGAAGGTTGTAACCCAGAGAGGAACTATCCACTTGGTATAATTACAGCCATTAAAGGTGCTGCCGTCCTGAGAGACGCCATCTCGTTCAACATCTTTTCTCATCGCTGTACGTCCCAATAAAAATACCAAAACAAGCAGCAAATATTTAAGTAATACACCTGTAAGTGAAAGCTTCTGAAAGG
Organism: Danio kyathit; assembly: GCA_903798195.1. Lineage (NCBI taxonomy): Eukaryota > Metazoa > Chordata > Actinopteri > Cypriniformes > Danionidae > Danio > Danio kyathit. Next base: position 9,538,325 of record LR812519.1, read on the forward strand.
AACTGTTTTTATTCTTAGTTTGAAGAATATTTACAACTTTCTTTTGTTATAAAACATTTTCTGAGGACAAAAAAATTCCATGGATGTAAAAAAGTTCATGGACAGAGATTTTTTGCATCAAGTTAATTACTGTAAGGGCGGCACGGTGGCTCAGTAATTAGCACTGTCATTTCACAGCAAGAAGGTTGCTGGTTCGAGTCCCGGCTGGGCCAGTTGGCATTTTTTAAAAAATTTCTTTATTGTTTTTTAGACATTCAAACACAACAACTTACAAATTTGGTCCAACAAACATTCACACAACAGTGGGCTATATGCACAGTAAGTGTTTTTCAGCCAATGATGAACTTCCAGTGAAAGCTTTATGTGTCTATTTTTTAATTTCATAAGGTTTCTTTTACAGCACCGATGTTGTAATGTAATTCAGATACAATCAGTTAAATAGACGTAGGGGAGAGCGGGGCACAAAGTAACACTTTTTGGTTTTGGTCAAATAATGAACAAAGTAACAGGGTTAGACAAACCATATTTTTTTTTACCAACAACACACAAGCCTCTCCTACAAATGAGCACTGGAATTATGATCGCCGGACCTATGGTTTCAACGCAATCTCACGGCAATTCGTAACTTTTTGATTAGTGGCTAATTCGTATGAATTTGTACGATCTAATTCGTACATATTAGTACGATTTGCCCATCACCCAATGACGGTTGGGGTTAGGGGTGTGGTTAGGTGCCACGCCTCCTTTTTAAAATCGTACGAAAATTCGTACGAGTTAGCCACTAATCTGACAAAATGTAAAATACTTACGTTTTCTCGTGAGATCAGGCTGGTGGTTTCTGTGCATTATTGCCAAAAGTGCCAGAAGTAAAAATGTTACTATTTACCCCACCTGCGAGGCAAGTTGTAACAGACAGAGGGATAGTTGTAACACATGCTTATAAAGGCAGATTTCACACTATTAATTTAAATTCAGTTTACTTTAAATAGTAGCTATATTTTCTCAGTAATTGGCTCATTTCTTTTTTATTCTACATAGCACAGTATGTTTATTTATTTGTTTGTTTTTTTATTGCATAAACACATTTTAATTTATTTGCATTATTTTCCATTTATCCATTATTATTCAATGCATTTATTTGCATAATTAGCAATAAAATATATATATTTTTTTCTATTAAAACAATATTTTCTATTAAAAAACATTTTTATTTAAAAAGTTCTCAATGTTACACCTAATATTAAAAAAATATTTTGTTAGTTTAATTGGTGTCCAAAAGTGTGTGGCTTAATTGTAACACCCTGTTACAACTAACCCCGCTGTGTCATGTTTTACTAAAAGCTGGCTAGCAGTCACTGTGTGTCTTATACATCTTTCAAAATGGTTTTCATCTTTCAGCCTAAAGACGGTGATCACAATATAATATTTTACTAACATACTTTCACCGATTTTTTTCAAAATAAAAAAATATCGACTGTAATAAAAAATACTTTTATGCTGCAAAAATGGTTTCTCCTGTGTTTCTCATCCAAATTTCACCGAAAATTTTCAATAATTAGCAGGAAGACGTCTGCCGACACTGTGGCGAAAACCTCGGAAGCATGCCATGTTTAAATCTGAGCAAATACCTTAAAACTTCGTGTTACATTTAACCCCGCGTTACTTTGTGCTCCGCGCTCCCCTAAGCATTCCTTTGTTTGTTAATGCGTAAAAAGAGACAGAAGAGCAATTAAATGCAGGCGCCGTCATTAGCAGCAGGCTAGCGCAAAAACTCCATTGAAAATACTGGGGTAAAATTAATTTCCGTATTTTAAAGACATGGTGGGGGAAAATTCAATATAATGCAGTGCTTCTTGTTTGGTCTGATACCCTTTATATCGGTTCTCAGCCAGGCAGTGAAGATCACTGTTGTTTAAGGAAATCAGATCTTAAATGCGCTTTTGTATGGGATGACAATTAACTGGAAGCCCTGGGGCTGGCTGACTGAAATTAAAAGTCTGTGTGCATATAGCGCATTGACAATAAAACATGCAATATATAAACAATACATTCAGAATTATAATGATAATAGATTAATACAATCATTTTTTTATTACAAAAAGAAAACAAATAATAATCAAATTAAATAAATACAAAAAATAAATAAATAAAAAACAAAATACTGACTTATCTCATTTAATCTCAGTTTCATCCGCTTATCCAGGGCCAGGTCGCGGGAGCAGCAGTCTTAGGAGTGAACTCCAGACTTCCCTCTCCCCAGACACTTCCTCCAGCTCCTCCAGGGGGATCCCAAGGCATTCCCAGGCCAGCCGAGAGACATAGTCCCTCCAGCGTGTCCTGGGTCTTCCCTGAGGCCTCCTGCCGGTGGGACATGCCTGGAACACCTCCGTAGGTAAGCATCCAGGAGGGATCTGAAACAGATGCCCAAACCCCCTCAGCTGACTTCTGTCAATGTGGAGGAGCAGGAGCTCTACTCCGAGCTCCTCCCGGGTAACAGAGCTCCTCACCCTGTCTATAAGGGTGCGTCCTGCCACCCTGCGAAGAAAACTCATTTCGGCCTCTTGTATCCAAGATCTTGTCCTCTCGGTCATAACCCAAAGCTCATGACTACTGTATAGGTGAGAGTAGGAATGTAGATTGACCGGTAAATCGAGAGCTTTGCTTTTCGGCTCAGCTCCTTCTTTACCATAACAGATCGGTACATCGACTGCATTACTGCTGCCGCTGCACCAATCCGCCTGTCAATCTCATGTTCCATTCCTCCCTCAAAATACTGACTTTCTGTTTTAATTTAAGTTAGTCTAATCCTCTTCAATTGAACTATTTCTTGCCGAATTTATGTGTTTAAAATAATCCATGAACGGTTGCCATTTTTTTTTTTTTTTTTGATTTTTTTTTTTTTTTTTTTATAGATCTTCCTTTTTTAGAAAGAATCTGATTTTCTCCAGTTCCAAATGTTTCATTACATCCCTCATTAGATGTAAATATGTAGGAGCAGCTTTCTGTTTCTAGTTTAATAATATTAAAGAGCCCCTATTTTGCATTAAATAGGTCATATTTTGGTTTTAGGGGTCTCCAACAACATGCTGATATGCGTGCAAGGTCAAAAAACACTTTCATTGTCTTATAATCTGCGTTTATTTTTACCTAATTATCCCAGCGACTCCCATATGAATCGTTCAGTGATTCATTTGTTCCCAAACCCCTCCTTAGCGTGAAGCTAATCTGCGATGATTGGTCCGATGACCCAGTCTGTTGTGATCGGTCGAGCACAAGACAGAGAAAAGCCCACCACGGTTATGAAATAGCAGCCAGAGAGTATGTGAGAGCCCAATGCAGGAATGCAATAAAGCAATGCAGTTAAACACCAGCATATTACTCTACTCCTAACCCTGAAGTAATAACAACGACACACATTCAGTATTAATCCACACAGGGGCAAATGTTGAACTATTTTGAAAATTGACCGCACTGTGTGTAGGAACGGCAGATGGTGGCCATAGCAAAGACAAACAGCAGAGAATCACCAGATCAGAAACGCATTTATAATCGGTAAAGGAAGAAGCATGTGATGCGTTTTTAACGTTGTTTTGGACGGAATATGTGATCAGCCCCATACAGATTTAACCAGAGATACAGTACAAGCACTGATCTATAATTGACACGTGACTACAAGCCGCGCAGAGTCATTACAACTCATAACACACAATGAAACACATATTTTGCAAACTACACAAAACGAGGCAACAGTTTTAATGACACTTACATGTTTTGATCCGGAGGAAGAAGAAACTGGTCCATGTGAACTGTAAAAGTTACTGACAAAGTCCCTGTCAAAGTCTGACAAAGTCCCATAGTCTCTGCTGCTCCTTCAATAGCAAACGGCTGGCGAATCCCGCGTTGCAGCGTAGGTTATTGTATCAATCATCAGAGAAATGACAGGAACAAACACAGGACACGGTTGGCTATACTCTGGTATTTTTGTGAAAATGAACTTTAACCCTTTATTCCCTGCAGCCGAATCTCCATCTGTCAGTGATCAGCATCTTCGCGTCATGATCAGTCCCAGACCTTTGAGCTAGTAGACAGACAAATTAAACTATATTTTGTTCTGTACTGATCTCGAAATCAGTAATGCCTAGAACTGCGATACGGGGATCTGGATCTATTGGGTTTTGACCTATTTTTGAGAATGTTAGAAAAATATTTTCCCAGTAAGATGATAATTTTAGGCAGCTCCAAAACATATGAGCCAGTGATGCCGGTTCTAGCCCACACTGATTATATGCAGGGTCCACTTCTGGAAATATCTTATTACGTTTTTGTTTGGACCAATGTAAACGATGCATTACTTTAAATTGTATGAGGCCATGCCTTGCGCATACAAATAACCTGTGGGTCTGTTCAAGGGCTCCAGTTGGCATTTCTGTGTGGAGTTTGCATGTTCTCCCCGTGTTGGTGTGGGTTTCCTCCGGGTGCTCCGGTTTCCCCCACAGTCCAAAGACATGCGCTATAGGTGAATTGAATAAACTAAATTGGCTGTAGTGTATGAGTGTGCATGGGTGTTTCCCAGTACTGGGTTGCAGCTGGGTCTTAAAAAGTATTAAAAGTTGATAAATCAATTATGAGAAAATTAAGGCCCTTAAAAGGTATTAAAAAGTCTTAATCGTGTTTTTAAAATCTCTTAAATTTGGTTCAAGCGTTGTTCAAACTGTTTGGCTCCACAAAAAACATAAATATATTTATTTTCCTCAGTCCATTTGATTGGTTCGGGCCGCGTGTGTCCCGCCAAGCTCCTCTGTCTGGGTGATGTCACGTACTTTGCAACAAACGTCGGAAGGTGATGTGACACTCTCCACATGCGAAACCAAAGAGCAAAACAGACGGCGAAATGGGGAGTTTAATCAGTGGCTGAAGCCTGTCGCTGAAAACAACCACGTTATTTATTCTTTCAAGCTTTGTTTCTTCCGAGCTTATGTGAGTTCTGTTGCACGGTTGTGCTCCATTCATTTATTTAACTACAACTGTTTATTAACAACTGTTTATTAAGTTAAAGGTTTGACTTTGATTAGAGTTTGAAGTGGCGACGAGGTCTTAAAATATTTTGAGAAGGTTTTAAAAAAGTCTTAAAAAGGTATTGAAATTACCTGTAGGATTCCTGCATATACCCTGATAAAACATATGCCAGAATAGTTGATGGCAAGGGCGTTGCTAGTGTCCAAAGAAATAAGGGGCTTAGCCCCAAAGAAGTCCCCCCCACCCCCACCCACCACTTCGAAAAAGAAGAAGTTCCAATTTACCCCCGCTGCACACACCCGGTCCGCCACCCCCCTCATGGATTATTTGCAAGGCAGTTACATTATTTTATAAATTAATGGATAGCAATGCATTTATTGAACAGTTCATTTATTGAACAATGCATTTATTGAATTTTAATCACTCGGTATGAACTATATATATGTTCTTTGCCCTTCTTATATTTCAACTGCATTTCTCATTGTCATTTTCTATAATATTTTTTTGAAAAATGTTGTAATTTTCTGCATGTCTTCAAATCTGATTTTATTTTATAGTGTGAGTTGTTCTCCAATGTGATACAAAGCTACAAACATGTTCATTTGGACAGAGTGATTAACTGAGATGTAGTGTTGTCAAGATACTGGAATTTCTAAATTTAATACCTTGTAAACTATTGCTATTGCTATTCAATAGGCTGCTATTTTTGATATAATAAAAATTGTATCAAAAATAGTACAAAAATATATAATTAACATAAAGATCTATATGCTAGAAATATGTTTACTTCAAGTTTCTTTGGAGGGAGTTTATTTTGTTCCAGTCCTTCTCATAATAGGTTGATGTGGGCATTGTGGAACTGTAGATGCATGTAATGCCTGTTTCATTCATACTTGAGCAGAATTTCCATATATACCTCACAAAATTAGTAGGAAATCCCTGATATGGATGAAGGCATCCAGCTATTGCTGTAGCTGAATGCATGAAAATAAGGTCTGAATAAAAATAAAATGGCTTTAACTGACTATTTACACGTCTGCGACAATAAATGGTCTATATGTGTTCTTCCAGCCATATTAGGTATTTTCATAAGAATAAAGTCGATTTATAATCTGATGCTAACTGACATGTTACAGTAGCTAAAAAAATAATAAGCTAGCATGAACTCGCTGTGATTTAACTACAGAATGTGAGATGTGACTGGCTATATCATCTAAATAAATAAGTCTAGATATCTATATCATATCTAGAAAGCTAGTACAATTGACATTTTTCTGGCTAATTCGCATGTATTTACATTAATGTGATGCACATTTTATTGATTAGTTATTTTATTTCACCAAAACTACACACATTTTCTACTGCAAAAACAAATATTAAGCTTCATCAGTAGTTAGAACTATTCAGTTTCGCTAAACAGTTGTATTATTACCTCATTAGCTTCAGCTCCTCAAAATAATGAATGAATGATGACGGTGCAGTGGCGGGATTTTTTTAACGCTTGCCATGTGACAACATATTACTCCCACCTACCGGTAGAAACCGGTACTGCTGAACAGCTAACTATTTAATTACCCTATACACTGCGTTAAGTGGAGCGCGCGTGATGTATGTGTTTATTTTAAGTACTTGGATAACAAAATAAATGTTATATACAACCTATTTTTTTAAGTGCAACATATTCCAAAAGATCAGGGGCTTTTGACAATACATCAGGGGCTTCCCAGCTAACAAATTTAGGTTGTGAGAACGTTCTCGTAATGTTATCTGTAACGTTCCAAGAATGTTGAAATGTCCAGTTTGCTTAATGTTGCTAGAACGTTTTTTATGATTAGCATAACGTTCTTACAACTTTTTTAAAACCTACATTTCCACCAAAATATAATGTTATAAGAATGTTTGTTTGGAACGTTCCAATAATGTTGAAATGTCCAGTTTGCTTAATGTTGCTAGAACGTTTTTTATGATTAGCATAACGTTCTTACAACGTTTTTAAAACCTACATTTCCACCAAAATATAATGTTATAAGAATGTTTGTTTGGAACGTTCCAATAACGTTGAAATGTCCAGTTTGCTTAATGTTGCTGGAACGTTTTTTTATGGTTAGCGTAACTTTCTTACAACATTTTCAAAACTTAAACTTCCACCAAAATATAACATTCTAAAAACGTTGAAATGTCCAGTTTGCTTAATGTTGCTAGAACGTTTTTTTATGGTTAGCATAACGTTCTTACAACGTTTTTAAAACCTAAATTTTCACCAAAATAAAATGTTCTAAGAACGTTGTTTTCAACATTGTGACAACGTTCATTAAGTACAAATAATGTCCTGAAGACGTTCCAAAAACTTTGTTCTAAGAACATTTTTTTAACAATGTTACAAGAACGTTATGAGAACATTCGAAAAACGTTCCATTGATAACATTGTGTGCTAACATTTCCACAACTTTTAAAGAACGATAGTGAATGTTCTGGGAACGTTCCCTGTTAGCTGGGTTAAGCCCCCAAAGCTTCCCCCTCGCAACGCCACTGGTTGGTGGTTCATTCCACTGTGGCGACCCCTGATAATTAAGGGACTAAGTCGAAGGAAAATGAATGAATAATTACCATAAAGAGTCTTTTATAATCTTGATATGAGGTGAATGATGTCATTAAACACTCGCTTGTTTGTTCAATTTGACTATTAATATTCACATCAGCTAATATCTCTCTTATCAACAGTTCTTTCAGCAAAGCGTTTAATGCAAATGGTTACCGCTTTCTCACTGTAATCATGATAAGTGATAGTAAAAAGTAGCCGGATGAATGTGTGTGTTTGTGTATGCAATGACATGAGCGGATGAGGGGACAGATAACAGCGTGTCACTCCATCTTTGCATTTGTCTTCGCACTCCATCAATATGAAGCGGCTGTCAGCTGCCTATTTCAGGAAAATTAAACAGGCTTACGGTAAAGATGCTCTGAGAGGGAGGGATGTGTGTGAATTTGTGTGTGTGTTTATAACCTCTGCCGAGCACAAATGCAAAACGCACCTGAAAAAGATTTTGAAATGTTTGACGTTGAGCATAAGAAAGAACAGTAGTCAAATACAGCAAGGATTTTACAAATTATATTTGAAAATCAGTTTCATTCATTCATTTTCTTTTCGGCTGAGTCCCTTTATTAATCTGGGGTCGCCACAGCGGAATGAACCGCCAACTTATCCAGCATATCCTTTACGCAGCGGATGCTTTTCCATCAGCAACCCATTACTGGGAAACATTTATACACACTCATTCACACACATACACTACGAACAATTTAGCTTATGGACATGTGGGGGAAACCGGAGCTCCCAGAGGAAACCCACGCCAACACGGGGAGAACATGCAAACTCCACACAGAAACGCCAACTGCCCCAGCCGAGGCTTGAACCAGTGACCTTCTTGCTGTGAGGTGACAGCGCTAACCACTGAGCTACCTCATATAAACAATCTTAAACTTAAAATTTTCTCAATGTTTAGATTTTGTTAACCTTTCAGATTTTCAAATAGTCGCATCTTGACCAAGTTTAGCTCTATACATCATTTCAGGTGATTTTAAGATTATTTCAAAAATTGTACACTTATGATCGGTTTTGCCATCCAAGGTCACATATGAATAAGCATATTATATAGTGCTAATAGTGTAAATATACTCCCACCTGGCACTTTATGGGAGCACGTTGCTACTGCGGGATTGAACCCACTTTTACTTCCAGAGCTGCAGTAAATCTGTGCAACAGATTTAACAAGGTGTTCAGAAATTTTAGTCCATATTAACGAGCCCCTATTTTGCATTAAATAGGTCATATTTTGGTTTTAGGGGTCTCCAACAACATGCTGATATGCGTGGAAGGTCAAAAAACACTTTCATTGTCTTATAATCTGCGTTTATTTTTACCTAATTATCCCAGCGACTCCCATATGAATCGTTCAGTGATTCATTTGTTCCCAAACCCCTCCTTAGCGTAAAGCTAATCTGCGCTGATTAGACTGATGATTGGTTGACTGCATTCAGCACAAGACAGAGAAATGCCCACCACGGTTACAGTATGAAGTAGCAGAGAGTATGTGAGAGCCCAATGCAGGAATGCAATAAAGCAATGCAGTTAAACACCAGCATATTACTCTACTCTTAACCCTAAAGTAATAACAACGACACACATTCAGTATTAATCCACACAGTGGCAAATGTTGAACTATTTTGAAAATTGACCGCACCGCGCGTGAGAGGAACGGCTGATGGTGGCCATAGCAAAGGCAAACAGCAGAGAATCACCAGATCAGAAACGCATTTAAAATCGGTAAAGGAAGAAGCATGTGATGCGTTTTTAACGTTGTTTTGGACGCGATATGTGATCAGCCCCATACAGATTTAACCTGAGATACAGTACAAGCACTGATCTATAATCGATATGTGATTACAAGCTGAGCAGGGTGATTACAACTCATAACACACAATTAAACACATATTTTGCAAACTACACAAAACGAGGCAACAGTTTTAATGACACTTACATGTTTTGATCCGGAGGAAGAAGAAACTGGTCCATGTGAACTGTAAAAGTTACTGACAAAGTCCCTGTCAAAGTCTGACAAAGTCCCATAGTCTCTGCTGCTCCTTCAATAGCAAACGGCTGGCGAATCCCGCGTTGCAGCGTAGGTTATTGTATCAATCATCAGAGAAATGACAGGAACAAACACAGGACACGGTTGGCTATACTCTGGTATTGTTGTGAAAATGAACTTTAACCCTTTATTCCCTGCAGCTGAATCTCCATCTGTCAGTGATCAGCATCTTCGCGTCATGATCAGTCCCGTGATCTCCCACGCCTCCGCTAGTGTCTGAAGTGAAAGTGCGTGCACATTTTACCAGAACTGTTACTACATAATTGGTGATGTACCATATCGATGTTGATACCATCAATCAAAAGATCCGAACCCAATTCCATTCGTTTGTTCGACTCTGAGTCAAATATTTCGCTAAAGAATCAATAGTTTTAAACATGCTGCACTTTCAGATTTAAACCTCAGCTGCATGTTTTCATTCACTTAGAGCTGTGTTACACACTGCATGGAAGCTCATTTTCAAAAACCCATAATAGAGGCTCTTTAACACAGTTACAGCAGATTTCTTGCCTGCACATCTCAAAACAGCTCTACTGGATTGAGATCTGGTGACTGTTTAACAATTTAAACTCTGTTTGTAGATCAAGACAAGATCAATGGATATCCGTCAGATCTTTACCTGTGAGAGTAAAGCCTAAACACTAAACTCAACTATACCCAGTGTTGGGGAGTAACGGAATACATGTACCGGCGGTACGTATTTAGAATACTATTCATGAGTAACTGTATTCCGTTACAGTTATTATTTTTAAACAGGGTATTTAGAATACAGTTACTTTCCTAATACCATTGGAATACTTCGGGCGATGCGTGTCTGGCCCATAATAATATTACTAAATTGCCGCCGAAACCATAGAAACAGAAGCTACACTCCCGACTGCAATCACCAGCGTTAACTCAGTGAGACTCACGCTCTCACGCCACACCTCCATTTTCTCACGCAGCAAAAAGGACGATCGCAAACACCGAACAACCGGACAACCATGATTTTCAAATAAACTGCTTTTTTTGCCGTCATTGTTCGTGAATTCGCTGCTTGATGTTTCGTTTGCGCTTTTAGAGGTTTCATTTACGCTTCTTAAATTTACGTTCGCTTTTCTGACACAAATGTGGGCGGGACACCTTAGCCAAAGTTGGCAGCCCTGGTTAACTTGAGTGTACAAATATGAAGGATTCAGACCAGGGGCTCGAGGGGTTGGAACCGCAACCGAAGCAACTTTCTAGCAACAGTAAAGGAAAAAATGCATTCACGTCTTGGAAGTTCAAGCATTTTTTTTTTTAAAGAATGAGAGGGGTGAGCGAAACCTGACAGTGCAGTGCAATCTCTTTTTCTGTGCAGACTGTGAAATACAAAGGGTAAGCAAAATGCATATTATATACATATACTGTATATTACAGACAGTAATGCTGTCTATGTTCAAGCACTTTTTATCTTTATTATAGAAACAGAAATTGAATTTGTTGACACTTTAATAATTAAACATTATTTAATAAACATAATTATATTGTTTTATTTATTTATCAGTCAATAATGGGCATTAGAGGCCCTCTGTTTTCCTGCAGAAATTGCTACCAACGCATAGTGTGACATTTAATAGACTTGAAGGCTGTTTTTAAGGGCAAGTATTCCAAGTATTTAGAATACAGTACCAGGATTAAGCAAAGTAATGGAATACGTTACAAAATACATTTTAAAGCAGGTATTCTGTATTCTGTAACTAAATACATTTACGAAGTATTCTCCCCAACACTGACTATACCACATGTCTTTGGACTTCTGGGGGAAACCGGAGCACCCAGAGGAAACCCACGCAAATACGGGGAGAGCATGCGAAATGCCAACTGAGCCAGCCGAGGCTCGAACCAGCGACCTTCTTGCTGTGCACTGAAAAAAATGATGTCTGCAAAACTGTTGCAAACAATTTATTTGTGTTGAATTTAAACAAACAAATTAAGTTTAATAAAATTCTACTTAATTTGTTTGTTTAAATTCAGTCCAAAAAAATTGTTTACAGGCACTTAACGTAAAAAAATTGAGTAAATCCAAGGAATCATCTCTGAATTATTTTTTTCAGTGTGAGGCGATCATGCGACACACTGCAATTAACAGAATATTACTGTTTTAGTGAAAAAAACTGTATTTTGCTGTAGATACGGACCATTTTTAGCAGCAATTTTTACAGTATATATATATATATATTTTTTTTTTTTTATATATATATTTTTGTTTATTATTTTTTTTTTTAGATTTAATCAAACATATTTATTAGATTTTAAATATCGGTTTTCATACTTATGTAATACACATTTCAGATGTTATAAACACAATGTATATTTAATAATAGATATTCTTATCAATTGGTTTTGAAAACTAGCCTTATCATCCTTTATTTGGATGTTTTTGTGTGCATACATAATTGTGTATTGCAAGAAATTACAATGCAAAGAAATGGACTTGAACACACACGCAAATACACACACTTTTCTTGGATGAGATTGATTGCCTGCAAAGCAGTCTCATGCAGATGGCATCTCTCCTTTTGACATGATAATGGCTCTAAATTGATGAAGAGATCTCTCTCATTCTGGAGAAGCTCGCTGACAGGCCTTAACCAAACACTTCAACCTGCTCCAACCAGCCATCAATCACCCGCAGACCCTCCCTCCTCGTGTCCAAACACTTGTCCATTTTAATCAGCTAATTCTCTCCTTCACGTCACCCTGTTCACCGATACAACACTGTGTTTCGCCCATCTTCCCTCACACTTAATCTGCTTTAATGAAGTCCTGATCTGCCAATTAGACACAATCACAGCGCAGAGCAGAAGATAAATATAACCATCACAGCGGTCAAGCTGCTGTGAAAGAAAAAAAAACCCTAAAGAGATGCAGATACAGTATGCATTTAAGGACAGTTCAAGGACTTCAAGCTGATTTCGAGATTTGGTGTCAAGGTTGCAAGATTTGTTTTGTAGGAGGTGACTTATATCAATGAATCAATGAATCTCCTAATGAAATGTTGGAAACCAATTGAACACCACATTTGGAACAAGCCCTAACCCTAAGTGTTAAACAGGTCATATGCAATGCCTTAAAGGGACAGTTCACCCAAAAATGAAAATATAGTCACAATTTATACTCGCCCTCAAGTTTCTGTTAAACACAAAAGAATATATTTTGAAGAAAGCTAAAAACCCTTAACCATTGACTTCCACAGTAGAAAAAACGAATACTATGGAAGTCTATGGTTACTCCACAGAATAAAGAAACAGCTTTATAACAAGTAAAGGCTGATAAAACGATGACAGAATTTACATTTTTGGGTGAACTATCCCTTTAACGTTTGTAGTTATTTAATTTCATTAATTCATTCATTTTCCTTCGGATTAGTCCCTTATTTATCAGGGGTCGCCACAGCAGAATGAGCCGCCAACTATTCCAGCATATGTTTTGTGCAGCGGATGCCTTTCCAGCCATATCCCACTACTAGGAAACACCCATACACTCTCACATTCACAAACACACATACACTACGGCCAAAATAAATAAAAAGTTATTTAAGGTCAGGCCAAAGAGAGGAGCGGACGGGGTGGAGGGGTGGTAGAGAGCGCAGTTCATGAAAAGTTTTGATTACCCAATTTTGATTTTTCTTATTAAAGGTAGCCTAATTTAAATCTGATGTAGGATAAAAATAGGTGAAATATCCAATATAATTTTAAATAGAAGAAACTTTAAAGAGAGTAAAGTGACTGATGGATTCTTCTGACAACCTCCATTGAGTATGTCCCAGCAACCACTCAGATTGTCCTGGCATTTTTTTTAAGTGTAAATTTTAATCTGATGAAAACAATTACTCTGAATAAATGTTATTAAGAGCAGAATTCACCCATTCTGTAGTGCGCTATAAAAGTAAACTTTATATTTAAAGGAATATAGTTCACCCCAAAATTTCTTCAGGAACAATTCCTCAGCATTTATCCTTGCCGGACTATATCCACACCCCCTGTTGCGATGTTTTGTCTTGTCTATGCGTTTATGTGCTTGGTTGCCAGGGCTGGTTTTATCCTTGATCTGACTCTGCCCTAATCTTAGAGCAGAGTGAGAAGGACTTTTTTTTGCCTATCTTTCCTTATGTATCTTACTTCCTTTTTCTAAATAATACCTCTCCCCTTGACTTGTCTTCCCCTGAAATGTTTGTGTATGGTCGGTTCCAATTTCACTATATGTCAGTGTATGTGAATACATGGAAGTATATGTGACAATAAACAGCATATCATCATCAAACTCAAGTGCAACAACAACAACAACAACAACAACAAAAACCCTAATAAAAATAGGCTACTATGGAAGTCAATGACTGCAAATTTTCAACCTTCTTTAAAATATCTTCCTTTGTGTTGATGAGAAGAAAGAAACTCATACAGGTTTGAAACAAGTAAAGAGAGAGTAGGGGAGAGCGGGGCACAAAGTAACACATTTTGGTTTTGGTCAAATAATGAACAAAGTAACAGGGTTAGACAAACCATATTTTTTTTTACCAACAACACACAAGCCTCTCCTGCAAATGAGCACTGGAATTATGATCGCCGGACCTGTGGTTTCTGTGCAGTATTGCCAAAAGTGCCAGGAGTAAAAATGTTACTATTTACCCCACCTGCGGGGCAAGTTGTAACAGACAGGGGGTTAGTTGTAACACATGCTTATAAAGGGAGATTTCACACTATTAATTTAAATTCAGTTTACTTTAAATAGTAGCTATATTTCCTCAGTAATTGGCTCATTTCTTTTTTATTCTACATAGCACAGTATGTTTATTTATTTATTTGTTTATTGGATAAACACATTTGAATCTATTTGCATTATTATCCATTTATTCATTATTATACAATGCGTTTATTTGCATTATTAGAAATAAAACATTTTTTTTTTCTATTAAAACAATATTTTATATTAAAAAACATTTTTTATTTAAAAAGTTCTCAACATTACACTCAAAATTCAAAACATGATTTTGTTAGTTTAATTGGTGTCCAACAGTGTGTGGCTTAATTGTAACACCCTTTTACAACTAACCCCGCTATGTCATGTTTTACTCAAAGCTGGCTAGCATGCACTGTGTATACATCTTCAAAATGGTTTCATCTTTTAGCCTATAGACGGTGATCACAACAATATAAGATTTTACTAACATACTTTCACCGATTTTTTCAAAATAAAAAAATATCGACTGTAATAAGAAATACTTTTATGCTGCAAAAATGGTTTCTCCTGTGTATATCATTCAAATTTCGCAGAAATTTTTCAGTAGCCTAATTGGCAGGAAGACGTCTGCCGACACTGTGGTGAAAACCTCTGAAGCATGCCATATGGTTAACCCTGAGCAAATACCTTAAAACTCCGTGTTACATTTAACCCCGCGTTACTTTGTGCCCGGCGCTTCCCTATAGCCCATGACAGAATTTTCATTTTAGAGTGAACTTTAAGAGTGCAAATTTTAATTTGATGAACGTAAAACAATTGAACAAAAAAATCCGTCAGAATTACACTGAAGAGTTTTGACGGTGGATTTTTTGTTGACCAACAACTTCAAACATCCTTACAAATATCTCTACGGAAATCATAATAAAATCAACACTTTTAGCACGAGCTAATCCGTGATATCTGACTGTTATGCTGCATGTGAAGTGGAGTTCAAAAGATGTTTTTTTCCCGATCCGGGCTACTTTTTCTCGCCTACCTCAGCGTTTTGCTCTCGACCAAAGAGAGTTGTGATGCATTTAAGAGCATCAATAACATCCAACCTGCGCTGACCCTCAGGCAAATAAAAAGTTATTGATTCCCCCAACCTCACGACACCTTTTGCAAAAGAGACTTCTCGTCGCCCCTGATGAAACACTTTCATCTAATCACTTGGCAAAATCTCCAGAGGTGGACGGCTCGAGAAATAAATAAATAAGCACAGCCTCTTGGAGATAGAGTGCACACCTTTGGAGATGAAATTAGCCCGAAGCTGTTGCAAATCAATGAAATCGATGCAATCAACTTAACTGACATAGGTGGCGCAAATCGTCCAGTTGGGCTTCACTTGCTCACAATTCTGTCTTAATTGCCCTCCAGGGCCAAGTTTGCGCATGCCATTTGTTCACTTTAATTAAATTACAAAGACAGGTTTCCAAAAGTCGTAAGAGCGCTTGCTTGGCACGAGCCCAGTAATTAAAACGACACCCTTTTTGATTACTGGAATGCGCCCTAATGAACTCATTATGTATTTTAACCCAAACACACCGGTTACAGAGCTGGCAGAAAGACACGGAGTTTACTGTAAAAACCTGAGGCGAATAATTTAAGCTAGAGGTTTCTGAATTTAATGTTCACTTTGTAAATGAAGTGTTCGCACACATGCTGAGGCGCTGTGGTGCCAACTTGGGTTTTAATTTGACTTGTGATCTGACAGGTTCACTTAAATGTCTGAAAACAAAACGAAAAGTTATTTTACTAGGCTACATATATTATCATATATTCATTCTGTTCAAAGACATATTAAATGCAAGTATGCAGGCTAACATAATTTTAAAAATAAATATGCCAAATATAGGGTGACACGGTGACTCAGTGGGTAACACTGTCACTTTACAGCAAGAAGGTCACTGGTTCGAGCCCTGGCTGGTTCAGGTGACGTTTCTGTGGGGAGTTTGCATGTTTTCTGATTTCCCCCACAGTCCAAAGACATGCGCTATAGGTGAATCGAATATGCTAAATTGCTTTGTAAAACATATGCTGGATAAGTTGGTGGTTCATTCCGCTGTGGCAACCCCAGATTAATAAAGGGACTAAGCCGAAAAAGAAAATGAATGAATCCCAAATATATCCCTAATAAATAAAGGCCCAAAAATATAGGTAAGATAATTTTGAAAAGCTGACATTTTGAACAATGAGAGAACATTGAGAAATGCCTTTATGATGCTATAAGCATTGTTTTTCCTTCTTTGAATATGCAATATTTAATCAATATAAGTGGCTGTGTAAAACTGACCTATTATACAGTGGAAAACACTATTCATTAAATGTTTAAGTATTATTTTGCATTGATACAAAGTTACAATATACAGTTGAAGTCAGAATTATTAGCCCCCCCTTTGAATTTTTATTTTTTTTAAATATTTCCCAAATGATGTTTAACAGAGCAAGGAAATTTTCACAGTATGTCTAATAATATTTTTTCTTCTGGAGAAAGTCTCATTTGTTTTATTTCAGCTAGAATAAAAGCAGTTTTAATTTTTTAAACACCATTTTGGTGTCAAAATTATTAGTGTTATGTGTTGTTATTATGTGTTGAAAAAAATCTTCTCTCAGTTAAACAGAAATTGGGGAAAAATAATTCAGGGGGCTAATAATTCAGACTTCAACTGTATATGTCTCTTTGTAAATGAAGTGTTTGCACACATGCTGAGGCGCTGTGGTGCCGACTTGGGTTTTAATTTGACTTGTGATCTGACAGATTAAAAAAAAAAAACTAAACAAAACTTAGAAAAAACTAAACAAAACAAAAAGTTGTTTTAGGCTACATATATTATCATATTTTAATTCTGTTCAAAGGGCATATTCAATGCAAGTATGTATCTTAATTCTATAAATAAATATGATTTGTTAATTGACATATAAATGTGTTTTGACTTTGAACAATGAGAGAATCTTCAGAAATGCCTTTATAATATCTAAACATTGCTTTTAAATGTTATCCTTCTTTGAAGCCGTTTATATGTAATATTTAAAACATTGATTTAATAAATTAACTAAAGTGGCTGTGTAGAGCATGTGTACAATTTTTATACAGTGGAAAACACTATTTGTAAAGTGTCAGTATATATAAGTATTATTTTGCATCACAATGATACAATATATTTCTCTGACTGCTCTGAATGTACTTCAAGAAAAATCCCCATTTATGTCATTTTATGACATGCACGGGGTTTAACCAGACACAATAATGACACATAGTCCAGTTGTTTGCCTTTGAAGTTTGCATCATATATCTGTCCTACCCCTGCTATAAAAATAAGTAAAATTCTTCAGAGAATATAAAAAGCCTATGCAGTTTGTACAGCAGTGACAACCTGGTTTGCTGTACAACAAAATCATACATTATTTAACTTTCACTCCTGTCTTTCAACACTAATAACCTGATTCAAATTATATGATTAAAATTATATATATATATATATATATATATATATATATATATATATATATATATATATATATATATATATATATATATATATATATATATATGTATGTATATACAGTTTAAGTCAGAATTATTAGCCCCCCTGAATTATTAGCCCCCCTGTTTATTTTTTTCCCAATTTCTGTTTAACGAAGAGCAGATTTTTTCAACACATTTCTAATCATAATAGTTTTAATAACTCATTTCTAATAACTGATTTATTTTATCTTTGGCATGATGACAGTACATAATATTTTCCTATATATTTTTCAAGTCAATTCTAGCTTAAAGTGACATTTAAAGGCTTAACTAGGTTAATGAGGTTAACTAGGCAGGTTAGGGTAATTAGGCAAGTTATTGTATAATGATGGTTTGTTCTGTAGACTATCGAAAAAATATATAGCTCAAAGGGGCTAATAATATTGACCTTAAAATGGTGTTTAAAAAATTAATAACTGCTTTTATTCTAGCCAAAATAAAACAAATAAGAATAAGACAAATCTCCAGAAGAAAAAATATTATCAGACATACTGTGAAAATTTCCTTGCTCCAATAAACATCATTTGGGAACTATTTGAATATTTAAAAAAGAAAACAAAATTCAAAGGGGGGCTAATAATTCTGAATTCAACTGTATATATATTTATCCATCTCTCAGTGAATATTGCCAATATTTTTAAGCTGCATTTGAACGAAACGGGTAATTTAACAAGTATTAAATTAATATTTTGGTTATGGAACATTTTTAGAAATATAAAGATAATTTATAAATTCAAGTGAAATATTGCAAAAACAAAAATATAAACTTCAAATATTCAACTAAATTTTATATGTTTTTTTTTCGTTTCTCTTGATTTTATTTCTTGATATTCTCTTGATATAAACACTATATATTAACTAATGCACTGTATTGTGCAATTGTTATTATACGATTTTATTTACTTATGCTTAGTTCAAAATACTTCAATCTTAAATAGAAAATAAATCTTCAATTTTTTGTTTATCGCTTTAAACTTAATTTTGTGAAATTAAATAATAATTCGTATTATTTCTTATGCATTCTAACATTTTATCAATATTTGTTCCAATTAGGCCCATCAAATGTAGGCCTGCTGTTATATATTTCTGGCTAAGTTTATTAAGATTAAATCAATGTCAGTCTCTTTCCCAGCAAACACAAAACGTTCCCAGGACGTTCTCGGAACGTTCCCTGAAGGTTTTCAGAACGTTCTGGGAACGTCCCCACAACAAACACCCTAACGTTCCATGTTGGTTAGCCAGGAAAGTTTTCTTGACGTCAGTAGGACGTTCCCTGCAGGTTCGCGGAACGTTCCCCTGACGTCCCCTGCCGGTTTGCAGAATGTTCCCAGGAGGTTCCCTGCAGGTTCACGGAACGTTCCCGTGACGCCCCCTGCCGGTTTGCAGAATGTTCCTGGGATGTTCCCTGCAGGTTCCCAGAACGTTCCCGGGACGTCCCCTGCTGGTTTGCGGAACGTTCCCGGGACGTTAGCGCAACGTTCCCAGAAGGTTCCCTAAACAGTCTTCAAATGTCTGCATTAACGTGCTTACACACAAATAATCAGACCAAAGAATTAACTTTTTTCATTGTTTATTGTTCAGAAAACACAGATAGTATGAACCATATCTGGTACATTTTAAAAATAGACATTTTAAACAACAAAACTGAATAAATAAATAATAAATTACACACAATATCAGGCTAATTCTTAGAATATATATATATATATATATATATATATATATATATATATATATATATATATATATATATATATATACACACATACACAAAACAAAAGTTAAACAACAAAAATACTGTATTGATTTGCAAAAGGTATTCATTTAATATAATTATTTAAATATAATATATATTATTCTAAGAATTATATATATATATATATATATATATATATATATATATATATATATATATATATATATAAACATAAATATATATAAACATATAAATATATATAAACAAATATATACACACACACACATTACATGACATTTTAAACAACATAATTGATATTTATATATTAAGTGTAATAAATATAATTCATAACTGGTAAATTCTTAAAATAATTAGCATTTGGACAACATTTATAAAAATAAGACATTTTAAACAAAAATATATGCATGTTTCAGGTGTGATAAATAATATTCATATAAATATCATCCATAACTAGTAAATTACTTTTAAAAATATGCATTTGCAGAACAATATATTTGTAAATAAGACATTTTAAACGACAAAGTACACAATTAATTTGCAAATGTTTCAAATGTAGTGAATCACACTAATAATATATTCCATGACTGGTAAATTATTTAAATAATTTGCTTTTGCAGAAAAAAAATACATAAACAAAAATTTTTAAACAGCAAAACTGATTAACAAATGTTTAAATGTAGTGAATCACACTAATAGTATATTCCATGACTGTTAAATTATTCAAATAATTTGCATTTGCAGAAAAAAATACATATAAACAAAATATTTTAAACAGCAAAACTGATTAACAAATGTTTTAAATGTAATTCATTATATAAATTTTAATATCATAAAAGAGGGAGAGAAACCTTTTAAAACTAAAATCTAATATTGGACATTTATCTGCATTGTTTGTTTACCATGTTTAAAATTATGTGGGTCTAACTTTAAAACCACTAAAAATAGCTTCCTAGGTCACATTTTTGTGTCTCACCTGCCTTTCACCTTCTGCATTGTTCAAAGGATTTAGCAAACTTTTGGCTTGAGTTAATTGTATATTACAGGCAATAATAAAAAAAAACATACAAAATGGTCGATAGTAGTGAGAGAAATTGTCTAAGGATGTTACAAAGCTCAGATTTCTTGTTAGTTTCTGTTTTAAACTGTAGGCACCAAAGATGTCATTCTGATGCAACTGTCTTCATGTTCAAGCTTCAAGGGTTGCTTCACCAGGTAGTTCACCTGTAAAAACAAAATGTCAGTAATAAACAACAATTATTATTCATTTTGATAGCAGCTGGAAAAACTGTCTACTTGTTTGCATTAAAGAGTCAAACAATCACATACATAGAGAGAGATAGTAGACGTGCACTTCATTTATAAGTGCACAATCAACAAAGTGCTCAACCTATACATGTTTACCTCTCACAAACCTTTCATTTAAATTTATATTCTCTATAGGAAGCTTTACAATATCATATTTGTGCATACACATTAGATTAGTCAGTACTGAAGCCAAATCTGGAGCATAACTTATGACGACAGTCCAAAATTAGTACACCCAAATTTATGTTAGAGAAAAATATTGAATAAAACATTTAAAAAGTTCAATTTAAAATAAACAAAAAATCCTACAAATTAGTTGACATGTTGTCATTTTTTTTTTTTCAAATATTTTGCATAAATTTAAAGTACATATTTATATTTTCACACTAACAAACCATTTAAGAAATTATTAATGACTTTAAATTGTAGCATCATTATCTTTTTATTTGTAAATATGTTCAATGACTAAACACGCACGCACACACACACACACACACAATACTTATATTCACTCACACAAATAAATGTAACAAATCCAATATAAATTATGAAAATACATATTTATATTTTGCACTAACAAACCATTTAACAAATTATTAATGACTTTAAATTGTAGCATTATTAATGGGTTAGTTCACCAAAAAAATTATTTGTATATTTAGATAAATTACTCTCATGTTGTCCCAAACCCCAAGACCTTTGTTATTTTCTGAACAAATTATGATATTTTTTTAATTAAAACGGAGAGTCCCACAACCATAGACAGCAAGGATTCAGACACAAGTCCAGAAAAGGCAACAAAAAACTTTCTCAAAACAGACCATGTACCTTCAGGGTTTGAAATGAATATTATCAAGGAATTATTTTTCCACGCTCGTAAAACAAATATAACAACTTTGTTCAACAGTTTCTTTTCTTCAGTGTCAATATAAGACATGTTCAAGAGAGTGCTGTGCTTTTTATTGTGTGTCAAGCTGCTGAAGTGTTACTTCGTATGACCAGTGCCATACTGCCACCCATACTGGCACAGAGGAGAAGAAACTGTTCAATAAAGTTATTATTCTTGTTTTATGTGTGCATAAACGTATTCTCATAGCTTCATAATATTTTGATTGAACCACTGAAAGCATATGGTCTGAGGATTTGTTTGGGTTCCTGTTCTGGATTTTGAGGAGTCTGGAACCTTGAAGTCTATGGAAGATGAGAGAGCTCTCAGATTTAATTAAAATATCATAATTTGTGTTCTAAAGACAAACAAAGTAGATTTGGAATTAAACAAAAATGAGTAATTAATAGCTTAATTACTTTTTTAATGAACTAATCCTTTAATTATATTTAAATGTCAGTTATTCTTATATTAAATATGTTTATGAACATCAGTGAAAAAAGTACCTGTATGTACATCAAAACAATCCAGCAACCTGTGTCCAGATGGACCTTTGTTTATCTGCGGTTAAGCAAAAGGTGGAAAAAAAGAGAAAAATTAGTGATTATGATTTAAATATTGTACATAACCCATATGTTTGGGTCTGGAGAAGGTCAATCTGACCCCGGTGCTCTACGTTGAGTGTGAAAATGAAAAATTGATCCAAAACAAATGATTATGATTGACTAAGATTGGCAATGAATAATTCAGAAATGTGCTTCAACCTGCTAACCAAGAGCTGTGGAAATGAAAAAAATAAAATAAAAATAAAAACACTGTTTTAAAAAAGTTTTAATAATCCAACAGTGATTACTGGCTAATCAATATCGAAGGGTTTCTTAAACTTGAAAGCTCATGCTACTCTGTTGCAGGATTGTACCTGGCAGATTGTTGTAATACTGGAGATCTTGATCAGTTGATTCAGCTCTGCTCAACTGGGGCTGGATGGAGATCAGTACTGAAAAGAGAAAAAGATATTATTTGTGGTATATCCCTAAAAATTTAAGAATGTGTAATGATATCTAAAAATGCATAAGATGATAAGAGGAGTAATGCATTTAGAGAGACTTTTCAATTCAATTTAAAAACAAGATTTTAACATTAATTTTCATTATTTAAATAAACTTGAATACAATTAAGTTTAAGTTTAAGAACTTTATTAATCCCACCAGGGGCAATTGGATTAGGGTACAAGCATTTCATGATACATCAAACACATAAAGAGACAAATCGCTTACAAACAATATTAGAAAACACAAATCACAAATCCAACATGCTTCATAATAACTTCATAAATAGTGCTAAAAAACATAGGAAAGACCCATATATTAAAAATTTAATTTAAAACTTGCTAGAATGTAAGGTTGTAAAGCCTTATTGCCTCAGAAACAAAGGTAAATTTAGATCTGTTAGAAGAGCATTTGATGCTTCTAAACCTTCTTCCAGATTATGACATTACTTGGTTGGGTTTAGAGGATAGAATATATAATTTGTATATTATAAATCATTATGTCTATGAAAGTTTCTTATAAACCACATTCGTGTGTGTGTGTGTGTGTGTGTGTGTAAAACCTATATATATATATATATATATACACAAGGCCAATGAGATAGAGGTAAAGTTGGTTTTATATTCGGATATTCAGACATTCTCCTTAATATTATAATTTCAGAAAAGTATTCTTTGCAAATTCTAAATAAGGAAATCATATAAGCAGCCAATGACTATCAAAGTACAACATTGTTTACAGTCAATTAGATAGTGTTGTTTTGAAGTCATACTTGCATGTTAATTCCGATCGAATATTCAAAGTAACAGGGTAAACAAAATATAAACTTCTAAATGAGCGAATGTGCGAATATAAAACCAACTTTACCTCTATGCCAATGAGCCTCTCTTCTCCCAGCTTGTTACAAAAGCTTGTTATACTTGCTCTAGACTTTGCCTACAAAAAGAGATGACGTTAATTACATCCTAAAATTAACTGTTTACCGTTAGCCTTTGTAAAAAGTACACTATAAAAGTATATCTGTGCGAAGTTGGTTAAATGTCATTGCATTTATTGATAAAGATAACGTTATTGTACTCACGTTGCCATTCTACAATATACCAGCTCATATAGCCACCTCGAAGGTTTGGTTGAACAGCAGTTCAACAATAAATCAAACTAACACCATTATGACTGTAAAATGATTTAAGTTAATAGATTTGTGTGGTTTTAGAAGATAATATAGCCTCAGACAACGGACTCTGAAGTGGCTAACGTAACGAGTTGACCGTTATAAATTAACCGTTTGCATTTAAATAGCAAGTACCGTATAATCTGATTAATGGTCTCATTAACCTTTACATTCGGTATAAGAAATTCGGTTTATGAACAAATTCACAAGGATTTTGACCTCAAAAGTCCTCACAAAATACCGAAAACAAAAGACAATTGATAAACCTACCTGATTAGCGCAGCTGGCTGATGACGTCAAGAAGCTGAGTCGGCGTCTGAGTGACAGGTCTTGCGTGCAGAGTTCCAGCCGCCCGTCATTGGTTTGAATTAATCACGTGATACAGTCGACGTCGACGACGCATATAAATATTATATCTAAATTACAATACTATACATTTTTAAATAAAAAAATAAATCATCAAATTATATTACAGATCCAATGTCCAGAAACAATAAATAAATAAATAATATATATTTTTAAAACACACGTGTGTGTTACTATAACAACAGAAAACTATCTGGGAAGGTTCTCTCTGAAATAACATACAAAAAACTATATGGAACGTTCTGGGAAGGTTCTATTTTGGTTATTAAATAAAATATGAAAATAACCTTTAGGGAACATTATGGGAAGGTTCTCTTTTGGTTGTAAAATAAAACATGAAAATAACCTACAACGTTCTGAGAAGGTTATCTCTATGTTACCAAAATAAAACCAACAAATAACCTACAGGGAACGTTTTAAGAAAGTTCTCTTTTTGTTATAAAATAAAACATGAAAATAACCTACAGGGAACGTTTTAAGAAGGTTCTCTTTTGGTTGTAAAATAAAACATGAAAATAACCTACACAGGACGTTCTGAGAAGGTTATCTCTATGTTACAAAAATAAAACCAACAAATAACCTACAGGGAACGTTCTGAGAAGGTTCTCTTTTGGTTATAAAATAAATCTCAAAATTAACCTACAGGGAACGTTCTGGAAGGTTCTCTCAGGGTTATGAAAAAAAATCTAAATAAAACCTAGAGGGAACGTTCTGGGAAGGTTCTCTGTAGGTAATAAAATGACCATCAAAAATAACCTGCACAGAACATTCTGGGAAGGTTATATTTTGGTTACCAAATAAATAACCTACAGAGAACGTTCCCAGAACGTTCTTATTTGGTTCCCAACAAAATAACCAAACGGGAACCACATGAGAACGTTAGGGGATAGTTATGTGTTTGCTGGGTTTGAACTTCTAATGTTCTTCTGCAATTTCAAGAGGACGCAAAGAGAACAAAACGAGGAGCTTCTGGAGGCATTGGGAGTTCATGTTGTGAAAATGCAACGTGTGCGAGAGGCGCCATCTTTCGGTGTGTTTGCAAAGGTAAATGACAACTTTCAACTGATATTTCTCCGTTATCGTTGATGTTTTATTCAGTTGTGCTGAACATGTATCATGGCTTCCTAAATTTTATGTTTCGGTACGCAACTGCAACTGTGTATTTTTAATAAAGTCTGAATAATATTAAATATATTTAAAATTTTTAAATATATGAAGAATAATAAGAGACCAATTGAAAATTCTCACTTTCTCTCAGATTTTGCTGGATTTGTTTGTTGTGGGTTTGATTAAAATGTCATTTTATATTTTAATAATTATTTTAATCACTTTTTTTTAAGACGACACGGCGGCTCCGTGTTTAGCACTGTCGCCTAGCTCACAGCAAGAAGGTCACGGTTCGAGTCCCAGCTGGGTCAGTTGGCATATGCTGGATAAGTTGGTGATTCATTCCGCTGTGGTGACCCCTGATGAATAAAAGGACTAAGCCGAAGGAAAATTAATGAATGGATGAATTTATATTTAATTATTAGCCTATTTAAGCGCTGAAAGCATTTCTTTCAAAAATAATAGCGTCAGAATTTTCTTTATGAATATTAGGGTTATTGAACTAATTGTTGATTGAACAGTTAAAACATGGAGATTGGGTTTGCCTAAAAAAATATTATTTGTTATTTAATGAAAGGAAAAAATGCTCTTAATTGCATTAAAAAAAACAGCATTAAACTTCATTTACTGAAGGAAAGAAAAACCTTTAATGACTAACTTGTAAATCCAGATAAGTGGTCTCTTAATCACTTTTCTATAGCTGGATACTTATTATGACAAAATCAAGTTCCGCTAAAGTGGGAGTGTCGTTTAATTAAAAAACTACAATTCCCATCATGCAGCTACGCGGATAAAACTATTGCATCCACGTGTTTTGATTAACACCGCGCGCTTCACGAGACACTCCAGCACAAATCTCTGATTTCCTCTGCTTTCCCTGCAGCATGGCGTCTGAAATAGGTAATCTTATTGCTATTTTATACTTTCTGCATGTTTTGCTTATAAATCTAAAGTGTTGCGTTTGTTTTGTGGGGTGATGTAGCACGATGACATGTTGCTTCGTCACAGGCTTTACTAACATTACATAAACTTTATAGATGTATAGAAAAGAGTTTGTGTATGATAATTATTCACAAACTGACCTGATATCCTACCTATTACTTTTATAGACAAACGTACCATGGTAATACCATGCATTTGGCTCAAACATGATGCTCTATAGTTTCAAAGTTACATAGTATTGTGTTTATTTTTGTATATATGCACTTTATAGGTGTATAGAAAAGAGTTTGTGTATGATAATCATTCACAAACTGACCTGATATGCCACTACTACTTTTATAGACAAACGTATCATGGTAATACTATGAATTTGGCTCAAACATAATGCAGTTGTTTCAAAGTTTGGGTGTTTTTGTAAATTCTATAGTACAGTATATCAGTTACCAAATGTGTAGTCTTTGGTACAAGATACTAAGATGTTCCTGCAAATAGGTTGGAGTATCATGCACATTATTTATACATTTCATTTTCAGAAGACGCCTAATAAATGAATGAATGAATTTGAGTTTATTATAAATCATATTTTCTTAAGTGTTATTTAAAATAGACACCATATTTAGTTTTAAGATTTTAATACACTTACTATGTATGTAAATTCTCTTTTAGAAATTAAATTGAACACTTATACCAAAAAATATGAGGTCTTTATTTTGACTTGGGCCTTTGTATCAGCACAGTGCTTTTGCTGTCAGAAATGATCACTGTATAATTATTAAAATATAATTAAATCGCTATAGTATTGTAGTTTGATCCTAACATTGTTTTACTTTGTGGAAAAAAATGGATGTGGTTTGTCATCATCACATGCAGTTTGAACTACTTTCCATATTGCTGCAGTTGTTAAAATGTCACATGCTTTTTCTTGAGCTTTGATAGTTTCTGGTTGTCTTAATTGATTTGACTCATTGATTTTTCTCTTTCAGCATTGCTGAGCGTTTCGGATAAGACTGGACTGGTGCAGTTTGCCAGGCGTCTGGTGTCAGTGGGTCTGTCATTAGTGGCATCAGGAGGAACCGCCAAAACACTCAGAGATGCTGGACTCGCAGTCAGGTCATGCATCTTTTACTACTGCATGTCTTCCAAATGTGTTAAGTCTAAGTGTGTTAAGTCTAAAAATGTCTTAAATTTCCAAAAACTAATCTTAAAAAGTCTTAAATTCCCTGAAATGTTGTGTTGTTTGTCTTAAATCATTTCAAACAGGCCTTCATTTTTCTTTGTCTACGTAAAACTACCCAATTGGGCCAACATCCATCCTATCAACAACAATACTATTGTTAAATTTTATTAACAAAAGTTTTATTTAATAAATGTCTTTATTGCTGTCTTTATTTTTGTGATATGTATTACGATATGAATAGTTTCAACTAGGGCTGGACCGATAAATGATATTTTATTGAATCGTGATAAAATTTGTCAATAACAATGATAAGCTCTGGCCTTTTTTACTCTATACTGATCTAAGACTATTACACAGCAAAAATGTGCAACAATGGGAATCTAAAAGTGTGTTGATATTAGAGATATACCAAATTTTCAGCCACTTAAAATTTATCGGCTGAAATGTTATGCCATTTAATGGACCCTCAATTTTTTTTCTGGCTTCAGTCATTGTTGGGGTACTCTTTTAAAATCTGGAAGCATTAGCAACTAGGCATGGGCCGGTCGAAGATTCTGACGCTATGATAACCTTGGATATAATTTCACGGTTTTACGGTATTTTACTTTTTTTCCTGTGAACCCAGTATATTTTATTTTGAGCAACATTTGAAATATTTTGGAACAGTAAACATGTCAGTCTAAATGAATTACTGACTTCTGCTGTCTTCATTAGTTTCAAAAACAGATTGTTTTACAGTTTTAAATCGCATCTTTTCTGCTGGAGATATTGTTGTCCTAAAAAACCCCCAAAAAAGTTAATAAAAAATTGTACACATACCTTAGTGAAACCTTGACTTTTCCAAACTGCGGTATACCTTGAAAACAGTTTTCATCCCATGCCTATTAACAATTTATGTCGAAATATAAATCATTACAGTTCAATATGGAAACAATTATCGAGATTGCAGTTTTGCCATATCGCCCAGCCCTAGTTTCAACATATGGCTTGAATAGCTCTATTTACAAAGAAATCATTCATTTAGATGGATTGGGGTGGTTTTGTAAGGGTGTAAATCATGTATAAAAAATAAATAACTACAATAAAGCAATGAAAAAAGTAGAATAAACAGTACTTTATGGTTTTCCGGAGAGTCAAACAGTATTAAGGTACAGAAACTTCATTAATTCAGTAAAAAAGTTACAAATGTTCTTTTTTGTGCCCAAATGCTTTAAACTCTCTTGAAAGGCTGTTAATACAAATGAGCAATTCTGTGCAAATGTCAATCTTGCCATGAAGTTTTCACCAAAATACCAAAACCATTTCTACTTTTTTTATTTTGTAAGCAAGTATTTTACACTACTTCAGAAATACTCCTAAAATGTCTCTGTCAGGGTTTTTAAACAATTTTATTTGATTTACCAAAGTTACACAAGTGGCAAGTGTCTGCGTCTTAATGTCTTAAATTTCCAAAAACTATTTTTTAGGTATTAAAGTCTTAAATTCACTGAAATATTGTGTTGTGGATCTTAAATCATTTTAAACAGGTACCCACTACTACCCAATTGGGCCAACATCCATCCTATCAACAACAATACTTTTGTTAAATCCTATTAACAAAATATTTTTATTTATTTATTTTCTTTACCAATAGAGTTTAATTATCTTCCTTAAAATAACATTTGTTTAAACCTGATGAAGACAATTAAAAATCCCTTTAAAAAATGGTGTAAGTCTGAAAAAGGCCTTAAAGTCTTAAATTTGACTTATATTTTGAAGTATAAATGAAGAAAATCAACTTATATATATATATATATATATATATATATATATATATATATATATACATATATATATATATATATATATATATATATATATATATACATATATATATATATATATATATATATATATATATATATATATACATATATATATATATATATATATATATATATATATATATATATATATATATATATATATATATATATACATATATATATATATACATATATATATATATATATATATATATATACATATATATATATACATATATATATATATATATATATATATATATATATATATATATATATATATATATATATATATATATATATATATATATATATATATATATATATACATATACATATATACATATATACATACAGGGTGATTTCAAAAAGAATACCAAAATTTTCAGGTTAATGTCACTTGAGTGTCTGGAGGAGGTCATATTGAACATCTATAAACTTGTTTACTACTAAAAAAAAAACGTTAAGTACTGATTAGTTACCCATCATCCATGTTTCTTTGATTAAATACAGATTTTCAAAGTTGTAGTGGTCTTTTTGAATCACCCTGTATATTTTTTTGTATTTTTGTTTATTTGCGTATTGTTTTATGCAAAAAAATGGTATGCATTTATTTACTCATTTATTTTTATTTATTTATTTATTTATTTGTTTGTTTATTGTTTTTGCAGGCTTCGTTCTTCATATTTTTTTACTGCAATATCCCAAAATGCATGATTGGAAACATAGCTGTTGTTGTTAAAAGTTCACTTGTATACTGTTACAAACTCATAAGTTTACGATTACTATTTCTTTTTAAATGTTTCATGTCCTTTCGTTTATTTAATGTAACCAAAAATGTGAATTAATATTGTTAAGTGGTATTGCCATTTAATATAAGTGTTTTCTATATCATTATATGTTATTTACATTACTCCAGTCAATCAGCATTGACTTTAATTAGATATATGATTTCTGCTACAGGGATGTATCCGAGCTCACCGGATTCCCTGAGATGCTCGGAGGCAGAGTTAAAACCCTTCATCCGGCTGTCCATGGTGGCATTTTGGCCAGACAAACTTCATCCGATAAGGCGGATATGGAAAAACTAGGGTTTAGTCTTGTCAGGTAATGCTTTGGTTTTTAAATTGAGGTCATTTTATTTCATGAGTGATTGTCTTGTGACAGGATGTAATCAGATTTTGTGGTGCTAACATGCTCTCAATTGGTTTTTTTGTTAGAAGCACAGACTCTGCATTGGTAATCTAATCACTGATAATTAAAATGGTGCTGCTGGGTTGTGACCAGATCCTCTTTGATCTCACTTTCTCAGCCAATCAGCAAACTTCTCTCTGATAGTCACATGAGTACTGTGAACTATAGTAGTATTTATGTAGTAATGCAAAGCTTGCAGTGTAGTTACTTGGTGTTATTTGTAGCCAATTAATCATTTTAACATTGCATCAGTAGATGGTAATGAAGTATTTAATGTTTCTGTTCTTCAAGAGTGGCCGTGTGCAACCTTTACCCGTTTGTGAAGACTGTTTCGTCCCCTGGTGTGACTGTAGAAGATGCTGTTGAGCAGATTGACATCGGTCTGTACACTGTTAAATTTCCATACCATTTTGATTCATGGTTTGGTCCCACTTTATATTAGGTGGCCTTAACTACTACGTACTTGCATAAATATAAATACAGTGTATTTTCTGTGTTCAGAAAATGTATTGCAGAACACTTCTGGTGCTCTTGAGATGGGATACTAGTGTGGTTGGGTACAGGTGTGGTGGTATGGGTAGGTTTAAGGGTGGGTGAAGGTTTAAGGGATGGTCAACAGAAATTACCAATGAAGAGTTCGGATGCAATAGCCTCTTTGTGCCGTCTTATCTTAAATTTCCATCTTGACTTAGCATTTTTCTCAGCCTTTTGTGTATGTTTTTTTTTTTCTTTCCACTTTTAAGACCATGAAAAGAGCTTATTCTTTGCCATAAAAGTCATATTACAAAAACATACACACAGGAGCCTGATAAAGTAAATTTTAGAAGAGAATTTCAGACGGCATTTAGAGGTTTTTGCGTCTGAACTCTTCAAATGTGAATAATTACAGATGTACAGGTATTTAATCAATCGTAAGTACAATATAAAACATGTATTTAAGCCAATAAGTACGTTGTTACAAATACAACAATAAATTTCAGTGTAAGTACACATTAGTTAAGGCCACCTAATCATTCAGAAATGACCTGTAATTTAATATTGAACATAATTAATGTTTAAGATATGAGTAATGAATTTCTGTAAACGTTTAAGCAGTATCTCGTGTATTACACTTTGTTTTAATGTACATGTTATAGTGTAATTGTACGTTTAGGTATAATAATGCAAGTAATTATGCAGTTAAGACTTATTAGGGTTAGGATTAGAGTTTGGTTTAAGGTTATTTTATGTAATTATTGAAATTTTCCTGTTACTACTATAATAAGTGCAGGAAACAAGTAACAAGGGCATTGTGGAATAAAGCACATTTATATTTTTCCTGGACAAATCCAGGACAAACCTTGTTATATACTGAAATGTGTATTTTAGTATTTATGTATAATGTCATCTTTAAAGGTTTTTATATATTATGCTGTGTTTTTTACTGCATTTTTAAATCAATTCAACTAATTTAAAAGTAATTCAACTGATTTATATGTCCATATGCTAAAGATGTAGTGAAGGAAGCTGAGGTGAAAGTACTATCATATAGTCAGTTTGTGTTGACCCTTATACTGAAATCCGTGTTTATTTTTTATTTATTTTTTTTTGGGGCGGTTTTCACCTTTATTAGATAGGACTAGGCATGGGCCGGTATAAGATTCTGACGGTATGATAACCTTGGATAAAAATATCACGGTTTCACGGTATCACGGTATTGTGATTACTGCTCTAAAATATATTCTTTTTAACTGTCTGGGTAAAAACTAAAAGTTTTTTCCCCTTTGAACACAATATATTTTATTTTGAGAAACATTTATAATATTTTGGAGCAGTAAACGTGCCAGGCTAAATAATGAAAATGAATCATTGACGTCTGCTGTCTTCATTAGTTTCAAAAACACAGATTTACTTACAATTTAAAATGGCGTCTTTGGATATCTTTTCTGCTGGAGATGCTGTTGTTAAAAAAATGTAAATAAAAAAAAATCTTACACATACCTTAGGAACGGTATTAGAAATTTTCTGGTCGCCGTGAGCACCGGAATGCATGTGTCGACGCACTAACCACTACACCACTGGCACCGACCCGTGTTTATTTTGATGTCTGAAAGCTTCTAACATTTATTTGAATGTTTTATTGTGAATTAATGCCTCCGAACTCCAAAACATCACTGTGGTTTGGCCCCATTGATCTTTGTTTTGCAGTTCAATCTGTTATTTTGCTTATGGACTTCACATGTCTTTTGAAGACACTTTCAGATATTTAACTTGAGTATTAATACGCAAACTCCCTGAGACACTGCAGTGATGCTTTGAAATTTCAGGTCTCGTATTTTATATAATATTTAATAATACATTTTAAGCTCAATTTTAGTTTATTAACGATAACACTGAAAAATGTATATATTTTTTAAATAAGTCATTATTTGTTTTTCTAAATGGCATCATTTTCAAGGAAAACAGATTTGGTTTTAAATCTAAATAATCTGATTTTAAACATCAGTCTAAACGTGAGAGAGGTTCTCCAGCTGACATGTTTCACCATTAATCCCACAATCATCTGTAGGTGGTGTTACTCTTCTTCGTGCGGCAGCTAAGAATCACGCTAGAGTGACCGTTGTCTGTGATCCATCCGACTATGATGTTGTGGCCAAGGAAATGGAGACCTCTGAAATCCACGACACCACAATGGAAACCCGCAAAACTCTCGCGCTTAAGGTAAACACGTGACTATTGTGATAAAGTTGTGCTGACCCGCTAACCTTTGTGGATGTATTTTAATATAAACACAATACTGACTTTTATTTTAAGCCTATTCACATTAAAGTCCACATGAACCAGAAGCGTCAACCGTTTTTATTTTCATATTGTGATGCAGTTTCTAGAGAAATGGATTATTAAATAAAAAAACAGTGGGCGTGGCTTGTTTTTCTACTGTGTGCTGATTGGATGTAGTAAAGTAGGCATTTCATTCAGAAAGATCGGGAAAAGGGTTTTAGAAGAGTTGATACAACCTAACAGACTCCTCCTCTTCACCTTTTCTGTTTGTTGTCAACTGAAGCCGCAGTCACACTAGAGTTTGAGTTTGCGAAATTCTGTCGTACGTCGCTGCGAAAAGGGGCGGGATGAAACGAGATGATTAGACATTAATAAAAGCAAGCGAATTGCTCCATGTTTTAAATTTCTGTCCAGAGAGGTCATGTTTTGATCCTGGATTGGTCTCACGCAGTCAAGTGATGCGATTTCGCAGGTCAGAGTTCACCAAGCTTGATTTTTGCACTGCAGCAAAATGCGAAACTCAACGCATGACCCTGCGTTTCCGGTCTGACGCATTTGCGTGCATATGAATGGAAGTCTATGGGGAGTAAAGTCCAGTGTGACCACGGCTTGACAGTCGGAGGGGCATGGCTAAGTATGTTAGCCACGCCCAATACCTCAGACAGACGTCATCTGAGAATTTGACTGAAAACAAACAGGAAATGCATTTTCAGATTTTAATTAAAGATTACAAGGGCAAACAATTAGTTTTTTCTTAATGACATGCACAGATGAATTGTTCACCACAACACCAGCAATGTGAGCTAACAAAATCAATATGGTTAGTTTTGATTTCATTTGTACTTTAAATGTAAAAGACATTCAGAAACCGACATTTCAGTGCATAGCCACACATGAGCATATTCTGCATTACTCAGTTCTGAGTTTTGTGGTAAACCATGTTCAGACTTGCTCAAAGGTTTGCTGTTAGCATTGTGCAATAGGTTTATTCACGTCTCCTTCATGCGTCTGAATGTGGTTCTATTCATTGATTTGCACGTTTAACTGTGTTGATAAACCCTTGAAACAAACACTATGGCTGAGATTTGTGCATGGATTTCTACTGTTGCAACAGCATGTCTCAAATATTTGCTGTAGATGAGGACGGCTGCAGTCAAAGTTCAGGCTTTGGAGCATTGATTGTTTTTATTTGAGATCTTATGAGAAATGTATCTGAAAAATATGTATTTTGTATTTGGAAACGCACATTTTGGGGTTTTATGGTCCTATAAATGTTCTGGGTGGTTTTGAAGTAGTGACCTATGGAGTGGTTTATGAGTTATGGTGCGCATAGAAAAGAAATAATACAGTGATCAAGTTTCCTAAATTAAATTAATTAGTGTATACGTTTAAAAACGTTAAAAAACAACAACACTCAATGTAGATAAGTTGTCAGAATATATTTAAATCTCAGTTTTGAATACTATTCAATACTGTTCAAAGGTTTGGTGTTAGTAATTAATATTTTTTAAATATTGAAAAAAAAAAAGTTTACTTTTGTTCACCAAAACCAAAAATATGAATTATTATAATTAAATAGCGTTACCTAAGGCTGGGCCGATAAAACGGTATCGATATTTATTGACCGATCACCAGTGACTACGTTTACATGGACACCAATAATTCGATTGTAATGCGATTAAGACAATACTCTGATTAAGAGTCTACCCTGTAAACAGCGAATTATTTATTTATTTTAAAAAAAATTTTTTTTATTGATTTAATCAAATTAAGGTCATAATCAAACTAAAGCAAAATCGAATTAAGACGTGGAGTATGCCGATTTTAGTCTCATTATTGAGGTGCAGTACAGGCATGTAAACACCTTAATCAAACTATTACCGACATGTGGGACTTTAAGCTGCTTTTTGTGACAGGGTTGTCCACAAACACACACACACACACACACACACACACACACACGCAAGGCTGATTGACACTCTTTGCACCTACCGAGTCAGCGCAGACCACAGACACCTGCATTGTGAAATGCGGAGGTTTTTTTTTTTTTTTTTTCCATTCAGCATGCGGTATGAACTTCCATTAAAACAACACTTCCAGCAGTTCATAGTTGCATCCAATATGTCGTTTGTCACGGTGGGCATGCATGAAATGTTCGTGAATGAAAGTGAAAGTCGACAAATTAAAAATGAAACACCCGAAATTGCATGAAACTCCGGAGGAAATGCGGATAGCGCGGTGACTCAATGACATTAATCAAATTATGTGCTATAACATGTAAAACCGGATCATGAAAGTAACACTCAAAAAGCAACTCATGTAAACACCTTAGTCTTATTATTCTCTTAATTGCATTTAAAGCAAATACTTTGATTAATGATGTCCATGTAAACGTAGTCACTGTCAATAACGATTAAAAAAAAGTTTGCTATGAGCGATTTATAGTTTGATTAAAATGTGGCTGCTAAGCGTGTGCCTTGAAAGGAATGCCACAAAGCTTGGGGTTATTTCCAATCGAGGCGCACGGCTTGGCGCGACGCGCATTTTCCAGGTGCTCCTAGTTGAAAACATTTCAGAATGCTGCGTGCGCACCTCAAATGCCAACTGACCCAGCTAGGACTCGAACAAGTAACCTTAGCAAGAAACATTTGATTATGTTATTAATGCTAAAAAAAGGTTGTGCTGTTTCATATTTTAGCATTATTTTCAGGATTGATATCATGAATATTAAGTGTTTCTCTTTGTTGTATTCGCTACTCGTCTCTCTAGACCAGTGTTTCCCAACCCTGTTCCTGAAGCCACACCAACAGTACACATTTTCAACCTCTTCCTAATAAAACACACCTGAATCAACTCATCAGAACATTAAAAGGGTCTCCAAAATCTGAGGTTAATGGGTCAGATAAGGGAGACATCAAAAATATGTACTGTTGGTGTGCCTTTAGGAAGAGGGTTGGCAAACACTGCTCTAGACATCTACTGTATATCGGTCATTAGTGAACCCACCAATTGTCTTAGAGTTTTTTTATTTATTTATTTATTTATTTAGAGCTCTAATTTCAGACCACAGGTACTTATAAGTTATCATTTAAGTGTATGATTTTATATTTGTATAACTCAGGCCTTCACGCACACCGCTCAGTACGACGAGGCCATCTCTGATTACTTCAGACGTGAATACAGTCGAGATGTTTCCCAGCTTCCTCTGCGTTATGGGATGAACCCGCATCAAGCACCAGCTCAGCTCTACACTACACGACCAGCACTTCCGCTCACAGGTGAATAAGCCCACACATGCTAACATCAGAGAGCCATTCAACCACAAATAGGTTTTTATTAATAGGAATGTTTGTCTTTCAGTGCTGAATGGATCTCCAGGCTTCATAAACCTGTGTGATGCTCTGAACGCCTGGCAGCTGGTCAGAGAGTTGAAGAAGGCTCTCGGTTTGCCAGCCGCCACTTCATTTAAACACGTCAGTCCTGCAGGTATGAACACAATCATGCTCCAAGGATGACCATAAGAGTTCATCCACATTAAGACTGACATTTTTGTATACATCCTTGCATTTGATTCTGGTTGCAGTCATAGATTTGCATGTTTAGCTGTTGATCTCTCTTAAAAACAACCAGTATCCGGGTTTCCATCCTAAATTGAAGCAAATCTTTCACAAAAGTAGTTGAGAATTGAGTGCGTTTCCATCAAGTTGGTAGAGCAGCTTAGGGCTCGTTTCCAGTGAGTAGTACAGTATGGTACGGGTCGGTATGGGTCACCTTTATCAGGCTTGCGTTTCCACTGCTAAAAGGGTACCAATGGTACTTTTTTGGTGGGCGTGGTGTACGACAAAGTTTCAGACAACGTCATTTTCGCTCGAGGAAATGTCTACAGTAAAGCTGTACGGGTCGCTCACATATCATATGAGAAGCACTTCTCCCAAAACGGATGCTTTAAACACATAAATGCTTCTGTATAAATGTTTATTACTAACTTTTCTATGAACGTAATTTGATTATAACTGCAGATCAATGACAGTGCGAAATGGCCTACTGTAATGTCTGTAATTATATACAATAAATAAATGCAACATATATAAACACATACAGACCCTTACAGTCTCCGATATGATACCACTTACAGATAAACTACATACAGCATACATTTAGTCCTTACTTGGGTTCAAAAACAACACACTACATAGCCCAGTCAGTGCAAACCTCTCATATGTGTCTTTAACAGAGGCTACACTGAGGATTGATTAGAGAGTCATTCCGAGTTCATAATAGTCCAAAAGGTGATGATAATAGGTAAACATGGCAGTTTGTTCATGTTTTGCTGCTATATGTATATATTATTACGGTGTAATCTCTCGGCTGTGTATTTAAGATGGCGGTTCCTTTGTTTTCATTTTGACTTGGTGCGCGAGCGAATGACGCATCTCTGTAAACCAATAGCGTTCAGCTGCCCATCTAGCTCTGCCTTTTGGTACCCTTGGTACCCCTTGCAAAGGGTGCCGAAAAAGTGGTTCGGTACGCCTTTTGACCGTGGAAACGGCCATAAACGCGAACCGTATCACTCAGTGGAAAGGGTCATTAGTGTAGAATTGGTAACCTAGCAACTAGCAGTAAACAAGGCATAGATGTATACATTAGATGTCGCCTACCCTGCTGTTGTCTATTAGAAGGAATGCGTCAATAGAGCTGCCATTTTAGTACAGGGTAGCGCTCCTTTGAAATGAATGCGGGACCAAGGTGCAGTGGAGGACTGTGGCCATCCAAAGCCAGAGATATACACATATACACATGTATCTATGATCGGGAGTTTTCCCGGTGGTCAGTATGCAAATATTTTTTTTTAAATTACGAAAATTATTATTTTACATCACTTTTCTATATTAATGGATGAGTGACCGCACGGGCATTACTGACAAAGAGCGTGTTTGTGTGCATGGAAATGTATTATCCTCCTTCCCTGTTTAATTTGATTAAATCCGTGTCCTGAAACGCACCCCCTCTCCTGCTTTTACTTTCTGACGGAGGGAGCGATTCCTTTGTGAATCTCGTTATGAACGACTCGTTCACTTAGCCGACAATAATACAAGTTTCTAGCACCACAGCATCTTGTTGTTATATATTTTATAACATTGTTTGCTTATTTTATTCAACAAAACTTGCATAAGCCTAGAATTTAGTGTGAGTTGGTGCTCCTTTGCCTTATGGTTAATGCAGTAGTGACTGTATTATCATCAATAACGTTACTTAAGCACAAAAGTTCATAACATACAAAAACGTAAAAAACGAAATCTTACCTATGAAATGTTCTGCCTTTGTGCTTTGTTTTCTTTGTTTGCTCGTTACTATACCTGTACACAGCGCTAAAGTCCAGCATCTTCACATTGGCACACTGTCTTGTCTAGTGCGGTTGAATGACATTTGTCCTGGGAGCACTGTATAAATGTGGCGGCGCTATTCACACATGCTCAGGGTGCCTATGTGATATCTAGTGTATATATCTATGTAAACCTTCCCAGAGATGGGTTGCGGCTGGAAGGGCATCCGCTGCGTAAAATCGTGCTGGATAAGTTGGCGGTTCATTCCGCTGTGGCGACCCCGGATTAATAAAGGGACTAAGCCGACAAGAAAATGAATGAATGAATATCTATGTAAACAAGGTAAGCATAATAGAAACAGCTGATTAGACATGTGGGTTTAATGTTCGCCATGTCAGTTTTTTTTTGCAAATACATTTTCATCTCCCATTATTCAAAACCACCCCAATTGTGTATAAACTTTTATTGCAAATTCATTTGAAATTTGGGAATAAATGTGCATTAACACAGGATAATGGAATCCCGCTAATAAATGTGCACATCAAGAAAAGATAAGCAGAATATGAGGTACAAAGTCCCTTTAAGGCAAGTCATTTCACTTGGCAGCCATCTCTGAAACGCCTCTCGGGCACTATGCTCGGGCATTCTGTCTGAATGAGGAAACATCAAATTCTCCAAAACTGTTTGCCAAGCTTAAGATTACATTACATATTTGGAATCACCAATAAAATTAAACAGCAACCGTCGCATCAGTTTAATTTCTAAACGTTCGAATCAAACAAAATCGGCATATTTTCAGGTTGCCCAAGCTAATGCGCATGCACACTCTAAAGGAACGAGATCACAACACCAACCTCATTTACAGCCGTTCTACACATTATCATCCTCTGAATAATGATCGTCAGATTGCGCTGCTCTTCAGAAGTAATCCACAGCATGGTCTTGATGGTGAATCTCCTCCAGAAATGACAACAGCTCTGTTTACTAGTTTGTAGGCGTTTGAGTAGTTGCTGTCATGTGATGTGCGTTTGGGCAGGACGGACTGTACCTCGCGTTCGTTTCATACAGATTACAAAACTAAAAAAAATAAAAATTGTTTTCAAGTGTAGTTGGTTCATTTAAAAGCACAGGTTTCAAGCTTTATTTGGACATATTTCTTATGTCTGAGAAGCAAGTATCTGCTGAGATTCCAGTGCGTTTATTGACCACCAAACTGTCGTAAAAGCAGACGCCTGGTCCAACCTTTTCCCCGGAGAAACGTCAGTCTATACCGATTGATGATTGGCTACTGTTCTAGTGGGCAGGGCTTTATTCGCCATATTGACCATGAAGCTGCAGTCACACTAGAGTTTTAGCTTGCGAAATTCTGTTGTACGGCGCTGCAAAAAGGGGCGGGATTAAACAAGATTTTTAGACTTTTAAAAAAGTAAGCGATTGGTCCATGTTTTAAATTTCTGTCCAGAGAAGTCATGTTTTGATCCTCGATTTGTCTCACGTAGTCAAGTGATTTCATTTCGCAGGTCAGAGTTCACCAAGCTTGAACTTTGCAACGCAGCGAACTGCGAAACTTGTCGCACGAGCTGTGTTTCCAGTCTGATGCATTCGCGTGCGTATGAATGGAATTCTATCGGGAGAAAAGTCCAGTGTGACTGCAGTGTAGGGATTATTTACAGTTTTAACCCAAAGAATGACCAGTCTGTCAGATGAAGAAGAGCCAGAGTCGGAGATTCAAATAAATAAATGAAGTTTACTGAAGACAGTTTGCAGTTTCATCAGCAGAAGCCAGCTTCAACACTCGCAATCAGTTCCTAGACCGCTCTGCTTACAATCACAAATCAATAACATTTATACTCTCACATAACGTCGTTAACTGCGTCATACATATAGGGGTTCTAACCTGATTGGTTAAAACACAGATAGACTAGGAAAATTTCCACATGGGTGCCGCTCCACCTCCTGTCTGTATGCAGACTCGTCACCGTTCCGGATGAGGCCGATAACAGTAATGTCATCAGCAAACTTCAAGAGCTTAATGGAGGGGTCTTTTGCGGTGCAGTCGTTGGTGTACAGGGAGAAGAGCAGTGGGGAGAGAACGCATCCCTGGGGTGCACTAGTGCTGATGGTGCGGCTGTCAGATGTGATTTTGCCCATTCTGACTAGCTGTTGTCTATCTGTCAGAAAGCTGGTGATCCATTGACGGACAGAGCTGGGGACAGAAATGCTCAGTTCTTTACTGTTAGAAATAAATACACAGATATTTAGAAAACGTCAGAGTGTTATAGATATGTTAGTTTTATATTAAAGAGTTATTAAATTACAAAAATTAAAAACTCTCTGTGTATCTTTCCACTTGAACCCTGCAGATGAGCGATTGATCTGCTGATGCATCAGCTGACTGACGATGTTTTTAAATGCTCCCTTGAAAGCTTGAAACGCTGTCAGTGATGTCATCAGCACACAAGCAGCCAATAGTGTTCAGCTTTTTTCTGACGACTCCTTCCTCGATTTCATTGGCTGTGGTTTGGTAGCTTGACTGAGCTGTTGGGGAACGAGTTGTTGTCAGATCATGTAGTGTGTGACCCCCCTCTTGTGGATCATTTACGTAGTGTCACGTAGTGTGAACCCCACAGCGATTTAAAAGACACAAAATCAAGTCATGTAGTGTGAATGTCACCGCGATCTGCCGATGTTTAAAGTAATGTAGTGTGAACTAGGCTTAAGAGTGTTGAAGCAGGGTTAAAACTAAACTGCAGAGCTGCGGCCCTTCAGGAACTGGCTTTGACATCAGTGGCTTATACGGTGGCTCTGAATTGTCAAAGTACATCTCTAAATACTTACTTTGGAAAACTCAAAATAAAAAATATATATATTTTTTTTTTGTCACAGACAAACGTTTGGGGGTAAATGTGATTGACAAAAGATGTGATTGCATTAATTTTGGAATGTGCAGGCCTCAATTTATGTCTTGCAGAAAATAAGAAACTTCTGAAATAAATGTTTCAGGAGCTGCTGTTGGCGTCCCGTTGAGTGAAGGCGAGGCCAAAGTGTGTATGGTGAATGACATGCTGCAGGATCTCACTCCTCTCGCCACTGCGTACGCCAGAGCCAGAGGTCAAACATCTCTCCACACTTCATTTTCTATGATTAATAGTGAAACGTATTAATCAACAGGCATGACTCTCACTGTTTAGCATGATTAGGCTTAAAAAAAAAACTGAATGTCTTGTAGGGTCTGACAGAATGTCTTCCTTTGGAGACTTCATCGCTTTGTCTGATGTCTGTGATGTGCCCACTGCCAAGATCATCTCCAGAGAGGTCAGCTTTTATTTAGGTCACATTGAAGAGTTTGTATTCTCACAAAGAAAGTGTCACTAAAACGAACAAATGCCTCCAAATCCGATTATAATGTAGCGTTACTCCAAACACAAAAGGATTTTATTATTCTGCATTATTAAATATTACAATATCAAGTTCAATATGAGACTAAGGATTTCATTGGTCATAATGTTGAAGCACAACCCTGTGGTCAGTTCATATTATTTAGATAGTTGAAAAATGTTTGGTATTGGTAATGGTATTGCAACATTTTTAGCAAAGTGACACCAGGAAAAATGTTAGCATTTATTTAATTAATGTATTCATTTGTTTGTTGATTTTAATTGTATATTTATTATTGAAATGTTCTTGCCATGAAAATATACTTGGTTGCTGACATAGCATTAAATAAAAAATACATTACGTTATGGTTTTGCATTTGAAGTTATTAGTTAAATTCACATTTATAATTCTGACATTTACATTTCTTTCTTGATAAAAAATCTCCTTTTCTGAAGGTCTAAAAATTGCCACTTTGCCCATTTTCCTGTAGGTGTCTGATGGTATTGTTGCTCCTGGTTATGAAGAGGATGCGCTGCGAATTCTGTCTAAAAAGAAGAATGGAAACTATTGTGTTCTTAAGGTACACGCATGCTTGTGGATTGGTTGAAGAGATGATGGATTTGATTTTTGTTTGAATGTGTATATATTTTTAAAAAATACTTGCCCTGTATTGGAAAAGCTGAATTTTCAGTGTCATTACTTTTAACCTTTGGTGTAATATAATTGCTCAGAAATCTGCAATTTGATGCAATCTAACATGCTGGTTTGATTAATTCTTGATTTTAATTCTTATGGGAACATTTATAAAATGTTATTAAGATATTAACTAACAGCCAGACACAGGAAAAGTTTCTTTCCTCAGGCCATCTACCTCATGAACCGTTAAATATTCTCCTACTGTGCAATAAACATGTGCAATACTTTCTCATACACACTTGTACACAGCACCTTATAACAATATACAGGGAGTGCAGAATTATTAGGCAAGTTGTATTTTTGAGGATTAATTTTATTATTGAACAACAACCATGTTCTCAATGAACCCAAAAAACTCATTAATATCAAAGCTGAATATTTTTGGAAGTAGTTTTTAGTTTGTTTTTAGTTTGAGCTATTTCAGGAGGATATCTGTGTGTGCAGGTGACTATTACTGTGCAGAATTATTAGGCAACTTAACAAAAAACAAATATATACCCATTTCAATGATTTATTTTCACCAGTGAAACCAATATAACATCTCAACATTCACAAATATACATTTCTGACATTCAAAAACAAAGCAAAAACAAATCAGTGACCAATATAGCCAGCTTTCTTTGCAAGGACACTCAAAAGCCTGCCATCCATGGATTCTGTCAGTGTTTTGATCTGTTCACCATCAACATTGCGTGCAGCAGCAACCACAGCCTCCCAGACACTGTTCAGAGAGGTGTACTGTTTTCCCTCCTTGTAAATCTCACATTTGATGATGGACCACAGGTTCTCTATGGGGTTCAGATCAGGTGAACAAGGAGGCCATGTCATTAGTTTTTCTTCTTTTAGACCCTTTCTTGCCAGCCACGCTGTGGAGTACTTGGACGCGTGTGATGGAGCATTGTCCTGCATGAAAATGATGTTTTTCTTGAAGGATGCAGACTTCTTCCTGTACCACTGCTTGAAGGTGACTTCCAGAAACTGGCAGTAGGACTGGGAGTTGAGCTTGACTCCATCCTCAACGCGAAAAGGCCCCACAAGCTCATCTTTGATGATACCAGCCCAAACCAGTACTCCACCTCCACCTTGCTGGCGTCTGAGTCGGACTGGAGCTCTCTGCCCTTTACCGATCCAGCCACGGGCCCATCAAGACTCACTCTCATTTCATCAGTTCATCAGCGTGGTTTTTCCACACGCTTCTTGCGACCCTGTTGACTATTTTGAATGAAACGCTTGATTGTTCGATGATCACGCTTCAGAAGCTTGGCAATTTTAAGAGTGCTGCATCCCTCTGCAAGATATCTCACTATTTTTGATTTTTCGGAGTCTGTCAAGTCCTTCTTTTGACCCATTTTGCCAAAGGAAGTTGCCTAATAATTATGCACACCTGATATAGGGTGTTGATGTGTTGAGAGGATGATGTGGTCAAAATACTAATAATTTCCCTAATAATTCTGCACTGCCTGTACAATGCAATACTTTCTCCATTCGCATTGGTACACAGCACCTTATAACCTGTATATTTGCAACGTATCTGTACATACAACTCAACATCCAGATATTTTTGACTTACTGCATCTCTGTTTAATGTTTATCGCCTTTTTCTTTTCTCATCTTTAGTTGTGTGTTGTCACTTGTCACTTTATGTACACTGGAAGCTTCTGTTGCCAAAACAAAATCCTTGTGTGTGTGAAGCACACTT
Organism: Danio kyathit; assembly: GCA_903798195.1. NCBI lineage: Eukaryota > Metazoa > Chordata > Actinopteri > Cypriniformes > Danionidae > Danio > Danio kyathit. The sequence goes on from LR812519.1 coordinate 9,582,832, forward strand.
GGCAATAAAACTGATTCTGATTCTGAAGTTAAAAGAATTCTTTGCATAAAAATGTTCAACAACAGTATAAAGGCTAATGTCAATTTTCAATTGAATGCAGCGTTTTTAAAATAAGTGTTAATATTTTTATTAGTGGGACTTTTAAATATCAATCCTTAAACTGTTTAAATATGCTTTTTCTTTTTTGTGGGTCTTCCTCCTACAAATTATCCTGAAGACCATGTACTTAAACATGACTGTAAGCCTTCATGGTATTTTTATTATTATTATTATATATAGATGGATCCTGAGTATGAACCTGATGAAGAAGAGGTGAGGGTGCTTTTTGGTTTGCATCTCAAGCAGAAGAGGAATGGAGCAGTCATTGATAAAGAGCTCTTCCGCAACATTGTGTCAAAGGGAAAGGTAAGAAAAGCCACTACCGATGTTACATTTCCATTATAAAGGGGTCCTATTGTGCTCTTTCTACCACAGTAGTCAACATTTGAAGTGGTTCATCACCTTTCATCAAAGTCGTTCTAAAACCATTAAACAGCACCCGTTCTATAGTTTTAGGACAATTTTGAAAATCTTTTTTTGATTGACTTTGAATGTTGACTACTGTAGATGTCATAAGTCTATAACGTCCCCAAAATGTGTCTGAATTTTGAGCTTGGAGATCACTTTATACCATGCTGTAAATTACACTTTTGAGTTCAAGAAAAACAACGTTGTTGTTGTTAAGCTACTGCTCGCTACTCCCTTTCCAGAAGTGGGTGGAGATTTTACATCTTGTCCCTCAATACTCCAACAGCAGCAAACAAAACATCTGCATATATTATGAAGCCTAGTCAGCTTAAAGTCCTGATAAATGGTTTTAGTTATGCTTTGCAACTTTACAGATGTATATACACACAATGCTCAGCATAAAGAAGTACATCACATTTTGTAAACGAATGTTTTTATCCATTTCTCAGTGAAAAAAGTTAATATATTTTGGTGCATTTGAACAGAACAGATTCATTCAACCAGGGGTCATCAAACTTGTTCCTGGAGGTCTGGTGTCCTGCAGATTTTAGCTCCAACCCTAATCAAACACACCTGAACAAGCTAATCAAGGTCTTACAGGTATACTTGAAACATCCAGGCAGGTGTGTTGAGGCAAGTTGGAGCTAAACCCTGCAGGTGCACCGGCGCTCCAGGACCGAGATTGGTGACCCCTGCATTAAACGGATAAATTTATTAAAATCATATATTAGTCACCAAACATCTTTAGGAATAGAAAGAATATACAAATAAATGTATTTGAAATATTGCAAAAAAGCTGCCAAATTTTCCAAAATTGTATATATATATTTGTTTCTCTTGATTTTTGCCGCATTTTTATTTATTCCTTATTTAATATTTTTTTCCCTAACATAAATTTGAGCTACAGATTTTTGGACCATTACTGTAATTTATTTTGTTAGATTAACTCCAGATTTGACTTCAGTACTTACTAATGTAATGTGTATAATATTGTACAGCATCCTATAGAGAGAGAGAAAAAAAATGTGTGTGTGTGTGTGTGTACAGGGAGTGCAGAATTATTAGGCAAGTTGTATTTTTGAGGATTAAGTTTATTATTGAACAACAACCGTGTTCTCAGTGAACCCAAAAAACTCATTAATATCAAAGCTGAATATTTTTGGAAGTAGTTTTTAGTTTGAGCTATTTTAGGAGGATATCTGTGTGCAGGTGACTATTACTGTGCAGAATTATTAGGCAACTTAACAAAAAACAAATATATACTCATTTCAATGATTTATTTTCACCAGTGAAACCAATATAACATCTCAACATTCACAAATATACATTTCTGACATTCAAAAACAAAACAAAAACAAATCAGTGACCAATATAGCCAGCTTTCTTTGCAAGGACACTCAAAAGCCTGCCATCCATGGATTCTGTCAGTGTTTTGATCTGTTCACCATCAACATTGCGTGCAGCAGCAACCACAGCCTCCCAGACACTGTTCAGAGAGGTGTACTGTTTTCCCTCCTTGTAAATTTCACATTTGATGATGGACCACAGGTTCTCTATGGGGTTCAGGTCAGGTGAACAAGGAGGCCATGTCATTAGTTTTTCTTCTTTTAGACCCTTTCTTGCCAGCCACGCTGTGGAGTACTTGGATGCGTGTGATGGAGCATTGTCCTGCATGAAAATCATGTTTTTCTTGAAGGATGCAGACTTCTTCCTGTACCACTGCTTGAAGGTGACTTCCAGAAACTGGCAGAAGGACTGGGAGTTGAGCTTGACTCCATCCTCAACCCGAAAAGGCCCCACAAGCTCATCTTTGATGATACCAGCCCAAACCAGTACTCCACCTCCACCTTGAGGTGGGACTGGAGTTCTCTGCCCTTTACCGATCCAGCCACGGGCCCATCAAGACTCACTCTCATTTCATCAGTCCATGAAACCTTAGAAAAATCAGTCTTGAGATATTTCTTGGACAAGTCTTGACGTTTCAGCTTGTGTGTCTTGTTCAGTGGTGGTCGTTTTTCAGCCTTTCTTACCTTGGCCATGTCTCTGAGTATTGCACACCTTGTGCTTTTGGGCACTCCAGTGATGTTGCAGCTCTGAAATATGCAAAACTGGTGGGAAGTGGCATCTTGGCAGCTGCACGCTTGACTTTTCTCAGTTCATGGGCAGTTATTTTGCGCCTTGGTTTTTCCACACGCTTGCGACCCTCTTGACTATTTTGAATGAAACGCTTGATTGTTCGATGATCACGCTTCAGAAGCTTGGCAATTTTAAGAGTGCTGCATCCCTCTGCAAGATATCTCACTATTTTTGACTTTTCGGAGCCTGTCAAGTCCTTCTTTTGACCCATTTTGCCAAAGGAAAGGAAGTTGCCTAATATAGGGTGTTGATGTCATTAGACCACACCCCTTCTCATTACAGAGATTCACATCACCTAATATGCTTAATTGGTAGTAGCCTTTCGAGCCTATACAGCTTGGAGTAAGACAACATGCATAAAGAGGATGATGTGGTCAAAAGACTCATTTTCCTAATAATTTTGCAGTCCCTGTATATATATGTGTGTGTGTGTGTATGCATGTATGCATGCATGCATGTATGTATGTATGTATGTATGTATGTATGTATGTATGTATGTATATGTGTATGTATGTGTGTATGTGTGTATATATAATATATATATATATATATATGTGTGTGTGTGTGTATATATATATATATATATATATATATATATATATATATATATATATATATATATATATATATATATATACATATATACACACACACACACACACACACACACACACACATATATATTAGTCCAATAGGTCCTGTTTATTGAGGCAATTTGTAAAGTTTTTCTTTTTTTTTTTTTATTAACTTGATTGTGATTGGTGGGTTTTATTCATGTCATGATGTTATTGTGTTAATATATGAGGGATCTTATAACACAGATGATGTGATTTTTGTGTTATTAAAGCTGTCTGAGAGTGCTCTGCGAGACCTCATCGTCGCCTCCATCGCTGTAAAGTACACCCAGTCTAACTCTGTGTGTTATGCTAAAGATGGGCAGGTAAACGCATATAAGCAAATTGCATTTAAAGCTTGCAAGTGTTTGAAAATGCAGGATAACTATATATTTTTTGTTAGGTGATTGGCATCGGCGCTGGGCAGCAGTCCCGTATCCACTGCACCCGGCTGGCAGGAGACAAGGCTGATAACTGGTGGCTCAGACACCATCCAGGAGTGCTCAGTATGAGGTTTCGCAGCGGAGTGAAGCGCGCAGAGATGGCTAATGCTATTGATCAGTATGTCAGTGGCACAATTGGAGAGGTAGTCTATTCAAACATTGGTCATTTGAACTAGTCATACAGGCATACGGATGTTACTTAGCTGCTTTAGGATTGTCTGCTACCATACTTTCATAAGTAGCAACTAGGGCTGGGCGATTATGGCAAAAAAAAAAATCTCTTTTTTTTTTTTTTTTTCATAAAGTTTGACCGATTCACGATTTCGATTTCGATTTTTTTATTTATTTTTTTATAAAAAAATTTTTACTGTGTAACTACCTTACCAGCTTACCTTGTTCATTTAAATTTAAATAAATGCTGAAACTAGTTTTTTTCATGCTCACTTGTAAACGAAAAGCAATAGTGTGACTAAACGCGGTTATGGCACTCTCTCATATAGGGATGCTAAACATAGCTACAATAGAAGTCACAGCAGGTCATATGTTGTGCAGCTTTGGTCAAATTTTGTTGAAAATGACCAAAATGTAACGTGAAGATTAAAAAGGATTGGAGGGGAAATAAATATTTCAAATATCTGTCCATAACAGAAAAATAAACAATGATAATGCAACAATAGTTTATCTGTATTAGTGGCATGGCAGAAATATATATTTGGACAGGCCTTGTCAAAGTGAGCGGGCACTTTCACTAATAAAAAATATAGCACTTAAATGATTTCATAACAATCAATAAAATAACAGCGGTTTTATATCAAAAGTTGGTAATGATATAAAATATACTACATTTTGATGGTAAAATATAACCATTTAAACGATTTCAGTATTTAAACATTAAATAACGAATGCATCAAGTTAAATATAAAAAAACAAATGAAACAACACATAGCATATCAGGATATAAAGGACTATATTTAGCAAAATGCTGCTCTTTTTATCTTTGTAATTTTATAGTTTTATTTTTGCTATTTTAATTATTTTTTGTCTTCATAAATAACTAACGAGCTGTAGACAAATGTATGCTTGACGTTTTAGAAAATATTTGTGCGTAGCTCCACCACCCAGTATATATTAAAGATCACCGTGAACAAAAAAAAAAAAAAAAACCCACAGAAACCTGTTACATATCTATCTATATTTAAATGTCTATCTTATATTTAACTGAATCGTGTAATGGCCTATAGCTGAAATGTTGGAAACATTTGTCGATATGTATTGATATTTTTTGGAGTAAAAACTGCCGACATTTAAGAATCCATATTTATTTTATTCATTCATTCATTTTACTTGTTTATTGGTGCATATATGGGTTATGATTTAATTCATACAGTACCGTCCTTCAGGTGGTGCGCGGGTATAATATACAAAACCAGCCATCTGGGCTTTGAACTAGGTGAAACTATTTCCTTGTGTGTGTGTGTGTGGAGCGATGGGTGCGCGGGCATAAGTGACTAAAAGTGACTCCCCTGTCGAGCCCGTCTCGCAGCTCGCGCGGAGAGGGAGAGGAGAGAGAGGGAGAGGGAGGGAGAGAGGGGAGGGAGGGAGGGAGAGAGGGGAGGGAGGGAGGGAGAGAGGGGAGGGAGGGGAGAGAGAGAGAGAGAGAGAGAGAGAGAGAGAGAGAGAGAGAGAGAGAGAGAGAGAGAGAGAGAGAGAGAGAGAGAGAGAGAGAGAGAGAGAGAGAGAGAGAGGAGAGGAGAGAGAGAGAGATAGAGAGAGGAGAGATAGGAGAAGAGAAGAGAGAGAGAGAGAGAGAGAGAGACGGCTGCGGGGACGCGAACAACAGCACGCGCGCGTGAAAATATTAGCGAAGCTGGCTAGTCCGCCCTGGCGCGCTTCCGCTAAATCAGCTGGTAGCTCATCAACAGAGCCGCGACGTCAACACACAGAATCAGCACAATTCAGCACGGTTGTCTAACAGTTTAGAACGGTTTGGCACGATAGTGGGAAAGTGGCTTTAATATTTTTATAAAAAAATCGCGATTTTTCGATTTTGTAAAAAATAAAATCGTCTTAAAACGTAAATTCGAAAAAATCGAAAAAATCGCCCAGCCCTAGTAGCAACAAAAACTACAGAACGTCTATTTTAATGACTTTAATGTAGAACATTGTAACCGTTTTGGATCCATCTCTCAGAAGCAGACGAGAAATGTGTGGATCATTTTCACCTCAAATGCAAAAAACAAATTCTAGAATAAAGTAGCAATGAGAATTTGGGTGCTTAACCCTTACGTCATACAAAAAGCTGTGTATTTTTGCATTTCACACCCATTTGGTCTCGAAGAACAGTTATTTTATAAAACCTAATGTTTTTCAACTAATTGATGCATGGATGCAAATATTTTAGGTTTTTGGATATTACACTTTTTAAAAATTATTATTATTATTATTATTATTATTATTATTATTATTATTTGTGCATTCATTTTCTTTTCGGCTTAGTCCCTTTATTAATCTGGGGTCGCCACAGCGGTATGAACCGCCAACTTATCCAGCACGTTTTACGCAGCGGATGCCCTTCCAGCGGCAACCCATCTCTGGGAAACATCCACACACACCCATTCACACAAATGCACTACAGACAATTTAGCTTACCCAATTCACCTGTACCGCATGTCTGAGCCCTGAGCTCATAAGATCCTCGTGCCCGGGGCTCCCTCCCATTTGCAGGGTGAGAGGGGAGTTTGAGCTCAGGTAGATCTTGAGAACTCCCGCCTTATTTAGGGCTAATGACAAATTAGGAATTGCTATATAGAGATATACTGCTGGTTAAGAGCTCGACTGTAACCCGTGGGAAACCCATGCAAGCATGGGGAGAACATGTAAGCTTCGCACAGAAACGACAATTGGCCTGTTAAGGATTTGGACCAGTGACATTCTTGCTGTGAGGCAACAGTGCTAACCACTGGGCCACCATGCCACCCTATAAAGAAAAAGGTGGAGGAGTAGGGGTGGAAGAGGGGATTCTTTAAGGTGTAGATAACTAATGTAAGAAACTCTGGTTGTTTAAAGTGAGTTAGGAATCATCTGATTGGTGAATCATGCGTCAGTTAATGCAGGACCAGTCGTGATCAATCAGAACACGTGCTAAATTTATGAAACATGCATTTTTAACCATTACGAATATGTTCGATGTCATCAAGTGTGTTATATGCATACATGGATACATTTATCAATAAAATATTACTTCACAGATAATTTAAAGTATATTTACCAACTTATGGTACTGCATAAAACCCCAGGTCCAAAATGATCCAAGCACATTTATCGATAATCATCTTTAATGGTTAAAAGTATAATAATAATTATAATTATAATAGTATCCTAAATATTGAGGGTCTGAAAGTCTATGCAAATTTAATTATTTTACACTCATATTTCTTTCAGACTAAAATACATAATGACAGTTAAATATCAAATAGTTTGATTACATGTATTAAAATTATTTTACTACATTTTTATATATCGTGTAAAATTTTAATCAATTTCTGAGCTTCAGTTACAAGTCCCCTTTATCTTCAGCATCATAGTACGTTTTTTATTTCTGCACCACGGTGTTCTTCTGACGATGAGCTAATCTATATTTGTTTGAACGTCAGGGTCCAGATAAGGAGGTCTGGAAGGGTCTGTTTGAGGAGGTTCCTGAGCCTCTGTCAGAGGTGGAGAAGAAGAACTGGATCAGTTCTCTGCAGGCTGTGGCCCTAAGCTCTGATGCTTTCTTCCCCTTCAGGGACAATGTTGACCGTGCCAAACAGGTAAACACTTTTAAAGGGTCACCAAGCAGTCATTACTTCCTGTTCATGCGTCTTATCCCTGCTGCTTTATGCACACTTGTATCATTCCTTATAGCATCAAAAAGATTTGTTATTCATTCTGTCCATGTATTCTTAAAAAGGATAGTTCACCTGAGAATAAAAAAGTACTCTCTATTTACTCATCCTCAGGTCGTTCCAAAGTTTCTATTGATCACAAACTAAGATATTTTGAAGAATGTTGGTAACTGGTATCCATTGACATCAATAGTTTAGAACAGGGGTTCTCAATCTCAGTCCTGGAGGTCTGGTGTCCTGCAGATTTTAGCTCCAACCCTAATCAGACACACCTGGGCTAGCTAATCAAGCTCTTACTAAGCTTTCTGGAAACATCCTTGCAGGTGTGTTGAGGCAAGTTGTAGCTAAAATCTGCAGGACACCGGACCTCCAGGACTGAGTTTGAGAACCCCTGGTTTAGAATATAGCTATATTCATGCTAGCGGTCCCGGGTTCAAATCCTGGACGAGCCCCCAGTTTTTTACGACCCTGATGAGTTTGTATTATTTTTGGTAAACCTAATGTGGGGCAAAATTTAATGATCGCTTTTGCTCTGATACTGCGCATAAGGACAGCTTCTGAGATTTAGATTTTGGCAAAGGTCCCACATAATAATAATAACTCACTCAAATGTTTCCAATATCTCGGGTATTAAAAAAAGGTGCAGAGGGAGAAATAATTTGGTTTGGTTTGTTTTACTGGCTAGTTGACAGACATGACTTGAACGGCAGTAGTTAACATCAGACCAGGCCAGAAATAATATTGCAACTCGCAATTGTATGTTTTCCGAATACCCAGATGGCCAGAAAGTACACGATCATGTGCTAGTTCTAGACCAGGGTTCCAACAATATAATACTACAGAAGTCAATGGCTACTTTGGGGACTGTCACTGGGTTCTATTAGGAAGGGCTCATCCCTATGCCCTATTCGCTTTGAAGGGTTCTTCTGAAGGGATTAAGGAATAGGAATGAACCTTTACAAATTTAGCAGTGTGTGAAACCAAAAGCATCCCTGCTCCAAGGATCATGGCCTGAAGTGTACATTTATATTTCTCAAAAGCTTTCTAGTCCAGAGGTCCCTTCGAAGGGGCTAGTTTTGTGCACTTTGTTTTGGAACGACACTTCAGTGTGGTAATGTGGATGATTTTATTTTGTCACTGAGATGTGCCCTCTGGAGGGCGCTATATCCTGTGTGCAATGCACCAAGTAAATGATGACAGAATACACATTTTAAGGTGAACTCTTCCTTTAATATGAAAGCACAAAGTGACCCTTTTCTATGTGTGCTTGGTTTTAGAGCGGTGTGGAGTATATCGCTGCTCCGTCTGGCTCTACTGCTGATGAAGTGGTCGTCAAGGCCTGCAATGAGCTGGGAATTACTCTGGTACACACCAACATTCGTCTCTTCCATCACTGAAAAGCACTGCAAAACTTCCAGCTGAATTCAGATATACTACCACAAGTATACAGCTACTTTAGGTGTCTTTCTCTAGATGTGCATGCCCGCAGCGAGCTAGGAATTACCCTGCTAAACACCAACATCCGTCCCTTCCATCAATGAAAAGCACTACAAACCATCTAGTTGAATACAAATACACAATATACCATACAAATATACAGCTACTTTAGGTGTTTTCTCTGTAGATGTACACTGTAATTCCAAGTTGCTACCTAGGTTTTATGATTTAACACAAGTAGTAAATCTTTCCACTTTCCAGTATTAAGTCAAATGTTTAACTCTGAGTACATGGCAACTAGCGGATTTTAAACATAGTTACAGTAGGAACATGATTCATGGATGACTTTTTGCGATACTAATGCATTCAAAATAATATTATCCACTCATTTTTCATCTTAAAAACATATTTCTTAGCATTATTTCTGCCATGTGGTCCCTGTCGGAGATGCCACTGAGGTTTCTGATATCAAATGGTTTCCCATATACTTGCTGATACATTCCATTGTGCTGCCGTTAGTGTCTCGTGAGCATTGCAAAATAAAAAAAAACACATCAAATGTAATGTTTATCAAGGGTTTATTTCCATTTATTGATGTTTTTGCATGGTGTCATTTAGAACTTTGTTCCAAAACAATTTGATTTGAGTGAGATTTTATAAATAGACTGTCATGAGTTTTGCAATATATCAAAAATGGATTTAACAGTAGTGAAAACGGGTGCCGACAGTAAAACAAGGACAGTCAAATGATACCAATAACATTCTATACAATCCAGACACTTCAGAATGAAGGGGATAAACATTCAAAGAATTATGCAAATTGAAAAACGATCTAAAAACAGTGCTGACTCGCTAAATAACCAATGAGCCATGTTAAAAATTATCACAGACAATTTGAGACGTTTTGGTAACTCTGTGTACCCCAGTGGTGCTCTAACATTCTTGTAAAGCAGTGCTTTTATTCATTAATTTCAAAAGACTCTCACATTTGTCCATTCGTAAAGGCTGGAATCCTCTGGAAATACTGCTATGGTAGTTTTTTTTTTTTTTTTGGGTGGGGGGTGGGGGGGGGTAAATTTAGTTAAACTGGAAAGATTTATAAAAAAAAACTCCATGTACTGGCATGGAATGTGCTACTCATTGTTGCAGTATCAAAAAATGGGGGGGGGGGAAACAAGGGAGATTGCTTTAATATTGCAATTATTTAAACATTTTTTTCAATTTAAGGTATAAACCCCGCTAGCAAACAAAAGTTTAAGCCAATCAGACTCCTTAAAATAAAGAACAGCCAATCAAATACTGTGAGTGAATGCAACTGTTGCATCAACACAGACTGGCTGTAAAGCAGCAGCTGGACGGCAGTAGAGATGTGGTAACTAACAGGGCGGCTTTAAGGCAGTATGTGATTTAGTACATTTCCATATTACATCACATCTTTATTACGTGTCCCACATGAAACGACACATAAGGAGGGGCAGAACGGTCCCGGTCGGATCAAGTTTTACTCTTGGGTTTTGGGATTGACTACAGCATCTGCAAGAAGTTCTGGTCGGAGACATTCGATGGGGCACTGAATATTCTGGAAGATAAAGCATAATGTTACAGTATATTATCAAAGCCTGAAATCTAGCTGCATCATGTGTATGAATCAAGGAAGTGCATTTGTCAGTAAACGTTTACCAAATAGATGAGGTATATTGCCAACATATTAGCTTCACACAATGTAATCTATTCTGCTTGATGTGAGTTTAGAACAGGGATGGGCAAACTTGATCCTGGAGGGCCGGTGTCCCTGCAGACTTTTGCTCCAACACTAATCAAACACACCTGCCTGCAGCTTTCTAGTGATCTTGAAGACACTGATTAGTGTGTTCAGGTGTGTTTGACTAGTGTTGAAGCAAGGTCTGCAGGGACACCGGCCCTCTAGGATCAAGTTTGCCCATCCCTGGTTTAGAAGCAGGGTACCCACTATTTCCTAAACCGCAGATTCAAGGACTTTTAAAATTACCATTAATTTCAAATCAAGCACCATTAGTGATGCGCGGATCAGCTGAAATGTCACCCCAATCTGCGGCTTCATACTAATCATCCACCCGCTAATCATCCACCTGCCTGCACATAATTTTATCTGATATACATGTATATATCCGCACCCATCGTCACTTTAATAATTCAAATTTTTTGTTTGAAGCATGATGATAGGTCAGCATGGGTCGTTCGTTATTAACAGCAGATTCAGTAAGCTTATCTGCGCATCCCTTGCCAGAGACAACATGGAAGGGGCGTACTGTATATCCAGCCTGATCTCGTGAGGAAACGCAAGTATTTTACGTTTTGTCAGTTTAGTGGCTGATTCGTACGAGTTCAGTCGTACGAAAATGTACAATTTTAAAAAGGAGGCGTGGCATCTAACCCCACCCCTAACCCCAACCGTCATTGGGTGATGAGCAAATCGTACTACTTTGTATGAATTATATTGTACGAATTCATACGAATTAGCCACTAAATCAAAAAGTTACGAATTGCCGTGAGAGTGCGTTGGTATATCAAGACAGCACCGATCCACACATGTATCCACGTAACTTCCAGTGGTATTTTTTTTTGCTGTCCTGACGAATGTAAGAACTTGGTGCTTGTCTGACTTTGACTTGACCGGCCTTGACCATATTTGAGGTACCGGTCTTGTGGCTTTCATATAAAGCGCTTTACAGCCATTGCATAGCCTATTACATGCCCAGAACTTGATTCAACCTCGTTAACCTTTGCTAAAATGCTCCCACACAGCACTTTTCTTTCCTTTTTGTTTTGGATCATGTGAACAGGGCAATCGCACTCGGATCCGCGCCAAAGCAATCGATCCGCTCCAAAGTTTGTTTCAATCGAGCCGAGACCACCTCATTCAGGTGGTCTCGGCTCGATTGAAACAAACTTTGGAGCAGATTGATTGTAGTGAGAAAGCGATACGATCCGAGCCCGGCTATGTCACAGTGTTTTATGAATATGTAATAGGCATATGGCTATATGAAGAGAGAGTAGGGCGGGAGGTCATTCCAGACATCCCAAGTCTCTCGGAAGTTTCGGGAGTCTCCCGCAAATGCACAGAGACTCCCGGATGCCCGCAAACGAGCGATAATCTCCCGGAAATCGCACGTCTCCCTCCCGGTCCTCAAATATGTCGCGCACCCTTCTCATCACCCCTTCCCACCGCATCCCACCGCATCCCTCCTCGCTCTTCAGACATGTCGCGCGCACCCTGTCAAACACCACCAAACCACCCCGACAGCTGAGCAGGACTCTGCAAAATAAACCATGAAACTCTGACCAATGTGAGGAGAGTTTACCCACACGTGAATTGTTTTAGCTATTTTGGTCCGTTTAGAAAGTTTGCCATGTGAAAGCAAACCGCACCAAGGACAAAGAGCAACAATGCAACCATTTTAATCCCTGTTTCGGAACAAATGAACCCTAACATTACACTTTCACTTAATATGTACATTCCAATGCCACAGTAATGATGATGTTTGAATGTTTTTAAAACTGTCTACATTTTGTAAAATGACAGTCATGTTCAAAGAACTTTAAGATTTGTTGAATTCAATACTGGCAATATTCAATTGTGGTTTCTGAAATGTTGATAAAATGTGCATTTTTTTTGGTCATAGTTCTTCTATTTAAATTAAGAATTTCTCTTTTGTTCTGTTTTTGACATCAGCACAGTACAGTTTTGGAAATAACACCATAAACCAATTTAATTTAATTGGCCGACCGCAGCTTGCCATGAAGTAGATTCCTGCTCTCTATTCATGGTTGTTTTAAGTGTATAGATGTGTCACGACAACCTTGTATTTGTATGTTTGTGGCCATTTGAAATGCTTGAATGAACACAGATACTCACCACCCTGTGGCCGGTGTTTAGGCGCACAGGCCTAAGCAAGTCAGCAGTTATCTCAGCCCCAGGCCTTCTGCAGTTCTCGCATCGCCAACCCTGAGAAGCAGCACATTTAATTTCACCAGACTCACATTTGAAACGCACTTTTTGATCTGTCAATTAAAATATATTCTTTCCATGTATAGAGATAAATTGCTTGTTCATACCTGTTGTCCTCCATAGCATGTGCAAGTGCAGATGGCCCCCAAGTATTCTTTCTGCCACTGGTTTCCGACCTGGTACATCTTTCCATCATCGTAACATATGGAGTCATCTACACCGAAATGGAAACATTTACATCCAGATCCTGGAACTAAACAAACTTGACCTCACAGTGTCTTTAAAGAGGAAGAACTCACGTGGTTCACACTTGAACTCTCCTTTGCCATTGCCCAAGCAAGTACAACTCATCAAGTGACCGTTTTCTGCCCGACGCTCCCACTTCTCGCCAATGCGGTAGTTATTTCCACTGTCGTGACACCATTCTGCGTGATAAAAGGCAGGCAGCATTATAAAACTGTCTACAGGGTAAAATCCAATGTTTTACTTTTAAAGTTCCTGTGAAATCAAGCCATACATTTCACATTTAGAAGATATTTGGCACATCCAATGCTTGAAGTTTGTAACTTCCAGGTAAGTAGATCAATGATTTCTTTGACGTCCCCTCATACTCGTTTCTCATCAAATCTTCTGACCCCTCAAATTCTCTATAGTAACGGACAGTGCTTAATTTGTAAATTACAGGTCCCTGAACAGTTCGGGGTAAATGATCTGGCATGTTACCAGAGGAAGGAGAGGTGTTGCGGATGACCGTAAAGAGGGTTGGGGAGTCACGGAAGAAAGTGAAGAGCAGGGCAGGGGTGTGTGTAAGGAGGGGGGGTTGTGTCGTGGACAACAGTGAAGAAGGTTGAGGAGTCGCGGAAGAAAGTGAAGAGCGGGGTGGGGGTGTGTGTGAGGAGGGGGGGTTGTGTCGTGGACAACAGTGAAGAAGGTTGAGGAGTCGCGGAAGAAAGTGAAGAGCAGGATGGGGGTGCGTGTGAGGAGGGGAATCGGTAAAATGAGGTGCCGGATCAGATTTCAGAGGTTCTGGATCCGGCTTGTTCCAGCAAAAAATTAAGCCCTGGTAACAGACATACCCCTCCCCCTTTCGGGTTTTAATTTACTTTTCATTTGATCTGCTTGAGCTCAACCACTCTCGCTGACAGGAGCTACTCTGTCCTGCCCTGTCTTCATGAGACAAAAATGCACATTTTAAAGCACTTCACTTGACCTTTAAATTACTTACTGGAAGAGTCACATCTGAAATGTCCACTTCCCAATCCGAGACATCTGCACCAGAGTTTAAAGCCTGTATCAGACATGCGCTCCCATTCCTCTCCAACATCGTGGTGAGTGGCTGTGAAGGTGTCATAACATGAGTCCTTGCTGGATGTAGCATCTCCTGGAACTGTTGGATTGAAGGGAACAAAACGATGTCGGCATCAGAAATGTGCGCATATTAAGCTTTCATCAAAGCTTGAATTTCCTTTTTTACCTGTATTTCCAGCAGTGACTACTTCCTCTAAGATTTTTTGCTTGAGGGCTCCTTTCAAGGCCTCCACAATGACATTATAGGACGCACCAGAGGTGAGACCAATCAGGGTGGCACTTGTGGATGTTCCTGGGACATGCATCTGCAAAACAAGAAATTGTGAGTTTTAAAAGCAAGGGTAAGATGATTAAGACATTCGGGAACTTTTATTCTTCCTAGTTCTTCACCTGGAACATCTTCTCATCTGGATGGGTGATTGGCTGACATGATACCAGGTAGGCAGAACTCTGCTGGAAGGGCTGCCATGAGATGGTAGTCTGGGTCTGAGCTTCCTGCGGCCTTCCTGTCCTGTCCTCTGGAAAACCAAAAGGATGGCCATCGCCAGGCCTTTCACTAACCTGAATAATTTGAGGCACACGACCCCCATCGGGTCCCACCTGTGGGACATAGACTAGGGTCTCCCCAACTTGAGGCACATAAGGCTGTGGTCGAGGTTGGTTAGGTTGAGAGATTGGGTGACGATTTTGAGGCTGGTAACCTATGTTGGGTTGTTTGGGCTGATTATTGTATTCTGTGTACTCCACATGCTGCCCGTGCGCATCAGTTGAATCATGACCAGTAGGACCCACTGTATTAATTCTGTTGTCAGGCTCTGGCACATCCAGCTTGTCTGGGCCACCATGACTGGGCAGGCTAGGGAGACCGGATATCAGCTCTAGGCAAGAAAAAGCATTAAAAGCAAAGCAGCAGGTTAGGAGGCAGCCCTAGTTGCAAGGCAGTAAGGTACTGAAGATCCAGTCAAATAATAATGCTTTATTACTTTTAAAGGGGAGTAGATGCAAGAATTTATTAAAATTGCAAAGCTTTGCAATTAAAATAAGTAAATGCATTATTTGGTTTTACCAACCAAGAGTCTTAATTTCAAACACTGGATACAGTTTAAGGCAAAGAAGACTAGTTAAAATTATACTTCCAATCTTTGAAAGTCACCAAGTATACAGTACGGACCAGTCCCTTAAACACTGATCAAATATTTTGACGAGGGAACACTTAAAAAAAAAAAAAAAAAAAAAAAAAGTAGTGGTAAGATAGCAGTCCAGCCAGCTTGGTGCAAAAATATGCAGTTAACCTCAGTTTACATTTGATTCTTATTGCATTTAATTAAAAAAAAGCTAAGCAGCTTTAAAAATCAGTGGCTTTGCAAGGTGTACAACTGAAATGCAAGCCAGCGCAATATCAAAGCTTTCACAAAATCCAATGTTGGCAAGTTTAACAAGCTGCTGTGCTATTTATACTGCAGTAGCCATCATGCTTGCAAACCACAAACCCTTGTTCCTTGGCTTGTATCATTCAAAAGTATTTCTTATGTCTCAATAGATTCTATAATATTTTACATAAAGCAGACATTTTTATAGAAAATGGCTTACAATAAGGAATTTATATTAGTAAATACTTACGAGTTGTGGCTGTACCAACTAGTGGTGCGCTTCTCTGGTTATTCAGAAGGGCAATGATCTTAATAATGTATTCTGTGCCTGGTTTCAGACCTGAATTTAAAAATCACAAATATGGTCACTTAGCAAATTTTGAATTTTGTTTATTAACCATTGTGTGTTTCACATCTGGTTGTAATGTGATGGAGTAAGTGTCTTACCCGTTATGGTGGCATAGTTCTGGCCAACATTATTGCGTGGAAAAAGCTCACGAGGTGAGCCACCTGATTCTTCATAAGTGATATAATATCCTGTGATGTGTGTTGGAGGGGCTTGCCAAGTGAAGGAGATGGAATTAGGGTTTAAGGAGGTGAATTGGAGGTTGGTTGGAGACTGAACAGCTGGACGGGCTGTAATTGCATAGAGCAAAAATAAAGTTTAAAGTCATTTAAGGTTTAATGTCAATCAATTAAATTTGAGACTTCAACTTCAATCAGCACCAATACTATTTAGTATATCATTTGGGTAAATTTGCTTTGTACCTGTGTTTACAGTCATCGTGAAAGGAGGACTCCTCATGTTTCCATTTACTGTGTACATGTTGACCACATACATGACGCCTGGGTGCAAACCTGATGTATGGAATAAAGTTCTTTCAATAAACAGCAATACCCCAACATGCTTAAAGTCCATAATGAATTAAAGAAACTTCATACATTTTAGACACTACCATGATGATAATAACTACAGTATTCTTTGGATGAAGTGTCTTTGAATGGACAGTTGTTGACAATTTCTTTTTTTGTTTACACATTATGTACAGTAACTTACCAGTGACAACATAGGTACGCCTGTCAGAAGGAATAGTTTGTCTAAAGGTGGGGTAATCTCCATTTTTGGGTGTGGCTTCAATAAGGAATCCTGACATTGGCTCATTGTTGACGACACGCCAAGTGAGAGTGAATGAGGTGTCTTTCACATCACTGATACGGACTCGGCGAGGAGGGGTAATATCTGTGTGTAGCCAAAGACATTAGTTTCCAATAAAAACAGGATAATGATTTCAAAAATCATTCTACTGTAGTCCAGATTGACGAAGACACTTACTGTCGGCGGTGGTAATTTCTCCAGTAAGAGGGGGACTGCTGTCTGAACCCCTCAGTGCATAGACAAGTACATTGTAAGCAGTTGCCACCTGGTAATAAACAACAGATGTTTAGCCCCGAGATAGCATATATATCCAATATTTTTCTAACAATAAATTACTTTACTTTTACTTGTGCCCAAAATGATTATTGGATCAGTTAATTGCAAAAAGTTAGACATATTACCACGAGCCCAGGCACTAAGACTTGCGTAGAGTCTGGTGAAACATTCATTTCTTTGGCTGTGGCATGCTGAGTCTTTGGGGCGATCACCACACGATAGCCAGAAAGTCTGGCATTGGGTGCTTGCCATGACACAATAAAGGAAGACGGACTGATGTCAAAGAACTGAATATCGGTGGGAGCAGGAACAGCTTAAAAAAGTGAAAGGACAAGAATCAGGACAGATCTCCAATAACCTTCAACTCGATTACCTGACTAGCTTAAAAAGCTAATTTGAATTGAGGGATGCCATACCAATGCGCTGAGTGTCTTCATGGATAGTTTGCTGTATGCCCTCAAGGGTTTGAAGTGGATTGCGTCCTTTCATTGGAATGACTTTGATGATGTACATGGTTCCTGGGCGCAGACCTTGAAGAAGCACACTGTTATCACGTCCACTTAGGGCAGGTTGGTACTCTCTTTCTCCTTCCTCTGGACTAGAATACAGAACTCTATAGGAGGTCACTCCTGGAGCCCGTGGAACATTCCATTTCACAAGCATGGAGGTCGAGTCCACATCAGTGAAGCTCAGGTCTTTTGGTTGCGGTTCATTAGCTAGAAAGAAGGGCAAAGTAAGGGAGTATGTTTTTATTGATATCGATCATTTGGTCAGTCCATGAACCCATTGAGGAAGTCACTTAACTACAGTTGTTCAACTTAATCCAGAACTATGATTTTAGGTTAGGTGTATTAAAATATAACAAAACCACTAACTTGTAGCTTTTTGGACCACTGGGGTGCTCTCTCCTTCTTGGCTGAGAGCGACCACATTAATTGTATATTCCACTGTGGGCACCAAGCCATGGATGGTCATTTCTGTACGCTCTAAGAAAAGGGGGAAACAGAATTTTTGTTATGTTGATATACTGAGCAGTTGTTTCAAACAATCATCATAGGTGCAAGAATAATAAATAGGGTAAAAGATGAGCAGTCTCTCACCAGGGCCAACTAGTTCAGAGAATGTAGGACCTTGGCCACCCTTGGGTGTCCCTGTTACCCTGTACCCTGTAATGGGACCTCTAGCTGGGGTCCAGCGTACAGTCAAGGTATTGTCTTGAATATCAGTAACATCTAAATCTGATGGCGATGCAATGCCTAAAAGTGAAGACAAGAAAATTTTAAAAAGACGTGAATAGTCAGAAAGCCTGATACAAATGTTTCTAGCATGAGTGCTTACTTCCACCCGCAGTCCTGTGTGTGATGATAACTGGTGTGCTGGATGCTGGGCTGTCCCCTCTTCCTGTCACAGCATACAGCGTAATGGTGTAATCGGTGTCCGGCCGCAGACCCTGGATGGTGGCAGTAGACTGTGTTCCTGGAACAGTGAACTCTCTCTCTGCATCTCTTTCACCTGGGAGTCAGTGAAGGGCATCAACTTCAACTGATCTTGCAATAACAGAATACAAAATGACTATCAATGACTGTTTCTCATACCAGTTTCGCCATGTGTGATCTTGTAATAGCGTACGGTAACTGCCGGAGCATCCCAGGAGATGGTAATGCTATTGGGTGTGGAGGACGTCACAGCCAGGTCAGTTGGAGCATCAGAAACTAAAGGAAGAAACAAGAGTCAGATTGTTCTACAAAAAAATTAGGAAAATGTATTCAATTTCTTGACTTCTCACCAGTTGCTTGTGTTCCAACAAGTGGTAGACTTTCTATATTGCTGCTGACGGCATATATATAAACGGTATACTCTGTCTCGGGGGCCAGGTTCACCAGCGTGAAGTAGTTTCTTGTTGGGGGAAGTCTCTCATCTTTAGCACGCCCACCACTTGTTGGTTGATAACGTAAGCGGTAACCGGTAATGACTGAACGTGGGGCCATCCAGTGCACAGTAAATGAATTGGTGGAGACATCAGAGAAGTCCAGATTTGTCGGGGAGTCGAGTTCTGTGTGGATGAGGGGAATAAATTCAATTGGGGAAACTAACCGATAGTGACAAGGAAATAAACAATTAAGAGTGCTTTCACACTAGCACTTTTGGTCTGCACCCAGGTTCGTTTAACTTCAGAGAACGGTATGTTTAGCTAGTGTGAACGTGTCTTCTGAACTCTGGTGCGCACCCGCGAACCGTACCCAAGTCTGCCTGAAAGAGATGGTCTGGGGTACGGTTCACGCGAACTCTGGTACGGTTCACTTCTGGAACTGCCAAGAGTAAAACAAACTATCGTTTTCATAATGTTCATTCGTGTGTGTGTGTGTGTGTGTGTGTGTGTCTGTGTATCACGTACTGTACCTTGGTGACAAGCAGGACTGACCCAGGGCAATCACAGTAATAATGTCTGCTTGTCTCCTCCAAAAACAGATTCTGCAGACATCGGGCTATGTTCTGAACGGTTATAATATTTTTGCTGCAGATTGACGTGAGTCGCTTTGCTTTTGTGTCTGTCACCTAACAACAGCCGTACACACAACAGCAGCTAGATGACGCAAGCGTACCAGGGTTCAGAAGGAAAAAAAAAACGGTGTGAACACAAACCAATCGAGAAGGTGGCAAGAGGGGGACAATCGAACTTAGGTACAATCCAGGCAAACCAAGTGTGAAAGCACCCGAAAAGCCATTTCTTAAACCCGAATACGTACTTGTTTTCTGGATACCAGTGACAGGTTCGCTCTCTCTATCATCATAGACGCACACCACTTTCACCAGATACTCTGTATTTGGCAGCAAGTCTATATTGAGAAAAATGAGAAACAGCAGGTGAAATGTTTGGACTCTTAAGATGTACCATCATTATTCCTTAAAGTAAAATATAGACGATTGAATTAAGTAATTAGTAAACTTACTCTGAAGGACAAAGCTAGTGGTTCCACCTCCTACATTGACTTCCTGAGTGTCGTCGTCATTATTTGTTGGATGGTATCGGATGACAAAGCGACTAATTTCAGATGGCTGAACAGAAGGTGCGGTCCATGACACATGCATACTGTCTGCGCCCACTTCAGAAATGTACAGGTTCGTGGGGGCTGGAACAGCTGAACAAGAAGACATCAAAGTTTGTGAAAAGTTTGTCAGC
Source organism: Danio kyathit (assembly GCA_903798195.1). Taxonomy (NCBI): domain Eukaryota; kingdom Metazoa; phylum Chordata; class Actinopteri; order Cypriniformes; family Danionidae; genus Danio; species Danio kyathit. The sequence continues at coordinate 9,603,132 of LR812519.1, forward strand.
AAAGAGGAAATTGGATTTTGTTCAAAAATTTATTTTCAATTAATATTTGATAAGAAAAGCTATTTAACCTTTTGCTTTTTTTTACTAACAAAAGTAAAATACAAACAATATGATATCCCTCCAAGTGGAAGTTATCATAGTGCATTCCCCAAGAATGCAAATACAAAGACACTCCTAAAAATTCATCAATATTCTGATGTAGGAAAGTGGTCTCAGCGAAGGATTGGTTGGGGGATGAGGGTTCTGTCCCCACCCTTCAAAATGTAATAAGAAACCTATTTGGAATAAATCACCAGTTTGGGTCTGCTGTGTGATCACTGAGGGCACGCTCTCCGCCTCATCTGTAATGGTGGCTACACTGATGTCATAATTGATGCCTGGCTCCAGTCCACGAATGGTATAATAGTTGACGGAGGAGTTCACCACATCCTCCAAGATGGGAAAATTCTGGCCGGACGTAACAACTGTAATGTGGTATCCAGTAACTGCTTGGTAATTTAGCGGGGTCCATCTAATTCCGATCGAGGTGTCCGTAAAATCAACAAAGCTGAGATCACCGACCTTGGGCACATCTTTAATTGGTTTACAAAGTTGCATTCATGGGTAAGAGAGAAAAGACAAGACACACAGAAGCAGTAGCAGTGACTAATTAGGACAAGCAGCAATTAAAGTTCTCATGCCACCAATGCTAATAGCTAACTGATCATCAGAAAACGTGCACAAAGCTCAAACTTTTAAAAGAAAATCAAATGCAATAGATATTTTCTAACAATTAACATCATGAATGCAGCAGCCATGCTTGTTGAGAATTACACAATTATTTCCATGATGCGTGAAATGATTAAACGACAGCAAAAACCAAAGTGTGTGATTAGATTGACGGTATCTAACCAGAGCAGAAGCAGTAATATGACGTATTGTCGGTACAGCATAGGCCATAGGGCTCAAATTCAGTTTCTGGTGGACCGCAACTCTGCACAGTTTTGCTTCAACCCTATCAAACACAGCTGATCCAAATAATCGAGGTGTTCAAAAGAGTCATGAACACCTTCATTAGTTGGATCAGCTGTGTTTAATCAGGGTTGGAGCAAAACTGTGCAGAGCTGTGGCCCTTCAGGAATTGACTTTGACACTTATGGTATAGACTGTGATGAGTGGCACAAACTGTTGGACAGAATATGTTGGCCACATAAAGTCTTGTAGTAATAGCACAATGCTTGGTGAGAGGTGCTTTTGGGTTTCCATTCATTGCTTGTTTGGTCTTTTTGAATTGACTTTGTGCCCTTTTTATTTGACAATAGCCAAGTTATTATCTCTATCACATGAAGTAATTTCCAGGTTAGGCTTAATACTTGATACTATATATAACCTTAATGATAGTTTTACTAGCCAGTTGCCATTTAATTGTCCATTCTTTGTGAAATTCCTGAGTCTACTCATATGCACTGAACTATAAACAGATTGCAAAAGATTTACCATGACAATTCTGATAACTCTGGGTGGCTTCATTCTTGATCTGAAGCACATTTGTTATAGTAGTCTATAAGTAAAAAAAAAAGCAATTGCCAAATTGCTTTTCACGTGAACACCCTTTTACAAAATACATCTTTCTTGTATGGATGTCTTGAGAGGTTGAATTAAATGGTAACACTTTATTTTGATTGTCCATTTGAGTATTAGTACACTGTCTGCTTAATATCTGTTGATACTGCTCCTTCAACAGACATTTAACTGACTCTAAGAAACTTAGCAAGTACATGTTAACTTACATTAACTCTAACCCTAAACCCAACCTAACAGTCTACTTATAATCTAAAGAGAACCAGTTGGCATGTAGATACAACAACTTAAATTCAACAAACGGACTATCAAAATAAATCAATGTGACCAATTAAATCTGTGAATCCATGATAATCAGGTGATTCTCTGGAGCATGGCTCAAGCTTACCTTTTGTTTCTGTTGTTACTGTACTTGATGACTTTTGATGGGATCTTACCTTGTGTGACAGAAGTCGAGATCGGCTCACTCTCCAGGTGGTTTTTAACAGTGTAGACACTGATATTGTATTCAACACCAGGACTCAGGTTCTCCAGAATACATGAGGTTTCATCCCCTCGTACAGACTCCTCTAGACTAACTCCACGCTGCCCATTGATTGGTGTGCCTGTCACTCTGTAGCTAGTGATATCTGAGGGGATAAAGGGAATATTGCATAGAAGTATTGCAAGGAAATGTTGTGGAAGAAAATAATAATCCTAATGAAAAACGGAGATATAATTTAGTATTATCAAATGGTCACATATACACACAGCCTACACATGGCCAAGGTCCACAACATTGCTTCAAATCAGGGGTGAACGAGGATAAGAAGTGGGTGTACAGTCAATATTTACCTGGACTTTTGGTGCCTCTCCATCTGACATTGAGTTCACCGTTGACAGGGTTAGGCACCACATTTAGATCAGTTGGTGGGGATAAGGCTAATGTGAAAAAGCAAAGAGGAATGAAGTCCAGTATTATTCTCGAATGGCAATTAATTTGATCTCTTTTAACAGCATATCCCTGTATCTACTAGACCTCTGTCTTTGTAGCAAGAAATAAACTACCTTTAGATTCAGGCAAAAGTAGGACTGGTTTAAATTAGACTCATAGTAGCTTACATGTGACAACTTTGTTTGTGATGGGGCTGCCATGTTTTTGGCCATTGAACAAGGGTTGCAAGCTGTAGGTGTACTCCAATCCTGGAGTCAATCCAGAAATGTATATCCGGCCTTTGTCAGAAGTCTCGTCTCTGGGAGTTTCACCACTTTGGCTAGGCTTCACAGACATCTAAGAAAAGGACATATATTCTTAAGACAGGTAGTCAGTTGAATTATAACCACATATATATATATATATATATATATATATATATATATATATATATATATATATATATATATATATATATATATATATACCTATATTTACAATGTAGTTGCATGTTTTTCACCTCCCTTACAGAACACCCACAAGCTTCACTTTGTGCAATCATGTTAAAATCAACCTGAAACTAGTCCCCAGTACCAAGCCTTAGACTTGCAGCTACATAATATGATTGCACCTGCTACAGGCATAGTGCAGCAGCAAAGTTCCTTGCGTATTATACCACAAAGAGAGCATAGTTCCTAGCTATAGATGTGTCAACTAACAAATTGTACATAAAGCTTTTACATACCCTGTAACTGAATCGTTTAACAGGGATCCAGGTGACTATGATAGCAGTGTCAGTGACTTCAGTGCTAAATCGAGGAGCATTACCCGTGGGCTGAGCTGAAAAACAAGAGTATAATTAAACATCACATCTCCGAGGGCACAGGAGAACATTACTGCACTTTTTCCACCTCAGAAGAAAAGGTTACGCACTTGTTCTGAAAGTATCTGTAATTCCTTCACTAAGAGTGTTTCCTTGCTCTGAGTGCAGGGTGACTCTATACTCTGTGTCAGGCTGAAGGTTGGTGAGCTTGTATTGAGACTCCTGGCCAGGAATTCTCAGCTGTTTGGGGCTGGAGCTGCCGATGCTGATGAAGAGACGATAACCTGTGACCTGAGCCCTGGGGACAGACCAGATGACCAGAGCGCTGTCATCGGTGATATCAGTGAAGCGCATGTCAGTAGGGGCATCAGGCTCTGAGGAAGGAGAATGTTGTTGTGATATGTCATAGACAAAATTATAACAGAATGCAAGATCTTTTGGAAAACATGGACGCTCACTTGTAGATTTCTCCCCGATCAGAGGTTCACTCTCCACTCCTCCGCTGACTGCATAAATATGGAAACGGTAGAGTGTGCCAGGTTGCAGGCGCATGAGCTCAGCATAAGCATTGTGTGTCACAGGAAGCTGAAGGGGTCTCTGAGCCCGGCCGTCTGTGCTTACAGGTGCAAAAGTCACACGGTATCCTGAGACTTCATTAGGAGGACCAGTCCAGGTGATGGTGATCTTGACATCGGTAACCTCATAAAACTGCAGGTCTGTGGGAGCTTGGATTTCCTCTGTTGATAAGATGGAAAACAAAATGGCAATCTTTTAGCGCTCTACAGTACTACAAAGGAAGGTAGAAGAGTAACTTTTCCAAATAAGAGTGGACATTCTGGAAATGTCACTTTTCCAAACTCGATGTATTCCAGGATCATGAATGTTCCCCATCTCATGATTGTCTCATAACACTCTGGAAACTACTGAAAGGTGATGTCCTGAGAACGTTCTGGGAACATAAAATTTGTAGCAGTGTTTGGTAGGAATGCAATGGTCAGATCGAATTCTCCCCTTGTCCTCCCACAGTTCAGTGCACCCTGTGATCCGCGGTTCAGAATATGCATTATTAATATTTGGTTTGTTGATTAAAAACAACTGCAACAAAGCAAAAATGTTCCGCCTTTGTAACGCTTCTGATTACCTTCCACATGCATTGCACATGCGGAGACCTGTCCGATCACCTCTTAGTATGTAAATCTGTTGTTGACCTAACGTGTTGGTGTGTGTGTGTGTGTGGAGTGTCTGAGAGTTCAGCACGGCAAATGAAGGAGATAAAGCGCAGGTGAGACCAAAACACAGCACATTGCCGTCAGTGTTTCAACAGACACTCAATGTAAATTCAGACAGACGCAAAAAAATAACGAATGGTGAACACATATTTGTTGTTGTTGCAAAGACAGCCTAGATCAGTGGTCACGACCCAGACCCAGAAGCGTCCCATACGGACCCGGACATACAGCAGGTCTGTTACTTCAGTCGCGCTCCTGCTGGGTGCTCTTCCACACTGAATGCTCCCACTATTTTATTATTCTGTTTACTGCTTTTTTCTCTCGACTATTCCCTCTGAACAGTGGTGGAATGAGTACTGAAAAATCATACTTAAGTAAAAGTACCATTACTTACCTAAAAATTTAGTGCAAGTAGAATAAAAGTATCTGTTGTAAATATTACTTAAAGTATGAGTAAAAAGTAGCCCATTTAAAAGTACTCAAGAGTAGTGAGTATCATGCTGTAAAAAGCTGATGCGTTTACATATAATTTGTGGATGTGTGTAAACGTAACATTCTGTAGTGCATTTAGTTATTGCCCAGCAGGCACACAATGTCATAAGACGTTAATATTAGGTTGTGATGTCAGGTGACCAAAATTCAATGTCTAGCCAGCATCTAAGCACAACGTTACTTTTACGTCCAATAACATCAAATGATGTTGATATTTTGGTGATTTTAGGTTTTGTTAGAAAGTGACCAAAATCCACTGTTGAGCCAACATCTTAAACCAACATCATCTTGATGTCAGATATTGACATTTATTCGTCAGGTATGGCAACCAAAATCCAACATCCGATAGACGTCATAGTGATAGCGTCCACACAACGTCAAGCTGTAACATCATTAGACGTTGATATTTGGTTAATTTTTAGTTTGGACGTTGGCCTGACGTTGAGTTCTGACGTCAACCCCATTTTCATTTCCAAACAAAACGAAACGTCCCCACGAGGTTGTGGTAAAACTTCAATCTGACGTCATGTTGACGTCTTTTACCTGCTGGGTGTTTAGGGCAATTTCGGTTTTCATACAGTAAACATCCGTCATTTTTTCAATAGCGGCATGCATCTAAACAGTCTATGGGTCAATGCATCTAAAGGTTTGCTGCAATTATGTCTTGAGGTAGTTCATAAGGATGCGATTTTTCGCTTTACTTCTATGTGCAATTTGATTAGAGGAATCACAGGACTGTTTTTCTAATCACCATAGACAAGAAAAAGTAGTGACTGCAGGTTGAAGGAAAGTAGTGGATTAAAAGTACCGATACAGCACTAAAAATGTACTCGAGGAAAAGTAAAAGTACACATTTTTAAAACTACTTAGTAATTTACAATTCCTGAGAAAAACTACTCGCAGTAATTTGAGTATTTGTAATTTGTTACTTCACACCACTGCTGCTGAATTAAGTGAGAAGAGCCGAACACTCTCTTTTGGCAAAGTTTCATTCACTGTGATGGTGCTGATAAGTGATAACAGAGATCTCTGTAATGATTGTTGATAAAAATGTGTTGTTGCCTTGGTAATGCGAGCATAATGTAAACAAAAGTAATCAATACTCTAAAAGTGCTCTATTATTAAGATGTGTTGACATAATTATTATCTGCATAATTGGCTGAGACTGATGAATCAAGATGAACAGAAAAAGGGGAAATGTAGGCTTTTTTTCTCTTTATTTTTCTTAAGCATTTTATTTGAAGATACAATTTCCAAAATGACCTACTTTTTTAATTAATGAGAGAATTTGCTGCAGAAGCCTGCTGCGTTGTCAGGTGTTTGTTACCCAAGAAATATGTACATTTTTTTTGTATTTTTTGGTAGCCAATTTTTTTCTAAACATAGCAGATACCGTACCGTACCGAGACCCTAAAACAGTGATGTATACCGAACTGTTGCACCCCTAGTGTTTGGACTTGTTTACCTTGGGTTAAGGGTCTGTTAAAAATCCTTAACCATAGCAAGAGAAATAGTGATGCTTATTTTATTCAACAAAATTTTTATTGAATCTGGAACATCTAAATCATCACTGTATGCTTTTGCGCTGTTCAAAATAGTACAGAGTATGAGCTTCAAGATCATTCAAGGAAGAAACCACTTCACAGTTCCCATAAAGTAGCATGTGTTTGGTAAAAAGACATCAACTGGAAATTTGAGCACCCAAAGACACACTCGGAACTTGTTTATCCTTATAAGGTTGTTTTGGCCCTGAGTAAGCTCTAAATCTCACAGCTCAGACATTTGCTAGTGCAAGCTCTCACTGTGAACAGACATCTTTACACATGAGTGAGAAACTTGGGCTCTTTTACCAGCTTTAAGAAAAGCGAGTGAAAGTCTCTCAATAAAGCTCTTTGAACTTAATGCAGAGATAAAATACTAGGAACGTGTGAGTAGAGAATATTTTGACAAACAGGCTAACTGAAACCGAGCAGAAAGCTATAAAATGAAAAATCTTTTCTCCATAAAAGGAGCTCTCACCAGGCTGTTGCTCTCCAGCTGTGCTGGCCTGCAGGACCAAAGGTTTGCTCTCCAAGTTGTCTTCCACTGAGTAAATACTGATATTGTATGACAGGCCAGGTCGCAGGTCACCCAGTGTCACCGATGTCTGAGTCTCAGGGAGGATGAGCTCAGTGCTGCTGCCCTCGACTGAGGGTGTGTACACCACACGATAGCCTGAAAAACAGAGTTCATTCCACATTCTAATACATTATCTGCAGATATGCTAAAAAGACAACTTTATAAGACATTCTTAATTCTCAAATGTTGGTATGCAAATCTTATACCAGTAATAGGTGCTTTGGGTTTGGACCATCTGATCACAATGGAGGTCTCCTGGACATTTGAGACCTCGTGATTAGTTGGAGAATCAGGTGCTGTGAATAGACAGGACATTCATTTTGTATGCACAATCTGAAGGCTGGGTAAAATGTAAATCTTTAAATAAAATGTAGTACATTTCCTTTTGAACAATCAAAAAGTTTTTGCTGTTGTAAGCAAGAACGAAGACATTTCATACAGTGATCTTACCAGTGGTTTGAGTTGTAGTCAGGATGAGTTTTGTATCTCCTTCTGGATTGACTTCATAAACATCAACGTTGTACCTACGGCCAGGCAGAAGATCCTGAATGTTCACTGATGTAGTTGTTCTTGGAAGGTCTGCGCAATGGGGATACATTGAGAAATTATACAGTATATTGAATGTCATTATTTTTGTAAGAAAAGGATGTAACTTTTTTTTTTTTTTTTTTTTTTTTTTTTTTTTTTTTTTACAGACCAGAGCAAATCAAACAAAATTGAATTGATTCTAATCTGATAACAATGACATCACAAATAGATTCTTTAGCCCAAATTATCATTGGACCAGCTAGTCATAATAGGCTTTCTAGAGCAAGGAATGTCCCACAGCCATCTTGTTGATTAATAATAATATTTTGTTGCATTTCTATAGCACTTTTCTGGGGACTCAAAGCACTTAACAGATTTTTTGGGAGATATCCGCAATCATTATCAGTGAGCAGCATCCACCTGGATGACACAACAGCAGCCAAAATGTGCATTCTGAGCTTATTGATGGAGAGGAGAAATGAAGTCAGTTAGATAATATGTGGATAGTTAAGAGGCCATGATGGACAGAGGCCAGTGGGCAAGTGTGGCCAAGATACCAGGGACACACTCCTACTTTTTTCAAAGGACATTCTGGGATTTATAATGACAACAGAGAGTCAGGACCTCCGAAGGATGGTACACTGACAGTGTAGTCTTCCGGCACTATACTGGGGCAATAGGATCCACACAGAGTGAGCAACTACGGCTAGCCTCACTAGCATCTCTTCTGGCAGCAATCTAGTTTTCCCATGTAGTATCCCATCCAGGTACTAACCGGCACAACAGTACTTGGCTACAATGGGTGACCATGTGGGAGCTGCAGACAGCTAGCTACCATCTTTGTTGTGGTTGTGGAGTATTGATATTTATCCTATTCATTTAGTTATCAATGGATAATCTTTAATTATACTCACCAAGCACACGTTTCTGAGCTCCTTCCTCTGAGAGTTCATATTCAACTCTAAATCCAGACACTGTGTCAGATGCAGATACCCAGGAGATGACAAAGCTGTTGGAGGTAATTTCAGTAACAGACTCTGAGGTGTCCACTACTTGTGGCGGCTGGGTGGTCTCACCCTCTGCTTTGGCCACTGTAGAACATAAATTAAAGTTTTTCTTTTTTTTTTTTGAAAATTACTGAAAAAAAAAGGAGTAAAGATAATGCAAAGGTAAAAAACTACATACGAGAGCCATATGTGGTGGTGAAGTCAAACCGAGTAACTTCTCTTGGTCCGTAGCGCAGAATGCTGATCAACTGGCCTTCATACGTCAAACCTGCTTTGAGGCCTGAAATGGTGTAGGAGTTGATGTGGCCAGGAATGGTGACCTCCTTCCATGGTGTGCGTGTATTTTTCTGTTAGATGGAGGTAGATACAGTACATGCTTAAAAAATATAGTTCTTAAGTGTGTGTTCACATTAGTAGTTAAGTTGCCTCAGTTAGTCCTGATTTCCGTAGCATTCACATGGTCATTTTAAAGATGAGACACTGCACATGAATTGGGAAATTGAATTGAATCTTTGGAAATTTGTTGTATATGGTACTTAGCTGATGATTGATTGTGATGGAGGTTTGGCATGCTGTCCTGGGAGAGAGCCATGAGCTCATAAGATCCTTGAGCCCAGGGCTCCCTCCCGTTGGCAGGGCAAAATGGGAGTTTGAGCTCAGGTAGGTCTCGAGAGCTCCCCCTTTATTTAAGGCTAATGACCAATTAGAAATTGCTTTATAGAGATATACTGCTGGTTAAGAGCTCGACTGTAGTGCCAACTTAGATTGATCAATTCGCTCATGACGCATGTCTTTGGACTGTGGGAGGAAATCAGAGAACCCGGGGGAAACCCATGTGAGCACGGGGAGAACATGTAAACTCCGAACAGAAACAACAACTGGTCTGTTAAGATCTTGAACCAGTGATGTTCTTGCTGTGAAGCAACAGTGCTAACCACTGGGCCTCCGTGCCGCCTTGTACAGGAGGAGGAGTAGGGGTGGAAGGGGCAATTCTTCAAGGCGAAGTTAACTAAAGTAAGAAATTTTGGTTATTTATAGCTAATGTGGCGGACCAGCTGTGATCAATCATAAGCACGTGCTCCTCTCGAAGTTGGTTTATAAATAAACTTCACTACAATTACATTTATGAGAAAAGGCTAGATATGCAAATGAGCTAACATCTAATTAAATCAGACTAAAAAGTGTTAACAGAGTTTTGGTCTCTATTTTTCACAAAAATACTCATATCTCAAAAAATATAAATACTATGGATAGTGAAAATATGATTATTGCCATGTTTTAATACAAAATAGTGCGTAAAAAAAAAAATAAATAAAATAAATTAACTATTTTAAAATCCCACAGTGTGAGAAACTCTTAATTGGCATTTAATATTACATGGAAAATATATTATGTAAATATAAGACCAAATATATGATTGTTTTTTAATATAATTTAGTCTGCAAAAAAAAATCCCAAACAACTTCAGACAAATATCATTTAGAATTTCCTACTCCCGACACCGATATAAAACAAATTAGCAACTTAGCTGATGACTGATTATAAAGGGAGTTTGGCATGCTGTCTCGGGAGAGAGTGCTGAGCTCATAAGATCCTCAAGCCCGGGGCTCCCTCCCGTTTGCTGGGCGAGATGGGAGTTTGAGCTCAGGTAGGTCTCAAGAGCTCCCCCCTTATTTAGAGCTGATGACAGTGATCAATTTACTCATAACGCATGTCATTGGACTGCGGGAGGAAATCAGAGAACCCGGGGGAAACCCATGTGAGCACGGGGAGAACATGCAAATTCCGCACAGAAACGACAGCTGGCCTGTTAGGGCGTACTCACACTATGTACAGTTGCGTTGAACCGGGCCGAAGCATGCTTGTCCCCCCTCCCGTCTCCCCCGACGGCCCGCACTCACATTACATTCGGGCCTGGGCACGTTTACGTCATCGATGACGCGCTGTTCGGTTTAGGAAGAGAATCGCTCTCGCTCAGCACAGTGGAGATTTCTTTAGTTATATCGTTTAAGTCGTTTGATATGTGGTGACATGCAGTCAAATATTTCGCCGAACAGATCAGCCAGTTTTGACGCTCATAAACAATCATAAAGTCCTCGTGCTGCAGGAATTAGGAGGTTTGCTGAAGGCGCAGCTGTCGTGCATTGAGGGGTTTGCGTCTTTCATAAACTACGACAGTTTGCGTTTATTGAACATTACGAATGATTAATTATTCCATATGATACAGTCCCTTAAAAGTCACGTCTCGCTTTCAGTTTCGGGCTCGGGCGCGTTTTGCACTCACTCTGCAAGCGTAACGCGCCTGAGCCCATGTGAACCGCGCTCTGGCACACCTCTTCCAACCGAGCCAGGGCCGGCCAAGTGTACCGTGCCTGAGCCCGATTCAGAGCACTCACACTTCTCAAACGATCCGGGAAACGAGTCTGGGCACGGTACGGATAGCATAGTGTGAGTACGTCCTTAGTGACATGAACCAGTGATGTTCTTGCTGTGAAGCAACAGTGCTAACCACTGGGCCACCGTGCCACCCTATAAAGTAGGTGGAGTAGGGGTGGAAAGGGGGATTCTTCAAGGAGAAGTTAACTGAAGTACGAAATTTTGGTTGTTTATAGTGACTTAGGAATCATCTGATTGGTGAATCATGCATTTAGCTAATGCGGGACCCGCTGTGATCAATCATAAGCACGTGCTCCTCTCGAAATGGGTTTATAAATAAACTGCATTACAATTACATTTATGAGAAATAGCTAGATATTCAAATGAGCTAACATCTAATTAAATCAGAGTAACAAGTGTTAACAGAGTTTGAATATCTATTTTTCACAAAAATACTCATGTCAAAAAATATAAATACTATGAAAATGTGAAAATAAGATTATTGCCATGTTTTGATACAAAATGGTATGTAAATAGGAAAAAACAAAAAAAATTTAAAACTATTTTAAAATTCCAAAGTGTGAGAAACTCTTAATTGGCATTTAATATTAAATGGATATAAATATATGATTGTTTTTTTAATTGTAATTTAGTCTGCAAAAAAAAAATAAAAAATCCCAAACAGCTTCAGAAAAATATCATTTAAAATTTTCTACACCCTACACCATTATAAAAAAAACTAACAATAATAATAATAATTGCACAATTTAGCAACTTTCCACTGAAGTCTGTTCCATGGTGTCAGAGTAAATGTGTGTTTTTAGGTTCAAGGACTGTGCCTTGTTTGTGTGTGATGAAATCTCATCCTGTGCTTTTAGCATAAGCGATCATCTCTTTTCGAGGGAGGTACATAAACAAGCTCTGAAGGGACAAAATGTCTCTCATTCCAGGAATCTGGATAAAAATCGATGCTTCTGTACTCTTTTACTGACATAAAATATCTCCTGAAAACACAAAACAAAAAGACTTACGACTCTCCACTTCAGGATATATTGCGTAATGTGGGCAGATGGAGGAGCGTTCCATTGAATTGGATGGGAATTGGGCTGATTTCCAGCTTCAGTGATGATCACCCGAACAGGAGCTTTGAGAAGGAGGATCAAAATGAATGATTAGCTAACTCCATGTTTACTTTGCAACTGTATTTAATATGACATATGACACCAAAACAGGCGACAAATTCACTGTGAAGCAAAGGAAAAGATCTGTTTCACATTAGTTTGGATAAGACATTCGAATCTGATGTCTGGCCAGATGTCTGAAAATGGAGCAAAATTACCCCGTTTCTCAAGTGAGGGGTGTTAAGCTGTATGCAGGATGATTGCATGGGTGCGGTGTTAAAAATCACACTCGACCATAACATTCTGCACCCACTTTCCCCTTTATTATCCCCAGGCCTTCAAAGAGGTTTTGGTTAACATCTGCATGCAATTCAAAACGCTGAGGTCATTTTGAACAATTCTTGCGTCCCGCTCACCTCTGGCAGAAAATGCATCAACCAAACACTGTCAAACCAAAATTATACAAAGCAAGAAGATGGTAACCCAAATACAAATTCACAGTGGCCCTTCAAAAGCATGACCTTTTCATTTACAGTGCTAAAGACAATCATCTACATATGGTCTGAGCACAGTAATGTGGCTGTTCCTCTTTCGGCTCTGTGATGGTCATAAAAATACCGCTCACACTTTCCACAAAAAAGGCCAACCGTTAACAAATGGCAACCTGTATTACAGTACTTATAGCCACTCCTACATGCCATTTGGTTGCAAAGAATTGCAACCGAATGGCATTGAAAGCTATAAATGCTCTTTGACAAACACATTTGGTATTTTGCAAGTTTGCTGTTAGCATAGTCTAAAGTAAAACTTTCCAAAGGCTCTGCAATTGTTGAAAGGCAGCATTTTTATAGTACAAAGCTATGGATTCAGAAGATGCGATTTATAAAGTAGACCATACGTTGTATGGACAATCTTTATGTAGGCCAAAACCCCCGTCATATAGAAATCTGATAGATCTGAATCCCCTTTGATTTTTTTTTTCTTTTTTAAATACTTTTCAAATGATGTTTAACAGAGCAAGGAAATGTTCACAGTATGTCTGATAATATTATTTCTTCTGGAGAAAGTCTTATTTGTTTTATTTCGGCTAGAATAAAAGCAGTTTTAAATTTTTAAAAAACATTTTAAGGACAAAATTATTAACCCCTTTTAGCTATATATTTTTTCGATAGTCTACAGAACAAACCATCGTTATACAATAACTTGCTTAATTACCCTAACCTGCCTAGTTACCCTAATTAACCTAGTTAAGCCTTTAAGTGTCACTTTAAGCTGTATAGAAGTGTCTTGAAAAATATCTAGTTAAATATTATTTACTGTCATCATGGCAAAGATAAAATAAATCAGTTATTAGAAATGAGTTATTAAAACTATTATGTTTAGAAATGTGTTGAAAATTTTCTCTCTCTGTTAAACAGAAATTGGGGTAAAAAAATAAACAGGGGGGCTAATAAATCAGGGGGTTGAATAATTGTGAATGCAACTGTATATATATGTATATAACATTTTAGCTAATATATTTAAACATATATCAGGGTATCCGCAGTATCTTAAAGTCTTAAAATGTCTTAAATCGCAAAAATAGAATTGTAAGCCTTAAAAAGTCTTAAATTTACTGAAATATTGTGTTGTAGGTCTTAAATCTTTTTAAACAGGTCTTAATTTCCCTTTGTTCATGTATAGCTATACCCGACACCCATCCAATCACCAACAATCCATCTCAATAAAACTTAAAACTTTTTATTAAAACTTTGATTTTTAACATATTTACCATAATAGTACCATAATTATTTTCCTTATGACATTTGTTTAAAAGTTCTTTAAAATGTATTTACTGCTGAGGACACTGACCTGGACAGACTGTTGTGCATACATTTAGTTTATTATAGTTTATTATAGTTAAAAAAAAAAAAACATTTGTCAATATTTATTTTTATTTTGAAGAAAGTATATGTTGAAAAAAAGTGTATGTTTACAACTAGAGCTTGCTTGTTTTGACACAATATTTGAAATATTTTGAGAAGAAATATCTAAAATATTGATTTTTTTTTTATTATTAAATTAGTATTCTATTATTAAATGTATTAAATTATAATAATTAGGGCAAATAAAAATATTTTCCATCTGGGCCATTCAAAAAACTCATTAGCGTGTAGCCCTGTATGAGTCTAAAATTTCATTTATAATGGTCTTAATGTCTTAAAGACTTAAATTTGAGAAACCCTGATATATGTACATAATTTTAATTCCTATGTTATATGTGTAATTGCCATATATTGACGTATATCATATTTCTGTGTGGGCCAAATATTGTGACGAAAAGTCATTATGCCGTGTATCTTCTACAGAAAACAAAAATGGCATTAACACATGTCCTATTTGTATAACCTCAAATGGTTGATGTTCCCCCTGTAGAGAGGTTAGCTGGAGGTTAATCTACATTTGCAAGATTTCAAAGAGTTTGTCAATTGGTAAACACTGACGTGTCTTTTAGAGGGACCATTTGAGACTTTTAAAAGGAAAACAAACATGCCTATTCAGGTGAAGTTAGAGAAGGTTAACTGCAGGAATAGAACTGTTGGCATCACCAAATGGCCTGTGATTTGCCGCCTTCTTTTTAAAGTAAGGCTCTTTTTTGTGTGAGATTTCTTACCAGTAGACTGCAGAGGCTCACAGGCCATTTCTCCGATGCCATTACCATAGCAGGAACATCTGTATGGGGTCCCTTGGATGACTTTATTCCATGTCTGGCCAATCTGGTAGAACACCTTGGTCTCAGGCTCCTGGCACTGGTCTAAAGAAAAAGCATAAATGGCTTGATCAAATAAAAATAATCTTTCTTTCATTACAAGTCAGACGTGTTTACAAAAAACTATTGTTTAAATCAAGCCGCTTTCATTTGAATTGAAGGAAATTGGACCATTCATACCATTAAATACTTGGAATTTATAAAGGGAAGTTCTAACCTTTTGAGAAAAAGGTTAGAAAAAGAAAACAGAACAAAAGACTGAACATGCAACAACATTATGTCGAGTTCAGACTGCATGATTTTAGTCCCGATTTTGACTTGCTGACAGGTTTTGAGAAATCGCCGACAAAAGCCTGAAATCGCAGGCAAATCGGTGCTCGTTCACGTGAGTAACAATCGCACAGTGTGAACTAGAGTTGGGCGATGTCGACCAATTTGGCATCGTACGATGTCTAATGTGAAACATCACGATGGGCGATAGCATCGTCGTCATAGGCAGCGGTGAATTAATTATTTATGAATAATTAATTAATTCATAACGAATTAATTATTTGTAGCCTAAAATTTCAACTCCCTGACCCGCATGGTCTTTGTTTTACCCATAACCAAATCAAAATAAATAAAGATAAGTTACAAACAAATTAACACCTGTAAATCACTTTTTCCGACTCTGGCATGAATAGACAGGGTGATCTGTGTTGTTATAATGGCGTCGATAAACTTTTGTAATATTTTGTTTATTTAACATTTATAAGATATGTACCAAAAAAAAAAACAATACAATACTTATAAAAATAAAGAGAATTTTTTTTTTAACATTAGCCCCCCATCCCTCTCAAAAAAAAAAAAAAACAAAAAAAAAAGGATCGTCTCAGTTACCAAATATACATACATATATACACACACGACATATGTAGCATAAACATATTTAAAACAAAGATGACAGTATTCATGTTTTCTCAAAGTCAGTGTCATGAATATATGGGTTAGAGATGAAAATTTACAAACGTAAAATGCTAGATTCCCAAGAGTCTTAGAATAGGTCCCCATGTGGTTTCAGTTTTTTTCTGTGCAGTTTCAAGATGTAGTTGTTCCATTTTAATGACATAGAGCAGCTCTTTCAACCACCTCTTAAAGCAGGGAGCCTTTGGAGATTTCCAATTAAGTAAGATAATCTTTTTTGCTGTAATCATGCCGACCATCAGGGCTTGCTGTTGGGCTGATGGAAAAGTGTCCATTATATTAGAATATCCAAAAATAGCCAAATTGTAGTCAGGTTGTATATTGATTCCATAAGCATTGTAAAACAATTCAAAAATGCTGGACCAAAACTCATAAAGAACAGGACAAAACCAAAATAAATGTGCCAAAGTCCCCTCTGCTCCACCACATCTGTCACAATTAGGAGATACAGAGGGAAAGATTTTACTTAATCTAGTTTTAGAGAAATGAAGGCGACGTAAAACTTTAAATTGAATTAATTTATGTCTCGAATTTATTGAACCTTTTTTTATTCTCGACAGGGCTTCTTCCCAGATCTCATCAGCCAATTCCTCATTCAGATCCATGGCCCAAGCTGTCTTAATGTGCTTAGTGCATATTGCAGTCTCAAAAACACGAACAAAGCTTGATATCAGATGTTTAGTGTTAGGGCTCGAGGATAGGAGATTCTGAATAATATGACTTTCTGGTTTATTTATAAATTGTGAGATATTTTCCTTTACATAGTTTCTAATCTGCAGATAGCGGAAAAAATGAGACTGCGGGAGAGAGAACTTATCCTTCAGTTGTGCAAAGGATGCAAATTGTTTGTCTATGTAAAGATCTCCTATGCAAGATAGCCCTTTTCTTTTCCATGCTGTAAAAGTACTGTCAGTCAGGGAGGGTCTGAATGAAGGATTGTGCGAGATCGGCGTACTTACTGAAACCTTAGGTAATTTGTAAAATTTATTTATCTGATTTAAAATCCTTAACGAATTCCTTACCACAAAATTACAACTTCCTTGTTTTTTAATTAATTTACACTCTGTTAAAAGCAATGTTGGGAGAGAGGACTCTGGCACAGAGATGGCCTCAGCATAAACCCATAATGGAGAAGTCTCAGACGGCACATCCCCCAGAACACCCCTTTTGGCGTCGATAAACTTGGTTGGTAAAAAAAGGTGCACAACCAACAGTATCTGAGGTTTTCGCTAAAATTACGAAGTACAAGCGTTAAGCGAAAGATTGAAGCAGTGTACTGACGCTGTGACACGTTACCCGATAGATTCAAAAGACCAAAGAGTCATTAGATAGAGACAAGATTAATTAAATATCAAGTTTAACAACTATAGCGAGACGTAATCCAGCGGTACATCCTTGACTGAAACTGTCCAACGTGCACTGCTCTCTGGGGTCTTGTGCTCAAAGTATGCTGCAGCGTATGCCTGTGTGTGTGGTCACGTGATGTGTGTTTTCAGTGGTGTAGTGTGGATGGAGGGCTGTTCAGAAATGCTAGGTGAAACGCCAGTGTGGAGGTGAATAGTTTTCGTTCTAAAATGCAATTTTAAATCTAAGACGTATTAGTGTAAACAGGGTCTAAGTGTGTATTTTTCGCGAGGGGTTGCTGCTGCTGGGGGCGGGGCGAAGGATCGCGATGCCAGCTCAGCATCATGATGTCTATTGGCCAACCCTAGTGTGAACTATCAAAGACTCCATCTGAGAGAATCACCAATAGGTCGCCAACACCCGTGAGATATTTGGCATGCTAAATATCTGGAGTTGTCAGCAATTCAAATCATGCCATGTGAAATGTGTTCTGATTGAAAATAACATCAGCGATTACCTAACGCCAATGAGAGAGCAGCATCCACTAGTGTGGGTATCTGCAGGCAAGCGGGAGGTTGAGGGTAAAGTTAGAAGCACTTATTTTCTGTCTATATGGACCCAAGAAATGAAGGAAAAACTAGTGGAAATTAGGAGGACCCGTGTCTGTTTTGACGTGTCATCTGAGCGATACCACAACCGGGTCAAAAAAGAAAAAGGTTTGAGAGAAATTGCGAATTCCCTTCAAAGGCCAGGTGGGCAAAATAAGTACATTTGCTACCCCACTAAAGGCTTATTTCTCATCATGTAGTTAATAGCAAAAGATATACTATGTGACCTCATGTTGTTTCCATGTCCCTTCTCGCATGTGTTTGGTTGTGAGACGTAGTTTGCAGACCGGGACAAAGTTGTCGGCGGATCTTCCTATTTTAAAGTCATGCAGTGTAAAACCCCCTATCGCCGATTCATCTTGCCGTTTAAAAACAGTACCGACAGAACGCTACCCCAGATAGTCATGCAGTCTGAAAAGATCTGTGACACGACTACTTTGAAAATCCTGCAGTGTGAACTCTGCATTAGAGAGCGAATGCTTACCAATGGCATCACATTTCCAGCGACCGCGGCCTTGGCCAAAGCATGTGCAGTTCATCATGTAGCCCTGGTCATGGCGCTTATCAAACGTCTCGTTCACATCATACGTCTGTCCATTCACAACACACTGGTCTGAAATAGGCAAGAATTATTTGAGCAACTTTACAATGTCAAAAACGTTACAGAATAGAAGCATTAATAGATTCATTCATTCATCTTCCTTCGGCTTAGTCCCTTATTTATCAGGGGTCACCACAGCAGAATGAACTGCCAACTATTCCAGCATATACAGTTGAAGTCAGAATTATTAGCCCCCTTAGAATTTTTTTTTCTTTTTAAATATTTCCCAAATAATGTTTAACAGAGCAAGGAAATTTTCACAGTATGTCTGATAATATTTTTTCTTCTGGAGAAATCTTATTTGTTTTATTTCAGCTAGAATAAAAGCAGTTTTTAATTTTTTAAACACCATTTTAAGGACATAATTATTAGCCCCTTTAAGCTATATTTTTTTTTCGATAGTCTACAGAACAAACCATCATTATACAATAACTTGCCTAATTAACCTAACCTGCCTAGACAACCTAATTAACCTAGTTAAACCTTTAAATGTCACTTTAAACTGTATAGAAGTGTCTAGAAAAACATTTAGAAATATTATTTACTGTCATCACAGCAAAGATAAAATAAATCAGTTATTAGAAATGAGTTATTAAAACTATTATGTTTAGAAATGTGTTGATAAAGTCTTCTCTCTGTTAAACAGAAATTGGGGGAAAAAAACTTCTTTATTAGGGGGGGCTAATAATTCTGACTTCAACTGTATTTTACGCATTGGATGCCTTTCCGGCCGCAACCCAATAATGTGAAACATTAGGAGAGATGTTCTTATCGTTGGATTTACAGAAGAGACCGTAAAATGTCATTCAGTATAACAATAGTTTAAATACCAAAGAAAATCTATTTAATATCACTAACAAACATGATTTGATATCATATTAAACAAGTTAAAGGGATACTTCACCCCAAAAAATACATTACAATTTACTCCAAGTGGTTCCAAACCTTCATGAGATTCATACCAAAAGAAAATGGTTGATACTGGTAGCAGTTTGCATTCTTTAGTAGGAAATACATACTATGAAAACCAATGGATACATTCTTCAAAATATCTTCTTTTGTGTTCAATAGAAGAAAGAAACTCCAACAGGTTTGGAGCAAGCGGATGGTGAGTAAATGACTGTCACTTTAAGACTTTGTAAATTACATTTGACACAAACACCAAAAAATCTTTGACGCATTTATAGAAAGTGTATTTTATTAAAAAAAGATGACCTTTGAGCTGTGTGTGGGAAATGCAGTTCCACTCTCCGCGTCCATTGCCCTGGCATGTACAGCGCATCATGTGACTAAGAGTGTCATGGCGCTTGTCCCACTCGTCACCCACTCGGTACATGACATCATTAACAGTGCAGACTTCCTCGTGAGCTGTATAAAGATGAAGGAATATAATTTATGATTATCAATACTTAAAACAAGGACATCTGTCTTCAATGTTCGTCGCTCATGCTGATCTCATTCTCTCTGGAACTAAGCCAAAAACAATGTCTGGTCTGGACGAGAGCCAGGCCTAAAACCCTGACAAGGGCGGACCCTATAGATCCAGTCACAAATCAGCAGCACATTACATGGGCTTAAAAACTCCAGCTCCCTTAATGGCTCTTAAATACAGCTCGAGAACTCATTTGCAGGTCACGGACCAAGCTCATAAATGACCAATTAAGGCCAAAACAGCTATTAATGTCTATAAAACCAGACTTCAGCCGAATGCATTAAGGAGAACCAGTAAATTCAAAAGATAATAACCCACCATTACAACACCACTGGCAGATTAAGCACATGAATACCATATAAATGTGTTTTGAATGAGATAAAGGGATTTTTATATAGATTAGGGCTGAAATCTTTCACTTTTTACAGTATGGTAACAGCATAATGTCCATTATTAACTATTTCCTCTATTAACTGTTAAAGGTTCAAGACACCCTGGAGTACTTTTTTAGAAATTTTAACAGATTTGTGTGTGTTGAGCATCAGTTAAGACAACGTTGGCACCTGTCAGCTTTAATTGCGGGGAAAACTGAATAATTTTAAGCCTTTGTCGGCTAATTTCATCTTCTGGGTTTAAAATCATTATTGGGGCGGGATTAAAATCGGTGATGATGCATCGGTTTCTCATTATTATTCATAGCTGAGTTTTTTTTATCCTATGAGAAGACCCTGCTTCTTAATTATTCATGACTGCACTAATGCGATGAAAAACTAAAGGCCGATTTATACTTCTGCGTCAAACCAAGCGGCAACCTCCCGCTCTCCCTCGGGAAGCCAATATGGAAGTAACTAAAACTGCAATTCATCGACTCGCCAGGGGGCCTGGCTCCAGGAAGTCCAACTGCTTTCTTTCTGCATTGGTAAATTGGCTATTTTTACAGCTGATAAAAACATGTTTACAGCCTGGTACAAACGATGGCTTTGGTGCATATAGCTATAATTACCCATCATGACAACTGTGAGGGGGGTGAATTTTTTTATAACTCATCCGTTTCGTTTTTATTAGGTTATATTAAGTTTGCATAATTAAGGGCGTGGCCACTTGAGTGACAGCTAGGTCTCGCTGGTCGCTGTCTCGTCACCTCAGCTGATTCTGGCTAATTAGCCGCTGAGCTCGGCATATACATCGTATTTTTGTTTTGTTTAATGTTTCTTTAAACCGTCATTTGCCTTTTGGAATTATTTCCTGCAATTATCAGATGATATGGCATGCTGTGTGGACTTAATTGTGCTTACAAACCGTTCAAGTTGCCTCCATTTCACAGGTGAGGGAATTTATATGCTTATATGCCATCTCTATAAATGTATTTGTTTTATTTAAGATCATTTATCATTTAAATGTTCTTTAGACCAGTAATGCACTCCAGAATCTGACAGTTGATTAGTTGTAGGCTATAAAACAGTCATCTGAAGCGTTGTCATACAGTGTTAGTGCTGGATTTTATAAACAGCCTTGCATTTACTAACACAGACTATATCTGAAGTGTTTGATAGTAATTCACGTTTTCTTCCTGTCGAAAAACGTCATAAGAACAATGTTTAGTGGCTCAATGTATTACAACAGTGTTTTTAAAAGTCTAAACACTTTATTGATATAGTGTACAACCAAGCACGTGTGGTCAGAACACAAACGAGTCACAGGTAATGAAGTATTAAGCGTTCTCCCAAAGTAATAAGTCTGTTTTAAGCCAGGTCTAAGCAAAATGCTGAGAATCCAGCATGCGTCTGTAGCTCCGCTCACTCTCCGCCTCTTTGCCCTTATTTGGTATCCCGCATTTGGTGCGATGACGCGCAGACAAAATGGCGACGGTTGGCCGTGCCTACTTGAAGCTTCTTTTGCAGTGTTCAGAAACCTATGGGTGACGTCACGGATACTACGTCCATACCTTTTACAGTCTATGCGTCAAACGCACACGAATGCTACGGCGCAGCCTACGCGTGGACGCATAGCCCCTCACCATGGCCGTCGCGTACGCGCCACATTTTTTGAGAGGTGCGCGTCAACGTCGCTGACAGCCACGGCGAGGGGCTATGCATCCACGCGTAGGCTGCGGCGTAGCATACGCATGTGTTTGACGCAGAAGAATAAATCGGCCTTAATGCGTACGCGTAGCGCAAGCTCTGTGATTGGTCGGCTTGGTAGCACTGACGAGTGTGGGCGGAGGTGAGAGCCGCGCGCCCGATGCAGCGAGTGTTTACAAGTGTGGAGTCCTGTGAAGGAGCTCCGGATGGAGACTGCTGTTTTGTGTTTACCTTATGATTAAAGTTGTTGCACGTTCGCCGGTTCCCGCCTCAAAATGAGCAAATTTGAGCCACTTGTACATTAAGGAAGTGTTCAGAAACACAAAACACCAGCGAAACAACTCGACACAGAGAAACATAAACACCTACTGCCAGCTAGCGTTTCGGAAGAGTATTGCAGAGAAACAGAAACAGCGCGCAGAAGTATAAATGCACGGCTACGCGCGAGGCTTGCGCCGTGGGTCACGCCGATCACTTGACGCAGAAGTATAAACCAGGCTTAATATGGACAGACCACAGACCTTCCAAGCTGTGAGACAGCGCACGACACGCAGTATTAAGCCATACATGAAGGCTTGTGTGTGTTTGTTTCTATGATCCATGGAGTTTGTTGCATGGCTTTCTTCGCGATGCGATCAGGGCCACCGATACAGTCAACCTGTTTGTGTGCAGCAAGCATTTTTGTCAGAAGAGCTGTACGAGAATTGGACAATGGCAGACTTTGTCTTTTATCAGTTGAGTTTGTTACCATTCAGACACATCGCCGTGCTGCTGTGATTGCACATGTTTAAAATCCTCCAGATCCCCGGCAGGGTTGATGGTTGGAATAGATAGGGAAAGAGACCTGCTGCACTGCTATCCGCTGTGTCTGCATTCAGACCCGGGATTCAGGAGGAGAGAAGTCCTCCTCATTTATAGTGTTTATATAAACATGATTATCTTTATAACGATATAACAAATTGTAGTTATATATTTTATGAAGTTATGAACAGTCTATCGTATATGTAACAGCATTAAATTACTTACTGTTTATTTCTTTGCATTTTAACTTTGTAAACTATAAAATCAGGCCTCTCCTCACATTTTGTATCAGATCTTGAGCTGGTGAGCCAACTGACAAAAGCCCTTCTTTTTCCCCTGCTCTGCTGGCCATGCCCACTCCTCCCTCTGCTCTCAGTGCTCCACGCCCATCATGGAGCATTTCTTGAAAAAATTCTGAGGTATACTTGAACTTGAAAGAGGGGGGTTTCATGGCCCTTTAAGGAAATTACTTCATAACTTACAGAAAATATATAGTTCACCCAAAAATTTAAATTCCATCATCATTTGCTCACACTTCAGTTGTTCAAAACCTATTTTAGATTCTTCCTTCTGTTGAACACACAAGAAGATATTTTGAAAAAAGTTGGTGGCAGGCACTAATTGACTTCCATAATCATTTTATCATTTTTCCATAATCATTATCATAATCCAACTTCAAATTTCTTCAAAATCTCTATTTTATGTTCAACAAAAGAAATACCCAGCAAACTATTTTGTGTTCAATAGACATCATATATTTATCTAATTGTAGATAGCTTGGCTAAAACAAGGCTGAACTTGGACTGTCAGTGAAAATCTAATAGACATCTAAGAATAGCCTAAAACTAGACTAGTGGTCAAATAGACAGATTAGACAGACTTTATATGTGTAGTCATTCATTTCTGTTTATTTGATGACTAGTCTAGTTTTGGCCGTCTATTTAGACGTCTATTAGATTTTCACTGACAGCCCGAATTTAGCCTTGTTTTAGCCAAGGCGACTATGTATAGACGTGTATTAAACATCTATTAGACCTCTTTTAAAAATAAAATACGCTTGCTGGGTAACCTTAATTTTAAAACCACATGAGAATAAATGGTGAGGTAATTTTCGTTTTTTGGGCGAACTTGTTCTTTTAAGGTACAAAGCCAATGCTGCTGTAGGGGAAAAGCTGATCGATACCATAAAACATGCTTACCAGCCATGGGACAGAAACCGTATTTCCGCTCTCCGTCATAGTCAGCAGTGGTACCGCACCACTTCATGCCATCACGACGCCCCTCAGATGTGCAATCGGTGTAGTTACGTCCATTATACTTGAAGGGGAATTGGCAAAGAGCACCGTTCGAGTTTCCTCCACGGGTTGTCACAAGCACTGAAGAAAACAACAATCAAACAAACAAATGGTAAACACGTGATCCACTAATTTACACCCTAGTAAAAAGACCAAGACTCTGTGATTTATTTTGTATATCGTTATGACCAAGGTTTTATTTTGTTGGTCAAAAGAGGCACTTACAGTTCTTCTGGGTACAGAATGAGTACAAGCCATCGCTGTCATAATCAGAGGTGGTACTGCACCATAGCTGCCCATCAGATCGACCCTCAGAGATGCAGGAGTAGTGGGTGTTTCCACTAAAAACAAAGGGGAACACGCATGGCTGTCCACCAGAGTTACCACCATACACCTGGGACTGTCCGTCTGTTAAAACCAAAGAGAGGACAGCATTATTAAAGCACCAGTGTTTTAATCATCGGAAATGGAAGGGGGATTTATGACCTACCACCAGCTCAAAGAGTAGAACATGATAAGTATTATATGATGGTCATGGGTTTGATTCCCAGAGAATAAGTAAATGTTACCTTGCTCCTCGCAGCTGATTCCTCCTCCAACGCAAGTGCACATCATCTCCTTGCTGCCCTGAGTTCTGATCCAGCTCATGCCATTGTAATAGGACACCCCAGAATCAGTTTTGCAGTTGCCCTCCTCAATAAGTTCATTCAGGACGTTGACTTGGTTCATCACTGGTGTAACTCTATGAGTCACAGTAGATCCAGTACCTAGGCACAAAGACAACAGATATGTGCTGCCTGAGCTTATGGCAAATTAAAACCCAATTCTCTTGTAATCTCTTGTAGGACTAAATATTCTTAAAGAGGAAAATTTGGAAATGGAATGGAAATTATTAAAAGCTAGTGGATGTTATGCATCTACCAAAACTCCTGAATAAGTGTGGATGGATAAGTTAGACACGTGCAGTAAAGCGGACCACTGTCTCAACAACGTTTAGTTTGTTAAATAAAAACCTGAAAAATCACATGTACATCAGTATTCATGTGTACAGTCTGTTTCCACTGATCATTCTTGAGATGTTTCCGCAGCTTAATTGGAGTTCACCTGTGGTAAGTTCAGTTGATTGGACATGATTTGAAAAGGCATACACCTGTCTATATAAGGTCCCAGGGTTGACAGTGCATGTCAAAGCACAAACCAAGCATGAAAATAAAGGAATTGTCTGTAGACCTCAGAGACAGAACTGTCTCCAGGCACAAGGCTGGGGAAGGTTACAGAAAAATTTCTGCTGCTCTGAAAGTTCCAATAAGCACAGTGGCCTCCATCATCCGTAAGTGGAAGATGTTTGGAACCACCAGGACTCTTCCTAGAGCTGGCCAGCCGTCTAAGCTGAGTGATCAAGGGAGAAGGGCTTTAGTCAGAGAGGTGATCAATAGCTCGATGGTCACTCTGTCTGAGCTCCAGCAGTCTTCTTAGGAGAGATGAGAACCTTACAAAAGGACAACCATCTGTGCAGCAATCCACCAATCAGGCCTGTATGGTAGAGTGGCCAGACGGATGCCACTCCCCGCCTGGAATTTTAAAAGGCATCTGAAGGATTGTCAGATCATCAGAAACAAAACTCTCTGGTCTGATGAGACTAAAATTGAACTCTTTGGAGTGAATGCCAGGCGTTACGTTTGGAGAAAACCAGGCACTGCTCATCACCAGGCTGATACCATCCCTACAGTGAAGCATTGTGGTGGCAGCATCATGCTGTGGGGAAGTTTTTCAGCAGCAGGAACTGGAAGACTAGTCAGGATAGAGGGAAAGATGAATGCAACAATGTACAGAGACATCCTGAATGAAAACCTGCTTCAGACTGCTCTCAGACTGGGACGACGGTTCATCTTCCAGCAGGACGATGACCCAAAGCACACCGCAAAAATATCAATGGAGTGGCTTCACAACAACTCGGTGAATGTCCTTGAGTGGCCCAGCCAGAGCCCAGACCTAAATCCTATTGAGCATCTCTGGAGAGATCTGAAAATGGCTGTACACCGTCACTTCCCATCCAACCTGATAGAGCTTGAGAGGTACTGCAAAGAGGAATGGGTGAAATATTCCCAAAGACAGGTGTCCCAAGCTTGTGGCATCATATTCAAAAAGACTTGAGGCTGTAACTGCTGCCAAAGGTGCATCAACAAAGTATTGAGCAAAGGCTGTGAATACTGATGTACATGTGATTTTTCAGGTTTTTTTATTTGTAATAAATTTGCAACAATTTCATAAACTCTGTTTCCACATTGTCATTATGGGGTATTGTGTGTAGAATTTTGAGGAAATAAATGAATTTAATCCGTTTTGGAATAAGGCTGTAACATAAAAAAAATGTGGAAAAAAGTGAAGCTCTATGAATACTTTCTGGATCCACTGTATGTAAACACTTCACTTTTATATGGATAACAATAAATAGATCATGCCATCTTTCAGTTGTTCATGTCATTTAATATTACACTTAAATGATGATGGACAGCTTATGCCATTTCAGAGTTTTTACTCATGCTGGAAATGAAACCACAGGAAATTTCAGTTATTTGGTGTATAACTAAATAAGTGCGGTGGCCTAAAACTTTACAAATATTATTATATTTTGTATTAAGTTAAACAGGAGCACTTCGTATTTAAATTAACAAATAAAACGGGAAAATTGGAAAGAAGTAATGCAATGCAGTTCGAAGTTATTACCATCCATTGCTTTCAGCTAATTTCATACACTTACCAATAGCAGGTATTACATGGGAAGCAGCATGTCTGTCACACTTCCATTCTCCACGACCGTTCCCTGTGCAAAGGCACTGCAGAGTGTGTCCACTGGAGTCAATTTTGCTCCAGGTTTCCCCAATACGGTAAGAGGTTCTGGTGTCCTGGTCATTACAGCGGTCTGCAGAAGACAAATGAAATACATCCAGCATGTAGTCAAGCCTTTTTATTAAAATACTTTCACATCCATTCATCCCACCCTAATTTCACTGGTCATGCTTGTTTGGGAAACACTCCCAAACATCACACTTCAGTAGGGTGTCTTTATTTATGACCATAATGAAGTGCTTGCTAACACTTTGAAGGAAGAACAGTTGAAGGAAGCCGAGATCCAAATGGTGTTTGTTCACACACTTGACTTCCTCTCACTCAAGACGTTAACTTCAATAGCCGTGGAAAGTGCATGCTGTAATTTTCCATGTGCATACTCCCATCCAGCCATAGGAAGCTTGCGACTTTGTTTTAATAAGGGTGTGTTGTGCAAATAGCTACAAAGTCATGAAAGAGAAATGCAGTGCTTTGGAAAAAATACAGGACATCTCCTAAGCAACAAAGAAGTCACAAATACTGTTATATAAAGACATGCACTTACTTCGGGAGGTACAGGTGATGCGTCCGTTGCCCTCTCCCAAACATGTGCAGTCCACGATCATCCAACCTTGATAGGGTTTCTGCCATGTCTGACCAACCACATATGAAGATCCCAGTGAGTCATCATAGCAACGCTCCGCTGTGAAGATACAGTAAATTTAGCATCTCGTTCTTTCCACTTGGGTGTGGCGTGCCAAATTTACAAAAACAGGGTCAGATGCCTGCAGCTTCATATTAGTGGGCATAACCAATCCCAACCAAGCAACAAATAAACAAACCAACCAACAAACAGTACACTGTAAAAAATATAACTAGCGAAATGTGGGCTTCATGAGTATTTGTTAGTTAGCTAAACAAAAAAAAAAACATGACAAAGCCGTCTGGATTAGTAAAAATAAGTTGATTGAACAATTGTTGGGTCAAATAATGTATGATTGTTGAAATTACTTAAAAATGCAAGTTGACATTAATAGAAGTTGGTCAGGAAGTTTCCACATGCGTGCTGTTCCGTTTCAGGAGTTGGTGCATGTGTGATGTGTGAAAACTAACAGGCATGGCATTTTAATAGTAATACAGATGAAACCAGAAGTTTACATACACTCTAAAAAAAGGAACATAACCAATTTTTAAAAAGTGTCTGATGGTAAATCATACTAAACGTTTATTTTAGGTCCGTTAGGATTACCTAAATCATTTACATTTGCTAAATGCCAGAATGATGAGAGAATTTTTTTTTTTTGAGAATTTTTTTATTAATTTCTAAATAGTCAAAAGTTTACATACATTTCCTTGGTATTTTTTTTTAGCTTTGCTTTTAAACTGTATAACTTTGGTCAAATGTTTTGGGTATCCTTCCACAAGCTTCTCACAATAGTTTGCAGGAATTTTGGCCAATTCCTTCTGACAGAATTGGTGTAACTGAGTCAGATTTGTAAGCTGTCTTGCTCGCACAGGCTTTTTCAACTCTGCCCACACATTTTCAATAGGATTGAGTTTAGGGCTTTGTGATGTCCACTCCAAAACATTCACTCTGTTGTGCTTAAAGCGCATTTTAACTAATTTGGCAGTATGCTTAGGGCCATGGTCTGTTTGGAAGA
Organism: Danio kyathit; assembly: GCA_903798195.1. NCBI lineage: Eukaryota > Metazoa > Chordata > Actinopteri > Cypriniformes > Danionidae > Danio > Danio kyathit. Next base: position 9,631,663 of record LR812519.1, read on the forward strand.
CCCATTTGTGGCCAGGTTTTAACTTCCTGGCTGATGTCTTGAGATGTTGCTTTAGTATTTCTACATAATGTTCTTTCTTCATGATGCCATCTATGCTGTGAAGTGGACCAGTCCCTCTTGCAGCAAAACAGCCCCACAACATGATGCTGCCGCCCCCATACTTCACAGTTGTGATGGTGTTCATAAGCTTGTAAGCTTTCCCCTTTGTCCTCCAAATGTAACCTTGCAATGTTAGTTCCATCAGACCACAGGACATGTCTCCAAAATTATTCTTTTTCCCAGTGTAATTTCGCAAATTGTAATCTGGCTTTTTTTGTTGATTCTGGCTTGTTGATTTTCCCATGTTGTCACACAAGGAAGCAGTGTGTTTGAGGTTTTCCTTAAATACTATTCTACAGTTGTGTCTCCAATTAACTCAAATGTTGTCAATTAGCCAATCAGAAACTTCCAAAACCTTGACACCATCATCTGAGCTTTTTCAGAGGCATAATAATCTTATTGTATGTAAACTTGACTTTCAAGAAAAGTTATAACAATTTCTCAAAAAATCTCTTTCTCATTATTCTGCTAATAAGCATAACAGAAACAAATTTGATAATTCTAATTTACCTAAAAGAAAAATTTTTGTCACATTAACATCTGACTTTTTATAAATGGTTATGTGCCTTTTTACAGTGTATGTAAACTTCTGGTTTCAACTGTATGTACAGCATTACTACACTTATTTTTTTATTATTTTTTTTTGACGCAAATTAAAATCATAAAATAAATGGCTGCACAGCTTTTTATTTAGTTGACTCAAGTACTGCACTTTATTTGTACTTTATTCTTTATTAACTCTATTTAAGTTGAGTCAACTCAAAAAGCTCTGCAGCAAGTTGCAGCAATCACACTCCGGATCAAAAGTTGGGTCAATTTATCCACTAACTTGCTAGCATACAATTTTAACATAATAACCTGGTTAAGCCATTTCATTACACTTTAAGCCAAATTAGTATCAAACTAGCATCTTGTAAAATAAGTAGAAAAATATTATGCACTGTCATCGTGGCAAAGACATGAGAAATTAGTTATTAAAACTTCTAAAAATGTGTTGGAAAAAATCATCTCTTCGTTAAACATGTATTCCGGAATATCTTTAAGAGAATTCAACATTCACATTAGGGCCAAAGGCAAATGTACAGATAAACACTGACTCACCGACAGGTTTACAAGTCCACTCTCCCTTTCCATTGCCAAGACAAACACATTCAAGCATGTAGTCTCCGGTGTCGTGTGGTCGTGTCCAGGTGTCCCCAATTCTGTATGAATTCCCCCCTTCATGGCAGCGATCTGTACACAGGCAAAAACGGATCCGTTTAGTAATGGGAGAAACTTGATGTGCTATTATTATTATTATTATTTTTTTTGGTCTTTTACTTACTTGCAATGGTGCAGCTAATTTTGCCCTTGCCTGACCCAATACAAGTACAGTCCCATATCATGCTATCCTTTGGTCGTTCGTAGGTCTCTCCGACTCGGTAGGAACGTGCATTGAATTTGTCATAGCATGACTCCTCAGCTGTGGGTGGCAAAATTTAAATATGTATATAATATATATATATATATATATATATATATATATATATATATATATATATATATATATATATATATAAAATTTATAAATGTAAGTTCTATAATGCATTTGGATCTTTTTGGCCAAGAGGATACATAAAAATATAGTTTTCAAATCTTTGAGGGAATAAAACTTTTTAAATTCTTTAAGACCTTCAAAATACCTGTTTTTTTTTTTACATTTATTACTATTATTATTATTATTATTATTATATTTTTAGGAGATATAACCAGTTATAAATTGTGTGTACTGGTAAAGCTATTAGTTTATTTTGCTTGAAAATGTTTTTTAATTATATATACTGTAGTTAAATTGTTGTACAAATGTTGACTACTGTAGTCACATTGCCTACGTTTGGCTTCTTTTTTAGCAATCAAAAAGTAATCATTTAACTATCAATTCTCATAATTCTTACATTGTTATTATACATTTCATAAAATATAAAATACTGACAAAAAATTGCAACTTAAAATTTCTGTGTGGTTTATTTTTTTCCACATACACAAATTTTTAAATAAATTTAAATAGAATTTTTAAAAATAAAAAAGCTGCTTAGATGCAATATAAATAGTTTTAGTTAACAAGTATTAATTAATCAATTTATATTTTATAAGATAAGGATGTTGAAATGTGAAAATAAGCAAAACTTGAATACGTTTTTTTTTTGTTCAGAAAAATATACAAACAAAACAAAGGAGAAAGTAATAATAATGCAAAATAATTTTTTTTTAAAAATTATTTCATACAATATGAACCTTCAAAGGATTGTGAAGGGGCTATACTAGAGTACAAAATTCGACGAAAAATGTAGCTTCATAATTTAACAAAGTACTAAGTTATGAAGCCATAATAGCAAGTTCATTATTAAACTGTGAAGAAGAATTTACATTAATAAATGAAGAATTTTGCAAGCATAAAAGGTTATTAAAGGTTATCTTCTTTAATTACACCAAATTTAACTTGGCCAAAAGGGTTTACATGGATATTGACATGAGACATTCTGTCATGTACGAAAACTTGAATACGTTATAAGGGTTCAGTAATACGTTATAAGGGTTCAGTAAGGCTTCATATTACAGACAGAAGTTGACTAGACAACTCTTTAATATAAGCTATACTGTAGGCACGTACTGTAATTGCGCATAACAGTAATGCATATATTAAACGTTATCCTAATGCATACAATCTCAAAAACTGATAACAATAATAAACGAGTACGAATTATAACCGCATAAGCGCTCACCTGCAGGTTTGGATCTACACTTGACCCCTGAAGCTCCCTCACAAGTGCACTTGAGAGTGCTGTCCATGTAGGGCCGCTCCCACTCATCGTTCATCCTGTATACACGACCATTGTCATTGCAGCCACCTGAAGGGACGGTAAAACACTAAATTAAATATTAAAACAATGCATATATGACTATATAACTCACTTACACCGCAAACTGTCGTCTTGTGCTCAGATACAGACATTAACATTCAGATGTGCTATGGAATGTTTGCATGTTTTTCATATAAATAAGTCGATGAACTTACTTTCGTGGATGGCTAAACTCCTGGCTTCCTCGTAGACCGTGTCCAGGTGGATTTGCTGCTGCTGGGTTTGTCTTTTGCTTTTCCCTGCGGATTGTGGCATGCAGTGGACAGATCCGCCGATGCACAGCAGCAGCAGGAGTCTCTTTACTGACTCACGGGTCATTTTCACCCGCTGTATGGAAAGCAGCTTCTGGCTTCGACTGTATTTCGGCTGCTTCCCCTGACTGTATACAGTACTGCAGCTCCGCCGTCCAGCTGATGTGGGACGAGCGCTCTTTTAAAGGGGGGTTTTATCCAGTGGAGAGGTTGAGTGAGCGAGAGAGAGAGTTTGGGGGCTTGATGGGAGGATCTCTCACCCTCTCCAGTCTCTGCGTCACTGTCGGGAAATCTGGCAAAACTCAAGCATCACCTGCGCAGTCATGAACCCGCAGGTAACTGTCATCTAGAGTTCACATTTATTCAGAGCTGAACAAGTTATGTTTACTTTGTTGATATACATATACAGTACATACACACACACAGTGCTAGACATGTTGAAAATGAATATTTTTATTCATTTCTCAGTGAATATGAAGAATATATATTGGTGCATTTGAACAAAACAGATATATTTATTAAAATAATATTTTACTCACAGAACATCTTTATAAATGGAAAGAAAATACATTTAAGTTTATGCAAAATATTGCAAAAAAATTACAAAACGACATTTCAACAAAATTGTATATATTTTTTTTGTTTCTCTTATTAATTAAGATTTTTGCTATCGTTAATTATTTAATATTTTTTCCCTAACATATAAATTTGAGCTAATAACTTTTGAACCATTATTGTAAGTTATTTTGTTAGATAAGCTCTAGATTTGGCTTCAGTGCTGAATGAACTAATGTATATGCACAAATACAATATTGTAAAGCATCCTATAGAAAATATTAATTTAAATGAGAGATTTGTGAGGGGTGTACTCATATATGCTGAGCACTGTATATATATATATATATATATATATATATATATATATATATATATATATATATATATATATATATATATAAAAATACAAAGAAATATAAATAAATAACAAATATATAAAGCCCCATATAAATACAAAGAAATTACGATATAAAGAAAATGTATTAATGCAATTTATAAAATAATATTTATTGCAGACAATAGTAGCCTATGTTAAAAAATATCTGTGAAAATACTTAGTATCAAAATTCACAAAATATTCCATTATATTTAAGGGTTTTAGTAGATAACATACTAACTAAACATATATTAACTAAAAGTAATAGTTATTTAGGCATTGCTTTGTTTGTTTGTTTCTTTGTATTTTGTTTGTTTGTGCAAAAAAAAAAAAAAAAAATAGCCTTAGAGAAATTTTTAGTTATTTGGGGACCTTTAACTACCCAGTGCAAAAGCCTATAAAAATGACATTATTTAATATACATTAAAATATTCAACAACAAATAATTAATTTTAATGACAAATTTTTAATTACCAATATGTTTTGCAATCGTTTTTATTTTTAGTAAATTAATTATCAATTAATTTCAATCAATTATTAAATTTTCCCAAGTTGTCAAACTTAATAGCATATATATATATATATATATATATATATAGCCGATTGTTGTTATATTCTTCAAATAATAGCGCTCCTCCAGCCTCTTCACCCTTGTGTATTACTCCGCCCACATACAGCGACAAGCGGCTGTTGGACAACATAATGTACTTTTGAGGCTTTTTCTAGTCGAGAATGTAGTTGTTTAGATTGCAACTATGCAGTTTATTCATTAGTATAGTGCTTATTTTAAATATTTATAATTTCTGAGAGACAGCACGTTGGCGGCCGCATAATAAGCTGCATAATAAGCCCTTAGTGGGGAAAAAACCCGGTGTAATTTTAAACTACAGCTGAACAAATCATTATAACGCTCAACGATTTTTGCTGTTCTGAAGTCAGCTGCAGATGTGAATGAATGATGGAACAAAGTAGTTCCTCATACAAAAGGATTTTTAGACTCTCCGTGTTTGATTTTCTTTTTATATACAGGTTTATGCTGTCAAACTGTTGTATAAATGCAATATCACGAGTAGCAGTGCGATGTGGCTGTATATCATCACTGGTGGGACACTAAGACAACGCACGCCTGCCACCAGTGCTGATATTCAGCCATATCGCATTGCTACTCTTGTGATATTGTTAATTTATATATTTATATATATATATGTTTTATTTTATTTCTATTAATACTATGGCAAAAAGTTTTTTTCAACTTGAATGGCAGCAACTTAAGTAATGATTGTTCTGTGGGTTCTTTGGTGCACTCCTGAAAATACTCTTACCAAGTGTACTGTGCGTTCTCTAGGACTTAATGTTTTTAAATTTGCTTAAACTTAAGATTTATCCTCCACGCTGCATAAAATGGAAAGTGAGCAGAGAGATTCTGGGCGCACAGCTTACCCATCATGCCTTTTGCTTTTTTTATGGGTGGAAAGTATGCAATGTTGCCGGTGCACGTTTGTGTCGAGTCTATGATGATCCTGGAAGTCACGACGTAGAAAGGGAAATAGCTGCTGGCTACGATAAAACTTTGACTTACGGGAACTGATGTCCACTAGCTAGTGTCCATGTCTAGGCATGTGACTCAACTGCACACATTGGCAATGGTCTACTGCTACAAGTTTGTTCAGTTTTGTCATCCAATTCACATCTGTTAAAGACATCAGAAGGGTTTTTAGTTATAATCCATCATTATAATCGGAGAAAATCATAAAAGCATAAGTGTTGTCATCGTTAAAGCATGAAAAGACGAGTGCTGAGACATTACATGACTAGAATTTTTCACTAAATCCAAATGATAATAACGTTTGTAACGAGAATGCTAGCCTGCAGACTCTTGGGCTGCTTCCAAAATCACAAACTCTCTTTAGTAGGAGATATATTTGATGGCTTAATGACTTCATGCCCATATCGACCAATTAAATGAAGTATTTCACAGAGCAAAAAAAGTATTTGCCTCCCAACCACCTCTAGTCTTGAAACAAGAAATCAAAATTGGTATTTGATCAAAGTTAATTTCAGCACTGTTACAAATACATATGTATTTACACAGAAATGAACTGAATTGTAAAAAAAAAATATTAATAACTTCTGAGTGAATTGTTTCTATAACACATACAGGGACCAAAATGAGACTTATTTTATATCTTATTTACTTCATGTACTCAAATATCCAAAAGAACGAATAAATTAATTATTAAATTAGATTTTTTTTTTTTTTTTTTATACCTCACCTATTTATTAGCAGGAGTAATCACTCCTCATCCATGTGTTGTGTTATCACATCATGTGTTTGGGCTTGTTTGCATAAAAAAAATGTGTTTTTAATGAATATCACTATTTACAGTATATGGTGTACTATTGTTTGGTGAAGCTATACAAACCAGACGTGTTTACATGTACTTGGCATTGTTTGGTCTTTACCTGAAACAGTCATGCATGTATTATGCTAGCTGAAACATTTTCAATGAAGTATGACAATGTGTGATGCATAACATCTCATTTCTTGTTTCTTGTTCTTCTTTTTATTATTTTTTACGAGTTCACACTTAGCTGATGATTGATTATAAAGCTAGTTTGGCATGCTGTCCTTGTAGAGAGCCCTGAGCTCATAAGATCCTCGAGCCTCATTTGCAGGGCGAGAGGGGAGTTTGAGCTCAGGTAGATCTCAAGAACTCCCCTGCTTAATTATGGCTAGGCCCAGACGGAATCTGTGCATGCAGAAATCTGCTGATTTCCGCAGATGTTTAGCCCATCATTGAGGCTATTTATTTATTTGTGTCAATTTATATTTATTCAGTTTTTTAATTAATTTCAGTAATATTATTTTCTAATCTGAAAAATTTCATTTGATTTATTAACAATACAGTTTGTAAAATAATGTTTTTTGTCTTTTAGTAGATATATTATATGAGAGACTTACTTTGTTTAACATATACGTAGATCTAATTGGATTTGCATTGTAAACCTTAAAAGTTAAAAACATATTATTTTTTTATTTAATATATTAAGTTTTTAGTTATGATACTCCCAAAATCAATCTGCATAAATCTGCCTGAAATAGTAAAAAATGTGCAGATTCTGTCTGGCCCTATTTATGACAACTGACAAATTATTGGGGGGATTGTTATGAAGAGAAATACTGCTGACTAAGAGCTCGTCTATGGTGCCAATTTGGTTTAGTCAATTCACTTATGTTGCATGTCTTTAGACGGTGGAAACCGGGGACTGGTCTGGTAAGGACTTGAACCAATGACATTCTTGTTGGCAACAGTGCTATCCACTGGGCTGCCGTGCCACCCTATCTAGGAAAAAGGAGGAGGAGTAGGGGTGGAAGGGGAGATTCTTCAAAACAAAGATGACTGAGGTATGAAAACTCTGGTTATTTATGGTCACTTAGGAATGATCTGATTGGTGAATCATGTGTTTGCTAATGCGGGACCAGCAGTGATCAATCATAAGCACGTGCTCCTCTTGAAATTAGTTTATAAATAAACTTCACAAATTTTATGGTTTTCCGCTTTCGGCCAAAATGTCATGCATTGTCACAGTTTTGAAAAATCAAATAAGAGTAAAATTAGTCAATATGTAAATTATTGGCGGCGCAGTGGGTAGCGCTGTCACCTCACAACAAGAAGGTCGCTGGTTTGAGCCTTGGCTGGGTCAGTTGGCATTTTTGTGTGGCGTTTACATGTTCTCCCCATGTTCACGTGGGTTTCCTCCGAGTGCTCTGGTTTCCTCAAAGACAAATAGGTGAATTGGGTACGCTAAATTGTCCGTAGTGTATGTGTGTAAATGAGTGTGTATGGATGTTTCCCAGTGATGGGTTGCAGTTGGAAAGGCATCCGCTGCGTAAAACATATGCTGGATAAGTTGGTGGTTCATTCCGCTGTGGCGACCCCTGATTAATAAAGGGACTAAGCCGAAAAAACATGAATGAATGTAAATTATTTTCATTTAAATAATAAAATAAAATAAACCTCACTTAAGTTGTCTTCAGTACAGTTTGTACAATACTTATTCACAACACTGTACACTAACAAGAAATTTAGTGTTGAAACAATGTAGAAAGTAATTCCAAAATTACAAAAAAAAGCATTCAATGTTTAATTAGTTCTCATAAAAATGGGGGGTGAATACTTATTCACAAAATTGTTCACTAACAACAAACCCCTGTAGAAACAATTTTCCCTAAATAAAATAAATAAGTAGCATTCAAATATACATTTAGAAATATTGTTTGTATATTCTTAAAAAAGGACATCATATGCCAGAGTAGTTGGTGGTTCATTCCGTTGTGGTGACCCTTGGTAAACCAGTGACTAAGCTGAAGTAAATTTTCTTAAATTAAATCCAACAAAAGGCCAAACGGTGGCTCAGTGATTAAACACTGTCACCTCACAGCAAGACGGTTGCTGGTTTGAGTCCTGGCTCGGTCAGTTGGCATTTCTGTGTGTTGGTGTGGGTTTCCTCCGGGTGCTCTAGTTTTCCACACAGTCCAAAAACATGCGCTATACTGTAGTTTAATTGAATAAACTAAATTGGCCGTAGTGAATGAGTGTGTATGGATGTTTCCCAGCAGCTAGAAGGGCATCTGCTGTGTAAAACATATGCTGGATAAGTTGGCGGTTCATTCCGCTGTGGCGACCTTTGATTAATAAAGGGACTAAGCCGAAAAGAAAATGAATGAATAAATCCAACAATCTTTTTTTAATTATTTAATTAATGATTTTTTTGTGGCAACGCAGTAGGTAGTGCTGTCACCTTACAGCAAGAAGGTCGCTGGTTCGAGCCTCGGCTGGGTCAGTTGGTGTTTCTGTGTGGAGTTTGCATGTTCTCCCTGCGTTTGCGTGGGTTTCCTCCGGGTGCTCCGGTTTCCCCCACAGTCCAAAGACATGTGGTACAGGTGAATTGGGTAGGCTAAATTGTCCGTAGTGTAAGAGTGTGAATGAGTGCGTATGGATGTTTCCCAGAGATGGGTTGCAGCTGGAAGGGCATCCGCTGCGTAAAACATGTGCTGGATAAGTTGGCGGTTCATTCCGCTGTGGCGACCCCGAAGTAATAAAGGGACTAAGTTGAAAAGAAAATGAATGAATGATTTTTTTGCTGTGTAAATGGCACATGCACACAAGCACCTCTCTGTAAAAAGTCGTCTCACAGCTCATATCCAGTTACAGTAAAGCAGTGTGTTGTAAGAGACCTTGTGAATCAGAAGTAAACAAGCGCTCAAACAAACACTGCGGGCACACGGGCCATTTGACATGTTCAGAACGCTCATGATTCAGAAGTGAACTGACATAACAAGCAGTGAGTCAATTACAGACAGATGAGCTCACGAAGACACACCAATTCAGCCTCTACATGTCTGCGCCTCCAGCTGTTTCCCTGTACATTCACTGCTAATACTGCAGACTCATCACTTTTGTAATGTACAGTTGGTCAAAATTATTCGCCCTCCTGTGAATTTTTTAGAAACATTTCCCAAATGATGTTTAACAGAGCAAGGAATTTTTCACAGTATTTCCTATAATATTTTTTTCTTCTGAAGAAAGTCTTATTTGTTTTATTTCAGCTAGAATAAAAGCAGTTTTTAAAAACTGTTTTAAGATCAATATTATTAGCCCCCTTAAAGGGGTGGTCCACTACAATATCATATTTTAAACTGCAGTTGATGTGTAATGTAGCTGTGTGAACATAAACAACATCTATGAATGTAATATGCTCAAAGTTCAATGCAAAGGGAGACATTGGCTTTTACAGAGTTAGCTTAGCAAAGCCTACAGCGAAGAAAGTTTGGGGACTACAAAAAAATACATCCCGGTTAATGAGATCGTAAATGCTTCAGGTTAAGCATTCACCATGCGCACACACCCTGCGCAGCAAAGGGGCGTGGCCAGAGGTGCTGTAATGTTACAGCAGAGGAAGCTAAAATGGCGTTCAAACGCTGCTGCTGCGTCCCAATTCGCATACTTATACTACGCCCTAAAAGTATGTACTTTTTTTGTGGAGGAAAAATATATACTTTTGAGTGAGTAACAGAAAAGTATGCAAGCTTTGGGACATACTACTTCCTCGTTACACAGATCGTTGTGTTGCTTAGTTAAGAGCCCTGTCAATCATCTACATTTCTGTCGTATTTAATTTCCTACCTTATTGGAGAAGCAGCGGCAGGATAATCTCCCATTCACGATTCTTTCATGCAGAGAAATCTCCTCAGGTCTTTGGATAATTCTGCATTCAGACGTTAATGTCCAAACACGTCTTTATATAAGTTCAGTATTGTTGTTGCAGATGAAATATAACACAGACAATAGATATTAGATATTAATTAACAGTCATACAAACATCTTTACAGACGCCTCTCTGCTTGACCATTGGTCTCGCGCATCCATCATGTTTGTAGTTTGTTTACACTTTTCACCCGCGTTTTGTAGTTCTGATCGAAGTCACGTCCAACGCGCAATGTACTGTGGGCAATATCAGCGGTTAGAGTAGTGACGCTTCCACACTTAAAATTTTGACCAAAAATAGTAAACCATCCGGGAGTTTTTGGCATACTCTTTTCAACATACTACGATTTGGGACATACTAATTCTACTTTCACATACTAATTAGGACGGATAGTATGCGGATTGGGACGCAGCATGCTATTTCCACAGAGCTTGTTCTGTTTCTGTATTTGAGCTTCCAATGGACACGACACAAAGACAGAATTGCTTACGGTTTAATTTTAATTATATTCCAGAGAATTATAAAAATATATATAGCTCTAGCGTTTTTTAAAGGAGAACTTCCAGAATTTTTCTCAGTTCAGTGCTGGATTCGGCTAAAAACTCCTCCAACCGATGAAGCTGTGGATTGTGAGCCACAACCTGTAAGTGTTTTTATTTGTTAAAATTGATCAACTAAATGCACAGTTTCTAGCGTTAACGGTGTGTTGTAGCGAGGACGTAAACAAGGATGTAAATGACGGGAAATGCTGTTTGGCACCGCTAACAATTTAGCTACAAATTTATATTTATCAGTCAAACCGCTGTAAATCTTCACCCACAATCTTCAGCAGCACTGCAGTGTCTCTCTATGCGGACGCTTTCAGTGTCTCTCCAGGTGGCTGCTTTCCCTGCAATCTACATCCCAAATAATAACAAATTCGCAAAAGATATGTGAACGTTTTAGATTACATACATATGCTTATAACCCGAATATATGTGAAAGGCACTTGTCAGATTTTATTTTAGAGAGCAGGCGTGAGGTTAAGCTGTGTGCTCTTCATTTTCTGTCTACATATAGACTCTATTGTGAAGAAAGCCCAGCAGAGACTGTACTTCCTTCGTCAGCTGAGGAAGTTCAACCTGCCACAGGAGCTGCTCGTACAGTTCTACTCAGCTGTCATCCAATCCATCCTCTGCACTTCAATCACCGTCTGGTTCAGCTCAGCTGCCAAAACTGACCTCCGTAGACTACAGCGAATAGTCCGGACTGCTGAACGAATCACTGGCACTACCCTTCCTACACTTCAAGAACTGTACTCTTCCAGAGTGAGCAAAAGGACTCGCAAAATCACTCTGGACGCCTCGCACCCAGCACATTACCTGTTCGAACTGATACCGTCTGGGCGGCGCTACAGAGCACCAAGCACAAAAACAGCCAGACACAGGAAAAGTTTCTTTCCTCAGGCCATCTACCTCATGAACAATTAAATATTCCCCTACTGGGCAATAAACATGCAAGACTTTCTCATACGCACTTGTACACAGCACCTTATAACAATATACAATGCAATACTTTCTCCATTAGCATTGGTACTCAGCAACATATCTGTAGATACAATTCAACATTCAGATATTTTTTTTTTACTTACTGCATCTCTGTTTAATGTCTAATGTTTATCGCCTTTTTCTTTTTTCATATTTAATTTTGTGTTGTCACTTGTCACTTTATGTATACTGGAAGCTTCTGTAGCCAAAACAAATTCCTTGTGTGTGTGAAGCACACTTGGCAATAAAACTGATTCTGATTCTGATTCTACTGTTTACACAGCGCTAAAGCACGTGCTTGTAAGGGCGTGACGTGGTGATGTGGAGCTAATCCGCGAATCACAGCACATTATGTTACCTGACCAATCAGAGCCTCTTGAGGGCGGGCCTTTCAGGGACTAGGAAATATGACATTCGTTTTCATGTTAGCTGAGTAGTATATAATAAAAGTAAGATATATGAACAAATAACGTGATTGTCTACAAATAAAGCATGAGCACACATTGCTTTGCATCTTATAAACACAACCAATCCTTAAAAATACACTGTGGACCACCGCTTTAAGCAATATATGTTTTGATTGTCTACGGAACAAACCATCATTATACAATGATTTGCCTAATTACCCTAATTAACATTTTAATGTCACTTTAAGCTGAATACTAGTGTATTGAAAAACATCTAGTAAAATATTATGTGCTGTCATCATGACAAAGATGAAAATAAATCTGTTATTAGTTTAAAACTAAATAGTAGTTAATAGCTAAAACTATTATGTTTAGAAATGTGTTGAAAAATTGGAGGACAAAGTATACAGGGGGCTAATAATTCAGGAGAGCTAATAATTCTGACTTTAACAGTACTGTATATGCTGAAGAATCAACAGCAGGTCCAATATTTAAACAAGCTGTGATTGAGAAAGCCTTGCTCTGGTAGAGTTGCATAACACAGTTTAGAGTAAGTCTAATATAAAGCCAGTGTGTACTGTAGATCTACTCCTTAGCACTTTGCTGAACTTTTCCCCTCAAAACTGACGCAAAACAGGAGTTCGCTGACAGCGCCGGCCGACATTCTGCACAGGTTTACAAGCTCTCGATTTCAACAAGTGCAAAAAGATAGCTTGTTCACACTGTGCCAATGTTGCAATAGATCTCTCTGTTTTCATGTTGAACTCTTGAGTTCAGTTGGTTTGCTTCTGCATCAGGTTAAATGTATAGTACACTTGATGGATTATTGTAGCCCAATGTTGAGTCAAATGTGGATAAATTACATTTAAATTACACTTGTTAATCCAACGGTTGGGTTTGTTTGTCCATATTTCACCTAACCTTGGGTTAAAAAAAACTTAATTTATAGTGTATGAAGAATAAAACTAGCCTAAAATTTTTTGGATTTGATACAGAAATATAAGATCTAAAGGTAAACGCCTAAATAATATAATAGATATATTATTAATACACTGATAATGGTGACTATATTAAGAATTAATAGGAAAAAAACAATAGCATAAAAATAATTATTTAACTTTACATCCTGATTTAGTTTTTATCTCTTTAACTTTTACATAATTAAAATTAATAATATTTTTTAAGTAATAAAATTGGCACAGTGGGTAGTGCTGTCTCCCCACAGCAAGAAGGTCGCTGGTTCGAGCCTCGGATGGGTCAGTTGGCATTTCTGTGTGGAGTTTGCATGTTCTCCCCGTGTTGGCGTGGGTTTCTCCGGGGTGCTCCGATTTCCCCCACAAGTCCAAAGACATGCGCTATAGGTGAATTGGTGTTTCCCAGTGATGGATTGCAGCTGGAACGGCTTCCGCTATGTAAAACATATGCTGGATAAGTTGGGGGTCCATTCCGCTGTGGCGACCCCTGATTAATAAAGGGACTAAGCCGAAAAGAAAATGAATGTTATTGTCTTTATTAATTATATATTACAATATTATTATAATCATTTACATTACGTAAATATTATTACTTAGCATCAAAATTACTAATATATTAGTACCAGTACTAAATATTAATAATATTCATTCATTTTCCTTCAGCTTAGTCCCTGATTTATCAGGGGTCACCATAGCAGAATGAACCACCAGCTATTCCAGCATATGTTTTACTCAAAGGATGCCCTTTCAGCCGCAACCCAGTACTGGGAAACACCCATTAATTCTCACAGTCACACACACACTCATACACTATGGCCAGTTTAGTTCATCCAATTCACCTATAGCACGTGTCTTTGGACTGTGGGGGAAACCGGAGCACCCGGAGGAAACCTACGCCAACATGAGGAGAACATGCAAACTCCACACAGAAATGCCAACTGGCCCAGGTACTCAAACCGAAGTCAACCTTAACACTATCCAATTATGCACTGAAGCCATGAAGATGTGATGGGGCCTAGTTATAGCCTAGCTAAACTGTGTACTGTATAATGATTGGTTTCAGATATTTATTAATCTAGTGATCATCCTCTGTTGACTGTTCTTTTATATTGTGAATATAAGTAAGAATATAATTATTTAAAAGAATAGTTTACCACAAAATATTTTTAAAAAAATTTACTCACTATTTACTCACTCTCAGGTATAGTTCAAAAACGAGTTTCTTTGGTAAAACTTTAGTTTAAGAACAATCCCCAGCATTTACTACCGGATTGTTACCTGCTTCTTATTAAAATATTATTGCCACTTATAAAGTATAATCTTATTTTACATGCCTAATCCAACCCAATACCCAAATCCAACTACTATCTTACTAACTAACAGCTTATTAGTAAATTTATTTAATAGAGTGAATTGTACATTAAAATAAAGTGTGACCATTTTTTTCTGTTACACAAAAAATAAGTCAACTAACCATTGACATTCATAGTAGGAAAAACAATACTATGAAACCCAACGGCTACCAATAAAACTCAAAGAGGTTTGTGACAAGTAACGGGTGAGGAAAGGATGAGAGGATTTTCGTTTTTGGGTGTACTTCTCTTTAAGTGCTCTGGTATCCAACCCATGCTCATTCTGATTACGTACCCCATATACATTTCTGGAGAGAGCAAAATGCGTCCCAGGAGCTACGTTGTTTTTTTTTTTTTGGTTTTTTTTTTTGCAGTTTTTGTTTTCGCGAATCCACTAGAAGCCGCTGTGTACGCTTTTTGAGATCTCAATTTTCTCTCACAAGTACCATTCGCGCCTGCTGTTCTTGCGTAAACCCACCAGAGGCCGCTGTTGACTGACTGACTGATCGACTGACCAACCGACCGACCGATCCCCCCACCCTTCCCTTCCCTAAACCCAACCAATAATGTTTTAAAAAGCACGGATTAACGCTCACACCCACTTTCCTAATCTCAACCATAGTGTTTTGAAAAGCAATCCCGAAAAATAAAGCCCTCGTGGTAGCCTGATTTTTACCACGTTTTCAGATTTTACCACATTCACACCCTGTTATTTACTTGTTCATTTCATTTATTAGCTTTTGTTTTTGTCTTAGCTGCTTTCTGGAACCATTCTTCACCAGACTTGTTGCAGTTCACTCCGTTCTGCATCTCAAGTCTGCTGACGTACGTGTCGAGCTACTGGACAAATTGGTAAAAGTGGAAAAGCCGTCAATACAGAGGTAAGCGGTCAGTTGGTAAGCGCAAAAAGGAACGACATCATATCTCCCCGTAACGTACGTTTTAAAGACGAAATACAGCCATATGTTGCTCTGGCTACATAATTCGCAATCTCCAGAAACGTATACTGGGCTACGTTTTCAGAATGAGCCTATTTTGCGGGGATCACATGCTTAATTTGACAGAAGTAAAGGAAGTCTAGCTTATTGTAACAATGACATAAGTATGCAGGTGCAGATAAACTCCAGACCACTATGCTGATGAATGAGCTGTCATTCTCCAGTTACTCCCAGGCGATCCTCATGCATCTCCGGCCCCAAAACACTTGCCTGAGAGAGCGAGAGAAAACGAACATGAATATTATGGTAATTGATCATGTGCAGTTTTCTGCTGAATCGGTCAAATATGTGCGCTGACCCACCCGTCATTAGAGGTATCTGCTGTTCTCAGCACTGTTTGTTTAAATAATTTCTCAGTTAAAGCATTTCCAAATTATATACAGATGACATTTTACAGATAACAGCTACTATTTCATGGCTGCATTTGCAAAGTCATTGGGGAAAAAAGTTCATAGCATTTCAGGACGGCTTTTTTCACATTCTTCATATTTTTTTGGCAACACACCTGTAAGTAGTCAAACATGATGTATTTAATGGTGAGTGCAACAAGCAGATTCAAGAACTCTCAGTCCTGTGATCCCCCACACACACACACACACACACACACACACACACATACACACACACACACACACACACATGTTTGTTTTTGTGAAAAGTGGGTACATTACATAGGCTTCCATTCATTTTCTACAGATCAAACCGTATATTATATTGCCCTCACCCCACCCTACCCCTAAACCCAACCATCACAGGAGACAGTGTACAGCTTTACTCCCTGAAAAAACTCATCCTGTGTGATTTAGAAGCTTTTTGAGAAGTGAGGACGTCACCAATGTCCTCATATTTCACCTCCTTTTTGTAATACCTGTGTCATACCTATGTCATTATACAAATTTGTGTCCTGACATGTCACAAAAACACGTACACACACACACACACACACACACACACACACACACACACACACACACACACACACACATACATACCCTTGATCTGCATCGTCGCCCCCTTTTGGCAGCCTTGGGTTCAGCATAATTTAACCAAGTCAAAAAGTTATGGAGATCATGGTCATTTGTCAACAGTACAGTAGTTCAATTCATATTTGTTGAGGGTTATTTTGTCAGTTTTCCTACCATGTAAAATGCAGGACTGCTTTACAAAAACTTCAGATCACATGATTTTGTCTTGATTTCGGCACGATTTCCCTGATGTTGTGGGGATTCGTAAACGACAAATGGGCGTCGTGACACAAGATTCAATCGTTTATTCTCATGTAATACGAGATACCATGCCTGCGACGCCTCATGACACCATCGCAGAAAGTCTAGCGTGTTTAATTTTTTTTCTCGTTCTTCATGACGAGTTTCGTCACGTAGGTGACACAGTGCCATAGAAACACATCATTTCTCGGTTATCTCAGCGAGTCCTGCTGTTAATGCACTGGTCAGGTAATCAAAATATAGGCTGCATATTTACTTATGGGTGGATAAGATCAATCACTGGTTATGCAAACTTTAACTACTTTCTCTTTGTTAGTGTTTTAAGCAATTTTATGTGACAGATTAGCACAAATATGCAGACATCTCCATTCTTACGATTTTCTGAGTTCTCTCATCCTTCCAACCGAGTTTGTTCTTCCGAGGTAATCTGGAAACATGTTCAGGGCTGCTAATACATTGCAAAAGCATTTCTTGCTTATTCAAATTTGTCATTAATAGCGAAAACAGTTTAATATATAGGCTTCTCTGAAACTGTGAATATTATACTTTAATTTTATTTAGGCTAGATTATTATTTTATTTAACAAACCAACACAATCTCAAGGCAATTCATGTTTTGGCGCATATAGCAGACTTGTTTTGAAGAGCATAACCTAAAATTTTATTCGATATTCATGTTTATAGATAACTGGCCAACAAAAGATTAAAATTATAAATTTAATAAAATAAAATTTTAATACATTAAGATAAAAATTATGGCAAATGAAATTTGTTTCAAAAGGATATTTTTTCCAAGAAAAATATACAAATTATATTTTTGTTTGTGCCCGTCCACTACTCAACTATACAGGTGGATAATTTGTTTCGCTCTGTGATTTAATTAATGCTTCACTGTAATTGCTGTATCACAAACCTCTGTCATATATTTGCTAATTTTATAATATGTCATTATTTTAAAGATTATGTCTAAAGCATCTGATTTTTCCTTGCTGCTGATGTGCTTTCATTTTCTCCATCTCACTCGTGGCAAGTTCAGGTGAGGAAGTGTTTAATAAGCCACCCTGGCAGGAAAATATACGTTTAGATTTCAAATAAATATTAAAAAGGAATCATAAGTTTGATCCTATCCATGTCATAAGAAATGTCCTTAAATTATGTAGTTTTTAGTTGTCAGCAAGCATCAGTGTTTACAAAGATTGAAATAAGATAAAAAAAAATTTGAAATGAAAATAAGAAATATTGTTATAGCAACACTTGTGACTGCTTTAGGTAATAACGCTTGTCGTAGACGTCACGGGATGACTGATTCTGGAGGAACATAGTCTGGCACATTTGTTACCCACGACAAGTCAATGTTTTATCAAGAAAAAAATCTGAACATAGTGACTTTTGTTACTGACATTAAAAATCGAGTAATCGACTGTTAGGTTGGGGCTAGGGTAAGGGTTGGGGTTAGGGTTAGTGTAAGTTGTCATGTACTTGCAAAGTTTCTTATAATCAGTTAAATTTCTGTTGAAGGAGCAGTATCAACAGATATTAAGCAGACGGTCTACTAATACTCAAATGGACCATCAAAATTAAGTGTTACCTTATGTTGCATTAATTTACCATTTCATTAACCATTACAATATTTTTTTCTTTTGTTTTTATTTCCTAAATGAAACCTCATTGTACTTAACAAGTTTACAATGATAATAAAGCTTGTTAACAAGTTTTTAATCATTTATGAAGGAATTATAAGGCTTTGTTTCATTATCTTCATTTAAAAGTAGCAGGGTATTTACTGCAACTGTATCATTCTGTCCGCTCCTATCCCATCCATTTGTGCACCCTGGTGGGATTGTCGCAAACTGCTGTTACACCTTCACACATTTTTTCAATCCCTTTCTCCTGTGGTGGCATCACACGTGGAGGTAGTGGTCATATTGAACTGTCACTCACTGTAAATTTATGACATTTAAGAAAATTTGCTCTTTTGTTTCCCTTTTACATGCTGCATCCCAATTCGCATCCTAAATAGTATTTGAAAATAGAATTAGCATGTCCCACATCGTAGTATGTAGTATGAGTATGCCAAAGGTTCCCGGATGGTTTGCTATTTCTGGTAACAATTTTAAGTGTAGATACTCTAATCGCATACTCTAACCACTGATATTGCCCACAGCACATTGCACGTTGGACTTGAATTCGATTAAAGCTACAAACGCAGGTGAAAAGTGTAAATGAACTACAAACATGATGGACGCGCGAGACCAACCGTAAAGTTGAGAGGCTTTGATAAAGATGTTTGTATGACTGTTAATTAATATCTAGCCCACTGGAAAATATTTCAATCATGTTTTCTGTGTTATATTTCATCTGCAACAACAATACTGAACTTCTATAAAGACGTGTTTGGACATTAACGTCTGAATGGATTATTATCCAAAGACCTGAGGAGATTTCTCTGCATGAAAGACTTGTGAAAGGGAGATTAACCTGCTGCTGCTTCTCCAATAAGGTAGAAAATTAAATATGACAGAAATGTAGATAAATGACAGGGCTCATTACCAAGCAACACAATGATCTGTTAACGAGGAAGTAGTATGTCTCAAAGCTTGCATACTCTTCTGTTACACACTTAAAAGTATATATTTTTCCCTCACAAAAAAAGTACATACTTTTAGGGCGTAGTATAAGTATGCGAATTGGGACACAGCAATGGATTAAAAAAAAAATCATGATCATGAATCAAACTAATTTTGAACATATACATTTAAAATCTCGGATTTTGTCAGTATGGATCAATATTTTTGATGACATCATGCTGCACTTCAGCTTGTCATTAAATATTCTGACCAAGTCAATCTGAGCTGAAATTAGTCACTTGTTCATAAAATTACTAATACCATGACATGTAAGTGCCCACAAGTTTCCAAAAAACAAGAAATTGGTTCTACAAATTTCCTGGTACCGGAATGATTTCATGCATGTTTGTTAGCTGAGGGAGGGACTTGTGAAGGTCAGTTTGAGCCGAACTCAGCATTGTGAGGAGAGTGTGTGTAATCGTGTCCAACGCTCACAGATGTCTGTGAGCTGCAGTGATTTTCCACGTTCTTGCAAGAAGGAACAGAGATCCCCACACCTGTGCAGACGAGGGCTGTTCACACACTCATCCACCATTCATTCAATCACTGGAGCGCTGTGTTGATTTCCACAGTTTAGCAGTCTAGGGTTCTGGTTATAAATTATATATTTATTTAATTAATACAGTAAAAAAAATCTAATATTTTGTTGTAATGTGTGGCGGCATGGTGGCTCAGTGGTTAGCACTGTCACCTGACAGCAAGAAGGTCGCTGGTTCGAGTCTCGGCTGGATCAGTTGGCATTTCTGTGTGGAGTTTGCAAGTTCTCCCCGTGTTGGTGTGGGTTTCCTCCAGGTGCTCTGGGTTCCTCCACAGTCCAAAGACATGCGATATGGGTAAGCAAAATTGGACATAGTGTATGTGTCTGTGTGATGAGTATGGGTGTTTCCCAATACTGGATTATGGCTGGAAGGGCATCCACTGTGTACAACAAATGCCAGAATAGTTGGTGATTCATTTTACTGTGGTGACCCCTGATAAATAAGGGACTAAGCTGAAAGAAAATGAATGAATGGTCTCTGCTTATTAAACCGAGAACTCTACACACTTCAGTTGCATTATATTGAAGGTCATTTAAACATGATATCATGTTTTTTAGTCAGGGACTCTCATTTGCAGTAACTTGTGGTTGAGATGTTTTCATCACATGTCCTGCCAGGACTAGGTGGGAGTACATTTACGGTCAGTGGGATAAAGCCAACCAGACACTGTCAACCCTTTTAAGGGGTGTTTGTGTGAGATTTCTTCTAAACGTAATAGATATGTTTCCATGGAGAGCCGAGACAAACACAATCTTTAGCCACTGAGTCACAGATTGGGCTAATTGCATTTACATGGCAGATTTGACTGCAATTAGTATGTTAAAAAACCCAAAACAACTACTTCCATTAGTCTAAAATACACGCTAATCTGTCTTTTTGCTACATACACTGAAAAATAATGATTCATTTACAATTTTTTAAGGTAAGTGGTTGCAAACTATTTATATGAAAAAATGTGTAATGTTGAACTTTGTTTTGTTTAAATTCAGTCCATATAAATTGTGTGCAACCACTTATCCTAAATTCAATACCCTAAAGTCAATTCAATGAATAATTTTTTCAGTGTACTTTACATTTTAATGGTGTTGTTTTTGGATGGGTGAAAATGTAACACTTGCAGATAGTTCAGAGCTTGACAAATAGTAATAATGGATATTATTTTCCCTTTTTAATAAGAAAGAATCTGAAAAAGTGGACTGAAATTAACATTATCATGCACTGTCAATCCTGGGTTCCACACAATCAATTTGATTTGTGTTGGGGCAACATGAGGTAATTAAGTTATTAGTTATTAGGTTTTACAGATTAAACAAGCTGAAACGACACAATTCTTGAGTTTTTTTGGGGGGAGCAACTTCAATTTCCCTACCAAAATCAAGAATTGTGTTGTTTCAGCTCATTTTAAGTAAGTTGTTTGAACAAACAGCAAATGTGTTTTTTAAGTGTGACTTGTTATCAGAAATAGACCATTTGTGTACAGTTTCTGACTAGGAAATTAATATTTACTACTGAGAATTTTGGTGATAAGGTCACTGGTTCGAGTCCCAGCTGGGCCAGTTGGCATTTCTGTGTGGAGATTGCATGTTCTCCCCGGTTTTGGCATGGGTTTCCTCTGGGTGCTCTGGTTTCCCCCACAATCCAAAGACATGCGCTATGGGTGAATTGAATAAACTAAATTAGCTGTAGTGTATGAGTGTGAATTAATGTGTATGGATGTTTACGAGTGCTGGGTTGCAGCTGGAAAGGCATCCGCTGCGTAAAACATATGCTGGATAAGTTGGCGGTTCATTCCGCTTTGGCGACCCCTGATGAACCCCTTACTAAGCCAAAGTTAAATAAATGAATGAATGAAGAGCACACTAAAATTTGTATTATTGATTTTTTTAAACTTGGATTAAATTACATTTTCTAACTTTTCATCTCAACTTACATCAATCAAACTCACTAAAATATTAAGTTAAACTTATGTGTAAGTATTAAGTATAACTTAAAAAATGTACGTTATTACAGTATGTTATCATCATGGACCAATGATACATTGAAGGTGTTTACATTTAGATTTGTTCATTTAGCAGAAGCTTTCTTACAAATGTGAATAAAAAAGCACTTCAAATCACCAGAGACCAGCATTATATAGATGCAATGACAAGTACTGTATAAGTTAGTTTAGTCTTTCTTTCTTGTTTTAAACAAACCAAAGCAAAACATTTTACAAACGTTTCAAACTCCTAAAACTACACTGTTAATGACTTTTGTAAATTACACAGTATTTAATTGTATGACAGTTTTGCAGTATGTTACTGTATTTTAAAGTTGCATTGTGAAAATTACTGCATATTTTTACAGTAAAGATATCATAGATATATACATTAGATGTCGATTAGAACGAATGCGTCAATAGAGCCGCCATTTTAGTACAGGGTAGCGCTCCTTTGAAATAAATGTGGGACCAAGGTGAAGCGGAGGACTGTGGCCATCCAAAGCCAGAGAAATACACATATACACATATATCTATGATCGGGAGTTTTCCCCGGTGGTCAGTATGCAAATATTTTTTTCAATTACGAAATATTATAATTTTACATCACTTTTCTACCTTGATG
This sequence comes from Danio kyathit, assembly GCA_903798195.1. Taxonomy (NCBI): domain Eukaryota; kingdom Metazoa; phylum Chordata; class Actinopteri; order Cypriniformes; family Danionidae; genus Danio; species Danio kyathit. The sequence goes on from LR812519.1 coordinate 9,654,368, forward strand.
GATGTGACCGCACGGGCATTCCTGACAAAAAGTGTGTGTTTGTGTGTTTGGAAATGCATTATCCTCCTTCCCTGTTTAATTTGATCTAATCCATGTCCTGAAACACACCCCCTCTCCTGCTTTCACTTCTCATTCTGACGGAGGGAGCGATTCGTTTGTGAATGAATCTCCGTTATGAACGACTCGTTCACTTAGCTGACAATAATACAAGTTTCTAGCACGGCAGCATCTTCTTCTCATATTTCATAACATAGTTTGCTTATTTTATTCAACAAAACTAGCATAAGTCTAGAATTTAGTGCGAGTTGGTGCTACTTTGCCTTATGGTGAATGCAGCAAGAGACTGTATTATCATCAATAACTACTTGTTAAGCACAAAAGTTCATAACATACAAAAACATAAAAAAAAACTAAATCTTACCTATGAAATGTTCTGCCTTTGTGCTTTGTTTTCTTTGTTTGCTCATTACTACAACGCAAACACAGCGCTAAAGTCCAGCATCTTCACATTGGCACACTGTCTTGACTAGTGCAGTTGAATGACGTTTGTCCTAGAAGTACTGTACCAATGTGGCGGCGCTATTGACGCATGCTCAGGGTCCCTATGCGATATCTAGTGTATATATCTATGTAAAGATATAATGCAATTGTGTAAATACATATACAGCAAGATAAATGGTATTTAATGTAAAGTACAGTATTTTTGCTGCAATTGATTTACAGTAAGTTACTGTAGATTGTACAAAAAATTTAGCAGTGTAGTTCACAATGAACTTAGTTTTGGACTTAATTGTTTTGATGAAATTACATCACACCCATTCTTTCTTCAACCTCTCTTGAAGTATACATGGACCCTAATGCCTCATTCACACTAGCAGTGACTTTGTAGCTGCATGCCTGTCGCTCCGGGTGGCGTTATTCATTCTCTGTTGAAATGAACGGTCGCTTGTCGCATTGATGCTGCGAGTCGCTCGAGTGTGAATAAGGTGTAAGAGACTTACTTAAATCTTAAATCTCTTTATACTTTAAGACAATAATTTGCTCTCAGAAACCGTTTGTCTATTAATCTAGTCATCCGTGTTCCCGTACTATTACTATCATATTCACCTTCACAATTAAACCCCCGGTTTCACAAACAAGGTTTAAGGCTAGTCTTGGATTAAATTGTATGTTTGAGCTCTCTTAATTGAAAATAACTTGGAGTGAGATTCAAATATGGCAGTGTCATTTTTTGTCTGCGATGCACACCAGTAATGTATTTTTCTAAGGCCATTTTTAAAATGTGGCTTAAATAGCCTAATTTAACTAAGGTCTAGTCCTGGCTTAAACTAAACCTGGTTTGTGAAACTGGGCCAAAGTGTTTAACATTAACACAGTATTCCAGTTTCTCCATATTAATCTAGCAGAACGTCACTTCACCTCATCCAGCTCATGTTGGACTGACGAAGCTTTGACAATGTGCTGGATTCCACACAAACACGCCGCTCCGCTGAACCAGTTCCTCTCTCTGGTGAGCGGATGGCCATGCATGGTGTTATCCTCAGGGAAACTCAGTGACTCAGCGCTGATGCTCGGGTTGATGTGAGTGTGTGTTTGTTGAGGCGTGCTCTCGTCTCTGTCTGGGAGAAAACGTGGCCTTTCATTGGGTCATTTGTAAATAGACATGTAGACAGCTGTCAGAGAAAATATGAGAAATAATGATTTGATTTATATAAGGCCCCGTTTACACCTGGTCCTAAAGGAACACTCCACTTTTTTTTTCCTTTTACAAGTCACCAAGACTTAAAAAGTTGAGTCTTAAAGTTTTTTTTAGTCTGTTCAGCCGATCTCAGGGTCTTGTGGGAACACTTTTAGCTTAGCTTAGCTTCATTCATTAATTTTCTTTTCGGCTTAGTCCCTCTATTAATCCGGGGTCGCTACAGCGGAATGAACCGCCAACTTATCTACCATGTTTTTTTACGCAGCGGATGCCCTTCCAGCCGCAACCCATCTCATTCACACTCCTACACTACGGACAATTTAGCCTACCTAATTTACCTGTACTGCATGTCTTTGGACTGTGAGGGAAACCGGAGCACTAGGAGGAAACCCACGTGAACGCAGGCAGAACATGCAAACTCCACACAGAAACGTCAACTGACCCAGCTGAGGCTCGAACCAGCGACCTTCTTGCTGTGAGGCGACAGCACTACCTAATGCGCCACTGCGTCGCCCTTATCTTAGCTTAGATCATTGAATTGGATTAGACCATTAGCATTACTAGACTACAGACTAATAGAAAATTAAGAATAGCTGTTTTTATACTCTCAAATGGTCTGCTAATGGTCTAATCTGATTCAATGATTTATGCTAAGCTAAGCTAAAACACCCAAAGATTGACTGAATGCATTCAAAAGAGGTCAAGCTCTACTGTTTAACCTTCTGTGACTTGCAAAATGAGCCTAAAAATTAGTTTTAGTCACATTTACACATGATGTTTTAATTTGTCCAATATCTTCCTTTTATTGAGGGGAGGGTCTATGGGTATGGGATAGTCCTCATATTCATTCATTCATTCATTTTCTTGTCGGCTTTGTCCCTTGCGGGGTCGCCACAGCGGAATGAACCGCCAACTTATCCAGCACGATTTTACGCAGCGGATGCCCTTCCAGCCGCAACCCATCTCTGGGAACTAGTTCTCAGATTTAATATAGCAAAATAACCTTGTGCAAATTGCATGTAAAAGCTCAAAGACACAACAGACTAACACAGAGATCAGCTTTTATGTCTGCTCTGATAGTGTTAAAATCAAGAGTCAGGGCTGGTATAAGAAAATTGGCAAAGTTCAAATCATGTCTGGCTAGTGTGTTTTAACCCACAGTCCATGGTTTCAACAACATGTCCTGCAGAGTTTTTAAATTGTATCAGAGAGAGTTGGTGCACAATGCAGTTGAGACTAGGGTGAAAAGATCATGTCAATTATTATAAAATAGTTATTTCCATAGATAGTGGATTGTAAGACTTAAGATTTCAGCCAGCACACCTTAGCGAAGTACAAACAGTGTCTGGAAACTGTCTGCACAGGGTGGGACACACTGCAGGTACAAGGTGAGAGAAGTAATGAAACCGCTGCCTCTACAAGACCCAAGAAGAGCTGTTTGCTAAGGTGTCTGACTGGTTATTTTTTTCTGCCTCATGTGACCACTAAAATGTCTAACACTGTTTCTACAGAAGTTTTGATCTGTACTGAACCTAGTGCAGTAAATTATACTTTATATGTTCACACAGAAATGCTATATCTTTTATAACCATATACAGTTATTAGTCCTCCTGTATATTTTGTTCCCCAATTTCTTGTTGAAAGATTTTTTTCAACACATTTCTAAACATTAATAACTAGTTTCTAATAACGATAATGATTTAATCTTTGCCCTGATGACTGTACATAATATTTAACTAGATATTTTTCAAGATACTAGTATTCAGCTTATAGTGACATTTAAATGTGTGACTAGTTTAATTAGGCAAGTTAGGGTATTTAGGCAAGTCATTGTATAACGATGGTTTGTTCTGTAAACAATCAAGAAGAAATATTGCTTAAAGGGGCTAATAATTTTGACCTTAAAATTGTATTAAAAAAATTTAAAACTGCTTTTATTCTAGCCAAAATAAAACAAATAAGACTTTATCCAGAAGTAAAAATATTATCAGACATACTGTGAACATTTCCTTGCTCTGTTAAACATTATTTGGGAAATATTAGAAAACGAAGTCATTCTGACTGTATATCAGGCACATGCAGAGGTAGGGGCTTTGGGGGCTTAAGCCCCTGCCCTTTTTTCTCCTGGAGAGAAAGTGCCCTTTTTTTCCTGGGGATAATAATTATTTTTGAAATACTAATAATAATATAATATATGTATGTTAATGCGTGTTCTATTTACGGACCGCTTTCCCTGTCAAACAATAAAAAAAACGAAAATTTAGTATATCTTGGTTTTAGTCTAGCCGCTCCAAGCGAGCCTCGAACCGGCGATTTGAAAAGAAAAACCACATGCGAGGCGAATGCTCTAACGAAGACTCTATTTACATTGTTACTCTCGCCTCAAAAGTAAGGTGTCAACAGTGGAGTAACGTCTATTAGCGCTTATGCCAACTCCTGCATCCGCATTGCACACGGACTGCATCTGGGCCATAGCTTTACAGTCTGGCCCATACACACACTGTAGACGGAGTGTGTGTAAAACATATATTACTAGCTGACCTCAGTTACGGCAGCACGATATGATCGACAGAACTGTCTATGTAAATTCATCCGTCATTCATCTACAGTTGTGTTCAAAATTATTCAACCCCCTGAATTATTCGCCCCCCTGTTTATTTTTCCCCCCAATTTCTGTTTAACGGAGAGCAGATTTTTTCAACACATTTCTAAACATAATAGTTTTAATAACTAATTTCTAATAACTGATTTATTTTATCTTTGTCATGATGACAGTAAATAATATTTGACTAGATATTTTTCAAGACACTACTACACAGCTTAAAGGGACATTTTAAGGCTTAACTAGGTTATTTAGGTTAACTAGGCAGGTTAGGGTAATTAGGCAAGTTATTGTATAATGATGGTTTGTTCTGTAGACTATTGAAAAAATATATAGCTTAAAGGGACTAATAATATTGACCTTAAAATGGGTTTTAAAAAATTAAAAACTGCTTTTATTCTAGCCAAAATAAAACAAATAAGACATTTTCCTGAAGAAAAAAAACATTATCAGACATACAGACCATGTGATAAGTTAGCTAAAGTTTAGCCAGGGCAATATCATAGGCATACAGGCTAATGGAAAGGAGAAACGACAGCTGGATAGTGAAAATATTGCCCTCTCGTTTTTGCAGTCACACAGAATATATAATGTCAATTGAAGCTATAAAACATGTACATATAGGCTAGCTATGGAAGTCAGTGGCTATCAGTGTGTCCTACATTCTTCAAAATATTTTATTATTTTGTTCAACAGAAAACAAAAACTCAAACAAAAATAATAGATTGAAAAGGAAGAGTTCACCCAAACATTTAAATGTACTCACCCTCAAGTGGTTCCATTTCTTTGTCTCTTTATTTTGTTGAACACTAACGAATAAAAAATTAAAAAAAAAATATTTTAAAGAAAGCTATAAACTTCAAATCATTGACTTCCAGAGTAGGAAAAACAGATACCATGAAAGTCAATGGTTACAGGTTTCCTGCTTTCTTCAAAATATTATTTTGTGTGGTCAAATAGGTTTGGAACAAGTAAAAGGTGAGTAAATGGTGACAGACTTTTCAGTTTTGAATTAACTATCCTTTTAAGGGTGAGTATATGGTGAATTTAGGTTGAAATCTCCTTAATAATCTCCTTATAATATATTTTATTTATTAAAGTACAATTATTACTATTATTTAATAAAAAGTGCCCTTTTTTCCATTTGAGCCCCTGCCCCTTAAAAGGTCTCTGCACGTCCCTGCTGTATATAAAACACTCTTGAAACCAGCAAAAAGTCTTCTTATAACAGATAGGATGTAGACAAATAATGGGCTACATCCTACAGGGATAATCTAAACTGCAAATGCCACTTGGTTTATTGTGTAACGACTCCCAAACGTTTGTACGTGCTGTTCATGTGTCCAAATATTTGTTCAGGGCCTCTGTATTGTTATTTATGGACACAGTAATTAACAATATCTATATATAATCATTTCCAGGGGCGTAGTAACCATTATAACTTTCAGAAATGTCTAAGTTTGTCCCCTCACGTTTTGACTCATGTCTTCCCACACAAATGTTTTGGATATTTTATACGCCCTCATTTTAATTTGCAATATACAGCTAATCTAGTGCAACATGACTTTCATCATCTTCAAGACAGCCTATGTCAGTCAGAAAATTGGCATAATTGATCATCTATTTTTCTTTGTTATTGAGTACATCACATGACTCGCTTTATTTGGCAATGTCCAGAAATCAAGGAGTTTTTTTTTTCCCAAAACAGGTCACAGTTTCATGCACAGGCGATGCTTATTTAGTGAGGGACGGTTGCATGACCTGACAATCCACTGGTGCTCATAGTGTCCTCTGTTCTCCGAATGTACAGACACACACTCACAGGTTGGGTTGAAGGAGACATGCCTAAAATGGACAAGAATGTCAGTGCTTTCTCTGCTAGCCAAGAGCAAAAAAAATGTCCTGAGTCATCACATCCAACCAAAAGCAAACTAAGAATCACTGTGACCCTTTCGTCATTTTATTCTTATCATGGCCTTTTAAATATTGTTTTTTTCTTTATAATGTTTTATCACCAGATGTGTTTGTTAAAGGGTCACGAAACACCAAAACACATTTTTTGAGCTGTTGACAGTCATATGTGTCCCGCGCTGCTCTAAACACTATTAGGACACATATATTGCACTAAAAAGTGAAAATTGGTTGTTTTTGTGTTATTTTGAGCAAATTCGTTCTTCCGGTTTGAAACGAATTTTTGAAGCTGCGTCACGGCCATGAGATACTTGCGTGTAAATCCAGAGTGGAGAGTGGCTGTCTGCACCTGCGAGGACGTATCTGAGGGTGCGGCATTAATTCATGACAAAGACTTTGTTCAAACCAATCAGCACGCTCTATTGTGTATGACGTGAAACTTTATTAATATGCATGATCGCTCCGGAGACTGTTTACCTGTTTACAGTGTTCAGACGGCAGAGGGACGCCATGTTGTGTTGCCAAAACAAATAAAAGAACTAGAATTTGGAGACACGGGTCGTCGGTGTTGCATTTATTAATGTGCTGCAACGAAGGTTTTGTTTTCATTTCCCCGCTATGAGAGCGCAGCTGGACTCACATGTGAATTACAGTACACGCGACAGAAATGCGTTTATAAGGAACATTCTTTACCCGAGAGCTTTTTGCGTCTGGAAATGGTGAAATCCTGATTTGCCGCTCGTCTCCTTTTAAAAAAAGACACAGTTCCAGTTTGATTGTCTGTCTACAGATTTGGTAAGTGTGTGCAGTGCAGTGCCCTTTGTTTAACCCAAATGGCAAAGTTAGTTTGTATCGTCAGCAGTGCTCTTTCAGTTTTTAAAGACATACCTCAGTCAAAATGATTTAGTTACTAAGTTTACAGTATGTTAATATCACTGCAATATTATAGCACAATATTATAGACTGAAAGATCCGCTGTAAATGCTGCTCTCCGAGTGTAAACATGTTAACACAAACTATTCCCGTCGTGCAGGATTTTCGCCGCATTTTGTGACAGGATAGTCTATACACACACGGCTTTCTGACGCTACTTACTGAGTACATAAGTTACAGAGAAATGAGGAGAATTTTTTTCTCCCATTCGCCGTGCGGTATCAAACATATAATTAAAACTCCACTCTCCAGCAGTTCCTCATTTTTAATATCTCGTTTGTCACGGGCGACATGCAGGAAATTTTCCTGAATAAAAAGTGAAAGTGCCAAACTGCAGTTAAAGTCGACAAATTAATAATTTGGCAAATAATTTGATTACTGATGTCCATGTAAACAGTCACTGTCTTTCTCCCCTGCATCTGTGTGTTTGTTTTGCCTGTGAAATCAGCACGTGCCCAAATGGAAACTCCCTTCTTTGCAAATCCTTCCCTCTTTCCCTCCCCCGACACTCCCACACTTCCAGAGCTGGACACGCCCACTTTCCTGACTTTTTTCAAACTAGAGGTGTGAAAACACCCTGCTGAGACAGGGGGGTTTCGTGGCCCTTTAAGTTTCAAGTCAAAATATTATACCATGCTATGTGGGGGTATCTTTAAATGCTAATGAGCTGCAGCTCCCCGCCTCCTTTCTGGAAGAGGGTGGTGCCTTTACAACTCATGCATTGGTTAGCATGACAACAACAAACAAAACATTTGCATGAGTTTTAAAGGGCACCTATTAGGGCTGCAGAATATATCGTTTATATATTTATACAATAAGTCAGTACAATATCGCACGCAATGTGTGCATCTGCAATGTTGAGTTGGGATTATATCTGAGCAAGAGTCACAGTTCAGATCACGAGATTTGTGAGATTAATGCAGTTTAACCACAATGGAGTGAAATTGTATCATTTGCATGTTTGTAAGGCCGGAGAGAGATTTAAGTAGTCAGGCACAAGATATTTTACCAATTGGAAGTTTAATAAGGAATAATTGTGTTGAATTATTTATACATATTTACATATACATATTATTTTATACAACACTTTACAGCGCAATTTTAACATTTACAAAACCTAACCCAACACCTAAGCTAATATATTTTAATAAGTAACAACTTAGGAGTTTATTGAAGCAAAAGTCATAGTAAGTGGTTAGCCAATAGCAGGAAGTGAGCCTTAAAATAATAGGTTACTATAAATTCTTTCCAAGTAGTGCTATTCAATCATTTGGTGAAATTGTGTAGATGCATTTTATATATATATATAGGGCAGCACGATGGCGCAGTGGGTATCGATCTCGCCTCACAGCAAGAAGGTTGCTAGTTCGAGCCTCGGCTGGGTCAGTTGGCATTTCTGTGTGGAGTTTGCATGTTCTCCCTGTGTCTGCGTGGGTTTCCTCTGGGTGCTTCGGTTTCCCCCACAAGTCCAAAGACATGTGGTATAGGTGAATTAGGTAAGCTAAATTGTCCATACTGTATGTGTGTGAATGAAAGTGTATGGGTGTTTCCCAGTGATGGATTGCAGCTGGAAGGGCATTCGCTGCATAAAACATATGCTGGATAAGTTGGCGGTTCATTCCGCTGTGGCGACCCCAGAGGGCCATTTTTGTATTAAACACTTGGAGATTAAAATAAACTCTTTTATTGAAAACCGTGTAAACAGATCAGATGCAGTCAGTCTTTCTATTTTACAACTCTGCAGCACTGTCAGGGGCGGACTGGCCATAGGGAGCACCGGTACATTTCCCGGTGACCTGACGGTCAATCTGGCCTGCCACCGTGATTTTGGCCTGTCGCGCATTAATTAATGTAATAAATGTAATGTTTCATGTAATAAATTAATGCTTATGTCCCTGACTTAATCTTAAAGGTGCAGTATGTAAGTTTGACACCCAGTGGTTGAACTAGGTATTGCACTCCTGGATCATAATAAAAGTACGCTGGGATGCCAGATTGTGTACAGGAGCGAGTGATTTAAACTGTGTTCTAAATAAAAGCAACGACACGCGATAGAGGGAATATTTTCCATATTAAAAGGAGTTTTTGTCCTAACCAACACCTCGAATTGATATATTAGAAATGGCTTCTATTTCTCACAGCTGAACAACAGAAACCTATGACAGCTAGATCACCTCAGGTAAGCCTTGTGTGCTTTATTCTGTGCTAAATGCTAACAATGCGAGTTTGAATGCATTTTACATGGCATTTGTTGCCATATACTGAAAGCAGAAAGTTCACCTCAGATCTTGAAAATACAATAAACCGTCTGAAATTGAACTTTAGAACTAAACACATATGAGTGATTCAGCATCTACATTGATGTTAAAGTGGGTTAACATGTATTAAATAGATTCTAAACCTTACCGTTTCGTGAGCGAGTGCATATTCTGTGCTTCTGAAAGGCTGTATTTACATTTCTGCCGTGTCTCGTCTGTGCAAACAGCCAAATAGCTGATCACTGCCTCTCTCGTCACAGCGTGTTGTTAGGACACGCGGTTACAATGTAACCTGCTCACTTAATGTTTACGTTCGTAATATTTATGTAATTTGCTAATTAATAACCTCATGTGGAACTGAATCTGTCTCCCATACTGTTCTTTTTGGTCACGGACGCATGCTTTCAGAGTCTTTCTGAATGAATGAATGAAATACGCTGTTTTCCAACAAGGCAACCCAGGGTGCTGACATATAATTGGCTAAACTGGCATTGTGCATATGAAATTTATCTAAACAAAGACAGCGTTCCGGCACGGAAAACCCATTTTCAAAGCAGAATATCTGACTTCAGCATTGTTTGTCAGTTAAACAAGTATGTTCACTTGGGATGTTTCTTAAATATCTGCACACATATTATGGTATTTTTATGCTTTAGAAGAGTCACAAACTTACATACAGCACCTTTAACAAGCAAATCATAATATCACATTAGAATGTGATCCACTTACATTGTATTTACAGAATTTTTACAAATTACAATTTGTAACCCAGTGTGTGAAAACCAGGCCAAATCCAATTCTGAGAGAAAGTTTGATTGTTGCCATTCATTTCACTGTGATTTCAGTTGTTGATATGTTTTTACTCAGTTAATATTAAATACATATATTTTTATTATTTTCACAGACTGTTCTTTATTTTTAAAGAACAAATTACAAAAAAAAATGACCCCAGCTAGATTTTCACAGACTGAGTCACTGTCATTACCATGTCTGCTTGGAGACTTGGGGTACGAAGAACTGTCTGACTGCATTGATTTTTGTGAGCTCTGTCATTGTGGGAATGCTGCTCTCCGGGGGCATGTTGTCGCACGTCCCGCATGAGCCGCAGAGAACGCTCTCCGCCAAAACGTGCAGTTGGCTTGATAACAATTTCTACCGCTCTGCAGCCAGGTATTTGTTTGCTTCCACTCTCTGCGGTACTTTTGCAGCTGCTTGCGTTTAAACTCTGAAACTTTAAGACGCGGGGGGTTACCTGGAGATGCATCTGCCATTAGGCTGCTCTCTGTCAAGACTTGACAGACTCTTCTTCAAAGACCCGCCCTCCTCACTGGACAAAGACCAATCAAACTAACGATGACGTCAAGTATTACCCAATCAAAAGTAGGAAATGAGGCATTTTCATAAAATGCGTGTGGAATGATTTGCATGAAAAGCTACTTTAAAATTTTTTTTTTTTATAAAAAAATACGGGACAAAACCCGTCCCGTATTGATTTAAAACGGGACGCGCAATTTCATTCACAAATACGGGACGATTCCGTATTTTAAAGGACGGGTGGCAACCCTACGGGCGGCACACAGTAGAAATTATCTCAGGGTGTAGTGGTGAGAGTTGTGCGTGGCTTTCAGTGCAATGTAAACAAAAGATATGTTAGATCAGGGCTATTCAATTGGCGGCCCGCGGGCCAAACCCGGCCCCCGAGGCAATTTGTTCTGGCCCTCCAAATAGTGTGACCAAGACATCAAGAATAAATTTAGTTCAGTCAAAAAACGGCCGCTATAGTTATGAAGTGACGTGCGTCTGTTCAATACAGCACGAGCTGCGCAGAGAGTGAGTCACCTGACAGTAATATGTTTGGAGAAAAGGTTTTTTGTACAATGCACTGATATCGTTATTAGGGATGAAACGATTAACCGATTTCACTATTAACTGCGCTTTAATTCGTCACGGTTAATTAATCGTAAAGGCTTCTCTAAGCCGCATTTCTGCATTTCTGTTCTGCCGCACGAAACGAAACTGCTGAACAAAGTTACGCCAAGTTGCCAACTGTGCGCTAGTTTAAAGTTCCGAGCTTGTCCACTGAAGCTAATACGCACGCACACTGTAATAACTATAGCCGCGGGCCGTTCCCATATCCCTTCTTTCCCGCGCGCAAGTTTGTTATGTCGTAAGAATATACGCCAATATGCGGGCGCAAGCGGAGCAACGCGCTCGCGGCTTTGGGCGCACGCAGTAGGCAACATCTCATGCTGTAGCGGTGAGAGTTGTGCTTAGCTTTCAGTGCAATGTAAACAAAAGACATGTTAGACGAATTATTATTAAAATGATTATGTATGTATGAACGCAGATGATAACAACAGTTAATCTAAATATTGGCGCCGACCTTCATAACAATTATTATTATATTATTTTCTTCCGTTCCTCTCTATAAACACACACATAATTAAATTGTGTAGCCCTATAAGCACAGAAAAACCTTCAGCATAAAAACTATTACTAATGAAAATGCTTTTTAAATATTTTTAATATTAGTTAGGGATGTCCAGATCTAAATCTAGCTAATATAAAGCTTAAATTTACATTAGACGTGATAACTGTGAAACACTGATTATTCTTCACACTATATAATCGTACAACCAAAATCTATAATTGTTGCATCCATAATTATGCAGTTCAAAACAGAACATATGAACATATCTGAGTGTAGAAGAAGCCTACTTAAGCAATACACTAATTTTGTTGTGCTGTGAAATACAACATTTGAATGTTTGTTAAAAAAAACTTATTGTACAATGCAGTGATATTATATAGTTTCAAAATACAATATATTAACATTTTAATGTAGACAAATACAACGTGGGTGTCTAAAGGAGCAAAAATACATCATTGGCTCTTAAATGCAGTTGTGTCATCATTTATATTGCAAGTCATATCTCTCCGGCCCTTCGTTTGGGATGCTTTTCATGAACTGGCCCCCGTGACAAACTAATTGAATAGCCCTGTGTTAGATGAGTTATTACAAAGGATTAAAATGATTATGTATGAACGCAGATAACAACAGTTCATTTAAATACTTACCTAATATATAGCTTAAATTAACATTAGACAAATACAATTTTTATTTATTCTTATTTTTATGTATTTATTCATTGTTCTGTCATTTATTTTCATTGTAAAATTATCACTCATGTTTAAATCAAAAACTTTTTCATTTATTTTTAAGTCCAAAGAGAGAAATGGACTATTGTTTGTGTTTTATTAATATTTTGTGCTGTATTTGGTTACTGAGCAGCAATAAACAACACTTTAGAAAATAACAATAAAACTGCTTATATTTTAAACTAGTAGTGTTTTAAATTTAATAAATGCATAATAATTGTGATAACCGTGAAACCATGATTATTCTTCATACAACCAAAATCTAAAATCGTTGCTTCCCTAATTGTTACGCAGTTTAAAACACCATATGAATGTGTCTGAATGTAGAAGAAGCCTACTTAAGCAATACACTGATTTTGTAGTTTCAAAATACGACATATTAATGTTTTAATGTAGAAAAAGTCAACCTGGGCGTCTTAAGGAGCAAAAATACAGCAAATGAGCTCTTATATTGCTGTTGTGTCATCACTAATATTGCAGATCATATCTCTCCAGCCCCCCATTTGGGATGCTTTTCATGAACTGGCCCCCATGACAAACTAATTGAATAGCCCTGACCTATAGCATGTCTTTGTACTGTGGGGGAAACCGGAGCACCCGGAGAAAACCCACGCCAACACGGGAAGAACATGCCAACTTCACACAAAAATGCCAACTGGCCCAGCTGGGACTTGAACCAATGACCTTCTTGCTGTGAGGTGACACTGCTACCCACTGAGCCACCAGATTTGATAAATAGTTTGTCTAATTATTAGATGCAGGGAGCCAAACCCCATTAAACCAAATACACTCTTCGCAGCTGAGTAAGCTCAACATGTCCTCATTTATCTTTACGACAGTTTGTTTCAGATGTCACTGCTATCTGAAGGTGACGTAAACCAACAGCTGTACATTTGCTGTTGACGCCCTAGTATTTGGGCTTCCAGACTTTTTCCAGGGATGAGATAACTGGCTTGTTTATCTCGATCATAAAAATTCTGGAGAACAGAAATCAAAGGGCAGCAAATATTCAAGATCCAACGCAAGACCAGTGAACGAGCCCAAGACTTCAGTGCACATGAAACACTTTTGAAGTAAAAAAAAAAAAACACATTTTCTCTGGTAAACAAGCAGTCTCCATAATTGGAAATAAGCAAATATTATCTGACGGACCGCACAAAATGCTTGAAAGGCATTTAGACAAACGATTTAGACATTCAAATCTCCTCAAGCCAAAACCAAGAAAAAATCTGTACCGTACCAAACACACACTGCACTGTGATTCATTTAATAGTGGAAACTTACACTTACAGTTTAATAGTGCGGTAACACTTTATTTTGATGGTTCATTTGAGCATTAGTAGACTGTCTGCTTAATATCTGTTGACACTGACATTTAACTGTCCTTCAACAGACATTTAACTGACTATAAGAAACTTTGCAAGTACATGTCAACTTACACTAACCCTAACCCCAATCCCAACCCTAACCCCAACCTAACAGTCTACTTATAATCTAATGATAATTAGTTGCAATGTAACTTACATTCAACAAACGGACCATCAAAATAAAGTGTGACCAATAGTGCACTTACAGGAGCACAACTTAAGGACAAAGGCCTTCATAATGCTGCTTTCGCAAGGTTTTAATGGCTTTTCAAAAGTCATAAAATCACATCACACACAAATATCATTTTTACATTAACAGTCCAGAAACTTTAGTACACCAGCACCCAAAATGTAATTAAATCATACATCTAGCAAAAAGTTTGTATGCTTATTCTAACCAAACAAATGGCAAAACAAATGGAATAAAAATAACAAAATTCACTGCTGTGTTTACACCAATAATATCCAGCTGCAGCCCTGCAGAACCACACACGTTTCAGGCACACACAATTCAGCACACACGATCTAGGCAAACTATATGACGGATGTTAATGTTGATAATGTCTTCTGGGACATCGTCATCAATATATTTTTATATATATTGTTAATAAATATTGTACACAATAAACAATAGTGTTTACTATTTCACAAATATGGCGATCGAGATGGGCAAATGGGAAGCATTGTTTCCGATTGCCATTCAATATAATAGTTTGCCTAGATCGTGTGTGCTAGATTGTGTGTGCCTGAAACGTGTGGTTCTGCAGGTCTGCAGCTGACTTTACAATAGAGTCACAAACAACTTTGTCTCAGTCCATAAACTACGTCTTACAACCAAGCGCATGCAAAAAATGACATAGAAACAACGCTTGGTCACGTAGTATATTTGTTACTAACTACATGATGGGAAAGAAGCCTTTGGGCTAGAAAATGTACTCATTTTGCTCACCTGGCTCACCTGGCCTGGCAATTACTCTCAAACTTTTTTCTAATTTGACCTGGTTGTGATTTTGCTTAGATGACACGTCAAAACAGACACGGGTGCTCCTGCGTAATTTCAACAAGTTTTTCCTTCATTTCTTGGGTCTAAATAGACCAAAAATAAGTGCTTTTAACTTCTCCCCCAACCTCCCGCTGGCCTGCAGATACTCATACTAGTAAATGCTGCTCTCTCATTGGCTGTAGGTAATCGCCAATGTTATTTTCAATCAGAACACATTTCACACGGTGATGATTTTGAATCGCCGACAGCTCCAGATATTTAACAACTCATCGGCGATTCTCTCAGATCAAATCTGGGCTAAAATCATGCAGTCTGAACTTGGCATTCATCTTAACCAGGTTACAGATTTTCTTACTGAAGCATTTTTACAGTTTTTTTACAATGAAAATACACCCCTTTTTTGCAATGTGAAAAAAAGCAATTAGTTGACTTCTTTATTTTTAAAAAGTGAGTAAACACTTCTTAAAATGATCAAGTAAATATACGATGTGCAAAATGAAGTTAAATAAAAAGTTCCAAGTACTAATTTTTCTAAGCAAAGTAACTAATCGCTTTGGGCCATTTTATTAGGTACACCTGTCCAACTGCTCGTTATCGCAAATTTCTAATCAGACAATCACATGGCAGCAACTCACTGCATTTAGGCATGTAGACATGGTCAAGATGATCTGCTGCAGTTCAAATTGATCATCAGAATGGGGAAGAAAGGTGATTTAAGTGACTTTAAACGTGGCATGGTTGTTAGTGCCAGACGGGACGGTCTAAGTATTTCAGAAACTGCTGATCTACTGGGATTTTCACGCACAACCATCTCTAGGGTTTACAGAGAATGGTCAGAAAAAGAGAAAATATCCAGTGAGCGGCAGTTCTGTGGGCGCAAATGGCTTGTTGATGCCAGAGGTCAGAGGAGAATGGCCAGACTGGTTCCAGCTGATAGAAAGACAACAGTAACTCGAATAACCACTTGTACAACCGAAGTCTGCAGAAGAGCATCTCTGAATGCACAATATGTCCAACCTTGAGGTGGATGGGCTACAGCAGCAGATGACCACATTGGGTGCCACTCCTGTTAGCTAAGAACAGGAAACTGAGGCTACAATTCACACAGCCTCACCAAAAATTGGACAATAGAAGATTGGAAAAACGTTGCCTGGTCTGATGAGTCTCGATTTCTGCTGCGACATTCGGATGGTAGGGTCAGAATTTGGTGTCAACAACATGAAAGCACGGATCCATCCTGCTTTGCATCAACGGTTCAGGCTGGTGGTGGTGGTGTAATGGTGTGGGGGATATTTTCCTGGCACACTTTGGGCCTAATTGAGCATCGTGTCAATACCACAGTTTCAGACTGGTTTCTTGAACATGACAATGAGTTCACTGTACTCAAATGGCCTCCACAGTCACCAGTTCTCAATCCAAAAGAGCAACTTTGGGATGTGGTGGAATGGGAGATTCACATCATGGATGTGAAGCCGGCAAATCTGCAATAACTGCGTGATGCTATCATGTCAATATGGACCAAAATCTCTGAGGAACAATTCCTGTACCTTGTTTAATCTATGCCACAAAGGAGTAAGGCAGATCTGAAGGCAAAAGGGGGTCCAACCTGGTACCAGTAAGGTGTACCTAATAAAGAGGACGTAAATACAGAACAGACAGTTGTACTTTACATTATTTAACATTGCATTTCTTATACTGTATACATGCTTGGTTCATGTCCAAACATGCAATTAAAGTAAAAAAAAAAGTCTAGAGTCCATTTTTCTAGTTTTAGGACAATGTCAGATGCACATTCCAGTGCCAATTCTCCCATTATACTCTTCCAGGTCACTCTGAGTCCATCTTAATAGACTATTGTTGCAGAGCATATTTGAGTTTGGTGATATCCGCATCTCATGAGAGCCACCGGCATGCTGAAAACAAAGCCTTTAACACAGGACACAGTATTTAACACAGGCCTGTCTGTTGGGTTCAGTCAGGTTCAGGATCTCACCATAGAGTATTTTAGGATTTGAAATGTTCAGATGTGGCACTCTTGCACACGTTCGAAACCGCAACCGCACCCCGGACTCTCCTTTTGACACAGGAACTCCAGAAGGACAAAAAAGGTGAAGTACAAACAGAAGTCAGCATGAAGGCTTTTGTTAACTGAGAGGGGAAACTTTCTCTGGATTGGAGCAGAGGAGTTTTCACTGTCCTCCGCGTGACTCAGAAACTGTCTGTCTGTCAGTCGGAGGCGTAGACATGGTGCTAATTAAGGTATTTCCCAGCAAGCATCAGTTATGGGAGGGAATAACAGTGAGGGCTTGTTTGGCATTCTGGATGATTGTATTGCCAGAAGTTTTCCATATGTGGGAGCTCGATGGTGTTTTACTGGCAATATCTTCATGCGAGTATTTACCAGTGATAAAAAAAACAGTATAAATGCAGTAAAAAGTGCAATTGATACATTTTTTTTACTTTATAATGAATTAAATATCACCTTTAAAGTTCTCGTAAAGTGCTTTGAAATGTGCATTTTTTATTAGATGTTTGACCTAATCTCAACTGAAACATGAAGAGAGGGTGGGATATACAGTAGTATCTCTTCCCCTTGAAAAGAGAGAGAGAGAGAGAGTGAGCGTGAGAGTAGTTGAGCTCAAGCACATCAAATGAAAAACAAATGAGAAGAGTCTTGAAGGGGCGGGGCATGACAGATATTAGAAAGCATTTGATTGGTCAAGATTTGATGAGAAAGTAAAGTAAATAATCACTTTTTACATTGTGACATGAAAAAAATCTTTGATCCATGCATGTTTATATCTTCTATAGATAAATTTTTTCACTGTTTTGAGCACACTAGCTTATAGATATCCTTAAAACTAACTTACTGATAATAACATCTAAAAAACATTGAATGATAAATCACAAAATTGATGATAACAACTAACCCTAAAATTAATGTTAACAACTAACCCTAAAATTGATGATAACAACTAACCCTAAAATTAATGATAACAACTAACCCTAAAATTAATGATAACAACTAACCCTAAAATTGATGATAACAACTAACCCTAAAATTGATGATAACAACTAACCCTAAAATTGATGATGACAACTAACCCTAAATTGATGATAACAACTAACCCTAAAATTGATGATAACAACTAACCCTAAAATTGATGATAACAACTAACCCTAAAATTGATGATAACAACTAACCCTAAAATTGATGATGACAACTAACCCTAAAATTGATGAGAACAACTAACCCTAAAATTAATGATAACAACTAACCCTAAAATTAATGATAACAACTAACCCTAAAATTGATGGTAACAACTAACCCTAAAATTGATGATAACAACTAACCCTAAAATTGATGATAACAACTAACCCTAAAATTGATGATAACAACTAACCCTAAAATTGATGATAACAACTAACCCTAAAATTGATGATGACAACTAACCCTAAAATTGATGAGAACAACTAACCCTAAAATTGATGTCAACAACTAACCCTAAAATTGATGATGACAACTAACCCTAATATGGATGATGACAACTAACCCTAAAATTGATGATAACAACTAACCCTAAAATTGATGATAACAACTAACCCTAAAATTGATGATGACAACTAACCCTAAAATTGATGATGACAACTAACCCTAAAATTGATGATGACAACTAACCCTAAAATTGATGATGACAACTAACCCTAAAATTGATGATAACAACTAACCCTAAAATTGATGATAACAACTAACCCTAAAATTGATGTCAACAACTAACCCTAAAATTGATGATAACAACTAACCCTAAAATTGATGATGACAACTAACCCTAAAATTAATGATAACAACTAACCCTAAAATTGATGTCAACAACTAACGCTAAAATTGATGATGACAACTAACCCTAAAATTAATGATAACAACTAACCCTAAAATTGATGATAACAACTAACCCTAAAATTGATGATAACAACTAACCCTAAAATTGATGATGACAACTAACCCTAAAATTGATGATAACAACTAACCCTAAAATTAATGATAACAACTAACCCTAAAATTGATGATAACAACTAACCCTAAAATTGATGATAACAACTAACCCTAAAATTGATGATGACAACTAACCCTAAAATTGATGATAACAACTAACCCTAAAATTGATGATAACAACTAACCCTAAAATTGATGATAACAACTAACCCTAAAATTGATGATAACAACTAACCCTAAAATTGATGATAACAACTAACCCTAAAATTGATGATAACAACTAACGCTAAAATTGATGATAACAACTAACCCTAAAATTGATGATGACAACTAACCCTAAAATTAATGATAACAACTAACCCTAAAATTGATAACAACTAACCCTAAAATTGATGATAACAACTAACCCTAAAATTGATGATGACAACTAACCCTAAAATTGATGATAACAACTAACCCTAAAATTGATGATAACAACTAACCCTAAAATTGATGATAACAACTAACCCTAAAATTGATGATGACAACTAACCCTAAAATTGATGATAACAACTAACCCTAAAATTGATGATGACAACTAACCCTAAAATTGATGATAACAACTAACCCTAAAATTGATGATGACAACTAACCCTAAAATTGATGAGAACAACTAACCCTAAAATTGATGTCAACAACTAACCCTAAAATTGATGATGACAACTAACCCTAATATGGATGATGACAACTAACCCTAAAATTGATGATAACAACTAACCCTAAAATTGATGATAACAACTAACCCTAAAATTGATGATGACAACTAACCCTAAAATTGATGATGACAACTAACCCTAAAATTGATGATGACAACTAACCCTAAAATTGATGATGACAACTAACCCTAAAATTGATGATAACAACTAACCCTAAAATTGATGATAACAACTAACCCTAAAATTGATGATAACAACTAACCCTAAAATTGATGATAACAACTAACCCTAAAATTGATGATAACAACTAACCCTAAAATTGATGATAACAACTAACCCTAAAATTGATGTCAACAACTAACCCTAAAATTGATGATAACAACTAACCCTAAAATTGATGATGACAACTAACCCTAAAATTAATGATAACAACTAACCCTAAAATTGATGTCAACAACTAACGCTAAAATTGATGATGACAACTAACCCTAAAATTAATGATAACAACTAACCCTAAAATTGATGATAACAACTAACCCTAAAATTGATGATAACAACTAACCCTAAAATTGATGATGACAACTAACCCTAAAATTGATGATAACAACTAACCCTAAAATTAATGATAACAACTAACCCTAAAATTGATGATAACAACTAACCCTAAAATTGATGATAACAACTAACCCTAAAATTGATGATGACAACTAACCCTAAAATTGATGATAACAACTAACCCTAAAATTGATGATAACAACTAACCCTAAAATTGATGATAACAACTAACCCTAAAATTGATGATAACAACTAACCCTAAAATTGATGATAACAACTAACCCTAAAATTGATGATAACAACTAACGCTAAAATTGATGATAACAACTAACCCTAAAATTGATGATGACAACTAACCCTAAAATTAATGATAACAACTAACCCTAAAATTGATAACAACTAACCCTAAAATTGATGATAACAACTAACCCTAAAATTGATGATGACAACTAACCCTAAAATTGATGATAACAACTAACCCTAAAATTGATGATGACAACTAACCCTAAAATTGATGATAACAACTAACCCTAAAATTAATGATAACAACTAACCCTAAAATTGATGATAACAACTAACCCTAAAATTGATGTCAACAACTAACCCTAAAATTGATGATGACAACTAACCCTAAAATGGATGATGACAACTAACCCTAAAATGGATGATAACAACTAACCCTAAAATTGATGATAACAACTAACCCTAAAATTGATGTCAACAACTAACCCTAAAATTGATGATGACAACTAACCCTAATATGGATGATGACAACTAACCCTAAAATGGATGATGACAACTAACCCTAAAATGGATGATAACAACTAACCCTAAAATTGATGATAACAACTAACCCTAAAATTGGTTACCCTAAACTTGTGTTTATTAAACTGCATAAAAGCCGTAATAGTTTATGTTGACTCCACATACTGTATTATAGAGGCCACAGGTGCTGTGATGTGTGTTTCGCTCCTGCTTTCTAAGGGAAGTGAATGTTACATAACCTAATAAGCAGACTGAGTGCAAACACGTCTGGTTTTGCTAGACAAGAGCCAAGAGAGAAAATAAATACTTTCCGTCTCTCTGTGGTCCTTTAAAGTGTACAGTACAGTATGTGTGTGTGTGTACAGTGAGCGATGGTCAAACCTCAGACAGCGACAACATTGGGTAAGACTGTAAACCGGCATGACAAGCCTGACCAAATAGGCCTGCTGTTTAATGTGGTTATGTGAGGTACGGTTTGTTTCGGAGAGGAGACTTCCAGAACGCCTGACATCATAGTGGGTCTGTGAGGTAAAATTACCCGGCAGAATGTTTAACTGTTAAATGTAGTTTCACTTGGGCCTATTTGTAAACTTAAAGTTTATTCTTTACTAAAAAGATAGGTCCCGGCTGGGTCAGTCTGCATTTCTGTGTGAAGTTTGCTTGTTCTCCCTGTGTTGGCAAGGGTTTACTTCTGGTCCAAAGACATGCTGTAGGTGAATTGGATGAACTAAATTGGCTGTAGTGTATGAGTATGTGCGTGAATGAGAGTGTATGGGTGTTTCCCAGTACTGGGTAGTGGCTGGAAGGGCATCCGCTGTGTAAAACATATGCTGGAATAGTTGGCGGTTGATTCCAGCGACCCCTGATGAATAAAGAGACTAAACCAAAGGAGACTGAATGAATGAATGAAGCGATAGCCATTTAATCGAGATTTGAATTTAAAGAGTGTGTCTGAAGCTCGGACATCAGCAGGAAGGCTATTCCAGAGTTTAGGAGCCATATATGAGAATGCTTGAGCTCCTTTAGTGGACATTATTAATGATTATGGCTCATATGATGATTTAAAGTGGCTCAATTAAGTCAATATTTCAGTTAAATATGTTTACATAGTGTTTAGTAGAACATTTAACCATTAAACAAACAGTTTCATTGGGGCCTATTTTTACTGCTACAGAGGAATTATAATGGAAACATCTGAGACAAAGTCAATGTTGAATTCCACTTCTCATTTCAAATATGCATGATGGTACATTACAAAACTGTGAGGCAAGTCTTTGGATAGCATGCTGTAGACTAAACAACAAATGTCACGTTGAGGGCAGGTAATTTGAGATATTAAATTTAGTATGTGATGCAAAAAAAAAAAAAAAAACAATAATAATAGATAATTCAAAAGCATAAACATGCAGTTTTTTTTACATCCAATTCTCCCAGAAATCATATGGATAGTTATGCAATTAATTAAGCCTATATTTAACCATATATATTTATGTATCATATTTATCATAAAACACACACACACACACACATATATATATCCTCCTAGGGCTTCAGTGGACAGCACATTTTAGCTCTTAAGTGGCTATTTAAAATACTTTGAATGTTTTATATTTTGTTACAGACATACCAGCCTGATCTCACGAGAAAATTTAAGTATTTTTCGTTTTGTCAGTTTAGTGGCTAATTCGTACAAATTCGTATGGTTCAGTCGTACAAAAATGTACGATTTTAAAAAGGAGGCGTGGCACCTAACCCCACCCCTAACCCCAACCGTCATTGGGTGATGAGCAAATCGGACTAATTTGTACGAATTAGATTGTACGAATTCATACGAATTAACCACTAAATCAAAAAGTTACGAATTGCCGTGAGATTGCGTTGGACATACAGTGTAATCCTGCAACTGTTTTGCACAATATAAAATGTCCCAAACACTATTTTTGACTATCCAAGATGGGAAAAAAATTTGTTTTTACTCTCTGATAGTCAAAGCAAGTTCAAAACAGTCAGGAAAAAGTGTTTTATGTAAATTCGGACTACGAGTGCACATATATAGACATCATTTTTCTCTAAAAGTACATCATATCAAAAGACGATGCTTAGGTTTTATTTTAATTAGGTTCCAATAAGCCCAAATAGCAAAGAGAAATAAAAAATGCATGTAAAAAACAGCTTAAGTCATTTAAATACCTATGAATTTTTCATTTAAATCAAAATTACAAATAATATCTCATATTTAATAGGTTTAGAGTTAATTTTTCATCTCTACTGGGCTAAGAAAATATCTTAAAGGACATATCAAATAACTAAAGAAAAAAGGAAATAATGTTTACTTGTTTCTGTTCCTTGTTTAGACAAAACAGCAGATTATTTCTTTCATGACAAATGTGTTATGTCATTTAATTCCTGAAGGTGGTTTCTGTACTCCGTCTTTCTTTCTTTGAGCGGCGTTCAACAATTCTGAAGCCTCTCACAAACGTAAATGACCCTAAATGACCATGTTAAGGGGTCTGGTTTATAAAATTAGCATTGAAATCTTCTTAAAAGTGAACATATGCCACAATAAATTTGAATTTATTCACTCAATTATTTAAGTTTATTTGGATAGCAATTTTCACAATTATTATTGTTTCAAAGCAGCTTTACAAAAGGTACACATTATTGCATTGCTATCAAAATCAGAAAAGTTAAGAGTATTAGTTACCATGACTTTATTAGTTACTAATAACTTTAACTAATTAACTAGTAACTAACTGCTAATACCTTTAACAATTAAAATGTATGTTTTACTAAAAGATTTAATCTAGTTTCAAACTGAGAGAGTGTGTCTGAGCCTTAAGCTCTGCTCACACTGTGAGATTTCAGCCACGATTTTGTCATCTGAGACAAATTTGGGAAATCCTAAAAGATTCCTGAAATCCTAGACTAAAATCTGTGGTCTTTGATTGTTGGTTTGACATGTTTAAAGCCCGTTGCGATCAGATTTTACCTTCGTTCTGACAGTGTCAGAAGATTTCAGACACTTTCCTGCTGTGTGACAACAGCTGTAATGAGCGTCAATCCAAGAACCAATAGGAGCTCCGAATTTGAAGATGCAATCCATGCGACAATTCAAATGACCGCAGGGAAATGTCAAAACAGTTTTTTTTCTTGCTGGTTTTATTATTAAGAAACACACTGTGTGCAAAATTGCTGCTACAGATTGTTTACGTTTGCTGTGAGGAATCATTTCAGAACACAAGATAGTAAAAGTGTCACGGGTGGATGACGTCAAACTCTGGGGGCGTTTTCTTTCGTGTTTGGCTTGTCTTCATTGTCATTCAGTCTGACTTTATGACAGTGCGGCTGGGGCGCCGCCCCCTTCAAGTTAGACCCCTTTAATATGTTAATGTTTATTATCACAAATATTAACAAAATAAATTGATTTAATTATAACATTCTAACATTTATTGTAGTCATACTAACATTTATTGAAAAAAAATGTATGAACAATATTTTTTCATATGTGTGCGGGGCGCCGGACTAATGAGTGTCTATGTAGGTACACAAACTTTTGCAATGCACGTGATATGACGATAAGCTCTAATTGGCCGGTTTTAAATTGTCTTAGTGCAGTGCTCTGCGTCCCGAACCCTCCCATTTTTGTTGTTAGAACGTATCATATTTGTTTTATATGATTGGCCTTATGTGATTAGACCATTTTCACCAAAGAGCTTAGAATGCAATTTCTCGAGATGAAGGAAAATTCTGTTGTATCTTTGCAAAGATATCCGTTTACACGGCGTTTGGATGAAGAAAAAAAAAATCAAGGAGCTTGGACCAGATCGACCTTCTTTGCAAATTCACCAGTAGTCAAGTGATGGCGAGCGCGCGTATATTCGGGGCTTTTCCAGCACTTGTTGTGACAAACGGAGTTGGCTGGCAGGTAGTGATGTAAGTCATGCCTTTTACTATTTCCGTGTTTGCTGTTTCAAACAGCATGACGCAAGAGTGGCTGAATGCATTGGCCATGCTGTCAATAGAGAAGAGAATGGTGACTGAGATGACTGACTTTAACCAAAAGGTTATTGAGAAATTTGCAAGCCAGAAAAAAAGGAGAGCAAAATTTATTTTCAAGTAGTGCTACTGGCCAGTGATTAGGCAACATTTGTGTGTGTGTGTGTGTGTGTGTGTGTGTGTGTGTGTGTTTACTGATTATCTTGATTACTTCATTACTGATAATAAACCCAAATTGAACTAAAATGAACTGATTTGTGATGCAGTTATTGTATGCTTTAGTCATATTTTATTTTTTTGATACATCACCTGAAAAATGGCTTCTACACTTTTACTTTACCAACAGTTAGATTTTTTTCTGGTGTTAGCGCCCGTTAACCCCCCACCCCACACATTTTTTAACACCAGCCGCCACTGCTTTATGATGAGATCTTACAGTGGGACGCAAGCCATGTTCGTGTAGTCTGACATGCCACAATTGTTCAGGATTTAAGAAAATACACACAGTGTGAGCCAGCCTTTAGACATTAACAGGAAGGATATTCCAGAGTTTAGGAGCCATAAACAGTTGAAGTCAGAATTATTAGCCCCCATTTGAATTTTTTTTTCTTTTTTTAATTTTTCCCAAATGATGTTTAACAAAGCAAGAAAACTTTCA
This sequence comes from Danio kyathit, assembly GCA_903798195.1. Taxonomy (NCBI): domain Eukaryota; kingdom Metazoa; phylum Chordata; class Actinopteri; order Cypriniformes; family Danionidae; genus Danio; species Danio kyathit. Next base: position 9,679,963 of record LR812519.1, read on the forward strand.
CAGTATGTCTGATAATATTTTTTTTTTCTGGAGAAAGTCTTATTTGTTTTATTTCAGCTAGAATAAAAAAAATTAAAAACCATTTTAAGGTCAATATTATTAGCCCCTTTAAGCTATTTTTTTTCAAAAGTCTACAGAACAAACCATCATTATACAATAACTTGCCTAATTACCCTAACCTGCCTTAACCTCATTAACCTAGTTAAGTCTTTAAATGTCACTTTAAGCTGTATAGAAGTGTCTTGAAAAATATCTAGTCAAATATTATTTACTGTCATCAAGGCAAAGATCAAATAAATCAGTTATTAGAAATGAGTTATTAAAACTATCATGTTTAGAAATGTGTTGAAAAAATCTTCTCTCCGTTAAACAGAAATTGGGGAAAAAATAAACATGGCGCTAATAATTCTGACTTCAACTGTATAAGAACACTTGACCTCCTTTAGTGGACTTTATTAATGATTATGGCTCATACAGTATGATGATTTAAAGTGGCTCATTTAAGTCAATAGTTAAGTTAAATATGTTTACATAGTGTTTACTTACAGCTGTGTAAACAAGTTTGTTTTTATAGTTCACAAATTTTGCATGGGAACTGATGTATGCATGTTTCCGCCCGTTTTATGCATACACCACATTTATAAATGAGCCCTTTAAGAAGATCATTTCCAAGCACACATATTTAAAAGACTCCATAGAAACTTTAAAATTCTCAACTGCAACAGTTTATCATCTCTTGAACAGTTGAAAAGTACAGGCCTCAGTAAGTAAAGAGACAGATGACCTGCGACTCACACTCATAATCACTGTTTAGAGCTGGGTCAAAGGTGGAGTTTAACTTCTAAAGCATTTAAGGACCCAAATTATGTCTCTTTTGTGAAGCTTTTTCCACTGTTGTTTAGTCCAAAATTCTAAAAGATGTCAAAGGTGCCGTTTCCACCTGGTATCAACATGCTTTAGATCCATAACCACTTGTGCTCAAGTCATTAAAGTCCCTCCCTTTTTCCACTAGTCAGAATAACAAACAAACGGTTATAATTATATATATAATTATAATAACAAATGCAGATTTCTTAATTCTTCAGAAGATAAAATATTGGTAATTTGTTGTTTCAAAATGTATGAAAACATGAAAACATTGTCCTTTTCTGTTATTTTATGAAAAAAACCCCACACCATTCATTAATTTTCTCTATTTCAGGGGTCGCCACAGAGGAATGAACTGCAACTATTCCAGCAAAGGTTTTACGTAGCGGATGCCCTTCGAGCCGCAACCCAGTACTGTGAAACACCAATTCACCCTCATTTACACACACACACGCTCATACACCAAGGCCAATTGAGCTTATTTGATTCACCTATAGTGCATGTGTTTAGATTGTGGGGGAAACCGGAGGACCCAGAGAAAACCCACGCCAAAACAGGGAGAACGTGCAAACTCCACACAGAAATACCAACTGGTACAGCCAGGACTCGAACCAGCAACCTTCTTGCTGTGAGGCGACAGTGGTAACCACTGAGCCACCATGCCGCCAAAACCACACAACTAAATTATAATAATTTAATTTTAAATTAGTAAGAAATGCCATCAGTACTTTAAAGAATACTACCAAAACTAAGCATTTCTGTTATACATAAAACGTAAATCCAGAGAAACTAAGAGTCTCCAAAGGATCTCCTAAATTTGTATACATCTGTATGCCAGACATTTTTATTTTAGGCAAAAACAACTGAAATAAAGTTGACTCCAAATCTCCATTGATAGACTAAGCGCTGAAACAAAAAGCGCAGAAGTTTCCTCTGGGTCCAGCAGCACTGTCTCAGCGTTTTTGTCTGACAATCAGCAGCTGTATTCTTCCAGACATGTTGAATAATCTTTTTTTTTTTCTCAGAGAACTGCCTGTTCCTCAGGGCTTGAGATCACTCTGGAGATTTACGACTGGAGATGCTGATAAGCGAACAAAGCCCATTTTAGAGGAACGCTGAGGTCTTCCACTCATTTTACTGTTACTTTATGATATGATATGATTATATATGATTTGAAGAGATTTTTTTTAGCTTTTTGTCTCGTTTCTAGTCCAAATATTTAAAAAATTCTTAAATCAAGAAGCATTTTCTAGACAAGCAAAAAATATTGTTTTGTTTTCAGAAATAAGGAGTCAAAATGAAGTGAGGTTTTACTTAAAACAAGCAAAATAATCTGCTAATGGAGTAAGCAGAATAATCAACCCATGGCTCATTCTGAAAACGTACCCTTATATACATTTTTGGAGAGTGGCAAATACATAACAGGAGGTACGTTTTTTTGCAGTTTTGTTTTCGCAAATCCACCAGAGGCGGCTGTGAACACTTTTTGAGAGCTCAAATTTCTCTCACGATTCCTGCTCTCCTCGCGTAAATCCATCAGAGGCTGCTGTCGACTGACTGACTGACCGACTGACTGACCCACCCTCCTCCTTCCCTAAACCCAACCAATAGTGTTTTAAAAAGCACCAATTGACCAGCTCCCACCCCCTTCCCTAAACCCACTCGACAGTTTTCAAAAGCAATCCAGAAAAAAAAAAAGACCACGCCTGATTTTTACCACGTTGTCAGATTTTACTACATTCTAACCCTGTTATTTACTTGTTTGTTTTATTGTTTGGCTTCTGTTTTTGTTTTACCTGCTTTCTGGAACCGTTCTTCAACAGACTCGAACCTCATTGTCGCAGTCAACTCCGCTTTGCATCCCAAGTCCACTGATGTAGGTGGCGAGCCACTGGACAAACTGGTGACAACGGGAAAGCCGTCCACATGGAGGTAAGTGGTCAGCTGGTAGCATGAAAAGGAATGGCGTCATACCGCCCCATAGTGTTCATTTTAAATATGAAATGCAGCCATTTGTACCGCTGTCTACATAATTCACGATCTCCAGAAATGTATGTAAGGTTACATTTTCAGAATGAGCCTATGTTGAAAAACATTCTCACCCTGTTATTTACTTGTTTGTTTTATTGTTTGGCTTCTGTTTTTGTCTTACCTGCTTTCTGGAACCGTTCTTCAACAGACTCGAACCTCATTGTCGCAGTCAATTCCGCTTTGCATCCCAAGTCCACTGATGTAGGTGGCGAGCCACTGGACAAATTGGTGACAACGGGAAAGCCGTCCACATGGAGGTAAGTGGTCAGCTGGTAGCATGAAAAGGAATGGGGTCATACCGCCCCATAGTGTTCATTTTAAAGATGAAATGCAGCCATTTGTACCGCTGTCTACATAATTCACGATCTCCAGAATTGTATGTAGGGTTACATTTTCAGAATGAGCCTATGTTGAAAATAATCTTATGTCAAAAAGAAAATACGATTATTCTGATTACTCCATTGGCAGATAATTTTGCTTGTTTTAAGGAAAAACTTGCTTATTTCTTAAAACAAGACAATATTTTTTTTGCAATATTTTACAATATTTTGTTTTGTTAAAAATATATATCTAATATTACAAGAAACATTAGACCAGGGCTATTCAATTAGTTTGTCACGGGGGCCAGTTCATGAAAAGCATCCCAAACGAAGGGCCGGAGAGATATGACTTGCAATATAAATGATGACACCACTGCATTTAAGAGCCAATTATGTATTTTTGCTCCTTTAGACACCCACGTTGTATTTGTCTACATTAAAATGATAATATATTGTATTTTGAAACTATATAATATCACTGCATTGTACAATAAGTTTTTTTTAACAAACATTCAAATGTTGTATTTCACAGCACAACAAAATCAGTGTATTGCTGAAGTAGGCTTCTTCTACATTCAGATACGTTCATATGTTCTGTTTTGAACTGCATAATTATGGATGCAACAATTATAGATTTTGGTTGTACGATTATATAGTGTGAAGAATAATCAGGGTTTCACAGTTATCACGTCTAATGTAAATTTAAGCTTTATATTAGCTAGATTTAGATCTGGACATCCCTAACTAATATTAAAAACCTTTAAAAAGCATTTTCATTAGTTTTATGCTGTAGGTTTTTCTGTGCTTATAGGGCTACACAATTTAATTATGTGTGTGTTTATAGAGAGGAACGGGAGAAAATAATATAATAATAATTGTTATGAAGTTCGGCGCCAATATTTAGATTAACTGTTGTTATCATCTGCGTTCATACATACATAATCATTTCAATAATAATTCGTCTAACATGTCTTTTGTTTACATTGCACTGAAAGCTAAGCACAACTCTCCCCGCTACAGCATGAGATGTTGCCTACTGCGTGCGCCCAAAGCCGTGAGCGCGTTGCTCCGCTTGCGCCCGCATATTGGCATATATTCTTACGACATAACAAACTTGCGCGCGGGAAAGACGTGATATGGGAACGGCCCGCGGCTATAGTTATTACAGTGTGCGTGCGTATTAGCTTCGGTGGACAAGCTCGGAACTTTAAACTAGCGCACAGTTGGCAACTTGGCGTAACTTTGTTCAGCAGTTTCGTTTCGTGCGGCAGAACAGAAATGCAGAAATGCGGCTTAGAGAAGCCTTTACGATTAATTAACCTTGACGAATTAAAGCGCAGTTAATAGTGAAATCGGTTAATCGTTGCATACCTAATAACGATATCAGTGCATTGTACAAAAAACCTTTTCTCCAAACATATTACTGTCAGGTGACTCACGCTCTGCGCAGCTCATGCTGTATTGAACAGACGCACGTCACTTCATATAGCGGCCGTTTTTTGACTGAACTAAATTTATTCTTGATGTCTTGGTCACACTATTTGGAGGGCCAGAACAAATTGCCTCGGGGGCCGGGTTTGGCCCGCGGGCCGCCAATTGAATAGCCCTGCATTAGACCAAGTCCAAACAAGAACTCTCCCTGGTTTAGAGTAATGATCTATAATTCAGACATAAACATGTTATAAAGCAAATAGATTAGATCCAAATATCCGGAACTATTCCATTCTGTTTCTTTAGTAGGAAAGGAAATGCAGTAAACAGATCGCTTATCTTGACTCTGTTGGTTGTATTTGGACAAATCTGCCAGACTGTTCTTGATTTGGTGATTGAGGAAAAAAAAAAAAAACACATTTGCAGTCTCAACAGTCTGGGATCTACCCGGCTGATAAGAGTGTCTTCTTTGGAAGCAGAAAAACCCCAAACAAAACAAATGTCAAAACAACATGTTTAATGATTTAATATGCTATGGGTTGTAACTGTATATTTATATGAAACATTTGCAGTACATGTCTCTCAGTTCAGTACAAACTGTACTAAACCAGTACTGTTCATTTTAAGTTAGATTGCTAGATTTAAAAAATCAATACTAATCCCCACAAAATCAAATCAGGATCAGTCTACACTGAAAAAATTGATTTTTTGGGACAACATGGCAAGGCAAGGCAAGGCAAGGCAAGTTTATTTATATAGCACATTTCATACACAGTGGCAATTCAAAGTGCTCTACATAAACAAGAATAAAAAGACAAGTATAAGAAAATAAAAAAAGCAAATAATAAGAATGATTAAAAACAGATAAAAATGTGTCAAAATGGGTTATAAAATAATAAAAAGAAAAGAACAATAGAATCTGTCGGACATAGCTCAGTGCTCATTCAGTAAAGGCACAGCTAAACAGATGTGTTTTCAGTCTGGATTTGAATGTGCCTAATGTTGGAGCACATCTGATCATTTCTGGAAGCTGATTCCAGCAGCGAGGGGCGTAGTAGCTGAAAGCCGATTCACCCTGCTTTGACTGAACTCTTGGAATTTCTAGTTTATATGATCCTAGAGATCTGAGTGATCTGTTAGGTTTGTATTCAGTGAGCATATCTGTAATGTATTGAGGTCCTAGGCCATTTAGTGATTTATAGACAAGTAATAGTACTTTAAAATCTATTCTGAATGTAACTGGGAGCCAGTGTAGAGACCTGAGGACAGGTGTGATGTGCTCTGATTTCCTGCTTCTCGTCAGAATGCTGGCCGCAGCGTTCTGGATGAGCTGCAACTGTCTGACTGTCTTTTTGGGAAGGCCCGTGAGGAGGCCGTTACAGTAATCCACCCTGCTGCTGATAAAAGCATGAACAAGTTTCTCTAAGTCTTCACTGGAAACAAAGCATCTGATTCTTGCAATGTTTTTGAGATGATAGTATGCTGATTTACTAACTACTTTGACATGACTATTGAAACTCAGATCTGACTCCAGAGTCACACCAAGATTCTTGACCTTATTTTTTGTTGTTTGACCCTTAGTGCCAAGGGACGCATTCACCTTGAGAACCTCATCTCTGTTCCCAAACACAATGACTTCAGTTTTCTCTTTGTTTAACTGAAGAAAGTTTTGGCACATCCAGCTGTTCATTTCATCAATGCATTGGCAGAGGGTGTCAACAGGGCTGTAGTCATTAGGCAGTTAGGCTAAGTAGATCTGAGTGTCATCAGCATAGCTGTGGTAGGAGATTTTGTTCTTTCTCATTAGCTCAGAGGGAGCATATATAAGGTTGAACAGGAGAGGTGCCAGAATCGAGCCTTGTGGGACTCCACATGTCATGGGTGTCCACCTCGACCTATGGTCACCTATACTGACATAGTAACCTCTCCCTTCAAGATAAGATCTGAACCATTTGAGGACCGTCCCAGACAGCCCAACCCAATTTTCCAGCCTATCCAGACATTACTTTACATAAAGGAGTTAAGTAATTTTTTGGTCCCACTTTATATTGTGACCTTAACTAATATGTATGTACACTGAAATTAATTATTTGTTGCAATGTTGTGTAAATACATGTTTTTACATTGTACTTAAGATTGATTAAATACCTGCATGTGATTACATCGATAAATAATTTTTGTAATTACATCTTTCATTACACTGGACCATCCCTTACACTTTAGCCCACCCTTAAACCCACCCATACCACTAAACCCTACCCGTGTCCCACCTTAAGAGCACCAGAAGTAATCTTCAATACATTATGAACATAGTACGTACATTGTATTAATTTTTGGATGCAAGTACATGATAGTTAAGGCCACCTAATATAAAGTTGGACCATTTTTTTTATTTTATTTTGTTTTTTACAAATTTTATTCATTGTTAATCATAAAACAATTAAGTAAAAACCCTCAAGAAAAGTGTTGTTTCAGCTCATTTCAGCTCATTGAACAAACAGCAAATGTCAGTTTTTGGAGTGTATATTATCCTACACTAAAAAAAATGCTCGGTTCCACATAATTCCTTCATGTTGTCCCAACACGAATCAATTAAGTTATCTTAATTGTTTCCTCAAATTTAAGTCGATTGAACAAAAAAATTTAAGCTGTCCCCAAAAAAACTCATTTTAAACAAGTAGTTTCAACAAACAGCCAACATCATGTTTTGAGTGTATATTATCCTGTGCTGTTTCAGCTGATTCATGAATTTAGCTTCACTAGACAATATACTCACACTGTACAAAATGCAGGGTTTCACACAATTCATTCATGTTGTCCCAACACAAATTGATTAAGTTAACTTAACACTTTTAAGAAATTTATGTGGATTGAACATAAAAAAATTAAGTTGTCCCAATGAAATCTCAAGAATTGTGTTGTTTCAGCTCATTTTAAATTTGTTTGAACGAGAAAAAAAAATATATTTTTTGAGTGCACATTCAGTGACAGCAAACTTTGTGTGTGTGTGTGTGTGTGTGTGTGTGTTTTAAAGGTCTAATCTTTCAAATTCTGTCTATTTTGTCACATAATTCAACATGTAAGTGTGTACTGAACAAATACTGTTTGTTTTGACTTAATTTGAAACTGCTAGTTTAATAAATCAATAGCAATCCCCACAAAATCAAACCAGGATCAATCTACTGTACACTGTAAAAATCGATTTGTTTTAGGACAACATGAAGGAATTAAATAATTTTTACAAGTTTAAGTGGATTGAACATAAAACAATTAAGTTGTTGTAAAAAAAAAATATCTCAAGAATTGTGTTGTTTCAGCTCGTTTTAAATAAATAAGTAGTTTGAACAAACAGCAAATGTCATGTTTTGAGTGTCTATTATCCTGTGCTGTTTCAGCTGATTCATGAATACAACTTCACTAGACAATATACTATAATATACCTCACATTCAGCAAGCAGAAACTTTGTGTTTTATTTGATTTTAAAAAATCTAATATTTCAAATTCTGTCCATTTTTATTACAAAATTTAAGCAATGTTAAAAAAAAATGTCAGTAAACAATTTAATTGACCTCAGGCAAGTTTACACAGCTTATTACAGAACGAACACTGAAGAGTGTTTCACTAAACATTTAAAATACATTAGCCTATTTATTAATTTTATTTTGCTTTATGTAAATGTTTAAATAAATCTGAAACAAAAACAGCTTTGAGAGTCACTGGGTAACGCACATTTTAACATCAAACTGCAGTAGAAACATAATGTTATAAATAGATTCAAACATTAATATACAATTTTCCTTATGTTCAATTTACATTTGGATTTACATTATTATTATTATTATTATTATTATTATTATTATTATTATTATATATTATATATTAACTATAAACAACAACTGAGTTTAATAATAATTATGTTGTTAAATTGTAGCCTTTATTGCTATACAAATGTCCAAGGGCTTCTTATGAAGTTTACAGTATTAACTGAGAGAAATATATGTATGCTTGGAAAAAGTATAATTAAATGAGCTTATTATTGAGATATGATGATTAGCAGTATTTCTAAACTCTAAAGATTTCTATTTTTTTTCTTTTACAGTTACCAAAATTCTAAATGTAACTCATTAATTTAGTTTGTCATGCCAAAAAATGACAATAGTATACCATAAACTATATAGTGGCTTAAAAAAAGAGCTGTTTAGCAGTTTAAAAAATGTCACAATAGTTTGCCTATACATTTTTCTGAAAAATACCATTGAGAAATGAGAGATTTTAGACAAAGATAGATAAGATAATGCTTAAAACACCAGAATTAAGCTGACTAAGGAGGATCACATGCTAATAATTGCTTGCAGCAGCAATCATGTTGCAGACGATTCCTAAGCCACTATAGATACCCTAAGTTCCATATCACAACCATCTTTATTTTGAAGAATCCCCCCCTTCCACCCCTACTCCTTCTCCTTTCCAGCATGGGTGGCACACTTTAGCCGCACAGCAAGAACGTCACTGGTTCTAATCCTTACCAAGCCAGCTGACGTTTCTGTGCGGAGTTCACACGTTCTCCCCGTGCTCAGGTGGGTTTCCCCCGGGTTCCCCGGTTTCCTCCCACCGTCCAAAAACATGCAACTTAAGTTAATTGACTAATCCAAATCGGCACCATAGACATGCTCCTAGTAAGTAGTTATCTCTTAAGAGCAATCACTATCTGTTCATTACAGCAGGGTAGTTCTCGAGGTCTACCTGAGGTCAAACTCCCCTCTCGCTTTGCAAATGAGAGGGAGCCCTGGGCTCGAAGATCTTATGAGCTCAGGGCTCTCTCCCAGGACAGCATGCTAAACAAGCTTTATAATCAATCATCAGCTAAGTGTGAACTCTTGAAAATAAAGAACAAACAAAACCGAGAAGGAAACATTTGTTAAATGTATTAAGAGTTGCATGTTAGACACCCCAGATGGCACACACATAACCTGTTATTTACCCGTTGATAGGTTACACTCTTTGTAAACACAAATGACTCTCAGTGATAGATAAACTCTTGTTGTTTATTCTCTCTCTCTCAGACCGCTAGTCTGTTTAGCTCATTTATTTGGGTAAGTACTTTAATGCTGGTTTTAAAAATACATAAATATAATATACATTACATTACATATTCATTGTTGAACATGAATTAAAGAAGTAATGGCTGCACGTTACTTAGAAACATACATACTGTAGTCAAGCATGTTTGGATTGAACTAAACCATTTATAGCTATTTTGCCAATGTTATTTGTAATATTGATAAACCTGCTGTATACTGAAATAAAATTAGGAGTGAATATACATATTTTTAAGTGCTAAAATATATAGCATACACACTTGTTTCTGCAAGACACTATGGTACAAATGTGTGTACAACTATTGGTAAGGTCGCTGATAATATTGTACCAATAGTATTTTGATCATTAATTACTTCGTAAATTTGCCAAGCATTAGAAGAGATGTCATTGCGGTAATCAGGCACATATAATTGGCACATATAATAGGTATACCAGGCCTTCGGCTTAGTCTCTATTTCAGAGGTTGCCACAGCGGAATGAACCGCCAACTATTCCAGCATATGTTTTACACAGCGGATGCCCTTACAGCCGCAACCCAGTACTTGGAAACCCCCATAAACACTCATTCACACATACACTTCAACCAATTTAGTTTATTCAATTCACCTATAGCCAGTGGTGTAAAGTAACTAATTACAAATACTCAAATTACTGTAATTGAGTAGTTTTTCGCAGGAATTGTAATTTACTCAGTAGTTTTTAAAATGTGTGCTTTTACTTTTTCTTGAGTACATTTTTAGTGCAGTATCTGTACTTTTACTCCACTATTTTCCTTCAACCTGCAGTCACTACTTTATTTTTCTTGTCCATGGCGATTAGAAAAATCAGTCCTGAGATTCCTGTCCAATCAAATCGCACATACCGTAGAAGGTAAATTGCATTATAATGAATCTCAAGAAGTGTGCACTTTATAATTGCAGCAAACTGTTTGAAAGTATTGAAAGTGTCCATGAAGATGTTCAAAATCTTTACGCACATTGACCCACAGACTGTTTAGATGCATGTCACTGATGAGAAGATGATGGATGTTTACTGTATGGTGACCGAAATGGCCTTAAACACCCAGCAGGCACAGGATGTCAACATGATGTCTGATTGACGTTGAACCCTAACGTCATGGGGACTTTGCTTTTTGTTTGGAAATGAAAATTGGGTTGACGTCAGAATTCAACGTCAGGCCAACATCAATATCCAATGTCCAACCTAAAAACAATCAAATATCAACGTCTAGTGATGTTACAGCTTGACATTGTGTGAACGTTACCACTATGACATCTATCAGACGTTGGATTTTGGTTGCCGTACCTGACGGATAAATGTCAGTATTTGACGTCATATATGACGTTGGTTTAAGATGTTGGCTCGACGCTGGATTTTGGTCACTTTCTAACAACCTAAACTCAACCAAATATCAACGTCATTTGACGTCATTATTGGACATCAAAATAACGTTATCCTTAGCTGCTGGCTTGACAATTGATTTTGATCACCTGACATTACAACCTAAATCTAACCTAATATTAACGTCTCATGATTTTGTGTGCCTTCAGGCCAATAACTAAATGCACTACAGAATGTTACGTTTACACACACATGCACAAATTACATGTAAACATATCAGCTTTCGACAGCATAATACTCACTACTCACTACTCTTGAGAACTTTTAAAAGGGCTACTTTTTACTCATACTTTGCGTAAACAAAGTTTACAACAGATACTTTTACTCTACTTACACTACATTTTTAGACAAGTAATGGTACTTTTACTTGAGTATAATTTTTCAGTACTCTTTCCACCACTGCCTATAGCACATGTCTTTGGACTGCGGGGGAAACCCACGCCAACATGGGGAGAACATGCAAACTCAGAAATGCCAACTGGGGCTCGAACCAGCGACCTTCTTGCTGTGAGGCGACAGTGCTAACCACTGAGCCCATAGGTTTTATATATAATCAGACTAATATTGTTTTTAACATAACCTCAAACTAACCAAAAGAATACCATAGTAATTTATAGAAAATACTAGAGTTTTAAGCCATACTGTAGTAAAGTTTAGTATACAGTATATATTTTCATATATTGCAAATCTGTTAATGAGTGCTACAGCAAACTGCGGCATTAACTATTGTGAACTTAATAACAGTAATAAATACTGTAGTATACTTTAGTTTTTACTACAGTAAACTGTGGTGTGTTGTAGTATTACCTGTAGAAAACTTAATGTTGGGTAATTTGCATAGGAAGTTTGCATGGAAATACAATGAAACTGCATATTCGACAGATACAGTACAGTAATAATGCTTATGACACTGTTCATGTAAAAATGTACTGTCATTAAAAACATTAACTAATAATTAATCATCTTACAGCATTACTACAGTATTTGCTCTACAGTGGTTATAATACAACGATTTACTGGTTAAACAGTCTATAAAATACTTAGCCATGCAAGTTTTTATTGTTATACCATATGTTTGAGTTTATTTTCACAACAAGAGGATGAGGAAACTTTGTAAACAATGCACAGAACTATGTAAACAAGCTACAGTCATTAATAAAGCTTGTTAAGTCTCTCTGTCATGCAGTAAAACAGCAGGGGCTGTGCTGGGCAATGTGGATCTTTTTCCCAACATACCAGACGCATTACACTGAGCACGCATGACATAATTTCCCTGCAAAGCTTGTGTGAGACCATTCGGTGCCAAAAAATTAAGACAGACTGAACAAATGTACACTGTCTATCTATCCATCTATCTATCTATCTATCCATCCATCCATCCATCCATCCATCCATCCATCCATCCATCCATCCATCCATCCATCCAGTATATATTGAAAAGTACAAATGTCAAATTGACAAATTGAAATAGTCAAATGGCTTGGTCATGTTTTCATCATGACAGTTTACTCTGTACATTTTTTCAATGCAAAAAAAGTCAGATTTTGGTGACACTTCCTGAAAATACTCAAGACAGCACTATACAGTATACTATTTGCACAGCCATTTGTAAACTACAGTAAAGTAAGACATCACTGCATTTAGCGAGGTATCTGAGTACAAGACACTGAATATGTATGTTTCGACTAATTGTTTTGAGAAATGCATTAACTGTTGTGCAAATGTAAATAGTGTTGTGAGAAATGCACCAAAGCCACTGAGAAAAACTGTAAGAAAAATTAATAATAAATAAAAGTGTTTAAATTAGATTAAAAAAAAAAAAAAAAATGTAGAATAGAAAGGTAGATTGATTAGAAAGCTATAGTAATTAGAAAGTATTTAAAAATGTATTTATTTTTTTATTTATTTAAAATAGAAAATTATAGTATCACAGAACCACTTTAATTTTATAAAGAAAGTGAAGAAATTAAGAGATTTGAATATGAGTATATTAATAGTTAGTAAAAGTTAATATTATTAAAAGGAGCATTGACCAAAAACATTATATGATTTCTAAAAAAAGGGTTAAAGGGTTGCATATTTTTGTTTCAAAACAGCAGAATGTGGAAGTCATTTTTACTGTATCTTATGATCACAGTAAAAAAAGCTATTCCCCTGCATTGTTTGTCTTGAAGTCAAAACTTCCAAATATTATTAAAATATTTTTTTTAATAATTTTAAATTTATTTCAATTCAATTCAAGTTTATTTGTACAGCACTTTTCACAATATTTATTATTGCACATTAATGTATTACTATCAAATTTGGAAAAGTTTATAATATATAAAAGGTTATTAGTTACCATAACTGTAGTAGTTAGTAATCACTAGAGCCAGACGGAATCTGTGGAAACTTATTGCTATTTCTGTGCAGAATTGTGTTAAAAATCTGCAGATTTATGCAGAATTATTTTGGGAGTATCATAACTAAAACCTTAATATATGAAATAAAAAGTAATACCTTTTTGACTCGTATTTAATGTTTACAATACAAATCCAATTAGATCCACTTTATTTGGTAAACAAAGCAAGTCTCTCATGTAATATTTCTACTAAAAGACAGAAAATATTATTTTACAAACTGTATTGTAAATAAATCATATGAATATTTTCACATTAGTCAATAATATTACTGTAATTAATTTGAAAAACTGAATAAATATAAATTTACACACATTTACACAAGTAAATTCTGCGCGTGCAGATTCCGTGTGGGCCTACTAATAACTTTAAGTAATTAACTAATGACTTTTAACAGTTAAAGTTCATATACTGTATATAAATATAGTTAACCTGCACTTATATAGTATGTATGTGATGTCTACAGTATGTGTACATGTTCAATGAAGTGTATTTAGTATTGTTTTCAGTAAAACTGATCTAAAGTAAATGTATTTTGATTTAAGGATCTATATTTAGGAGGAAAAAATAATTTTTTTTTTTGCAGTGAATGCAAGAGGACAGATTAACCTGTCAGCCCAACGCAATCTCACGGCAATTCGTAACTTTTTGATTTAGTGGCTAATTCGTATGAATTCCTACGATCTAATTCGTACAAATAAGTACGATTTGCCCAACGCCAGCACTCCAGTTATGGAGATTTACACCCACTTACTGTAACTACACACTTAAGCTACACAAATTACTGTAGGTATCATTAAAGAAGACAATTTGAGCTTTACTATGATCAATCTAGAATGTTTAATGCTCAAAAAAATCTAAAGCTATAGATACTGAAGTAATGAGAAAGAAAAATTGTACTGTGTTTGATATTTCGAAATCGATATATTCAATATCTTCTATACAGCTTCAAGTGACATTTAAAGGCTTAACTAGGTTAATTAGGTTAACTAGGCAGGTTAGGGTAATTAGGCAAGTTGTTGTATAATGATGGTTTGTTCTGTAGACTATCAGGAAAAAAATTAGCTTAAAGGGGCTAATAATCATTTTGACCTTAAAATGGCTTTTAAAAAATTAACAACTGTTTTTATTCTAGCCGAAATAAAACAAATAGGACTTTCTCCTGAAGAAAAAATATTATCAGACATACTGTGAAAATTTTCTTGTTCTGTTAAACATCATTTGGGAAATATTTAAAAAAGAAAAAAAATCAAAGGGGGACTAATAATTCTGACTTCATATATATACTGTATATATATATATATATATATATATATATATATATATATATATATATATATATATATATATATATATATATATATACAAACACATTAATTCAGTCTTGTAATAACCTAGACAAAATGTCTCATGAGTTTATAATTCAAATTTGATGATTTTTTTTAAACCTGCAAAAACTCTGAGAATACAAACAATGCATTCCTCCATCCAAAAACAAAAGTAATAGGCAGAAAGTATGTGTGTGCTCTCTAAACAACTAAGATGATAATAAGAACAACTATTATCAACCGGGACCAGAACTGGCATGAACAGCTTGTACCAAGAAATTTCCTGTGAGGTCCCAGAGACTCTGGATTCCTCTCTGGATTAAACAAAATAATAACTACTTATGACAATGCATTCCAAGACATCCACCAAAACACACTGCGCATTGGGCTTTAATCTTTGCTCAACAAGTGATGCTAAAATGCTTGTGGTTTCCTTTGCAAATTGATGCTCATAAACAGTCTATTACTCATCCTGGCCAACAGTATCATGTTCAGACTGCACCACGATGCCTAAAACACACAATGCAGGACAACATCAGCCTGAGGCTTTATTTGTACTTTGGGAAAAGGTTTTTTTGAGAATTGCGTTGCAATGTTGCCCTACTGTATAATTAGCAGTGTAAACTAATGGATGATTTGAAAGTTTGGTCCCACTATAAACGAAGTGGCCTTAACTACTAGGTACTTATTACAAAAAATAAATAAATAAAATGTACTTACTGTGTTTATATTGTATTGCAGAACACTTCTGGTGAACTCAAAAGATGATTTTTGCTGCTTGTTCAAACTACTAAATTAAAATGAGCTGAATTAACACAATTCTTCAGATTTTTGTGGGGACAACTTCATTATTTTATTTTCAATCCACTTAAATTTGTAAAACAAATAATCGATTTAATCGATTTGTGTTGGGACAGCATGAAGTAATTGTGTGGAATGGGTAGAGTTAAGGACAAGTTTAGTTATATGGGTAGGTTTAGTGATGGGTTAGAGTTAAGAGATGGTCAACAGTGTAATTATAAATGCAGTTACATAAATTACAGATGTAATGACATGCAGGTATTTAATCAAGCATGTTAAATGTAAAAACGTGTATTTACACAATAAGTACATTGTAACGAATAATAATTTCAGTGTAAGTACATATTAGTTAAGGCCATTTAATATTAGATTAGATTAGATTCAACTTTATTGTCATTACACATGTACAAGTACAAGGAAACGAAATGCAGTTTAGGTCTAACCAGGAGTGCAATAGCAGCAAGTGCAGGATACAGGTATAAGTTATAAAGTGCAGTTATAGAAAAACTATGGTGATATAAAATGGGATTGAAAGTTTTACCATATGTTTTTAAAGCTCTAAATACATGGGCTTGCCCCGACCTGAACTCTTAAGTGTGTATTCTCCTCAGAGATCTCTCAGGTCCTCAGCTCTTGTTAAATGTTCCAAAATCCTGTTTGAAAACCAAGAGAGACAGATCTTTCTCAGTAACTCTGAAATACATTACCTTTAGAAATCAAAGCTTATCCTACATTAAGTATGTTTAATCTATCAGTCAAAACCTAGCTTTTTGTTTGGCTTACTTATAAATGTGTAGGTCTTATATTTGTACAGATCTTTTAATGTATTGGACAAAATATTCAGTTTATCCTAATTGTTTGTTATTTGACCTGCACTGAACAAAATGATTCATCGGATGTACGACATTAAGGTAAGTGGTTATAAATAATTTATATGGGCTGAATTTAAACAAATTACATTAAGCAATGTTCAATTTAACTTGTTTGTTTAAATTCAGCCCATATAAATTATTTGCAACAATTTGCAATGAACCATTTTTTCAGTGTGTCTGGGAGCACTTTGGTCAACATTCTGTTGTTTTAATCATAGAAAGAGGCAGTCTGAGAATCAAATGAATCCATTAGGAAAAGATTATAGACAAAGACAGTTGAACTAAGCAAAGTGGAACAAATGGCTAGTGTCCAACTTTATTTGTATAGCATCTTTTTCTCTAATTTAATTGCATTCTCAAAATACAACATTCAGGGGTTCAGAAACAATTTTTTGCCTGCTGTTTAATTTAATAACAAATTAAATGTATAAAACTATTTATTCGTTATGTCTGCAAAGTCTGTTTAACGTAAATAAAAAGGGAAGACTTCACTAAAAAAACCTCCTGTAAAGTGCTTTAAGTCCAGCTCTGTCTCCATCTAGTGGTTGTTTTCCACAGAAATATATAATAATTTGGGGTAATACATTATTCGTACCAGGGAAATCAGACATGGGTTTTAAGCTGTGTTTCCAGAAAGGCTTACGGAAGATATCAGATCTTTATGAAGATAATATACTGATGACCTTTGAAACCTTAAAGGAAAGATATAAAATTCCTCAAGCTCATTTTTTAAGTATCTTCAGATCCGTAACTTTATAAGATCTAAAACTCATTCATATCAGAGCCCGACCCCAAGTAGTTTAGAAGAAATTGCAGTTAAAGATCCCAGTACCAAATACAAAATTTCTACACTATATAGCAAATTCGTTAATGCTTCCAAAGAATCTACAAATCATAAAAGACTGGCTTGGATTGATGACTTACAGATGGAGGTTACAGAAAATGAATGGGAAGAAAGTTGTGTTCAAGCGCAAACATTATCAATCAATACCCCTTTTAAACTAATCCAATATAATTGGATAATGAGAACATATATAACTCCGGAAATGTTAAATAAATTTAATAGAAATATTTTGGACATTTGTGGAAAATGTTTGACTTACAAGGGCACACTGTTCCATTGTGTTTGGCAATGTGAGCACTTGCAATTCTTTTGGAAAGAATTAATAGGTGTAATCTCTAAAACTATTGGTAAAGTAATCCCTGTTTGCCCTAAAATTTGTATTCTTGGTCTTTTTCCACCTGCCTTATCGCTGAAGTCATATAAACAAAGGTTTATAAATCTGTGTCTATTGCATGCGAAGCGCCTGATTGCCATTCACTGGAAAAGTACTCAGTACTCCATCTCTGTCACTCTGGATTAAGGAAATGTCTTTGTGTATAGCAATGGAAAGATTGACTTAATCAAACAAAAAATGCACATATTTTACAAGATTTGGGACTTCTTCCTTCATTTTTTTAAATAAGAATGGACTGACCGTTTGGTAACCCTAAACAATGTGACTGTGTTAATATGCACTGTGTTTGTAATGACTAACTTTAATACATTTTTCACTTTCATTGTAATGTATGTGTTGAAATGTTAATGTCTTAATGGTATTTATTTATTTATTTTTTTACAAATTTTTTATTTTTTATACTTTTTATTTTATTTTTATTTTTTAAATTATTATTATTATTATTATTATTATTATTATTATTATTATTTTACCATTTTTTTTTTCCATTTATTTGTTTATGTACTATTTTTTGCATGTGAATACAAATTTTTTTTATGGCTCTGTCGGGATGGGGTGGGTGTTCTTTGATTGGTATTTGGTTACTTATACAGTATGTATCACAATTTTCTTAAACAATAAAAGTATTTAAAAAAAAAAAAAAAAAAAAAAAAAAAAGAAATATATAATAGTCCAAAAATTATCAGCGTTCATTCATTCATTCATTTTATTTTTGGCTTAGTCCCTTTATTAATCTGGGGTCGCCACAGCAGACTGAACCGCCAATTTATCCAGCATATGTTTTACGCAGCGGATGCCCTTCCAGCTGCAACCCATCTCTGGGAAACATCCATACACACTCATTCACTACGGACAATTTAGCCTACCCAATTCACCTGTACCACATGTCTTTAGACTGTGGGGGAAACCCACGCGAACGCAGGGAGAACATGCAAACTCCACACAGAAACGCCAACTGACCCAGCCGAGGCTCGAACAAGCAAACTGTGAGAACTTCTTGCTGTAAGGCAACAGCACTACCTACTGCGCCACTGCGTCACCACAATAATCAGCGTTTCAGTGACTATTTAAAAACTATACTATACTATACTATACTATAATGTACTATACATAAAAAATTATTAATTGTTAAAGTATTAATTTTAATACTGTTCAAATAATAAATGAATATTTCTTTTTCATATTATGTTCAGACTTGATAGTTGATCGTATTATGTAGATGACTTGATTCAAATTATGTAGACTTAATCAAAAGGAATAAAAATAATAATTTTTATTATTAGACTATTATTATTATTATTATTATTATTATTATTATTATTACAGTTTTTCTTAGTCACTTTGGTGCATTTCTCACAACACTATTTACATTTGCACAACAGTTATTGCATTTCTCAAAACAATTAGTCATTTGTGCACATGAAGAAAGGGACTAATCCGTAGAAAAATGAATGACCTGAATATCATTATAATTAATATATATATATTATTTATATTTGATTGAAAAAGTAAGCAGAAATATCATAGCTCTCTGTTAGTCACATAAATAAAAAAATAAAATGTATTTCATCAGTTAAAATTCATGAAGACATTAATTACAAACATCAGTAACCTTAATAGCACTATTTTCTCCCTTGTTTTATTTTTCCCAGACACAATTGTACTAAGCACTGCATTTGTAACAACTAAAAAATCATTAAACACTCATGACATTTTGATCATTGAACTGATTTTGTCCATACAAAATGTCCACGATAAAAATTATATAACATTCAGGCTTAATAATGACATCCAGCACTCATTATTGTCAAATTGTTCAGATATCATTACTGATGACTTGTGACATTACTAAATCATTACGCGATTACAACCCCTGAAATATCAAAGCAACAGATAACATATATGAGACACCCGAACAGTAAAGGTTAATTGGTGGATATTCTTAGTATCTAATGGCCTGATTACAGGAGGTGTTGCCTTAAAACAGCTCAGGATATTAGATACTATGATGATAATCTGCCTGCTAAAATTCCAGATCAGAATGCTGTTCTGTTTGTGGAGACACGTGTCATGGGTTTACATATTAACACTGTTATCTGTGCATTGCTTTCTGGGCTGGGTTGTCTTGGACTGTATCTTAATCAGATTATGATCGCTTTATAAGTCAGGCTTATTCAACTTCATACAGTCAGTTTGAGGAATTGAGGATAACCAAGGAATAATGCAGGGCTCAATCACATCCATTTTGGTGGTTTTGACACTAGTTGCCCAAGACAGGTAAGATTTCAAGACTATAACATTTGAGAGGAAATTAAAAAAGAACAATATTAAAATGCTTTCAGCCTTCTAGTATTAATTCAAAATAACACAAAATGCTCTTTTGTTCAACGGAGTATATTTAAAGTTTTATCTTTATCTTTTTTATTTTTTATTTTAAAGAATCTCATTTAAAACATGTATGTATACATAAATGCTTCAAATGAGATTCTTCAAAAAATGTAATCATCATTACATAGAAATCATTATTTTCAGTTAATAAAATTAAATATACATGTTTATTTTTATTAGTTGGACATAATACATTTTTTTGAACAACAATTAATTTAATATTCTGCTAATATTCTGAATAAATAACAAATTAACACAAAAAAGCAAAAAGAAAAATATATAATTCAAGAGGTAACAAAATGTAATTTGCTGCAATCTGTATATATATTTAAAAATATGTGATTAATCAAATAGTTAATAGATAGATTAAATTTACTCACCAATTGCTTAATAAAAAGTATAGGTCAAATCAGCAGTTTATTTCATATGCTGAACACAAAAGAAAATATTCAGAAAAATATTGGTAATTATAAAAGATTGACTTCCATAATAGGTAAATAACACTGTTTCATTATAAATATCTTCTTTTGTGTTGAGCAGAAAGAAACCCATACAGATTTGGTGTAAGTAGAGGGTGATTAAATGAAAGCATTTTCATTTTTAGATGAGCAATCCCTTTCAATCAGGGGTGCGTTTCCCAAAACCATTGTTAGTCAACTAAGGTCACAACTTCCGTCGTTACAAACATAGTTTGTTGATTTGTCGTTTCCCAAATCCATCGCTCCAATGAACATTCGCGAACTGCGCCGCAAACTTGAGCACTTGAAACGACACCTCTGGAGCTGTAGTTAGAAACATAGTTCCTGGCTGTGTTCTATTCCCACTTATCCCCCTATGCCCTATTCATTTAGAACATTCTAACATTCAAAGCTGGAATTATTAAAAATAAAAAAGCATTAAAGTCATCTCTCTTAGGTGTAATTTGGTTTCAAAGTATTTTTACAGTTCAGTTTTAGTGATCTTCATGTTTACACATGTGCTCCCTTCGCAGTGCACTTTGAAAACATTGATATCCTTTTGAACACATGGCGAAAGCTATAGGTGACCTATTATTTAAAAGCAAAATTTATATTAAAGCTTGTGGAAACCTACTTATAATAATAATAATAATAATAATAATCATCATCATCATCATTAATATCATTAACATTATTAATAAAGTAGGATTTTTAAAATGTCCTAATAAATACATATTAAATTTAATTTTTTTTAATAAATAGCCTCATTATTTATTTATTTATATGATTTATATATGATATTAGAATAGTGTTAGCTTTTGTAAGTGATTTTATGTTTTAGAATAGAATATGTAATGTTCAACTTCTCAATAATATTAGTAAAGCAAACACAGGCCCTATATGTGCCATTTACATATATTTCAATATATATATAAAACGAGTGCATGTTTTTACCAAAACTAATGTTGGATTTAATTTTAAAGAGCCACTATTATGGGTTATTGCAAATGACCTTTCATGTAGTGTGTAACACAGCTCTAAGTGAAGTGAAATATCCAGCTAAAGCTTAAATCTGAAAGTGGACAGTTTTTAAAACTATTGATTCATCTAAAAAAGAGTCGACTCATAGTGGTTTAAACGAATCGTCTTGACAACGAGTCTTCAGCCGTTTCGGCGTGACGCCGATACGAAACATAATGGTTGCGCGCGCAACTTTAAACCTGCGGCCCCGCCCACTTACACAGCAGCAAAGACAGACAGATCCTGAAGTCATGGACAGACAATACACCAGGGGTGCGGGCAAAATAAGGACAATTTATTAGGTACGCTGGGCTTCGGCTGGTGGGGGATTCTGATTGTGCAAAGCAGAGTACAGGTAAGCCATGAGAACATATCTTATCATGAGAACAACTTATACATATCGTGACTAAAACCACGCTAAAAACGCGACGCATGCCGCTTTCTTTGTGGGTTTAAACGTGTTTGTGAGCTTGCAATCCTGTCATTTGTCATTGCTATGGCTATTGTCAGGTGTTCTTACACACGTGTAGCAGTCAAGGTTCAGAATAGTTCAGCTTTTGCCACTGTGTGGATTAATACTGGATGTGTGTTATTGTTAATAATAGAGCAAGATGCTGGTGTTTAACTGAACTCTTTAAATGCGTGTTAATGTAGAACAATATCATTTGCACAAAGAAATGATGGGGTTCTTCTTTAAAGAAGTTGTTACTCCACCCCGTTTAGAGCATCATTATAGACGTTTTACGCTATAACTAATGTTGTTCAAGCGATGGCTCTGCGACAGAGAAACTAGGGGTTTTGGGAAACACTCTTCACTACATTGTTCTTTTACCAAACGATGCATCGTACTAGTTCAGCAGCGAGTTACGTCGTTGTTTGGGAAACGCACCCCAGATCAGTTGTTGTTGTTCTTGTTTTTAAGTCGTTTAGCATGCACGCCTCTGTTGAATGAATGCAGGTAAATAAACACATTTTTATTCAATACAGACTGGCTGGTGGACTGGAACACAAATCTTATGACTACACAAAGTACCATACCATGGATGAGGTGAGATTATTCTTTTTCATTAAGACCTAAAATGGTAATTTTGTACCGTTCTTTAAGGTCCATTTATAATGTTATCATGGTTTTTCAAAAAAGTTTAAAAACAACATCTAAACGTTTTGACCGCCTCATCATAAACTGGTAGTTTTTGTTGTGTTTGCTTTTTAAACGTAATTATGCACCATAGGCATGGAATAGCTCAAAAAAGATCTGAAATTTGATAAATGTGTGTCTGTTGGTGAATTAAAAGTCATGGATGGAGTCTTCAATTTAGAAGTTTATGAATGACAGTGTGAACTCTCAATGCACCAAGATCATTTTCTTTATGATTCAAGAGGAACAAATTACAAGTGTGAACACACCCTCAGTTACACGTGCGAAATGTTATTTGCATGGTTAAGTGTTAAAAAAGATAACCAAGGGTTAACCAGAGGGTGAAAAGCACTTTACTGACCTGATAAGTCTCTCCATACAGATATCAGCCTGGATGAATCAGATGCAAAGGGAAAACCCAGACGTTGTGTCCACCATGATATATGGACAAACATATGAGAAGAGGAACATTACATTACTAAAGGTACTTAATGTGCACACATCAAAACACACTGTAAAATTATGCAGGGTTCTACACACTTCATTCATGCTGTCCCAACACATTGATTAAGTAACTTAATCATTTTTACAAATTTAAGTGGATTGAACATAAAATAATTAAGCTGTTCCAAAAAAAACCCCAAAATAATTCTTGTTTCAGATCATTTTACATAAAAAGTCATTTTATTTGAGTACATAATTATTGTCAAGATCTTCCCATCTGATTTATTTCACACACAGAAGTCTTTTAAGAAAAGGCAGAGTGTTTGAGACAAAGGCAAATGCCAAATAAAATTAGAAAAGCAAATAATTAGTGGAATAAAGTCAAGTCGTTAATATAATTTCAATTAAAATGTAGCTAATAAATGTGTATAAATAAATGCATAAACAAATTAAATCTATATTGTAAAGTTATACCAAAAAGAAGTGTTACTTTAGTGTATTTTCATGTCCACATATCTATATTTCTTTCTTTAGTTCAAGTTCAAGTTGAGATGTATTGTCATTCAGCTACATGTATGAGATGAAGTGGACTGAAATGTCATGTCTTAAAGGAGCACGGTGCTACATGAGTAAACATAATCATAAATATGAACACAACACTGGACGTAAGAGCTAATTTAAATCTATACATACAGTTGAAGTCAGAATTATTAACCTAATTAATCTAGTTAAGCCTTTAAATGTCACTTTAAGCTGTATAGAAGTGTCTTGAAAAATATCTAGTCAAATATTATTTACTGTCATCATGGCAAAGATAAAATAAATCAGTTATTAGAGATGAGTTATTAAAACTATTATGATTAGAAATGTGTTGAAAAAAATCTGCTCTCCGTTAAACAGAAATTGGGGGAAAAATAAACAGGGGGGCTAATAATTCTGACTTCAACTGTAACTAACAAACCAAAGCAGTAATCTAACTATACTAACTACTAACTATACAAACTTAAACTACACACATAACCTAAGACAGACTATATAGGTACTTTTGCATAAGACAGAACAGTACTGTGCAAGATATTGTGCAAAAGAGGTATTTAATGCTGATGAAAACAAATGTCAACAGGATTTGTGGTCCATTTCTTAAGTAAATAATAATTTCATATTGAGTTCTTGGAAGGTGGAGTTTAAGTAAAGTGTTCGGTGCATATGGAGAGTAGCAATCCAGGCTCATTATGGATACGTACCCCTGCACAGACTTCAGGAGAGAGCGAAATATGTCCCAGGAGGTACGTTTTTTTTTTTTGCAGTTTTTGTTTTCGTGAATCCACCAGAGGACGCTGTGTACACTTTTTCCGATTTCAAATTTCTCTCGCGAGTGCCATTCACACCTGCTGCTCTCGCGTAAATCCACCAGAGGCCGCTGTCGACTGACTGACCGACCAATTGGCCATCCACATGTAGGCAAGCAGTCAGCTGGTAGCGCGAAAAGAACCAGAAGCCATCAGCGGGGTCATACTGCCCCCGTAGCGGTATGACAAAACGTACTTCTGGATATATATTACGCTTTCTCCAGAAATGTATATGGGGCTATATATTCACAATGAACCTGGGTTTGGAGAGAAGAGTGTTTCTGCAGGTGGTTTGTCAACCCCACTTACCTGTGTGAGGCACACTCAGAAATGGACAATGTTTTTATGATATGGAGTGATTTTAGAAAAGTTTCTAGTGCAAATTTATTTATTTAGTTAGTTAGTTAATTCTTTAAATAAGTAAACATATATTTAGTTCAAATGAGGAATGTTGCCCTGGCTAATAAATATAAAATATGATTAAATATAAAATATTTAAAATCGTTTGTTTGCATCTGATATGCAGATCGGCTTCAGCAGCACCGCACCAAAGAAAGCCATTTGGATCGACTGTGGGATTCATGCCAGGGAATGGATCGCTCCAGCTTTCTGCCAGCATTTTGTTAAAGAGGTGAGATGTCACTGCAAGATATCATGAAGTGTTTAGTCACTACGCCATACAACTGAAATGTTATTCACAGAAATATCACACCCACTGCATCAGTAGTTGCACATTTCAATGCTGATTTAAAATGTTTTTAAGACTCTGGAACAATTCATTTTCAAAAAAAAAATTTAGAGACAGGTGGCACGGTGGCTAAGTGGTTAGAGCTGTTGCCTCACAGCAAGAAGGTCGCTGGTTCGAGTCCCGGCTGGGTCAGTTGGCATTTCTGTGTGGAGTTTGCATGTTCTTTCTATGTTGGTTTGGGTTTCCTACAGGTGCTCTGGTTTCCCCTACAGCCCAAAGACATGCGCTATAGGTGAATTGAATAAACTAAATTGGCCATAATGTATAAGTGCGTGTGTGAATGTGAGAGGGTATGGGTAGTGGCGAAGTGCAAAATGCGGGGGGGCCCCCCTGCAGGGATTATTGACGGGGGGAGAGTTGGAGTGATCACAAACTGTAGAGCGGGGGGAGAGGGGGAGGGGGGCGTTGGAGCGATCACAAACTGAAAAGCGCGGGTGGGGTGGTGTTGGGGTTGGATTGATCACAAACTGAGCCGGGTGGGATGACGCGGGGCCTCCCCAGGGTGCGAGCCCGTCCGCTACGCCACTGGGTATGGGTGTTTCCCAGTACTGGTTGCGGCTGGAAGGGCATTCACTGCGTAAAACATATACTGGAATCAGGACTTACACAAACACACTACGGACAATTTAGCTTACCCAATTCACCTACAGCACATGTCTAGACAGTGGGGGAAACCGGAGCACCCAGAGGAAACCCACTCCAACATGGGGAGAACATGCAAACTTCACAGAGAAATGCCAACTTGCCTAGCCGGGACTTGAACCAGCGACCTTTTTGCTGTGAGGCGACAGCGCTACCCACTGCGTCACCGTGCCACCCACACATGTAGCATTCATTCATTCATTCATTTATTTTCTTTTCGGCTTCTATCACCTTTATTAATCAGGTGTCGCCACAGCAGAATGAACCTCCAACTTATCCAGCATATGTTTTATGCAACGGATGCCCTTCTAGCTGCAACCCATCACTGGAAAACATCCATACACTCTCATTCACACTCATACACTATGGCCAACTTAGCTTATTAAATTCACCTAGCACATGTCTTTGGACTGTGGGGGAAACCGGTGCACCCAGTAAACACCCATACCTACACAGGGAGAACATGCAAACTCCACACAGAAATGCCATCTTGCCTAGCCGGGACTTGAACCAGCGACCTTTTTCCTGTGAGGCGACAGTGCTACCCACTGTGCCACTGTGCCGCCCACACATGTAGTATTATTACATGTAACTATTATTTATTTTGGAAGGACACTATTTAACTACATTTATATACTCCTAACCCTTTACACAACTCCTTAATTTTTTAATTTTGACTGTAATGTAATGATGTGCAGCTTTTGTGAAGCTTTGGAATGATAATTATTGTGATAAGCGATATACAAGAAAGCTTGAACTGAATTGAATTCGTTCTTGTTTTTTATGAGCATGTCTCTACACAAAAAATATGCTATTTTTAATCTGACAAAACCAATCTAACTGTTTTTTTATGCTAAAAAAGATCCTGGGCTCCTACAAAACAGACTCGAAAGTGAACATGTTGTTTAAGAACCTGGATTTTTACATC
This sequence comes from Danio kyathit, assembly GCA_903798195.1. Lineage (NCBI taxonomy): Eukaryota > Metazoa > Chordata > Actinopteri > Cypriniformes > Danionidae > Danio > Danio kyathit. The sequence continues at coordinate 9,706,867 of LR812519.1, forward strand.
ACCCCGGTGCTGAACATGGATGGATATATTTATTCCTGGCTGAATAATTCAGTGAGTTTTATTCTTCCTATGGATTCTTCATCGACAGACATTTGATGAATGTATAATACCTATGTTAAATCATCTGTGTTTTGAAGACTAGACTATGGAGGAAGTCTAGATCACCATGCCATGAAAACTCCACATGTTCCGGCACCGATCTCAACCGCAACTTTTACGCAAACTGGGGAAGTCAGTAAAAGCTTTTCTTTCTTTTCTTTTCTTTTCTTTTCTTTTCTTTTCTTTTCTTTTCTTTTCTTTTCTTTTCTTTTCTTTCTGTGTATATATATATATTAGTGGTGGGCAGTTATTGGCGTTAATGTTCTGTGTTAACACGAGACTCTTCATTCATTCATTCATTTTCTTTTCGGCTTAGTCCTTTTATGCATTCGGCGTCGCCACAGCGGAATGAACTGCCAACTTATCCAGCATATGTTTTTAAGCAGCGGATGGCTTTCCAGCTGCAACCCATATCTGGAAACATCCATACACACTCATTCACACTCATACACTACGGACAATTTAGCCTATCCAATTCACCTATACCGCATGTCTTTGGACTGTGGGGGAAACCGGAGCACCCGGAGGACGCAAGACTCTTATCAGGCGATAAAAAAAATAGCGCCGTTAATCTATTCTCAAAGTTGGGTTGGGAGCTGGGTCTATTCTTCGCAAGCTATGATGACTTTCACCTTGATATTTTAGCGCGGATGTATACCTGGCCGAATTGCACTGTAGGTGGCGAGAATGAACCTGTGTGTATTCGAACCTGTGTGTATTCCTACTGTGAAATTACCACATCAAACATGAAGTGCTAACATGGATGCAGTCCACTAGAGTGAATCTGATTAGTGTTAGCTCCACATCTAATTATCAGGCACTTGTAGAGTTTATGCGTTTGAGTAAAACATATGCAAATAAAATGGACCGGGTGCTTTTTAAAATGAATGACAGTGAATGAAAGTCAAACCGGTGAGCCGTCTGACAAAAATAAGTACCCTTCTAAATCAAATCAGCAGGATGCCCTCCTGGATCTTTCACTTACTTCGAAGACACTACTGACTACACTTACATGGACATCAGTAATCTAGTTATTTGCCTTAATACACAATAATATAATTACAGTTTTTTCTGATAGCTTAAGCACATTTTTTGTAACTGTTGGCTATTTTTGCAAAACTCTACACACAAATAAGCAAACCCTTCACCAAATCTGCAAAACAGTTTAGTTCTCTTGCAAAAGCTGATAAACCTTGCTAAACTCTTCAAACCTTTGTAAAAATGGTATTTTTGTATCAAACATTTAACACAAGCCATCACATTAATAAGCACACAATGCTTCAACTACACACTGATGGAATAAATAAAAACTACATCTGGCTTTTGCTTTGAAAACAGCTTCTCAACTGATCTTTAAAAAGGAGTTTGCCGCCAATGTAGAACCTTTAAAAATAATGAAGAGTGAGAAGACTAAACAATTATATGATTTGTTTCAATAATATACCTTTATTTAACCCCTTACAGAGTTTCTATTTGATGCCTGCACGTTATGTTGTTCTTTTTTTGTCAAGTTATTTTATATATATATTTGTTGTTTGTTGGTTTATTTGTATGTTTGTTTGTTTTGTTTTTGTGTGTGTAATTTTATGGCTTTATATTTGATTCACTTTATGACATGCCTCAGTCAGTGTGTGCAAGATTATGTTTGAATTGAGTTTGGCCTAAATTGTTGTGTTTTTAAAAGGCAAATATAAAAAATTGTAAGCAAAATAAAGAAAAACGTCTGGCTTTTGCCTTTTCTGAGCACAAGCTAGGCTATGTCAGTTTGCGGTCATACCTTTCTCATAGTTCTGTAAACATACAGGGATGCAAACTTCAAGTACTGGTGTTTATTTACACACATCAAAACAAGCACAAGTGTTTTTCCAAATCAAAACACAAAATAGTAATTTCACTGAGAAAAAAAAAAACAGACTACATCGTGACGTCTCTCTGGGTCCGGCCACAAAATTTCAGCTACATCACATGCAATGTCCTCTAGTCCAAGGCACCGGGGAAAGTATCTGATTGCAAAGTGAACTAATTATCTAAATCAGTTTTCACATGTGACAGTGTGCCAGACAAAATAGTGTAAATAATAGCAAAATAGTGTAAATAATAGCCAGACATGTGTATAGTTTTGCTAGGAGTGTGTTGATCAATTGGAAATTCAGTGTAAAGCAGTGAGTTGTGTTTACAGTTCCGCAAAAAGAGTGCTGTGCAGTGTATTGTACCTACAATTTTAAAAAGTGTGTGTTACAACATTGCAAACTTAGTGCAAAGCAGTGTTTGTGCTTTTAATTTTGCAAACTCAGTGAGTGGTTTTGCTATAAGAATTAATCGTTTTATAAATTGTGCTATGAGAATCTCGATTAGGGTTTAAGCATTCAGAAAAAACTGTAAGGTGTTTTCATGAAGTGACTTTAACAGCAGTTCGGCAGTTTCACTTTCACTCATGAACATTTCATTCATGCCCCCGTGACAAATTGGGGTATTAGACGCAAATAAGGAGTAAGGAGTGGTGAGAGTGTTATGGAATTTAATAACGCACGCCAAATGAAAAGAAAAAAACTTCAGCATTTCGCGATGTGTGTGTGTGTGTGTGTGTGTGTGTGTGTGTGTGTGTGTGTGTGTGTGTGTGTGTGTGTGTGTGTGTGTGTGTGTGTGTGTGTGTGTGTGTGTGTGTGTGTGTGTGTGTGAATTATTAGCACTCCTAGGTGGGTTTGATTAGGAAGAGTTAAAAAATATGTAGTGTTGGTGTGCCTTCAGCAACAAGTGTCAGTGTTCCCCAACGATGACCTAAACCTAACCATTAGTATATTCAAAAGCTAATGTAAGAGAAAAAGTAATTAATTTGATTTGTTTAACCTTGATAACTTGGCTTTGTTAAGTAGTTTTGTGGTATTTATTTAGTGTTAATATATAATAAATCCTTAATAATCCCTAATTTCTCCATAATATATCACTGTAAGTATCATTAGTGTGAAAAGGAGCAAAGGTTTTTGCATCATAGTGCACCATTGCATTAATTTTACCTAGAAACTGCAGTCAAATATTTTATATAGACTGTTAACAATTTGGTGGCATGGTGGCTCAGTGGTTAGCACTGTCGCCTTACAGCAAGAAGGTTGCTGGCTCGAGTCTTGGCTGGGCCAGTTGGCATTTCTGTGTGGAGGTTGCATGTTCTCCCCTTTTTGACGTGTTCCGGTTTCCCCCAACCTCCAAAAACATGCACTATAAATGAATTGGGTAAACTAAATTGGCTGTAGTGTATGAGTGATAAATAATAGTCCCTAATAAATAATGGACTAAGCCAAAGGAAAACGAATGAATGAATGTTAACAATTTCTTGTAGTACTGGCAGCAGTAACTTACTATAAAACAATTACAGCAAAAATACCGTATTTACATTTATAGCACCATTTATCTTGCTCTATACTGTATGCAATTACAGAATTTCATGCATATCTTTACTGTAAAATATACAGTAATTTTCACAAAGCAACTTTAAAATACAGTAACATACTGCATAAGTGTCCTACAGCAAAATACATTTAATTTTACAGTTAAATACTGTCTAATTTACAAAAATCATTAACCGTGTATTGCTAAAGTTTGCTAAAGCACATATTTCCAATGAGCCTGTGTTGGAGAATCCTCACATCTGTGTTTTGTTATAGTGGTCGGGATCTCCAGAAACTGCTGTTCGGAGGTTTATAACGGTGCGACAGCTCTTTCTGAGCCCGAGGCCGAAGCCGTGACAGATTTTTTGGGAGCTCATCAGAATCATCTGCTCTGTTATCTCACCATCCACTCATATGGTCAGCTGATCCTCGTCCCCTACGGACACCCCAACATCTCTGCTCCCAATTACGACGAGCTGGTAAGCAGAAGAGAAAGCTTCTTTAAAGGATATGTTAGCATCGGGAGCTTTCAGGCTTACACAGTTTTGTGTGAAATGTGCCTGTGTTTGCAGATGGAGGTCGGTCTCGCTGCGGCTAAAGCCATCAAAGCGGTTCATGGGAAAAGCTACAAAGTGGGCAGTTCTCCTGACGTGCTGTGTGAGTGGGTTTATGACATTTCTTTTTCCATTTTAAAAATCATATTGCTAGCAAAACTGTTTAACCAAACTATGAAACGAAATTCTTGATTTGGACTAAATTGTCATGGAGATGTGTATCAGTTACATTAGTTATTAGCACAATATCTGTTTGTTTATAGATATATTTATTTTATTTTATTTACATCTATGTATTTAGACATACAGTTGAATTATTAGCCATCCTGAGTTATTAGCCCCCCTCTATATACCTCTCCCCCAATTTCTGTTATTATCTAATTCTGTTATTATCTAATTATTAGCCCCCCTGTTTATTTTTTCCCCAATTTCTGTTTAACGGAGAGAAGATTTTTTCAACACATTTCTAAACATAATAGTTTTAATAACTCATTTCTAATAACTGATTTATTTTATCTTTGCCATGATGACAGTAAATAATATTTGACTAGATATTTTTTAAGATACTAGTACTCAGCTTAAGTTGCAATTTAAAGATTTAATTAGGTTAATTAGGTAAGTTAGGGTAATTAGGCAAATCATTGTAATGATGGTTTGTTCTATAGATCTTCGGGAAAAAATATATAGAGGGCTAATAATTTTGACCTTAAAATGATTTAAAAAAAATTACAAACTGCTTTTATTCTAGCTGAAATTAAACAAATAAGACTTTCTCCAGAAGAAAAAATATTATAGGAAATATTGCGAAAATTTCCTTGCTCTGTTAAACATCATATATATACACATACAGTTGAAGTCAGAACTATTAAACCCCCTGAATATATTTTTTCCCCAATTTCTGTTTAACGGAGAGAAGATTTTTTCAACACATTTCTAAACATAATAGTTTTAATAACTCATTTCTAATAACTGATTTATTTTATCTTTGCCATGATGACAGTAAATAATATTTGACTAGATATTTTTCAAGACACTTCTATACAGCTTAAAGTGACATTTACAGGCTTAACTAGGTTAATTAGTTTAACTAGGCAAGATAGGGTAATTAGGCAAGTTATTAAATAACGTTTTATCTGTAGACTATCAAAAAAAAATATCGTTTAAAGGGGCTAATAATTTTGACCATAAAATGGTTTTTAAAAAATTAAAAACTGCTTTTATTCTAGTCGAAATAAAACAAATAAGACTTTCTCCAAAAGAAAAAATATCATTGGATATACTGTGAAAATTTCCTTGCTCTGTTAAACATCATTTGTGAAATATAAGAAAAAGAATTAGAAGGGGGGCTAATAATTCTGACTTCAACTGTATAAATTACACACAAACTGCGATCTTGTGTATTTAGTTGTGAATGCTCATTTCCCTTTCCCCTATGCACTTATGTAGATTACCCTTACTTTCTTACTATGCTCAATTAAGGTTAATATATAACTCTTTGGTACTGTTCTGTTATCTTTTTTTTTTTCTTCTTTTTTTTTTTTTTACTTTATTAGTATGGTACAAATCTTGATAATGATTTAGCCTGTTGAAAAAAAGAAATCTTTTAAAACTACCTAAAATGTATAACTTTTTTTCTCAAACAAAACATGTTTTAGAAAACTTCTATTACAATTTTTATAAATTTTGCACTACAGGAATAATCTGTCAAGTGTCTTCTTTAAAAAAAAAAAGTGATCAAACCTACAGTTGCAGTCAGAATTATTAGCCCTTCTTTGATTTGTTTTTTCCTTTTTAAATATTTACCAAATGATGTTTAACAGAGCAAAGAGATTTTCACAGTATGTCTGATAATATATTTTCTTCTGGAGAAAGTCTTATTTGTTTTATTTTTAGCTAGAATAAAAGCCGTTTTTAATTTTTAATTCCATTTTAAGGTCAATATTATTAGCCCCTTTAAGCTATACTCTTTTTCAATAGTCTACAGAACAAACCATCATTATACAATAACTTGCCTAATTACCCTAACCTGCCTAGACAACCTAATTAACCTAGTTAAGCTTTTAAATGTCACTTTAAGCTGTATAGAAGTGTCTTGAAGAATATCTAGTAAAATATTATTTACTGTCATCATGACAAAGATAAAATAAATCAGTTATTAGAGATGAGTTATTAAAACTATTATGTTTAGAAATGCGTAAAAAAAAATCTTCTCTCCATTAAACAGAAATTGGGGGGAAAAATAAACAGGGGGCTAATAATTCAGGGGGGCTAATAATTGTGACTTTAACTGTAAGTGTATTTTAAAGCAGTATTTACGACACAATATGTTGGGAATTAAATTTTCATGTCTTCCCTCAAAAATGTGGATTGTAGCAACTACGTAAATATAATTTAGTATAAAAACTTTTGAAGCAAAATATAGTACATAATAATATATATTTTTACCACTATATGAGGGTTAACATGGTGATGCGGTGGTGCAGTGGGTAGCACTGTCGCTGTGGCGACCCCAGATTAATAAAGGGACTAAGCCGAAAAGAAAATGAATGAATGAATGTTGAGTTTTTTTAAATTTGAGCAAAATAGTATAGACTCTGTGGCTTTAAATATTGGTCATTTGGTGTTATTTTTCATATAATCAAAATGATTACCAGCTTAAAGTATTGAACAGAGAGTGACCCGGTGGCGCAGTAGGTAGTGCTGTCACCTCACAACAAGAAAGCCACTGTTTCGAGCCCCGGCTGGGTCAGTTGGCATTTCTGTGTGGAGTTTGCATGTTCTCCCCGCGTTCGCGTGGGTTTCCTCCGGGTGCTCTGGTTTCCCCCACAAGTCCAAAGACATGCGCTATAGGTGAATTGGGTAAGCTAAAATTGTCCGTAGTGTATGTGTGTGAATGAGAGTGTATGCGTGCTTCCCAATGATGGGATGCAGCTGGAAGGGCATCCGCTGCATAAAACATGTGCTGGATAAGTTGGCGGTTCATTCCGCTGTGGCGACCCCAGACTAATAAAGAGACCAAGCCAAAAAGAAAATGAATAAATGAATGACTATTGAACAGAACTCTAAAATCAGTGCATTTCTAAAAAAATAAAAATAAAGTCCATAACCTCTGTTTGTTGTCCAATGACACAAACAAAGCCCTAAATCTGTATGTATTATTGAATGTATTAACTATGAATTCAGCATTCAGATTTCCACAGCAGCTGTCTAATGCATTGTTATAAAGTCTGACTCATGTTGATGCTGAAATATTGTTAACAGATCCAAACTCAGGCTCGTCCCGCGATTTTGCGAGGCTCATTGGGATCCCATATTCTTTCACCTTTGAGTTACGGGACGAAGGGCAGCATGGCTTCATTCTGCCGGAGGATCAAATCCAGCCCACCTGTCAAGAAGCGTATGAGGGCGCAATGTCCATCATAAACTACGTCCATGATAAGAATTTCAAAAACACAGCCGTTACAGTCACTGCCACACTATGGACAACTCTCATGGCCTTATGGATCTCCAGCACTCACATGGTTTAAAATAATATTTACTATATGGATTGTACCTACTGGAACTGATTGTAACTATACTGTATATACGTACAGCGGGGAAAATAAGTATTGAACACGTCATGTTTTTTCCTGGCATTAATATTTCTAAAGGAGCTGTTGACATGGAATTGAACCAGATTTTGGTAAAAACAAACAAAACAAAATCTGAAAATGAGTTCTGTGTAATAACAATGGGATGACACAAGGGGAAACTACTGAAGTGTATTTAAAACTTTACATAAAAGGCATTATTGGTGATGGCAGCTTAAAGACGCCTCTCATATGGAGAATGAATTCACATGCATTGCTCAAGTGTGAGTTTTTCACAGACTTAAACAGAGTGTAAAAATCTTGATGGTTCTGTGGGTCTCGTCTATCAAATCTGATCTTTATTTTGTATTTTATATCGGATTCAAGTCAGGTGATTGGCTGGGCCATTCTACAGCTTGATTTTCTTTCTCTGAAAGCATTTGAGAGTCTCCTTGGCTGTGTTTTGGATCATTGTCTTGCTGAAATGTCCACTCTGGTTTCATCTTCATCCTTCGGCTAATGTAGATGTTGGACTGAAGCAGCTAATATTCATTTATAATGAGGAAGGGCAGAATGTTGCTGAAGAATTGCTCAGTGATTTCAGCTGTCTGGGCTTTCACTGCCTTTCTACACCTCTCTTTCTTCATGTGTTCAATACTTTTTCCCTGCATCATTTAATTTTATTACACTTTACTTAATTTGTAAACTAATTAGATTTGTTTTCTTTGCATATATGGATTTTTTTTTGGTTGTTACCAACATCCGGGGAAAATAATTAAAAAAATATGTTTTCTATATAATTTTCTGTATATATAACATCTTGTTAGCAAATGGTGATAGTAGGTAGTATTAGTAGTAGTATTTTGTTTTGTTTGTTTTAGAAGTGTAACAAAGCATTAAAACATGATTATCATTTCAAATGAAATGAATCATATCAATTTGTTTAATTTGTTTTTGTAACTTGTACATATTTTTTGCACTTAGCTTACTTTTGCTCTCTTATAACTGAATTAAAGTTCTTTTTTTAACTCTCTAATACAGTTTTGTCATTTTTTTTTAATAAAATAAACTAACAAACAAAAAGAAATCATGAACAATACAGAAAGGTTTGATGTTTGTATTTGGTCAAATAAATATATTAAATAAAAATGTCATGAAAACTTACATAAGAGACTCAATTTCTTTACATTTGTGGCTTTGATTTTTATTATTATTATTTCAATGTTTATTACATTAATAAACAAACAATTAATAGTAAAAATGGAACAGAAACAACATAAACCGTGAACATTTTCTTAATATAATATAATATAATATAATATAATATAATATAATATAATATAATATAATATAATATAATATAATATAATATAATATAATATAATATAATATAATATAATATAATATAATATAAAATAATATAATATAATATAATTAATATAATATAATATAATATAATATAGTTTACCAGTACTGGGTTGCAGCTGGAAGAGCATCTGTTAAGTAAAACATATGCTGGAATAGTTGCCGGTTCATTCCACTGAGGTGACCCCAGATAAATAAGGGACTAAGCTGAAAAGAAAATAAATAAATTGATGAATGTTCTATCTATGGCGACCACTGAGAAATAAGGGACCAAACCAAAGGAAAATTAATAATATAATATAATATAATATAATATAATATAATATAATAAGATATAATATAATATAATATAATATAATATAATATAATTAATATAATTAATATAATATAATATAATATAATATAATATAATATAATTAATATAATATAATATAATATAATAAATATAATATAATGTAATATAATATAAAATAATATAATATAATATAATATAATATAATATAATATAATATAATATAATATAATAAAATATAATATAATTAATATAATATAATATAATATAATATAATATAATATAATATAATATAATATAATATAATATAATATAATATAATTAATATAATATAATATAATATAATATAATATAATATAGTTTACCAGTACTGGGTTGCAGCTGGAAGAGCATCTGTTAAGTAAAACATATGCTGGAATAGTTGCCGGTTCATTCCACTGAGGTGACCCCAGATAAATAAGGGACTAAGCTGAAAAGAAAATAAATAAATTGATGAATGTTCTATCTATGGCGACCACTGAGAAATAAGGGACCAAACCAAAGGAAAATTAATAATATAATATAATATAATATAATATAATATAATATAATATAATATAATATAATATAATATAATATAATATAATTAATATAATTAATATAATATAATATAATATAATATAATATAATATAATTAATATAATATAATATAATATAATAAATATAATATAATGTAATATAATATAAAATAATATAATATAATATAATATAATATAATATAATATAATATAATAAAATATAATATAATTAATATAATATAATATAATATAATATAATATAATATAATATAATATAATATAATATAATATAATTAATATAATATAATATAATATAATATAATATAATATAATATAATATAATATAATATAATTAATATAATATAATATAATATAATATAATATAATATAATATAATATAATATAATATAATATAATATAATATAATATAATTAATATAATATAATATAATATAATTAATATAATATAATAAATATAATATAATAAATATAATATAATGTAATATAATATAAAATAATATAATATAATATAATATAATATAATATAAAATAATATAATATAATATAATTAATATAATATAATATAATATAATATAATATAATTAATATAATATAATATAATATAATATAATTAAATTAATATAATATAATAAATATAATATAATAAATATAATATAATATAATGTAATATAATATAAAATAATATAATATAATATAATATAATTTCCCAGAGATGGGTTGCGGCTGGAAGGGCATCCGCTGCGTAAAATCGTGCTGGATAAGTAGGTATAAGGTTCATTCCGCTGTGGCGACCCCGCAAGGGACAAAGCCGGCAAGAAAATGAATGAATATAATATAAAATAATATAATATAATATAATATAATATAATATAATATAATATAATATAATATAATATAATATAATATAATATAATATAATATAATATAAATATTCTTTCCTAATAAACTTAAAATTAAATATGACATTATTTAGAAACTTGCAGAGCTCCATTTGGCCAGCTGATGGCAGTATATACACATTTATCACTGAAGACTACTTGTATAAACTGCTGTCCACATCAGATTTCTCAGATAAAACACAGGTATAGCTGAAGGAAAAGGGACACAGATGAGTGATTCTGGGGAAGATTAGAGTCTCGTCTGCAAACCGCACACAAGTCAAACATATCAGAGACATGAGGGATCAGATCTACGCTTTACAATGAGAGCAGATCCAGCGTCACTGACGCCCTTCTCTGTTTATCACTGACAGACTGGATGATAAAGAGAACAGAGATGTACTGTACCCTGTTTGAGATTTAACTAGATGACAGATACTAAAGCATACTAAAAGATTTAGCCAAATGTCAGGGGTCAACATCGAAGGCCCTCTGGCTCAGTGACTTAAAATAAATAGCTTTTATACAGTTGTTTTTGTTCTTCTTCTTATTATTATTATTGTATTGTAGTAACTATTTTCATTAACCTAAATGAAAATAAGAAATTATTCCTTTCGCAGCTACCTGAAATTATTATTATTACTATTATTATTGTTATTATTATAATTATTATTAGTAGTAGTGGTAGTAGTAGTAATTCATTCATTCATTTTTTAGGCTTAGTCCCTTTATTAATCTGGGGTCGCCACAGCAGAATGAACCGCCAACTTATTCAGCTTACAGTGCATCCAGAAAGTATTCATAGCACTTCAGTTTTTCACATTTTTTTTATGTTACAGCCTTATTCCAACATGGATTCAATGGATTCCTCAACATTCCACACACAATACCCCATAATGACAATGTGGAAAAAGATTTGTTGAAATTGTTGCAAATTTATTAAAAATAAAAACCCTAAAAAATCACATGTACATCAGTATTCACAGCCTTTGCTCAATACTTTGTTGATGCACCTTTGGCCGCAGTTACAGCCTCAAGTCTTTTTGAATATGATGCCACAAGCTTGGCACACCTGTCATTGGGAATTTTTGCTATTCTTCTTTGCAGTACCTCTCAAGCTCTATCAGGTTGGATGGAAAGCGACAGTGTACAGCCATTTTCAGATCGTTCCAGAGATGTTCAATAGGATTTAGGTCTGGGCTCTGGCTGGGCCACTCAAGGACATTCATCGAGTTGTTTTGAAGCCACTCCTTTGATATTTTGGCAGTGTGCTTTGGGTCATTGTCCTGCTGGAAGATCAACCGTCGCCCCAGTCTGAGAGTACTCTGAAGCAGGTTTTCATTCAGGATGTCTCTGTACATTGTTGCATTCATCTTTCCCTCTATCCTGACTAGTCTTCCAGTTCCTGCTGCTGAAAAACATCCCCACAGCATGATGCTGCCACCACAATGCTTCACTGTAGGGATGGTATCAGCCTGGTGATGAACGGTGGCTGGTTTTCTCCAAACATAACACCTGGCATTCACTTCAAAGAGTTTAGTTTTAGTGTCATCAGACCAGAGAGTTTTGTTTCTTATGGTCTGAGAGTCCTTCAGATGCCGTTTGGCAAATTCCAGGCAGGGAGTGGCTTCCGTCTGGCCACTCTACCATACAGGCCTGATTGGTGGATTGCTGCACAGATGGTTGTCCTTCTGCAAGGTTCTCCTCTCTCCACAGAAGAACGCTGGAGCTCAGACAGAGTGACCATCGGGTTATTGATCACCTCCCTGACTAAAGCTCTTCTTCCCGATCACTCAGCTTAGATGGCCGGCCAGCTCTAGGAAGAGTCCTGCTGGTTCCAAACATCTTCCACTTAAGGATGATGGAGGCCACTGTGCTCATTGGAACTTTCAGAGCAGCAGAAATTTTTCTGTAACCTTCCCCAGCCTTGTGCCTAGAGACAATCCTGTCTCGCAGGTCTACAGACAATTCCTTTGTCTTCATGCTTGGTTTTTGCTTTGATATGCCCTGTCAACCCTGGGACCTTATATAGACAGGTGTATGCCTTTTCAAATCATGTTCAATCAGCTGAATTTACCACAGGTGAACCCCAATGAAGCTGCTGAAACATCTCAAGAATGATCAGTGTAAACAGAATGTACCTGAGCTCAATTTAGAACGTCACGGCAATGGCTGTGAATACTGATGTACATATGATTTTTCAGCTTTTTAAATTTTTTTTATAAATTTGCAACAATTTCAAAAAATCTTTTTTCACATTGTTATCACAGAGTGTTGTTTGTAGAATTTTGAGGAAATATATTTTTTATGCAGCGGACGACCTTTCAGCTCCAACCCATCTCTGGGAAACATCCATACACACTCATTCACACACATACACTACGGACAATTTAGTCTACCCAATTCACCTGTACCGCATCTACGTCTTTGGTCTTGTCGGGGAAACCAGAACACCCTGAGGAAACCCACGTGAACATGGGGAGAACATTCAAACTCCACACAGAAATGCCAACTGACCCAGCCGAGGTTCAAACCAACGACCTTCTTGCTGTGAGGCGATTGTGCTACCCACTGCACCACCGTGCTGCCCTAACATAGTCATCATTGTATAAATAATAAAAAAAAAATTATATTTATAATTATCTTTATCACATAGGGCCCTATCATACACCCGCCACAATAAGGCGCTAGACGTGTTTGCCCCGACGTGTTGCTATTTTCAGAACAACACAACCTTAATTTTTTCATTTTCCCCCATGTTGTTTAAATAGCAAATCCATTTGCGCCATTTTGTGGACTTATGGGTGTTCTGGTCTAGAAAAGAGGTGTGTTAAGGCGCATTGTTGGCGCGTTGCTATTTTGAGGAACTAAAATAGACTGTGCAATAGACCAGCTGAAAGTAGGTCTAAAGTCCAGCGCAGAGCACGTCAGTTGTGCGCCTCGCTTACACATTGCTTAATACACGCAGGATATACAGCAATACACAAATATCTTTACAAATGAAAAATAATTAAAGGAATAAAATATTACAAAAATTATTATTTTCTATATAAATATAAAAACCACTACCTGCATCATCTCGGAAGGCTTTTTCAGTTTATTCATGACAATTTGCTTTTGTATAATATTATTATCATTAGTAGTATTATTTATTATATGCATACTTATATTTGTTTTATTAAAAACAAACTTAGATTTGTCCACCTGTCAATGCCATTTGTCCAGCATGTGTGTTTGGACATAACTCAGTTTTTTGACCAAACTTCATTATTATTGTTCATTTATTCATTTGCTGGGAATTAAAACTGAATTTAGAAATAGCTTTGGAACAAAGCTTTGCTCTTAACAAACTAAATTAATTATGTAGGCTGATGGATGTCTTCAGCGGAGTGAGTACAGTACACTATTTGCACGAAAGAGAGAAAGAGAAAGTGAAAGTAAAGGCAGATTGGAGGAGGCTCGTTCTTTATACTCACACTGCAGATGGTCTGTCTAACAGTTTTCTCGCTAGTGAGGCGTTCAGTTGATCCACTTACAAAGACCACTATGTAAATAGCAAATGCGCCATGGACGCAACTGACTCCTAAAGGGAATGTGAGATGAGATTCTGGTTTATTCTCAAAACACACTCATACAGTAACTCATTAAGAGAATAAGCTCAACCCTGTAAGACTAGCGCCGCAGCGCAGACTGTATTTTTCCATCCTTAAAATAGCAAAAGTGGATTCGGACATGCCCTTAATGCTCTTGCACCCTAACCCTGCAATGTGACTATTGCGGATACAAAAATCGCGATATCGATGCTCAACAATATATTGTTCAGCCCTACTGTAAAGTGTTACACATTGTACTTTATAATCATTTGTGCTAATGCATTTGTTTGAAAATTAATTTACTCTGAACAATTAAACCTGTTAACGTAACCTTTAAAGTAACCCTCTTTATTATTGCAGCAAGAAATGTGATCTTGTCATATGCATACTTTGAGATTACAATATTAGCAGCACTCTCAATGCATTCGTCCCCCATTAATCATCTATGGCTTGAGCTGACGAAAGAGGTTGTGAACCCCTGATCCCACAAAGCAGATGCAACTATTGACCCATAATACCATCATACCCTCATGAACCTGAACTCCCAAAACAAGTCATCGTGGCCCAGCAGAAAAGAGTCCCTCTCACAGACCTCTCAATCTCTATTCCTGCTGAATGAAGGTCCCACATGAGAAAGATAATCTGTGTGTTGGAGGAGCGGGGCTGCTGAATAATGTGCATGAGCGTTACGGTACCAACAACGGCCATCCATCATATCTGAGTGCTGTGACATGAAGGTAATATGATCAGCCACTGGGCTCCAGCCAGAGCTGAGAAGAGGACGTTTGGAGCGGTGGAAATAGAAGTCAGACTTTGACGCCTCATGATAGAAACTATAGGGCTAATATATATATATAAATACACACACACATACAGTTGAAGTCAGAATTATTAGCCCCCTTTTTTAATTTCTTTTTTCTTTTTAAATATTTCCCAAATGATGTTTAACAGAGCAAGGACATTTTCACAGTATGTCTGATAATATTTTTTTCTTCTGAAGAAAATCTTATTTGTTTATTTCGGCTAGAATAGAAGCAGTTTTTAATTTTTTAAAAGCCATTTTAGGGTCAAAATTATTAGCTTCTTTAAGCTATTTTTTTTTCTCGATAGTCTACAGAACAAACCATAATTACACAATAACTTGCCTAATTACCCTAACCTGCCTAGTTAACCTAATTAACCTAGTTAAGCCTTTAAATGTCACTTTAAGCTGTATAGAAGTGTCTTGAAAAATATCTAGTAAAATATTATTTACTGTCATCATGGCAAAGATAAAATAGATCAGTTAATAGAAATGAGTTATTAAAACTATTATGTTTATAAATGTGTTGAAAAAATCTTCTCTCTGTTAAACAGAATTTGGGAAAAAAATAAACAAGGGTGCTAATAATTCAGGGGGGCTAATAATTCTGACTTCAACTGTATATATACATAGAATTATTAGCCCCCCTGTTTATTTTCTCCTCAATTTATGTTTAACAAAGAGATTTTTTCAACACATTTCTAAACACAATAGTTTTAATAACTAATTTTTAATAACTGATTTATTTTATCTTTGCCATGATGACAGTAAATAATATTTTACTAGACATTTTTCAAGACACTTCTATACAGCTTAAAGTGACATTTAAAGGCTTAACTAGGTTAATTAGGTTAACTAGGCAGGTTAGGGTAATTAGGCAAGTTATTGTATAACGATGGTTTGTTCTGTAGACTATCGAAAAAAGAATTAGCTTAAAGGGGCTAATAATATTGACCTTAAAATGGTGTTAAAAAAATAAAAAAACTGCTTTTATTCTAGCCAAAATTAAACAAATAAGACTTTCTCTAGAAGAAAATATATTATCAGACATACTGTGAAAATTTCCCTGCTCTGTTAAACATAATTTGGGAAATATTTAAAAAAGAAAAAAATGCAGTATATACATATTAGGGCTGCACAATTTCATTTCATTTAAATTCAGCATCAATATCGCAATGTGATCATTCGCAACAGTCACATCGCAATTATATGCAATGTTGAGTTTGGATTACAATTTATCATTTTGGAAGTGTTTTTGAGGCCTGTGACTGTGTGAGGGTTTTGAAAGCATTTAGGCCTAAGAAAATATACTGTTAGTAACTTTGAAAAATTAATAACGATTAATTTTATTGAATTATTTGTAGAAAAATTTTATTAGACGAAGACTATGCAGTATTATTTTACATTTGGCTATTCAATTACGGTATACCTGAACACATTTCGACTCTTCAGATAACAGCAAAACACTGTATATTTAATTAGAATATTTTTCTTTATTGAATTTATCTATGTGACTGCACGGTGGCGCAGTGGGTAGCATGTTCGCCTCACAGCAAGAAGGTCGCTGGTTCGAGCCTTGGCTGGGTCAGTTTTCTGTGTGGAGTTTGCATGTTCTCCCCGTGTTGGTGTGGGTTTCCTCCGGGTGCTTCTGGATTGTTTATTATACAAATATTGTGCTCAATAATACAAATATTATGCTTATTATACAAGACTTGTGCTCAAGTGCTATACAAATAAACTTGAATTATATTTTATGCACCCCCACAGAATCTTCCCATCACAGAATAAAAAAAATTGCAATGTGTAATTTTTCCAGTATTGTGCAACCCTAATATATATGGGTAGCGATATCGCCTCACAGCAGGAAGGTCGCTGGTTCGAGCCTCGGCTGTGTCAGTTGACATTTCTGTGTGGAGTTTGCAAGTTCTCCCCACGTTCGCGTGGGTTTCCTCCGGGTGCTCCGGTTCCCCCCACAAGTTCAAAGACATGTGCTATAGGTGAATTGGGTAAGCTAAATTGTCCGTAGTGTATGTGTGTGAATGAGTGTGTATGGGTGTTTCCCAGTGATGGGTTGCAGCTAGAAGGTTACCTTCGTATGGACAGATTTCTCACTGCTACCTGTTTGTCCTGTTAGCTCGCCATGTAAATCGATGGACTTGAGACGCAGAGAGGAGTTGGCCACGACGACGGCAGAATGGTTCCAGAAAGCTGGTAAGACAAACACAGAATCCAAAAAATAAAATCAACAAGTAAATAACAGGGTGAGAATGTGGTAACATCTGAAAACGTGGTAAAAATCAGACGAGGGCTTGTCTTTTTTTGTGGACTGCTTTTGAGAATTGTTGGTTGGGTTTAGGGAAGTGGGTAGGCGGGTCAATCGGTACAATTAATTGTGTTCAGGGAAGGAGGAGGGTGGGTCAGTCAACGGTCAGTCAGTCAGTCAGTCAGTCAGTCAGTCATTTAGTCAGTCAAACAGTCTGTAGACAGCGGCCTCTGGTGGATTTACGCCAGAACAGCAGGCGTGAATGGCACTCACGAGAGAAATATGAGATCTAAAAAAGCCCACACAGCGGCCTCTGGTGGATTTGCAAAAACAAACACTGCAAAAAAAATGTAGCTCCTGGGATGTATTTCGCGGTCTCCAGGATTGTATAAAGAGGTACGTTTTCAGAATGAGCCCGGGTTGATATATACACACACAGTTGAATTATTCCCCCTCCTGTAATTTTTTTCTCTTTTTTTAATATTTGCCAAATGATGTTTAACAGAGCAGGGAATTTTTCACAGTATTTACGACAATATTTTTTCTTATTTGTTTTTATTCGGCTAGAATAAAATCAGTTTTTAATTGTTTTTTAAACCATTTTAAGCTCAAAATTAAATCTACATTAGATCAGTACCAAAGACAAAACTGGAACTAATCTAACAAAAATACTTAAGGATCACAGTCTACAAATGTGTAGACCCAAATCAATATTTTAGAGAAAAATACATCATAAAATTAATGAACAGGAAAAATCAAGAGAAAAATAAAAAATGAAAAACAAATTAGTTGAAATTTTGTAGGTTGTAATAGTATTTTTTTTGGTTCTTTTTTTGCAATAACAGCCCTGTTCGTGCTGTATGTTAATGTGGTGCATTAAAGCATATTCATTAGTCAATGTCAAAGCGTTCAGTACACGCCATTTATCATGATGTATCTATGGATCAGAAGTATGTGATTCTTGGATGGTAAACTCGTTGTGTAACTAAAGCTCTTTATTAGCTCATATGAGAAAATATTCTTTGAATCAGCCCCTTGGGAATGTTCAGATTGTGTTTTTAATGTATCTCAAAAGACTTGACTGACATATTTATGTTTACACTAAGTGTAGCTTCATATGTCTCTCCAGCACTTCTTTATACAATAACTTACAAATATTAAAATATGATTATTTACATTATGGCTTCGATGTTTGTGGCTTGGGTGACATGGTGGCTTAGTGGTTAGCAATGTTGCTTCACAGCAAGAAGGTTGCTGGTTCGAGCCTCGGTTGGGCCAGCTGGCATTTCAGTATGGAGTTTGCATGTTCTCTCCGTGTTGACGTGGGTTTCCTCTGGGTGCTCTGATTTCCCCCACAGTCTAAAGACATGCGCTATGGATGAAATGGATAAACTAAATTGGCCGAAGTGTGAGAATGAGTGTGTATGGGTGTTTCCCAATACTAGGTTGCCGCTTGAAGGGCATCCGCTGTGTAAAACATATGCTGGAAAAGTTGGCAGTTCATGCCTGATGAATGAAAGGACTAAGCCAAAGGAAAATGAATGAATCAATGTTTGTGGCTTGATTTTAAGGTTTTAAGTCCCCTATAGTTGTCTTTCACGTCATTTATTTGGTTTTAAGATGCAGAAATACAGTAAAATATTTAGTTTTTTTGTATGTTTTTTATATGTTTTTTAACTGCCAATGTTAATTTTGAAAATGTTAACAACTTGTCACTTTAGCACATTTTGTTATTTTTTATATTTAATATTGTGACAATAACAATATTGAAAATGTTTTAAATATTATCAAACATATATTTATTTTTAGGTTTCTGAAGGGTTTTTGTATCTTTAATTTATTAACTTTTTAAATTTGTATAAATTTGATTGATTTTATTTTTAATCTTTGGTCATTTTGATACATCATTTTTTTATTTTAAAAAATATTCTGTATTTTTGATCAGGATAGGGCCAAGTCGGAGCACTCACTTTGATCCCCCGGGCTCTGCGTTAGTTAAGGAAATTCCAAATTGAACCAAAACAAACAATTACAATTAGCTTAAGATTGGCAATGAAAATTTGGGAAATGCAACCTGCAGAACCTGGAAAAAAATAAATGATAATAATAAAATATTATTATTGTATAACGATGGTTTGTTCTGAAGACTATCGAACACAAAATTAGCTTACAGGGGCTAATAATTAGGACCTTAAAATGTCTTAAAAAAATTCTAAACTGCTTTTATTTCAAGCCGAAATAAAACAAATAAGACTTTCTTCAGAAGAAAAAAACATTATGAGACATACTGTGAAAATTTCTTGGCTCTGTTAAACATCATTTGGGAAATATTTAAAACATTCATTCATTTTCTTTTTGGCTTAGTTTCTTTATTAATCAGGGGTCGCCACAGCGGAATGAACCGCCAACTTATCCAGCACATGTTTTACGCAGCGGATGCCCTTCCAGCTGCATCCAATCTCTGGGAAACATCCATACACACTAATTCACTATGGACAATTTAGCTTACCCAATTCACCTGTACCGCATATCTTTGGACTGTGGGGGAAACCGGAGCAACTGGAGGAAACCCACTCGAACGCAGGGAGAACATGCAAACTCCACACAGAAATGCCAACTGACCCAGCTGAGGCTCGAACCAGCGACGTTCTTGCTGTGAGGCGACAGCACTACCTACTGCGCCACTGCGCCGCCCCATTTTTAAAATAGAAAAAAAAAATCAAAGGGGGGGCTAATAATTCTGACTTCAACTGTATATATATATATATATTTGACAGTTGCAGTCAGATTTATTAGCCCCCTGTTTATTTTTTTCCCCAATTTCTGCTTAACGGAGAGAAGATTTTTTCAACACATTTCTAAACATAATAATTTTCATAACTCATTTCTAATAACTGATTTATTTTATCTTTGCCATGATGACAGTAGACAATATTTGACTAGATATTTTTCAAGACACTTCTATACAGCTTAAAGTGACATTTAAAGGCTTAACTAGGTTAATTAGGGTAACTAGGCAGGTTAGGGTAATTAGGCAAGTTATTGTATAATGACGGTTTGTTCTGTAGACTATTGAAAAAAATATATAGCTTAAAGGGGCTAATAATATTGACCTTAAAATGTTTTTTTAAAAAATGAATTATTAATTAGCTAATATTCTAGCTGAAATAAAACAAATAAGACTTTCTCCAGAAGAAAATATTATATAATTATAATTATCAGACATACTCTGAAAATGTCCTTGCTCTGTTAAACATCATTTGGGAAATATTTAAAAAAGAAAAAAAATCAAAGGGGGGGCTTATAATTCTGACTTCAATTGTGTGTGTGTGTGTGTGTGTGTGTGTGTGTGTTTATATTCAGTATTTTGAACATAATTTGGTAGTTTATATTATTTGAATGAGTAAAACAATGGATGCAACAGCTCTTTTTTGAAGATGTTTGAAATAATCTTAAATAATTTTTTTGTCTGCTGTTAATATTCTAAAAATTTGAAAAACAATCTTCATTTGTCCTCCTTTCTGTCTAAGAGAAAGACCTGAGATAAAATTTCCTCCTTATAGATACACTTTTCTCCATTGTTCTTTGTGTTGCTCCTTCCACCTTTCAGTTTTCCCTCCTACATTACAATATATTTATTTAATTCCCACTCCAAATATCACTCCCCTTTGATGCTTGCATTTTTTTCTCCATCAATGTATCCGACAACAATTGCAAGCAGGTTTTGCCATTTGAATTCTACAGTGGCTTACAGTATATATACGAAACCTTTAGGAAATGCTAATATGACATATCATACAGTATATGATGCCTTATTATTGCGGTGCAACAGTTCGGCGCCTCTGCCCACGTGCCACACACTCATCACCTCGACTAATGGGACTCTGACAGCCCTGCCGCCCACTTCTGTTTCCATGACAACTGCCACCAAGACTGCTTTACCCAGATCTGAGGTGCGCTTCTGCCACCCAGAAACATTCTGCTTTCTGTCATGTTCGTCTGACGATACTTTTGGCTCGCCACTTTGTCAGATGATGGGGTCTATGATCAGCTGCCCCGCTCATTCGGTTTGATTCCGCTGGATTCTTGTTAGCAGCTAATATAATGACAGTAGCACATATCTGTGTGGCAAACTTAAACGCCCGAATTGAAGAATGAGGTCACAATTGAGGTCTTTTTGACTATTTCTGAAAAACTGAGACTAAATGGAGAGCATCTGGAAATGGTCAAATAAAAAAATCTAATCTGATTTGGGCCTGTTGATATTTGAATGTTTAATTCTGATTGCCTGATGAACATTCAAAGGTGTGCAATCATTTCCAGAGGTCTTTTGGTGAGATAATGCAGGGCTGGGCGATATTGCAAAAAAATGTATCACGATATCATGTTTCATGTCATTCGATATCGATAATTATTGAGTATTTTTTAACAATACATTTAGGAATATTAGTAATGTTTTTAAATTAAAATAAGTGAAGTTTCGTAAACAAATTTCGAGAGGAACACGTGATATTATTGACCGCGGCTGATCTCTCATCCACAATCATTAGCTAGCCAATCAGATCAATCCAAGCTCACTATAAGTAGCCTAGGGAAAATCACTCCCTTATCTTCATTTCGAAGAAACCCCCCATCCACCCCTTCGCCTCCCCTTTTCTTCCTTTTACCACGAGGAGCTCTCGATAACACCTGATCTCGTACTCCCCTGATACGCTCTATCGACCAGGCGGGAGCCCTGGGCTCAACTATCTCCGAGCTCAGGGTTCTCTCCCGGGACAGCATGCCAAACAAGCTAACAATTTGTCAAACAATATCTAAGTGCGAACTCTTGAAAGTGGTTAAAAAAGATCCTAAGGCAAATGGTTTTAATAGTCAAACGCAAAAAAATATTTAAACTAAATATTTGATCTCTTTATAATAAAATAATATAACATAACATAAGCGTTTATTTTATTGTAAAGAAATCAGATATTTAGTTTAAATATTTTTGTTTTTGACTATGCAGTGAGGAGATTGTAAATAAAAAAGGTGTAAGGATGTTTCCAGAGTGGCTTTTTGGTTTCTTTTCTTGTGCATCCCAGCCACTAGCACCCCATCTGAAAGAGTTTTTAGCATAGGGATAATGTAGTCGTCCAACTTCACAATTTGTTATATTGCGGTATGTATTTGAATAATGATAATTAGTTCCTTTACTTAAAAGCTCAGATTTGATTAAAATAATTTATTTTGTTTATGGCAATGGTAAACACAACAATCAAAGCAAACTTTAAGGCAGATCAACATCAGTAAGGTGTGAATAATAATAATACAGTAAACCTCAAACTCTGTAAACAAAATAAATTATGATCATAAAATCTGAGCTTTCAAGTAAAGGAACCAACTATCATTATGTAAATACATACTGCAACATTACAAATTGTGAAGTTGAATGACTACATTACCCCTTATGCTAAAAACTCTTTCAGATGGTGTGCTAGGGGCTGGGATGCACAAGAAAAGAAACCTAAAAGCCACTCTGGCAACGTCCTTACATCCTTTTTTATTTAAAAACCTCCTCACTGCTGCTACACGTCACTCATTTTCGCATGTGTTGTTATTCTGACCTGTGTGTGACAAGTGCGAGTGCATGGTTTCCTTGACCATTAGCTTTGTGCTCATGCTACACTGGCGTCTCTTGTATTTAACTAAGCAACCATCAAGGGTTTTCTCAGAGGATGACATTTAGAGAAACCTTTGCTGCAGCTCCGATACAAGTTTATGGAGAAAAGTAAAAAGCACTGCAGTGTTTGGGTGCACTGTGTTTGTCTGAGGTAATTAGCCTGCCGCTATTACTGAAATGTGTATATTCCATACAAGGCGTGAAGCAGATTGGTTAGTTCTACTTATATGAATCGCGGTGCGCTCACAACGCGCTTGTAGCATTCGAAAAAGTTCATGTTTTCAACTAGTTGCGGCTGGAAAATTCGCACGTCTCCATTGGAAATGACAAATTTACAGTCTAAGCTTATTGGCATTGCTTCCAAGGTATGCGCTCAGCAGCCACATTTTAATAAAACTATATCGCTTCATACCGAAACTTCATACCGAATATTTTTTATTTTAATTAATTATTATTATATTATATTATTATATATTATATTATTATATTATTATATTATTTTAATTAATATTTATCTATTTTGACAATGGTGTTCGGACAATAAATATTGATACCGATTTTATCGCCCAGCCCTAAGATAATGGTAGTATATGTAGAATTAATATTCGACTAATGTTGTTAGTTTGCACTCACAGTCACAGTTCTGACTTTCATTTTCAAACCGTCTTCTACTTTATTTATTTTCAAGATCTGAGATGAACTATTAGCTGTTTTTTAGTAGTATGGCAATAAATGTCATGTAAAATAGTAATTAAACCCACATTTAACATTTAGTGATCATTGTCGTAGTAGTCTATGCTGTTGTTCTGCAGCGACGTCGCGGAAATAGAAATTATTTCTAAAATAGAATTTTTGTGCATCTCCTTCGTAGATGGTTAGGACAAAAACTCCTTTTAAGATGGAAAAGATTCTCACGTTTTATCACGTGTTGTGTTTCGCATGTTGTTAGGAGTGTAACAGTCACCAGGTGTGCATTTTAATCTAATAATTCAACGACCCACTCGATGTTTACCTATATTAGTGGTGGGAAACACCCCACTATTGAGTCCCCACGATATGATATTATCACATTACTTGTGCCACCGTAAAATATAATTGTGATTTAAATATATCGGAATATATTTACACAGCACTGCGACAAAGTAGCTCAGTGGTTAGCACTGTCGCCTCACAGCAAGAAGGTCACTGATTCGAGTCCCAGCTGTGCCAGTTGGCATTTCTGTGTGGAGTTTGGATGTGTTGGTGAGGGTTTCCTCCAGGTGCTCCGGTTTCCCCCACAGTCCAAAGACATGTGGTACAGGTGAATTGGATTAACTAAATTGGCCGTAGTGTATGAGTGTGTGTATGGGTGTTTCCCAGTACTGGGTTACGGCTAGAAGGGCATCCAAAGCGTAAAACATATACTGAAATAGTTGGTGGTTCATTCTGCTGTGGTGACCCCTGATATATAAGGGAGTAAGCGAAGGAAAATTAATAAATTAATTTTTACACAGCATCACTGTGTAAACAAATTAGTTGTGTTTGTGAAATATTTATATTTTTAGTTCTTGAAAAGTTCTACCAATGGAAGATCTACCTTAATACTTTTAATATATTTTTTATAAATATCAATATTAAAAAAATGTAAACATCACTGAATATTTAAATAAAATCTATTAAAATAATTAAGAGTATTCAAATAAAATGTTTTCAAAAATTACAACATATTACACACCGTTATTACATATACGGAGCTGAATGGAAGCAGCTTGATTTGTGGCTGTTTTTAAAAGTTAAAAAGCAAAATCTTTCCATTTCTTCAGATATACTGAAGTTATATAGTAATACTTTTCTACAAAGTTATTAAACTGTAAAAATTACAGTCAATATGACTGCCTCGGTAGATCTATGTTTTAGCAGTCATGTCAAAGCAGTAACTAAATCAGCATACTATCATCTCAAAAAACATTGCAAGAATTAGATGCATTAGTGAGAAACTTGTTCATGCTTTTATCAGCAGCAGGGTGGATTACTGTAATGGACTCCTCACTGGCCTTCCCAAAAAGACAGTCAGGCAGGTACAGCTCATCCAGAACGCTGCTGCCAGAATTCTGACCAGAAGCAGAAAATCAGAGCACATTACACCTGTCCTCAGGTCTTTACACTGGCTCCAAGTTACATTCAGAGTAGATTTTAAAGTATTATTACTTGTCTATAAATCACTAAATGACCTTGCTGATAATGTCCAAGGCTCAAACACACTCTCGCATTTCAAAACTAGATTAAAGACCTATCATTTAGCAAAGCATACACTCAGTGCATCACTTAGCGGTATGACGCATGATGTGCCCCACGCAGGTTTTTGCATCTCGTTTATATACACTATGAACAGCAGCTACGCTAATTATTCTCTTTATTCTCTATTTCCACCTGGGGGTACTCATCCCGAGGCCCTCAGACTATGCAGCGCCACTGATGCGATCCAAGACCAGCGGCGAGACGATCCCAAGGTTTTCATAATCCTGGACCAGGCCGTATCCTCAGCAGCTGCTGTGGTGGCCATGGTGGAGAGCATGAGACCGATTCCTGTGACGCTCCAAGGACAGACGAGTCTTCGCTGAGGTCAAGCTTCCGGCGCCTAGACGGCAGCTCTGCACAAGACGTTTGGCCATAGGAGAAATGGTCGTGCCCAACTGAGCCTGGTTTCTCTCGAGGTTTTTTAAATCTTCACCTTCGCCAGTTTTTTCCTCGCCGCTGTCGCCACTAGCTTGCATGGTTCGGGATCTGTAGAGCTGCGCATCGACGGAATTGCTCTTCAGTGTTTGGACTCTTGGTAGTGATTAATAAACCACACTGAACTGAGCTAAACTGAACTGAACTTAAACACTGAAAACTGAACTGACACTGTTTCAATTTACTATAATCTCTATGTGAAGCTGCTTTGACACAATCTACATTGTATAAGCGCTATAGAAATAAAGGTGAATTGAATTGAATTAAATGGCCTAGGAGCTCAATACATTACAGTTATGCTCACTGAATACAAACCTAATAGATCACTCAGATCTTTAGAATCAAGTAAATTAGAAATTCCAAGAGTTCAGTCAAAGCAGGGTGAATCGGCCTTCAGCTACTAACAGCGCCTCCCTCTGCTGGAATCAGCTTCCAGAAATGATCAGATGTGCTCCAACATTAGGCACATTCAAATCAAGACTGAAAACACATCTGTTTAGCTGTGCCTTTACTGAATGAGCACTGCGTCCGACAGATCATGCTATTATGTCTTTCATTAATTTTTTTATTACTTTAAAAACCTGTTTAACGTATTTTAATCTGTTTTTAATCATTTTATTTTTTGTTGTTTTTATTTTTTTGTTTCTTTTATTATTGTTTGTGTAAAGCACTTTGAATTACCATTGTGTATGAAATGTGCTACATAAATAAACCTGCCTTGCATTAAAGAGCTTTGTTAAAGATTTTTTAGGACAAATTTCAGTGATAAAGTTGATACGTGGGCTCAAATTAAGCATAATCGAGCACACGCTGTACATAAGCTATACTGTCTGTACCTTTAGGTAATCTTTTGTTTTTAAATCTTCAGTCTATTAATTATATTGCTTTTAGTAATATATCACTGAAATGCGAGTAGGAAAGGGAGTGTAAGTCTGTTTTCCTAACAGATGTTTGTCCAAGTCCCTGTGGGATCCAACATATGGCCCACGACAAAGACTTTCCTCAAATAAAGAATGGATCTAGACTATTTGTGTGGCGGATTTTGCTGTTTATTGTTGAAGATGGCCGTTGTGCGTATTCCCAGCTCAGGATGTGTGTGTGTGTGTGTGTGGGTTGTGAAGAAAGGAACAGCATATGCCGTTTGCTTATCTACTGAAAGATAAGGTTTTTAGGGAGAGCGGAGTTTTAATTTGACCACATTGGCGAATATGAGAACGTCTCTTTCAGATTTGCAGATTTTATTATATTACTAGCTTTTGTCCTGTGAAGCATGAAGGATTTTCTCTCTCTTTTTGCCTCTCGTTGTTGTTCGTTTGTACTGTTGCAGATTCCCTTCATATCTTCTGTCTTTATCTGTCTTGTTTAGAAAGATTTTTTGTTACTTCACAAAAGCCTTTATCATACGGTCTTGACTCACAAGCAGCAGGCAGACTCGGAAAATTCAAATCTCCCAGAGCTCATCCGGAGATTTCCATCTCACAACTTCCACTCTTCGGTACACTATCAGCAGAGCCCGCAGTCTTTTCACTACCTGCATTTTCATTCAGGCCACATGATGATGGATCTCCATGATGGAAACTTCCCTGACAAACACACGCTGCCAGTCAAAAGCTCCTTTATTAACAATTTTTTAACAGTCAAGCCATAGACAAAGATATAGACTAATATATTTGTTTATATACAGGTGAAGTCAGAATTATTAGCCCCCCTGTATATTTTTTTTCCCCAATTGTTTCACGGTAAGAAGATTTTTTCAACACAAATCTGAACATAATAGTTTTAATAACTCATTTCTAATAACTGATTTCTTTTATCTTTGCCATGATGATGATGGTACATAATATTTGACGAGATATTTTTCAAGATTCTAGTATTATTCAGCTTAAAGTGACATTTAAAGGCTTAACTAGGTTATAGGCAAGTTAGGTTAATAGGCAAGTCATTGTATAATGATGGTTTGTTCTGTAGACAGTCAGAAAAAAAGGATATTGCTTAAGAGGGCTAATAATATTGACCTTAAAAAAAAATTTAAACTGCTTTTATTCTAGCCGAAATAAAACAAACAAGACTTTCTCCAGAAGAAAAAATATATTAAAGGAAATACTGTGAAAATGTCTTTGCTCTGTTAAACATCATTTGGGAAATATTAAAAAAGAAAAAAATATTCAAAGGAGGGCTAAAAATTGTGACTTCAACTGTGTGTATATACACTCATCGACAACTTTATTAGGTACACATTACTAGTACTGGGTTGGACCCCCTTTTGCCTTCAGAACTGCCTTAATCCTTTATGTCATAGATTCAACAAGGTACTGGAAATATTCCTCAGAGATTTTGCTCCATATTGACATAATAGCATCACACAGTTGCTGCAGATTTGTTGGCTGCACATCCATGATGCGAATCTCCCGTTCCACCACATCCCAATGGTGCCATATTGGATTGAGATCTGATGACTGTGGAGGCCATTTGAGTACAGTGAACTCATAGTCATGTTCAAGAAACCAGTCTGAAATGATTCATGCTTTATGACATGGTGCGTTATCTTGCTGGAAGTAGCCATCAAAAGATGTGTTCACTGTGGTCATAAAGGGATGGACATGGTCAGCAACAATACTCAGGTAGGCTGTGGCGTTGACACGATGCTCAATTGGTACTAATGGGCCCAAAGTGTGCCAAGAAAATATCCCCCACACCGTTACACCACCACACACCTGAACGATTGATACAAGGCAGTATGGATCCATGCTTTCATGTTGTTGATGCCAAATTCTGACCCTACCATCCAAACTTTGCAGCAGAAATCAAGACTCATCAGACCAGGCAATGTTTTTCCAATCTTCTATTGTCCAATTTTTGGTGAGCCTGTGTGAATTGTAGCATCAGTTTTCTGTTCTTAGCTGACAGCAGTGGCACCCGGTGTGGTCTTCTGCTGCTGTAGCCCATCCACCTCAAGGTTGGACGTGTTGCGTGTTCAGGGATGCTCTTCTGCATACTTCGGATGTAACGAGTGGTTATTTGAGTTCTGGTTGCCATTCTATCAGCTGGAACGAGTCTGGCCATTCTCCTCTGACCTCTGGCATCAACAAGCCATTTGTGCCCACAGGATATTTTCTCTTTTTCAGACCCTTCTCTGTAAACCCTAGAGATGGTTGTGTGTGAAAATTCCAGTAGATCAGCAGTTTCTGAAATACTCAGACCAGCCCGTCTGACACCAACAACTATGCCACGTTCAAAGTCACTTAAATCACCTTTTTTCCCCATTCTGATGCTCGATTTGAACTTCAGCAGATCATCTTGACCATGTCTACATGCCTAAATGCATTGAGTTGCTGCTCTGGCTGATTTGAAATTTTGCGTTAACGAGCAGTTGGACAGGTGTACCTAATAAAGTGGCCGGTTAGTGTATGTTCAAATATATTAGCTATAATTTTATATATATGGCTATATATCAGATTTCAGTATGTGATTTCTAGGTATGACTAACCGCCCAAAATATTTAAAATGCTGCAGAATCAGCAATGACTATTTGATTTGATTTGATTTTTTTAACCCAGTATTTCCACTGAGGGTCGGCAGGATGCATTTTGTTTTCCCCAAATAAATAATTCTGAAACCTCAGATCCTTGGAAATAATTCTATCATCCGGATGTACAAGGACAGACCTGAGAATGTTACCTTGGTGTGAAAAGTACAGCATGTTATGTTGTCACTAACGCTTAATATCGCAATATGCTGTGTGTGGGGTTTTTTTTAGATGGAAACCATGATCGTAAATGTTTCTTCATCTGTTCTGATGTGCAAAAGCAGTTTCACCTCAACCAAGGGGGTTTTGTAACTGACCTTGTGAAGAAACATCCAGCATCTGCTAAAATCTTTAAAGCAAATGAATCTGCAACATGAAAAGGCCTCCCTCAATGGAGACGTTCAGACGCACCAAACCCCTTAACATCAGAAC
The DNA here is from genome assembly GCA_903798195.1 of Danio kyathit. Lineage (NCBI taxonomy): Eukaryota > Metazoa > Chordata > Actinopteri > Cypriniformes > Danionidae > Danio > Danio kyathit. The sequence continues at coordinate 9,736,571 of LR812519.1, forward strand.
TGACTCAATAACCATCCGGGAATGGAGGAGTACAGTTGTGTGCCTCTCGTTCTCCATCATTTGTCAGGTTCTTCTCTCTGGAGATGAATTAGCCGTGTGCTCTTTGTATTTCTCAGTGCGGCCCCTTCAAAAGCTGATCACCTATAAGCTTCAAGCCTGCGAGGCTGAGCTTTGATGGAAAGTCCGGCTTACTGAGCAAGAGGGAAAGCTCTCTGATCTTCGCCAGCAAGGCCCCAGTGGAGAATTAGATTTCAATCTGACAGGGAGGGAAAACAACATTTACGAAACAAAAGTTTAGAATAATTTGGGTGGAAAAGCAGAGCCCGACGGCCGGGCTCCTCTGAGTAATTTCCTGATTCTCCAGCTCTCAGTCCGGCCTGCCGATCAAAGCCACACATCCAGATGCTTTGAGTTGAGCTTAAAGACAGAACTTCATTAGTCAACAATCAGGCACAATAATAGAACATACCAAGCTCAGGAAAATCACTCATTTATATATATGTATGTAAATGTCATCTAGAGGTTCTGCTGTAGGAGTGACTAGTCTGAGTACAGTGAGAAGCGTGGGAATGGTAAATGTCTCTAGATCAAGATCATGGTCATAGCTATACAGTATTGGAAGTTCAGTCTGTGTCCACAGTCTAATGATGTCCACATGTCCATATTGGAAGGCTTTATTTTATCTGGACTCCTGGATTTAAAGGGCCATGAAACCCCCCTGTCTCAGCAGGGTGTTTTCACACCTCTAGTTTGAAAAAAGTCAGGAAAGTTGGGCGTGTCCAGCTCTGGGAGTGTGGGAGTGTCGGGGGAGGGAAAGAGGGAAAGATTTGCATAGAAGGGCGTTTCCATTTGGGCGCGCACTTAGTTTCACAGGCAAAACAAACAGAGAGAGGCTGATTTGATACAGCATGGCGATTGAGAGAAAAAAAATCCTCCGCATTTATCTGTAACTTATGTACTCGGTAGGTAGCGTCAGAAAGTCGTGTGTGTATAGACTATCCTGTCACAAAATGCGGCGAAAATCCTGCACAACGGGAATAGTTTGTGTTTATATGTTTACACTCGGAGAGCAGCATTAGCGGATCTTTCAGTCTATAATATTGTACTGTAATATTGCAGTGATATTAACATACTGTAAACTTAGTAACTAAATCATTTTGACTGAGGTATGTCTTTAAGTACTAATAAAGCACTGCTGACAATACGACAAACTTTGCAATCTGGGTTAAACAAAGAACACTGCACACACTTACCTAATCTGTAGCGACAGGACAATCAAACTGGAGCGGTGTCTTTTTATTAAAAGGAGACGAGCGGCAAATCCGGATTTCACCATTTCCAGATGCAAAAAACTCTCGGGTAAAAATGTTCCTTACAAACGCGTTTCTGTCGCGTGTCGCGTGCACTGTAATCCACACGTGAGTCCAGCAGCTCTCTCATAGAGGGAAAATGAAAACAAAACCTTGTTGCAGCACACCGACGACCCATGTCTCCAAATTCTTGTTCTTTCACTTGTTTTAGCAACACAACGTGGCGTCTCTCTGCCGTCTGTACAGCGTAAACTGTCTCCAGAGCTATCATGCATATTAATGAAGTTTCACGTCATACACAATAGAGCGCGCTGATTGGTTTGAAGCACTCACATACGTCAGAACGTCCTCAAAAAGACAGCCAGCCACTCTCCTGGCTGGATTTACCCCTATGTATCTCATGGCCGTGACGTAGCTTCAAAAATTTGTTTCAAACCGGAAGAATGAATTTGCTCAAAATAACGCAAAAACAACCAATTTTCACTTTTTAGTGCAATATATGTGTCCTAATAGTGTTTATAGCAGCGTGGGACACATATATGACTGTCAACAGCTCAAAAAAAGTGTTTTGGTGTTTCGTGACCCTTTAAGTGACTTTTATGACATTTAATAAAACAGCAAAATATGACAGAAAGTTCCATTGGCAATCATTGTAACAGATACATTTATACAAACATTAAATGACATGAGGTTAAGGTAATCTACTTTAGTTTGAAGTCAGCATAAGAATGGAACTAAACAAGGTGAAAAAAAAGCTCTGGTATACTTTTTCATTCTTCATTTGAGGGCTGCAGTAATAATTCCTTACTTTTATATAACGCTTTTCTGGACAATCAACGCGCTTTACAAATTGGGGGGAATCTCCTCATCCACCACCAGTGTGCAGCATCCACCTGGAGGATGCGACGGCGGTCATATTGCGCCAGACTGCACACCACACACCAGCTGATTGATGGAGAGTGATGAAACCAGTTATGATATGGTGATGTTAGGAGGCCATGACGGACAGAGGCCAGTGGGCAAATTTGGCCAGGATGCCGGGGTTAACATCCTGGGATTTTTAACGACCACAGAGAGTCAGGACCTCGGTTTAAGGTCTCATTCATTAGACAGCACTCACTTAGCAGTAAAGCGTCCCCTTTAATATACTGGGGCGTTAGGACCTATGCAGACCGCAGGTTGAATGTAGTAAGTACCCGCAATATCTGGACCTCCCATGCAGGTACTGACCAGGCGCAGCCCTGCTTATCTTCTGTGGGCAACCATGTGAGTGTTACAGAGAGATAACTGCCGGCTAAGGGTTGTAAATGTGCTTGCATGTACAGGGTTGTAAATGTGTTGCCATTTACACTCAAACGAGTCTCCACATTGATCCCATGGGCCAGCCTAAACACCTGCTGGTGACCACTGCCACCTGCAGCTACTCCACGATGAATGTTCAGTGTTTTCTAGCCTCCGGCGCCTAGACTGCAGCCCTGCACAAGAAGTTTGGCCTGAGGAAAATGGTCGTGCCCTACTGAGCCTGGTTTCTATCAAGGTTTTTCCCTTCACTTTTGTCAATTGGTGAAGTTTGTTCCTTGCCACTGTCACCACTGGCTTGCTTGGTTTGGGACTTGTGGAGCTGCGCATCGATGGATTTGCTCCAGTGTTTCAGCAGTAAAAATTAAACCACCCTAAACTGAACTAAACGGAACTTCAACTCTGAAAACTGCACTGACACCGTTTCAATTTACAAGCACTTTTGTGTTAAGCTGCTTTGTCACAATCTACATTGTAAAAGCGTGATAGAAATAAACATTAAATGAATTGAATTGAATTGAACACAACAATTGAGGCTGTGAGAGAAAAAAACATCTGGCAAACAGCCTGTTGCACAAGAAGCGACACCACAGCACGCCACATCTTTCCTTTGTTTTCTATTTGCCACAGACAGACACCGAATGGAAGTGTTTAGAACTTTAAAAGACATGGCGCAATGCGGTACCTCTTTTTGCCCAGTGTGTGACCTCCTCAGAGTCTTTAAAAACTCTCTACGAGCAATCATTCAGGTGCAGATACATCTGTACCAGCTCTGCTACTCAATCCCCCAGTGTATTCATGTTGCTAACTTTGTGTTGTTGGATGTTGTTCTCTTGTCTGACCTTAGTGGATATAAAATACGAATCTATCGCATGTCAGAGAATAAAATTAGTTAGAAATGACATCTTTTCAGTTTGTGGCTTGATTTAGTTTGAAGTATACCAGGCCCTTTACTGTGTGACTTGTACTGTAAGTGTCATGGTTGTTGGTCTCAGAGAGGCTGGTCTGAGTATTTCAGAAATGGCTGCTACATTTATACTTTTTTTCATGCTCAACCCTATTCCTCTGTTCCTTGAGATCTACCTACCTGCAGAATTCAGCTCCAACCTTGACAAACACACCTGAACCAATCAATGTGGACCTGAACAGCACTTGATAATTACAGGCAGGTGTATTTGATATGGGTTACAAGTGAAATCTGCAGGAAGGTTGATCTTCAGGAACAGGGTTGGTCACCCCTGATCTATACACTGAAGGGTTTATAGCAGAGGTGTTCGAACTTGTTCCTGGAGAGTTTAGCTCCAACCCCAATCAAACTCACCAGAAGGAGCTAATCAAGCTCTTACTTGATATACTAGAAACTTTCTTGCAGGTGTGTTGAAGCAAGTTGAAGCTAAACTCTGCAGGACACTGGCCCTCCAGGGTTTAGACACCCCTGGTTTATAGACCCTGCTGAAAAAAACAGCTTAAACCAGCCTAAGCTAGTTGGCTGGTTTTAGCTGGTTGACCAGCCTGGTTTTAGAGGGGTTTTGGCCATTTCCAGGCTGGTTTCCAGCCATTTCCAGCCTGGTCTTAGCTGGTCAGGCTGGAAAATGACCAGCTTAAACCAGCTAAAACCAGCTTGACCAGCCTGGTTTAAGCTGGACATAGCTGGTTTTGGCTGGTCAAGCTGGTTTTGGCTGGTCAACTCCCAGCCCGACCAGCTAAGACCAGGCTGGAAATGGCTGGAAACCAGCCTGGAAATGGCCAAAACCCCTCTAAAACCAGGCTGGTCAACCAGCTAAAACCAGCCAACCAGCTTAGGCTGGTTCAAGCTGGATTTTTCAGCAGGGGATTATGGGTTTTGTATGGGTAAATGCCTTATTGATGAAGAACATTAATTGTGTAAGAATGTAATGATTTTTACCACGTTTTCAGGTTTAACCACATTCTCACCATGTTATTTATTTGTTTATTTTTTTTTTTTTTGGCTTCTGTTTTTGTCTTAACCACTTTCTGGAACTGTTCTTCGTCGGACTCAAACCCTGTAATCATGGTCAACTCCTCTCTGCTTCTAAAGTCCGCCGACGTACATGGCGAGCTACTGGACAACCTGGTAACAGCGGGAAAGCCATCCATACGTAGGCAAGCGGTCAGCTGGTAAGCACAAAAGGAACGGCGTCATACTGCCCCGCTAGTGTTTGTTTTATAGACAAAATGCAGCCATACGTACTTCTGGCTTCATAATTCGCGATCTCCAAAAATGTATATAGGGCTACGTAGGGCTATGTTGGTCGCCTCACAGCAAGAAGGTTGCTGGTTCGAGAATACATATATATTCTTTTTTTCTGGTGCAAGGCTTATGTATGTATTTGATTTGACAAGATCTTACTGTACTATTAGTCCGTGAATCAGCCAGACTGTGCAGGCAGAGAGGAAGCCGATGTGTAGAAATAGTTAAATGGATGCAACTGGGTGGTTGGATGAGGTGGAAGGATGAAGGGAACTTTAGGGGGTGGAACAGTAAGGCACTTCAAAGCTTTGATGTTGTGAGCCCCTAAATGAAGGCGACTGAAGGTCCGTGCTAATGGGAGCCCATGGGGAGATGAGAGAAAGTGTAGCAGACATAGCTGGAAAGGCAGAGAACGAGTGAGAGAGTTTGTGTGTGTTTAGGATTGAATGTGCTGATGTTTATTGGAGTCAAAGGTTTTATCGACGGACTCCTTTTGTTGTCAGTGAAGGTGTGTTATTTAGCGGTCTGGTATTTGTAAAATCAATTGCATGTACTGTGAGTATGTTGAGCAATGTCAACGTATTATACTCATTTTACAACCCACTGTAACCTTGAAACTCAGGATGCACTATAAAAGATCATGGAATACTCATGAATATGTTAACAATCCTTTATTAAATAATCATAATAACAATAATCATCATCATAAAAAGCACATTTCCTGTACAAAGTGTCCAAAGAGAGACTGGGATTCTACCCAGTGCTGTGATTCTCAAGTATTTCGAGTGTTTAAGACAGACAAACGCTCCAAAGCAGTCTTTTTCAGGTCCAAAGCCGAGGCTGGAACAGAGTAGCTCCAAGGCACTTGCAAATGTCCAGGGGTCCAGTAGCAAGACTCTTCAAGAAGTACATGGTGTGGATCAAGCAGGGTACAGTAGAAATATCGAAGCTTGCCTACCGGTGCCTTAAAACTCTTTATCGAAGATCCCAGACTCTCATCGTGCGTCTTATTCTGCAGAGGTGTAGTGTGCTTTGGGTGCATTTACTTCCACCGACTCCATTGTGTTTTTGAGCATGAGGCTGAGGAATCCCATCTGAGCAAGTAGGTAAAGATTTACGGCATCTGTCTTCCGCTTTTTTTCAGTCTTTGAAAACCACAGGGGAGCAGATTTACAACCAACCTGTCTCCTGTTAACATAAAGCCTTAGCATGGAAACGAAAAGCTGAGTAAAAGAAGGAAAAGATCAGTTGGGAAATAAACAGAGGAAAGAACTGACATATGTCGCATTTTAAAGTATTGGTGTTCCTTCAGGCTCAGTGTTGAGTCCTGACCAGGGGTGCGTTTCCGAAAACCATCGTTAGCCAACTAAGGTTGCAAGTTGTGTAGTTACAAACATAGTTTGTTGATTTGCCGTTTCCCAAAACCATCGTTCCAATGAACATTCACAAACTGCGTCACAAACTTGTATGCTTGCAACTACACCTCTGGAGCTGTAGTTAGAAACATAGTTCTTGGCTGTGTTCTATTCCCACTTATCCCCCCTATGCCATATTCATTTAGAACATTCTAACATTTAAACTTGGAATGATTAAAAACAAAAAAAACATTAAAGTCATCACTCTTAGGTGTAATTTGCTTTCAAAGCACTATTAAAGTTCAGTTATAGCGATCTTTATGTTTACAATTGCGCTCCCTTCATAGTGCACTTTGAAAACATTGATGTCATTTTGAACACAGCCGTGGTTTATGACAAAAGCTATAGGTGACCTATTATTTAAAAGCAGAATTTATGTTACGTCTTCAAAGCTTGTGAAAACAAAAAACATAGCATACGTTAATCGTTTAAATTTATATTAGGTTATTTATTAAGTATCTGTACTGTATATGACATGGGCCTGTTAGTTAGAACATTTCTGCTGTGGTTTGCATGTCAAATCGTAAAAGTAAGTAAAATAAAATAAATAAAATCCAACTTAATAATAATAATAATAATAATTATAATAATAATAATCGTCATCATCATTAATATTATTAACATTATTATTAAAGTATTATTTTTTTCATTTCTTAATAAATAATAAATATTACATTTTATTTTTTAATTTCTTAATAAATAGCCTAATTATTTATTTATTTATATGATTTATATATGATATTAGAATAGTGTTAGCTTTTGTAAGTGATTTTTGTAAGTGATTTTATGTTTTAGAATAGACTATGGAATATTCTCAATAATATTTGTAAAGGAAACACAGGCCCTATATGTGCCATTCACATATATTTCAATTAATATGGAAAACGAGTGCATGTTTTTACCAAAACTAATATTGGAATTTTTTTAATGCGTGTGCGTGTAAAACAATAGAATTTGCACAAAGAAATTATGTGGTTGTTCTCTAAAGAAGTTGTTACCACCCAGTTTAGAGCATCATTATGGGCGTTTTACGTTATAACTAACGTGGTTCAAGCGATGGATCTGTGACAGAGAAACTAGGGGTTTTGGGAAACACTCGTCACTACATTGTTCTTTTCCCAGACGATGCATCGTACTATGATAGTTTAGCTGCGAGTTACGTCTTTGTTTGGGAAACGCACCCCAGTTTGCAAAAACTCTAACCTAAAGAACAACAATTCTTTTATATATATATATATATATATATATATATATATATATATATATATATATATATATATATATATATATATATATATATATATATATATATATATATATGAATTAATATTTCCACCATTGACAGGTTTCATAACACTCATCTTGGCTTTCAAAAATATATTAAATATTTCTGTATACACTTTTGTTTTTATCCTTCAAATCAATCCAAATCTAAAATGTTTGACCTCTTACAGACTTCAAACAATCATTTTGACGTGTAAAAAATATCTGTTTGACCCTAAAGCCAAGATATACAGTATTATAAATGACTGGCACAGCAAAATGGTGTCGATTTTAGGGGTTTTTAAAAATAGCAGCGGAAATGAATCTGAGCCAATAGCAGTAGCATTCTTTAAGGCCCGGAGTGAAATAAGAGAATTCAAATCCATCCCTTCAGTATGTGGCAGCCTTTCCTCACATTATTTACTGCCTGTTTACTAGACCAGAGCTCACAACGTTAGCTGTCTCTCAGTTACAGCAATCCATAGGTTGCACTGACAAAATCCTCATTCGTTTCAAACAAGTGCGGTGCCTTTTTTTTCAGAACACAATCCACCAAACACACAATGCCTAAAACTAAATCGAAGAACCTTTTTTCTGTCTTACTTTTTCATTTCCAGACAGTCAGAATGACAAGAGAAACACAAAATGGTCGGGGTGTTGTAAACACACAATAATGATGGCAAACTTTTCTGCGAAGGAAATAAAAAACCAATAAAGCAACATTAAACCAACCCATCAAAGCTTTTAAAACAATGCACCATATCCTAGGCCACACACTTTTGGGAATGACGGTGGACAGAAGTTCGTGGCTCGAAGGTCCAGCCACAGATCTCCCATTTTCAAAACTAGACCTCTTAGAAATCTAAGCTGATATACTATTATCTTTTTGGAATAGCAGAACATTGATATGTATCGACATTTATTTTTGAGGCTGAGCCCTGGAAAGTGTTTCAGTCTTTGTGGCACCAAACGCTCCACTTTTTTTGATGTAATCCAGTGAAAAACGAGGAAGTCCTTGGCAGCAGCGTTAGAGCTGAGTAAGCACGACTGCTTGGAAAATAAGCTCCAGGAGAAGTTCAGTTTAGGAGCTCTCCAGCTGAGATGGACATGCATTCCAGGAATACTAAGAGATGAGGCTCGTCTCTCTTCAAAGAGTCAAATCGGGTAACTTTGAGGTCATTTTAGGATACTTGATATCTCCCCCATCTGTTTTCCTCAAGCCTCGGAGCAGCAGCGCTGTTGGTTGAGCTTCACTTTGTGCTTAATCCCATCGTACAGCTCGAAGTTGTAGTTCTCCAAGGTGGTGGAAGAGCGAGACGTTAAGCCACCGTATGAGCAGGTGCAGTAAAGGAGCAGGCCAGCGCAAACGGCACCTAGAAGGACTCCCAGAGAGCTCATGACGATGATGGTCAGGAGAATAGGGTCCAGAGAGTACAGCCATGAGTTGTCTTTATCGATCACATGGGTCACAGGAGGCTCTGATGGGGTCTCAGCCGTGCCCCACTCTGGAAACTGGAAACCTAGAAAAACAAGATATGTAACATAAACTTTTGTTTTTGGATATGATATTATGGTATTTGTGTCATCTTTCCCACCAAAACACTGACTGCCATCAAAAAAGTTATGTGATGGTATCAATATTTGGTGATGAATTCGATATGTTAAATTGTTTCATTGTAGTGAAATTGATGGTTGTAATTTGGGAAATCATGGCACTTTCAAGATATTTTTAAATGATCACAAGATTCCGCTGGTACCATAGTGCAGGGGTTCCCAAACTTTTGAGCTCATGACCCCCAAAATAACAATTCCATTGTTCTCGCGACCCCCACTACCCTCAGAGGTGGTTATAAACATACAAACGTTGCACACACAACAATAGGCCTATATAAACACAAGCATATCGACAAAACAAAAAAAGTGCTAACAATCATTATTATTTTTCTGTCATTTATTAATTTGTTTAATTTAATATTAACCTCATCTAATGAGACTGATGGGCACAATGTTTTCAGCACAAGTCTGTTCTTGGATTAATTTTGGAGACCACCACTTGGAGATCATCCTTCATGTTCAGTCATGTTTGATTTTTTTTATTATTTTATTCCTTAAAAAAAAACTTTATTTTTAATGTACGTGAGTGTCGTAAAGGTGTCAAAGTTAACCATGGTGCCATAAAATCAATCTGCTGCAACTAATGCTATTAATATTAAATATTACAATCAATATTATTAATATAACGTAAACACCCTAGGGGTCGCAATCCAAAGGGGAAAAAATCAAAAGGCTGATGGCTTTTTAGTTGCATGTTGTTTTTTTTTAAATATAAATACTATTTTTTATCTTTAGTAGGTTGTGGTTCAAATATGGTAATTAATTCATTTTCTTTTCGACTTATGTTCCTTTATTAATCCGGGGTCACCACAGCGGAATGAACCGCCAACTTATCCAGCACATGTTTTACGCAGCGGATGCCCTTCCAGCTGCAACCCATCTCTGGGAAACATCCATACACACTAATTCACACTCATACACTACGGACAATTTAGCCTACCCAATTCACCTGTACCACATGTCTTTGGACTGTGGGGGAAACCGGAGCACCCGGAGGAAACCCACGCGAACGCAGGGAGAACATGCAAACTCCACACAGAAACACCAACTGACCCCGCCGAGGCTCGAACCAGCGACCTTATTGCTGTGAGGCGACAGCACTACCTACTGCGCCAAGAATATGGTAATTCTAATAGTTTAATCAAATTTATTTGATTTTTGAAAATCATTAAGCAACCCCCCCACATTGTCCCGCGACCCTCACTTTGGGAACCACTGCCATAGTGCAGCATTGGAGTCAGAAGAGGAACAAGAAGTGCAGAAATCCTCATAAAGGAAAAAAAAAACATGTGACCATTCCACATATTTAAATCATGTGACAAACATTATCCCTTTTTTATAATAATTATGACCGATTTTTTATTTATTAAGAATAAATTATTTATTTTATGAGTAGTGAAAATTTGACTAATTTTGACTACATTTAATCTCATAATTCAGAATTTTTTGTCACCTCTTGATTTGGTCAAAATATCATAGTACCATGACTTCTAGGCTAGATTACTGTAAGGCTCTGTTTGCTGGCTGCCCAGCATCCTCTATTAACAAACTTCAGCTAGTACAAAATGCAGCTGCCAGAGTTCTTCCCAGGTTTAGAAAATATGATCATATCACCCCAATTTTATCCTCCTTACACTGGCTGCCTGTTAAGTTTCGTATTGAATATAAAATATTGCTCCTTACCTATAAAGCTTTAAATAATCTAGCTCCTGTTTATCTAACAAACCTTCTGTCTCGCTACAATCCAACCCGCTCTTTAAGATACTTGGTAGTACCTAGAATAGCAAAGTCGAGTAAAGGAGGTCAAGCCTTCTCATTTATGGCTCCTAAACTCTGGAATAGCCTTCCTGATAATGTTCGAGGCTCAGACACACTCTCGCAATTAAAAACTAGATTAAAAAATCTTTTTAGCAAAGCATACACTCAGTGCATCACTTGTGCCCCACGCAGGTTTTTGCATCTCGTTTATATACACTATGAACAGCAGCTACGCTAATTATTCTCTTTATTCTCTATTTCCTCCTGGGGGTACTCATCCCGAGGCCCTCAGACTATGCAGTGCCACTGATGCCATCCAAGACCAGCAACGAGACGATCCCAAGGTTTTCATAATCCTGGACCAGGCCGTATCCTGAGCAGCTGCTGTGGTGGCCATGGTGGAGAGCATGAGACTGATTCATGTGACGCTCCAAGGACAGACGAGTCTTCGCTGAGGTCAAGCTTCCGGCGCCTAGACTGCAGCTCTGCACAAGACGTTTGGCCATAGGAGAAATAATCGTGCCCAACTGAGCCTGGTCTCTCTTCACTTCAAATTCTTCACCTTCGCCAATTGGTGAAGTTTTTTCTTCGCCGCTGTCGCCACTAGCTTGCATGGTTCGGGATCTGTAGAGCTGCGCATCAATGGATTTGCTCTTCAGTGTTTGGACTCTCAGTAGTGATTAATAAACCACACTGAACTGAGCTAAACTGAACTGAACTTAAACACTGAAAACTGGACTGACACTGTTTCAGTTTACTATAATCTTCTATGTGAAGCTGCTTTGACACAATCTACATTGTAAAAGCGCTATACAAATAAAGGTGAATTGAATTGATCTAAAGTAAGTGAGTAAGTACAATGGTGGTAATACTATGGTGTTCTTTAAAGGAGTGTCCTATCCCCTAGAAAATGGTGGCAGTATCGGATGGTACAGTTACACAAATTATTGTAGTACCACGGTACAGTGGTAGCATTAGATGATAATACCATGGTATTTTGAAATATGTCATAGTACTTTCAAAACTTCCATGGTATTAAAAGTAATGGTATTGCAAGTAAAAAAGTACAGACATTTTTAGGTGTTAGTCCTATTCCAGTATTTTTAAGTAAACAGCATAAGAATAGAATATATGATACAACATCTACCTTGGTAAATAATACACTTTAGCAGCCATTCACTTGTTTTAACACTACACTCTTTGGAGGCTAAGCAAAAGTTGTGTTTTATTTTCTGCATGGTGTCCTATGGAGGAAGACACATAACCAACTAATGGCCTGGTCTGGGGGAGAACATTGCTGACAAAACTTAGCAATAAACTCTTTTGTGGCACCCTGCGCCTCGCTAGCGGTTGCATAGGCTTAATTAGGCTGCTTTTGACAGTGAGCTGATGCCAAAACTCACACCAGCTGAGCCTCTTTCGCACTTTGACTGATATCTGTTGCATTTTGTTAAAGCAAATTTCCCTTTTGCCCTTATTGGTTCCAACAAATGGCTTCCGAGGTGATTGACAGCGTGTGTGGAGTGTAAGCTAAACACAGACTTCATTATGTTCAATTAAAAAAAAAAAAGAGGAAAAGAAAGAAGACGTTGATAAAAGAATTGGAGGAGAGTGAAAGAAAGACAGACGGAGGGGGTTGGTGGTCTGTAAGGATGAACAGATTTCAGTTGAGTAATTAACTCGCCCTTGAATGTCTTATTTATTTATTTAAGAGCCAAAAACAAAGACATCTTTATGAGTTGATGGATTCCAACTGTGTGATAGCAGGAAGGAGGAGGGCGGAAAGACTGATAACCGGAGATGTTTTTTTTTTTAGGTTGGTTTTTGTGCAGAAATGCGGGGTGAGGGCGACACGAGCGTGAACAAATACGTACATACCCACACGAACACACTGTTGCATGTCAGCTCTACCCATACAAACATATGCACAGATGCACTCTGGAGCAGAGTTTGTGCCAAAAAAGAAATTATGCAATGGGAAGCAACTGGCAACCCATTTAATTACATAATGTGATGTCTTTCCAAATGAAACCGGATAACGAATAGGCTGGGAATTGGTTTGATAGATAAAAGTATGCATATATAAAATACAAATAAATACTCCTATAGGAAAGTATGGCAAAAACTATATTGTTTTTGAGCCATAGTGTATTGTACTGTACATATTTTAGTATTTACAGCACTTTTTAATGTGTACTGTAGTATTAAATATTGTGAACTGATAAACTGTAATTTATAGTGTAGTATACTTTAGTTTTTACTACAGTAAACTTACAAATAGTGTATTATTACATATATACTCTAGAGTTGTAGAAAATAGAGAATTGGGCTGGTACTATTACTATCCTATTACTACACTATACAACACTATACTATGCTATTACTTTAATATGCAATACTTTACTATACAATACTATACTATTACTATACTATACTATGCTCTGCTATGCTATACTGTACTTTATTATATTATACTATACAACACTATACTATACTATACTATACTATACTATACTATACTATACTATACTATACTATACTATACTATGCTATTACTATGTAATACTTTACAATACTAGTATTATTACCACACTATACTAAACTATACTATACTACAATACACTATACTATACTTTTCTATACTACACTACACAATACTATACTCTACTATACTATACTATACTATACTATACTATACTATACTATACTATACTATACTATGCTATTCTATGCTATTACTATGTAATACTTTACAATACTAGTATTATTACCACACTATACTAAACTATACTATACTACAATACACTATACTATACTTTTCTATACTACACTACACAATACTATACTCTACTATACTATACTATACTATACTATACTATAACTATACTATACAATACTTTACTATGCAATACTTTACTATAATATACTATGACTATTACTATACTATACTATACTATACTATACTATACTATACTATACTATACTATACTATACTATACTATGCTCTGCAATGCTATACTGTACTTTATTATAATATACTATACTATACTATACTATACTATACTATACTATTCTATGCTATTCTATGCTATTACTATGTAATACTTTACAATACTAGTATTATTACCACACTATACTAAACTATACTATACTACACTACACTATACTATACTTTTCTATACTACACTACACTATACTATACTATACTATACTACACTACACTATACTATACTTTTCTATACTACACTACACTATACTATACTATACTGTACTATACTATACTACACTACACTATACTATATTTTTCTATACAACACTACACTATACTATACTTTTCTATACTACACTACACTATACAACACTATACTATGCTATTACTATACTATACAATACTTTACTATGCAATACTTTACTATGCAATACTTTACTATACAATACTATGACTATTACTATACTATACTATACTATACTATACTATACTATACTATACTATACTATACTATGCTATGCTATGCTATACTATGCTATGCTATGATATACTATACTGTTCTATGCTGTTCTATGCTATACTATACTATACTATGCTATGGTTTGCTCTGCTGTACTTTACTATAATATGCTGTTACTATACTACGCAACATTGTACTATACTATACTATACTATACTATACTATACTATACTATACTATACTACACTAAACTATACTATACTATACTATAGTTTGCTATGCTATACTTTACTTTACTATAATATGATGTTACTATACTATGCAATACTTATCTTTACAACACTATACTATGCTATTACTATACTATACAATACTTTACTATGCAATACTTTACTATGCAACACTTTACTATACAATACTATGACTATTACTATATTATACTGTACTATACTATACTATACTACGCTACGCTATGCTATGCTATGCTATACTATACTATACTATACTATACTATACTATGCTATGCTATGCTATGCTATGCTATACTGTTCTATACTGTTCTATACTATACTATACTATACTATACTATACTGTACTATACTATGCTATGCTATGCTATGCTACGGTTTGCTATGCTGTACTTTACTATAATATGCCCTTACTATACTATGCAAAATTGTACTATACTATACTATACTATACTATACTATACTAAACTATACTAAACTATGGTTTGCTATGCTATATTTTACTATACTATAATATGCTGTTACTATACTATGCAATACTTTACTATACAACACTATACTATGTTATTACTATACCATACAATACTTTACTATGCAATACTTTACTATACAAGACTATACCTATTACTATACTATACTATACCATACTATACTACACTATACTATACTGTTCTATGCTATACTATACTATACTATACTATACTACACCATACTATGCTGTGGTTTGCAATGCTATACTTTACTATAATATGCTGTTATTGTACTATGCAATATTTTACTATACAATACTACACTATTACTATACTATACTATACAACACTATACTATGTTATTACTATACTATACAATACTTTATTATACAATACTATACTATTACTATGCTATGCAATACTATACTATGCTATACTATACTATACTATACAACACTATACTATGTTATTACTATACTATACAATACTTTATTATACAATACTATACTATTACTATGCTATGCAATACTATACTATGCTATACTATACTATACTATACTATACTATACAACACTATACTATGTTATTACTATAATATGCAACACTTTACTATACACTACTATACTATTGCTAAGCTATGCAATACTATACTCTGCTATGCTATGCTATACTATGCTATACTTTACTATACTATACTGTGTTACTATTATACTGTTTAATACTTTACGATACAATATTATACTATTACTATGCTATGCAATACTATACTATACTATTATGCTATACTATACTATACAACACTATACTATGTGATTACTATACTATGCAATACTTTACATTACAATACAATACTATACTACTGTATACTATGCAACACTATGCTATGCTATTACTATACTATGCAATACTATGCTATGCTATACTATACTATACTTTACTATACTATATTATACTTGTTGTGTTACCATAGCAACTATAGAATAACCACAACAGATTATTTTGTACTTTTGGTATAACACCAAGAACATACATTTCAATTGAATATTCACTTTAAACATGTCTATACTGCTGATTTTTATATATTTATTTTTACATTTTCTGTATACTGTTTTTGTACCTTAAAGAAAAGCAAAAAGAGCAAGAAAAGAAACATTACTTGTTCCTGGTTCCCGTTCTTTGAAATTAGTTAAAGTAAAGTCCCTGTCAGGAAGCTTTTTGTATGTATTGTATGTTGAAGTGGGAACTAACCTGCATTTATGTGGTCCTTCCCAGTGAAGAGACGGCCATTTCCAACCTCTGGTTTTTTAACTGTGGATAGAAATGAAGACATTGGATTGAAATTGCTGCATTGAAGGTGTTGAGAGTATGACAGAAAGTGTTTTGGGCCCAAAAAGTGCTCAATACTAATGAAATCATACATTTAAATGTATGCATATAGGAGATGCTTTTATCCAAAGGGGTCTTACACTGCATTTAAAGCTTTTTTTTTTTTTTGTATTTCAGTTACTTGCAGAGTACTGGCAGAATTCTAAGTGTGTATATTCAGACTTAATGACATGTATATGCATATGAAACAATCTCAGAGTACAGAAATAAACAACCTAGATAATTACTAAGTAAACACAGCAGCATTTAAGACATAAATCTGCAAAATAATGCCATGTTTCTGGACTAATATACATATAGACAAGAGAAATGACGATTAGAAAAATAAGATTTTATTGTCACATTTTTTAAAAGCAAAATTTCAAGACACAAATTCATCAAGCAAAAATATTCTGTTCACATTCGCATTTGAAACAATGTACTAATTTCAAAGTTGAGGTATAGGCTGACCACAGTTAGAAGGTACTTTCGTAAAGCAAAGTGCATTATCATCAACATCATCATCATTAAATTCATAGTCTGTATCAGATGCTTCACCACCACCTAAGCAAGTTTTGCGATACAATAAAAGGCCCGTAACTTTCAAACTGCTTTACAGATCTACGTCATTTTGTTTCAGAAATGTCCAAGTTGGAGCCCGCTGTGTCTAAAAGCAGAGAAATCAATGTGAAGTCTGACCGAATGCATTGTAAACCATCTATTTTACCTGACTCGCTACCTCAGAGGAGACGTTTTTTGACTGTTCGACAACTCCTGAGATGTCCAAAAGTGAACAGTTTATCTGCAGGGGTGTGAACATCCACCGCAGTGCTCCGCTCTTTGAAAAATAGGCTGTTTTGCTTTATTAGAAGCTTCTCGGTTCAGCATACGTGATGCATTTAAGAGCCGGAGAAGAATGGCTGTTTGGCATTACGCCTCGCTGGGTGATGCGTTGACGGTGCTCATTAATGTAGCTTCGACAAGAGGCACGGGGCGGGAGTCAGAACGCCTATAGCAGCTTTAATAAATGGTATCTGGTCCATTAACTAATTAAAAAATATTAAGAGTGAAGAAAGAAAAAGAGGGGGACATAGTTTAGGGAAGAAAGAGCGATAAAGTGGCTGCTTTAAAAGCACATTGCTCGACGGTGCCAAAACATCTCTTACCACCTCACAGCAGGAAATGGCATTAAAAAGCCCCAGAGGAGCTTAAGGTCTTTATCCTTTTATTTCCATTTTGAACAGCTCTATACGTCCTATTCTGACATTTTGAAATACTTTGAGCCATGATTCTAGATCTGCCAAATTTTCTTAAAGGCACAGTTCATGTGAACATCAAAAATCTGTCATCATTTATTCACCCTCATGGTGTTTCTGAGCTTGTATGACTTTCTTTCAAATGCAAAAGACAAAAGGAAATGATATGTAAAATGTGTTTCCCATAGATTAAAGGAGCAAGAGGGGGAGAAAGATGTCAAAAATACCACACTGAGATGCTAAATCCTCAGGGGTGAAATATATATAACTCAAGATTCTGCGCAATCCAGCTTTATTTAATATTCATATTGACTTATTAATTAAGAATTTGCTAGTAAACTGCCAACAAACTGAATCTGTTGTTGTTGTAATTTTCACTTAAGTGCATCATTAACATTCTTCAAAACATTTCCTTTTGTGTTCTACAGACAAATCAAGTCATACACACAAAACATATTTTTGCTGCTTGTTCAAACTACATAATTAAAATGAGCTGAAACAAAACAATTGTTGAGTTTTTTTGGGGACAACTTAATTTTTTTATGTTTAATCCACTTATATTTGTACAATTAAGTTAGCTTAATCTATTTGTGTTGGGACAACATGAAAGAATTGTGTGGAACCAAGCATTTTGTACTCAAGGTTCTGCACAATTCAGCTGTATTTACTATTGATATTGACTTACTAATTAAGAATTTGCTAGTAAACTGCCAACAAATTGAATGAGGATTGTGTTGGTTAAAGTTCTTTTTAAAAGTATAATATTACAATCTTAAGCCTATCTTAATCTAAAAAATTAATTAATTAATTAATAAAAACTAACATAACATACATAATATAAAGTAATACAATATCACTTTCCATAAAAAGTAACTAAACAATGAATTTAGTTACTTATTTTCTTTAAAAGTATCTTAAGAGTGTAACATATTACTTTTAAATTGTAACTTTACCCAACACTGAAAACCAGTTAATGATTTGCAAGTGCTTCAAAATCTCATTTAAAATAGATAATCAACCTATTTTGCATCTGAAATGGTGAATTTCACAGAAAAGTGATAAGTTACAACACAACAAATAACTAATGCCGTTTGTTGTCATCGACACCAAGTTGGACACTCTTTGATTATATGCCAATCTGTCATTCTGTCATTAATGGCCCGTTTCCACTGAGTGGTACGGTACGGTTCGGTTCGGTACACTTTTATGGCCATTTCCACTGTCAAAAGGCGGTTCAAAAGGAACCGAACCGTACCTTACCACTTTTTCGGCACCCTTTTGAAAGGGTACCAAAGACGAGAAAGGGTACCAAAAGGCGGAGCTAGACGCGCAGCTGAACGCTATTGGTTTACAGAGATACGTCATTCACTCACGCAACAAGCCAGAATGAAAACAAAGACACAATAATACACAGCCAAGAGAGAATACGGCGTAATCACTAATTATATATATCAAACGAACCTTGTCGTCGCCTTGATGAACAGCCACAAAGCCAAAAAGAAGAGCAGATTTTACCCTGTGCCCCGTAGTTTTTTACGAGCCAGTCTGAAGCACGAGTGGTTTTGCTTTCTTGCTTGCGCTGGCCGCGCGTCTATATTTGAAATAACAAACTTCTTGAGCTGATGATAATAACGTGCACTTGATTATTATCAAACGCGAGAGTGACACGCGAAAAAACAAAGGAGAAGCTGGAAAAAAAGGAGCACATTATTTTTTCAGTAAACGTGAACAAACTGCCATGTTTAACTATTATCATCAACTTTTGGACTATTATGAACTCGGAATGACGGAATTACTTTCTAACAAGAGGCTACAGGTGCTGCTGAAGATTAAAGACACATTTAATCATGAGAGGTTTGCACTGACTGGGCTTTTTCGTGTTGTTTTGAACCCAAATAAGGGCTAAATGTATGCTGTGTGTAGTTTTTCTGTAATTGGTAACATATCGGAGACTGTAAGGGTCTGTATGTGTTCATATATGTTGAATTTATTTATTTATCTCATATAATTGCAGACGTTACATTGGCTATTTCGCACTGTCATTGATGTGCAGTTATAATCAACTCATGTTAGTAATAAACATTTATACAGAAGTATTTATGTGTAAAAAGCATTTGTTTTATGAGAAGTGCGACTCATATTATATGTGAGCTACCCGTACAGCTTTACTTTAGACATTTTCTCGAGCGAAAATGAGTTGACTGAAACTTTCTGTCTTACACCACGCCCACCAAAAAAGTACCATTGGTACCCTTTTAGCAGTGGAAACGCAAGCCTGATAAAGGTGACCCGTACTGACCCGAACCGTACTGTACCAGTCAGTGGAAACGAGCCATTAAGGCTTCTGAAGCCTCTAGACAAAAATGTAATTGTATGATAGTGATTTTTTGTTGTCATTTTCATTTAGGAGCAGCATGGACATTTTTCAAAACATCTCCGTTTGTGTTTCACAAATAAATTAAGTCAAACACATTAAGTCAAGCCGTTTGTTCATACTGCTAATTTAAAATGAGCGAAACAACACAATTGTTGAGTTTTTTGGGAACAACTTAATTGTTTCATGTTCAATCCACTTAAATTTGTTTAAACAATTAAGTTAGATTAATCTATTTGTGTTGGGACACCATGAAGGAATTGTGTGGAACCAAGCATTTTTACAGTACATGGAATTGAGTTTCAGTTTGGAGTGATCTCTTATTAATAACAATAATGTTTTTACTTGCGCATCTGACAGACTGAACAACATAAATTAACCACCAACGATTTCCATGTCAAACAAAACACACAACTAGCCACACTGTTTAGTAGCTAACTTTTCCTGGAGACATCACAGCAGTTCATTCTTTGGTTTTGCTTTAAGCATGTCGGGGCCTTTACGTTTGTACTTTTCTATTTCTTTGGACATTAGTACTACGGCAATACCTTGAAGTACCAATTATTAATGCCATACTATATTCAAACAGTACTGCAACAGCATGCTCACCCTGCCCTAATACACAACTGATTCATTTAACCTATAAAACCCGAATGACAACTCAATTCAATAAGCGATTCAACATGTCTATGAAAAAGCACATGGCAGTCTTGGACAGCATTCACTGCTAATCTCTCTTGAAGCTTCATGACGCTTCACTGAATCAAAATTGCTACCAGGTGTTGATATGAGAAGTTCTCTCCCACCCATAGCATCCTCATGGAGACGGAGAAACGGAAACAGCTGTCTTTGTTTATGGGACTTGTTTTTGGAGCCTCAACACCAGCAAGCGCTTGCTCAGAATAACACACGCCAACGCAGTTTTGGGGGATCTTTGGGAAAAAAAAACGAATGTGAGAAATGCGAGATACAAAGGAATAACCTAGATACTGCCACAGAAATAAACATGAAGGCTCCCTTACACAATCCAACCGCTTTTTCCCACAAACATCTCAAAGGTGGCGCCGTCAGTTCATTTAAGTTTAGCACATCTTTAATATGAATCCATATCCAACGCAATGTTTAAACTCAACACGAAAGACCAATTAGTTTTACATTCGAAATATTTCAGAACGAAACAAGACAAAATGTAGGATGTGACCTGATTTTATCCATCCACGACTGAATGGATGATGAAAAGCATTTCATAACAGGATAGAGGCTGGATGTGTGTTTGCCAACGCAGGCTCATTCTGAAAATGTACCCCTATATACATTTTTGGAGATCACGAATTATGTAGCCAGAGGTACGTATGGCTGCATTATGTCTTTAAAACGAACGATACGAGACGGTTTGATGCCATTTCTTTTCGTGCTTACCAGCTGACCGCTTACCACCATGTGGACGGCATTTCTGCTGTTACCAGTTTGTCCAGTGGTTCGCCACGTACGTCTTAGAATTTGAGAAGCAAAGCAGAGTTGACTGTGACAACTGGGTTTGAGTCGAGCGGTTCAAGGAAGCAGGCAAGACAAAAACAAAATCCAAAAAATAAAATAAACGAGTAAATAACATGGTGAGAATGTGGTAAAATCTGAAAAAGTGGTACAAATCAGACGGCCGTGAGGGCTTTTCTTGGATTGCTTTTGAACACACTGTTGGTTGGGTTTAGGAAAGGGAGTGATCAAGTCAATCTGTGCTTTTTAAAACACTATCGGTTGGGTTTAGATCGGTCAGTTGGTCAGTCAGTTGACAGCGGCCTCTTGTGGATTTACGTGAGAAGAGCAGGCGCGAATAGCACTCGCGAGAGAAATTTGAGATCCCAAAAAGTGCACACAGGAGGCTCTGGTGGATTCGCGAAAACAAAAATGCAAAAAAAACGTAGCTCCTGGGAAGTATTTGGCACTCTCCAGAAATGTATATAGGGGTACATAATCACAATGAGCCTGGGTTGGTGTTTGCAGTGTGTTCTAGACTTTTTATTATTATTATTATTATTATTATTATTATTATTATTATTATTATTATTATTATTATTATTATTATTATTATTATTATTATTATTATTATTATTATCTAATGGGAATCTCAGTGTGAATGGATGATTTTTAAATCTATCATTGTCTGCAGTAACAGCATCAGTCTTTAAATAACTTATGAAGTGGAATTAATCTTTCTCCTGCAACATTCAATGAGGCTTTTTCACTGGAAACTCCTTTGTTGGTGTTTACGTTTCAGATCTATCCTAGTTTGTGATTCTTGAAGCAGTACGTTTAAGTTATTGACAACTGGCATTATTAAATTTTCTGATACTTTTAATGACATTTGGGACTTGGAATCCCAACACAATGGTTATTTTTCCATTCTGTTTACATTTGCATTTAGCAGTCTTTATGTTACTGAGAGCTGGCATTTATCTGTGCACATAAATCACAATGCCATTGTTTACATTGATTACATTAAGTAACGTGTAATTACATTTTGAATTACATTAATTAATGCTGTGCAAAACTGCATCAAATTTGAGTTATATATATATATATATATATATATATATATATATATATATATATATATATATATATATATATATATATATATATATATATATATATATCGGAAACGCCAATGCAAATGGTAACTTTTACATCTTTAAGTTTAGGCTTTTTGACGGTGACTACATTTACATGGACATCAGTAATTGAATTATTTGCCTTAATCAGAGTAAGACAATAATATGATTGGTGGGTGTTTACATGTGTTGCTTTTTGAATGTTCTTTTCGTGATCCCGTTTTACATGTTACAGCCAACGCAATCTCACAGCAATTCATAACTTTTTGATTTAGTGGCTAATTCATATGAATTCGTACGATCTAATTCGTACAATTTTGTACGGTTTGCTCATCACTCAATGACGGTTGGCATTAGGGGTGGGGTTGGTTGCCACGCCTCCTTTTTAAAATCGTACATTTTCGTACGACTGAACTCGTACGAATTCTTACGAATTAGCCACTAAACTGACAAAACGTAAAATACTTACATTGCCTCGTGAGATCAGGCTGGTTGTAGCACATAATTCGATTAACATCATTGCGTCACCACATTTCCTTCGGAGTTTCGTGTAATCTAAGGTGTTTCATTTTTAATTTGTCGACTTTAAGTGCAGTTTGACACTTTTACTTTCAATCAGGAACAATTCATGCATGTCCTCCGTGACAAACGAGATACTGGATGCGAGTATGAACTGCTGGAAGCTAATGGAATTTAATACCGCATGCCATATTGGGGAAAAAAAACCTCTGCATTTCACGATGCAGGTGTCTGTGGTCCTTCACTGACTCGATAGGTGCAGAGAATAGTGTCAAACAGCCGTGTGTGTAGACTATCCTGTCTTAAAATGCGGCAAAAATCCTACACAACGGTAAGAGTTTGATTGCAGTGTTTACATGTGTGTACTGAACTTCAATAATGCGACTAAAATCAACATATTCCACATGTCTTAATTTGATTTCTGTTTTGTTCGATTATGAATTTAGTCAGATTAAGGTCATCAAAAAATGGCTGTTTACATGGCAGACTCTTAATCAGAGAATTGTCTTAATCGTATTAAAATCGGATTATTGGTGTCCATGTAAACATACTCAATGGTTCCATTTCAATTATGTTATTAGCATTTATTGAAGCAGTTTTTAAGTTATTGACAACTAGCTTTAATTTGATGAAATCCCAATGCCACTGTTTACCTTCCAGATCTTTTGTTGTTACATTACATTGCTGACAAACGGCATTAACCTACCACTTGTTTGCTTGGTTGCCAATTGTTACTTCTTAAATTTTGTGTAATTTGCGATTACCAAAGTACTTTTAAGTCCTAATCTCTTGTGTTTTTAATAATTCTATAACCTTATATTAAATTTCATGTTGAAAAGCATTGGTTCATTTCCTCTAGGTGGGCTGTCCATTCATCAGACTTAACTCAAGTTGTTTACATGCAGAAACCTTTTAAGCGACATTTTGCCTTCCCTTATTTTTAATGAAATCATGCTTGCGTTGTATTTAAAAAGTGCCCAAAAAGCACATTCTCAGCATCGGAGCTCTGCGCTCTCTCTTCCACCAAAGGTCTGTTCTCATGTTCTGCAATACAGTAGGTAAAGACATACTCAAAATCAACCTCAGGGACTAGTCAAAGTGCAAAACATTGTGTCGGGCAGCATGTCCGCAACAGCTCCTCAATGTCCTGATCATATTGATTTAACATAAGTACAGCACACTGGATCAACAAGTCAGTCCAGGATCAGTGATTAAGGTCATTGGATAACACGTCCTCTTGAGGCGTCCAACGTGAGGCTGGATACAGATTCGCTCTTAGAGAAGAGTCCGAGCTGGTAAACAAGCGGAGCACACCAGTAAGACAGGATCGTTGGTATCCAAGAAAGAAAACAACAAGAAAATAACTGGGAAACAGACGTATTGAAGTGTTGGGGCGCATCTGGGAGCATCTCCTCCAACTCTCCAAGATCTGCTTCTTCAATGAAGTCCACAATTTGCAGGCAAACCTTTACACCTTTATCCAGTGTTTCTCACCAGTAGGAGTTCCCATCACCCTTCTCGACCCATACAGTCAATTTGGGCGCCGTCCCAGGCCTGTGAACACCTCCGTTGGGATAGTGTGCATTGTGAGGACCGTAGTAAGCCATTGTAGGTTGGTTCCTCCTGGCTGTAAGATGACGACAGCAAATGGCCATGACAATGACAATGACCAGGAACAAGATGGCTCCTCCACCAGCAATTATGTAATACCAGTTGGGCAAAACAGGCGGTATTGACAGCGTATCTATTGTTGGCTCACTCTTGCCAGGTAGGGCTCCCTCTGGTGGAGAAATATACAAACTGTGAAACACGCCAAACTACTGGAGATATATCCAACTGTAGGCCCACACATGTTTTAGCACACACAATCACAGCCACATGATCCAGGAAGGGGCGAACCATGACAGTCTTCTTGTTTAATGGCGACTTCTTGTGAGCATTATCGCCACCTACTTTACTGGATGTTAATTTAAAAATGAGCTATCACAAGAATGCCAACATGACATACAGCTGAAGTCAGAATTATTAGCCCCCATGGGTATTGTTTCAACACATTTCTAAAACTAATAGTTTTAATAACTAATTTCTTACAATTAATTTATTTTATATTTGCCATGATGATAGTACATAATATTTTACTAGATATTTTTCAAGATACTAGTATTCAGTGACATTTAAGGCTTAACTAGGGTAATTAGGCATGTTAAGGTAATTAGGCAAGTCATTATATAACGATGGTTTGTTCTGTAGACAATCGAAAAAAATATTGTTTAAGAGGGCTAATAATATTGACCTTAAAATGGTTTCAAATAAATTAAAACTGCTTTTCGATCAGCTAGAGAAGACTCCAGATCCAGATCTGTTTATACATTACTGTGACGGTTGAGTTTAGCGTTGGGGTAGGGGTAGACGTTAAGAAAATAAAATTAATGGGAAATTTATTAAATAATATAAATATTTCTGTTTAACTTTCGGCCACAGCCGTATGTGATCTATAGCTAATTAACCATGTGGATGAATAATAACAGCCTTCTAAGACCATCAGTAGGCGCAGAAGGCCCCTACTGGCCTATATCTATCAGATGATAACCACTGATAATGGCCATTCAATCGAGTGATAACACTCGGCTGAAAAAAACAGTATTTATTGTTGTACAACATCACAAATATGTCACTTTATTTATGTGTACATTCTCAGTAGCCACAGCTATAACATTTCTAGCCATAATCAACCTACTAGCAGCGAAAGTCCCAGCCTAAAAGGTCCATATTAATACCTCAAGTGTACATATTAGTACCTAAAAAGTACAAAAGTGTTCTTCTTAAATATCTTAGGTACTAATATATACTTTTGAGGTACCAATATGGAGCCTTTAAGTACAAATGTGTACCTTTTGATAAGGTACCACCCCAGTGACAGCTCGTGTACCTTTATTTCTGAGAGTGTAGGGGCCTTCTGCGCCTACTAGCTATCATCCATCCACATGGTTAATCAGCTATAGATTACATACGGCTGCGGACGGAAGTTAATGAGAATTATTTATATTCATTCATTTTCTTTTCAGCTTAGTCCCTTTATGAATCAGGGGTCACCACAGCGGAATGAACCACCAACTTATCCAGCATATGTTTTACGCAGCGGATGCCCTTCCAGCTGCAACCCATCACTGGGAAACACCCATTCACCCTCATTCACACACATACACTACGGACAATTTAGCTTATTCAATTCACCTGTACAGCATGTCTTTGGACTTTTGGGGGAAACTGCAGCACCCATGCAAACATGCAAACTCCACACAGAAATGCCAACTGACCCAGCCGAGGCACGAACCAGTGACCTTCTTGCTGTGAGGCAACATCGCTACCCACTGCACCGCCCAATTTATTTATATTATTTATCAAATTTCCCATTAATTGTGTTTTATTAACGTCTACCCCTACCCCTATCCCAACCGTCACAGTAATGTAAAAACAGATCTAAATCTGGAGTCTTCTCTATTAGTATAGCTGATTAACCATGTGGATGGATAATAACAGCCTTCTGAGCCTACCAGTAGGCGCAGAAGGTTCCTACTGGCCCAAATCTATCAGCTGATAACCACTGATAATGGCCATTCAATCGAGTGATAACACTCGGCTGGAAAAAAACAGTATTTATTGTTGTACAACATCACAAATATGTCACTTTATTTATGTGTACATTCTCAGTAGCCACAGCTATAACATTTCTAGCCATAATCAACCTACTAGCAGCGAAAGTCCCAGCCGATACGAATGTTATCACTCAACTGAATGAGCGTCATCAGTGTTTATCAGCTGATAGATATGGGCCAGTACACTCTCAGAAATAAAGGTACGTGAGCTGTCACTGGTGTGGTACCTTTTCAAAAGGTACAAATTTGTACCTAAAAGGTCCATATTAATACCTCAGGGGTACATATTAGTACCTAAAAAGTACAAAAGTGTTCCTCTTAAATATTTTAGGCACTAATATATACTTTTGAGGTACCAATATGGAGCCTTTAAGTCCAAATGCGTACCTTTTGAAAAGGTACCACCCCAACCCTAAACCCAACCGTCACAGTAATGTAAAAACAGATCTAAATCTGGAGTCTTCTCTATAAGTATAGCTGATTAACCATGTGGATGGATGATAACAGCCTTCTGAGCCTACCAGTAGGCGCAGAAGACCCCTACTGGCCCATATTTATCACTGATAATGCCCATTCAATCAAGTGGTAACATTCAGAGCGAAAGTCCCTATATCATGCACTCAAAAAAGGACATTTGCTGTTTGTTATACTTAAAATGAACAACAACACAATTTTTGAGGAGTTTTTTGGGGGATAACTTAATTGTTTTATGTTCAGTCCACTTAAATTTGTAAAAACTAATAAGTTAACTTAATTTCTTCATGTTGTCACAACACAAATCAGTTGTGTGGAATCCAGCAAGTATGTAGCTGGGATTGTGTGTCTTGAAACGTTTGTTCGTGGGTCTGCAGCTGGATATTATTGCACTACTGCTAGGTTCAAATGCAAACACACGAATGCCATGAAAGATGCTGTGTTGACTGCTCATGTGTGGTAGAAGCTCCATGCTCCACGTTTCACTGTCGGAACAGGGATTGAAGCAGTGGCGTAGCGGCGTGTACAGTGAAACAATGGCTGTGAATGCAGTGCTGTTATGTAACGTGCTTTCAAATAGGCACCTGAGTCAGAGTCCAAGCATGTTGCAAATAAAGACTGGCCCACACTAGTCCTGGGGAGTGGGAATGTCATACTATAAATCGTTTGCATGCTGGGTTTTAGGACAAGCGGCTCTCCAGGACTACGCAAAGGGCAGATAGTGCTGATAGTTCTCTAGGTAGTTATGTCTTAGGGGTACATTGGGGCTGCATTCAAAACATGAGGCTGTTTTGCCAAGCAGAGGCACATGCATTCTGTTCTCACTCCGTTTAGACTTGCAGAATGCTGACAGATAAACTGATTTGTTCCAAGAGTTTGTCATTTGGCTGGGCATCGCTAACTTTGTCAAAACATGATGGTGATGCATTGTAAATGGATCAGAAATAATTACAAGAGAGACCCAGTGTGAGAACGAGCAGGGCTGAATATTTTGGTATAGTTACTTTGGTCTCAACTATTATTGTATTATCACGTCAATCTGACTACTGACCTTCACAAAAACATTTTTGTACGTGTTTGTATTAATTGAAGAAAAAATAATAATAAATAACATTTTTAAAAAAAAATATTATACAGCACAATAAAACTTTCTCTAATTTTGAGTTTGGAGTTTGGAGTTTTTTTTTAATTGTGATGATCATTTATTTTCATGAATCAAACTAACAGAATTTATGTAAATGCACACCAAATAAATAAATAAATAAATAAATAAATAAATAAATAAATAAATAAGTGTATTAATTATTGCATAAATGTTAAAATACATTTCAGAATAATTATAAATTAAATATGTATAAATAAAAAAAATATGCATGTTCAAATAAATAAATAAATGTACTAATTACTGCATAAATGTTAAAATATATTTAAAGATAATTAAAAAATTAAAAATGTATGAATAAAAATGTATGCATGTTTAAATAAATAAATAAATGTATTAATTATTGCATTAATGTTAAAATACATTTAAAAACAATTACAAATGAAATATGTATAAATTAAAATATGTGCATGATTAAATAAATAAATTAATTAATATATGTGTTAACAGAAATGTTAAAATACATTTCAAAATATTTATAAAAGAAATATGTATAAATAAAAATGTATGCATGTTTGCATAAATAAATAAATAAATAAATAAATAAATAAATGTATTAATTATTGCAATTTTTTTTTAAATAAATTTAAAAACAATTATAAATTAAATATGTATAAATAAAAATGTATGCATGTTCAAATAAATAAATAAATAAATGAATAAATAAATAAACAAATAAATATATTAATTATTGCATAAATGTTAAAATACATTTAAAAATAATTATAAATTAAATATGTAAAAATAAAAATATATGCATGTTTAAATAAATAAATAAATAAATGTATTAAGTACTGCATAAATGTTAAAATACACTTCAAAATAGTTATATATTAAATATGTATAAATAAAAACGCATACATGTTTAAATAAATAAATAAATAAATAATTGCATTAGCAACAATGTTAAAATACATTTAAAAATAATTATAAATTTACTGTATATACAAAATGTATGCATGTTCAAATAAATAAATTCATAAATATTGCATAAATGTAAAAATACATTTTAAAACAATTATAAATTAAATATGAATAAATAAAATGTATGCATGTTTAAATACATAAATAAATGCATTAATTATTGCATAAATGTTAAAATATATTTTAAAATAATTAAAAATTAAATATGTATAAATAAAAATGCATGCATGTTTAAATAAATAAATAAATAAATAAATAAATAAATTTAGAATAGATGCAATATTTTTAGAATAGAAGTTCTAGACATGACTAAATTTGCACACAACTTTTATTCCAGGTAAACCATTAAACCAACTAGTGCAACATACACATTTTGACACATATAAAAGCAGAAACTAAAAAGCAAAAGTGAAGCACTGCATGTTGGCTTCAGATTCAAAAACCTCAGACCAATTTAGGACAACCCCCAAAAAAGTAAAACAACCGTTTAGATGTAAGCAACAAAAATAGCAACAATAACTCAATCACACAACAAGTGGAAGCAGAGGTTCTCACGGATTAGTAAGCACCGCATGAGGAGCGAACATTCGAGAAAAGAATGACACAAAAAAAAAAAACAGTTCTCCAGGGACTCCAGCGAGACATACCCTGAGTCTCTGATGCAATGCTGCCATCTGAGCAGAAGCGGCACCGGCAGACATCTTGTTATGCTATATTCAGCCACAGAGCATGACTGAGACACTCATTAGGGAGAGCGACTTGGCTCTGCCTGGGTCTTTTATTGACACTCATTTCACAAAAGGAAGTGGAGGTGCTAAAATGCCGGTAGCTTGTTTGGGTATTTCTGCCAATGCAAGGTTAAATTATATTTTTTAAAAAAAGCAGAAGTAGTGAAATGGAGCACCAAATATAAAAGCCTGTACAGTGCAGGGTTGGACTGCCGTCATTTAAAGAGGAAATTGCACCTACAGTATGTGTCTGCAAAATGTGTCCTCAAGCAATACCACAGCTTAGACTTTGTTTTAGATTTCTTTTCTTTTTTGTAAAGCTGACTATTGAAGTTTGAAGTCACCTTCCTGCATATTACTAGGAAGCTGGACAAAAGTTACAATAAAAAAATTAAATTATTATTTCTATTTAATTAATACTACTCATAGGTAATAATATATATTATAAATTAAACTTGACTAGACTATGTCATGTAGCAATATTTAAACCAGTATGTAATGCAGGGTTAATGATGAGCCACATCCATGCACTGAACTTTAAATAAAACCTAGATATGATAAAAAAAATTAATAAATGTAAAAAATTCTACCGTAGTGTATGAGATTTACTGTTCCCACAATATTATATATTTTAAAATCTCCCCTTAAAACATTAAAACATCATTACTGTAATGGTTACTTTTTGTAATCTTAATTTTTATATACTTAAATCTCATATTTATTTATTTATTTATTTATTTATTTATTTATTTATTTATTTATTTATTTCCAACAACAATAACATACTACTACTACTACTACTACTACTAATAATAATAATAATAATAATAATAATAATAATAATAATAACAATAATAATAATAATAATTATTATTATTATTTTAAATTACTATAAATCAAAGATAATAATATTACTAAAATAATAATAATAATAATAATAATAATAATAATAATAATAATATAAAAATAAATATTAACAATAATTAATAATAAAACGTCATGATAATAATAACAATTAATAATAATAATAGTAACAATAATAATTACTATTATTGTTATTATTGTTATTATTATTATCATTATTATTATTATTATTATTATTATTATTATTATTATTATTATTATTATTATTATTATTACTATTTAATTACTATTACTCATAGGTAATAATATTATTATTAGTAGTAGTAGTAATAGTAGTAGTATTAATAATCTTATTATTGTTATTAAATAAATTAAAAACATCTAGTTTGCATTGAAGTTTTCATTGATTCTGTCACCTTCCTACGTATTACTGGGAAGCTGCTTTGGAGCAATCTGTTTTGTATTAAGCACAACATATATAAATACATTTATCTTGACTAGACTATATCATGTAGCAATATTTAAAGTTTTTTTTGCAATTTTATTTTGCACAATTTGCATATGAAGCTCGTGGGGTTTTTTCTGACAGCAAAGTAACTGCTAAAATAATGAAATGTAGACAATTATGCAAACGAACAAAAAGGGGGTAAAAATCCCCTTCAACAACTTGTAATGCTACATACCACTGAGGCTGAGAAAAAAAACACAAAGCTTTCTTTAAGTTTATGCCTTGAAACACTTTAAAATACTATGGTATTTTGTGACTATGTGTCATACATTTGCCCAGTCAATGTATACTTCTATCGCTGTACGGTAGTTCCTATTGTGCTGGATTAGACTAATTTCAAGCCACTTTTCAACTGCGTGGTACGGTACGGTACGGTATGGTTTGGCAGAGTTTGGCTTACTTCAGTTCAGTTTTGCTTGGACTGATTATTATTTCCACTGCACTTTAGTAGAGCTTAAATTGGGTGAGATTATTGCCAGCCTGATCTCACAAGGAAACGTAAGTATTTTAAGTTTTGTCAGTTTATTGGCTAATTCGTACGAGTTGAGGCGTACGAAAATGTACGATTTTAAAAAGGAGGCGTGGCACCCAACCCCGCCCCTAAACCCAACCCTCATTGGGTGATGAGCAAATCGTACTAAATTGTACGAATTAGATCGTACGAATTAGCCACTAAATCAAAGTTACGAATTGCCATGAGATTGCGTTGTTATTGCTAGTTTCACTCCCTTTACTGCTGTGAATTTCTGAAAACTTTTTCTTTCAGGGTCATCCCATCCAGCTTTCGCTAGATCTGCTTCTCCACAACATCTGGATTTCTTCTGCTGACCACAATGCTGCCATTTCAGGTGACTTTTTCTTGTGGTGGTATAAAAACGCCTCAGTCGTGTGAACCAATAATACAGCAGTGTCTACTGCTGACTATTTAAATATAGCAGGTTTGGAGTCTCATGTCACGAATTCAATGACACTAGTGACCTATTGGTGATCAGCAGTGTATATACATCACTCTTTATTAATGGTACAACTCGCTTGGAACCTCACCAGAGTTGATACTAAAAAAGTGGTACGTCTTGCGGTTTCTAAAAGATGGTAATTCCATCAGTAGTTCTAGGAACTATCAGAAGGTTTTTCTGTGCAAAAAAGTGTGCAAAAAGGTGTGCAAAAAACATGCTGTCCTTTTTGTGGTCACTTATCTTGAGACTTTATGTCCTGTTTTTTGGTTTGTCTAGATGCCTTTTGGCTCAGCCCTTCGGTACAACTCAGTACAATACACATTTATTTCTGTACCAAAATAGTGAAAATACTTTTTTCTTTTACCTTTCATAAGGAAACCTAACACAGCAGGACAGTACTAAAGGGTGGAACTAGGCTTGCTGATAAATGCTATTGGTTTAGAGAGAACACAAGAAGTGCTATTTTTAAATACATAGCCAAAACGCATTCATATTCTGTCATATTTTGTGGTGCTGGACTCATCTTTTCAGAGGTCTCTGTCCACTCGTTTGGTTTGTACCATGATTTGGACCACACCTACTCAAAAGAGTCACACTAACTGAGAAATCACACCATATTTTGCTTCATTTGAACCAAAACTTGTCAAATCGTCACCTTGGAATTATAAGGTTTAATCTGCGTTCTGAATGATTTTGAGATATTGAGCTTCAAAGTTTTTGTATTCCATATAGCAAACAGTACGTGTGTGACATTTGTTTTTAAAATAAAAAGTCTTAAAATATAAACAACTTCTAAAAAAACATCCCATAATCTAAATAAGTTGTCAATGAATAAGAATATGTCAATAACTCAATTTTGACAAAAATGTCAGCTAGAACCTTATAATTCTAAGGTGAGGAAATGTGAACACACTTTGAATGAGTGAAAATACACTCTGACCAGATGTCTCTGGTAAAAATAAAAAAGTGATTTAAATGCCCTCTGTGTCGCAGGACTAGGCCCACACAGAAGCTGCACACGCAGAAATACGCAGATTTTTTCATCCTTCATTTATTCTATTTATTAACTTATGTAAATGAGTGTAAATATATATTTATTCTGATTCTATATACATATATGCTTTATTTAAAACAGTTAGTAGTCATATTTTACACAGTTGAAGTCAGAATTATTAGCCCCCCTGAATTATTCGCCCCCCCCCCCCCCCCCCCCCGTTTATTTCCCCCCCCAACTTCTGTTTAACGGAGAGAAGATTTTTTTCTTTGCCATGATGACAGTACATAATATTTTACTAGATGTTTTTCAAGACACTTCTATACAGCTTAAAGTGACATTTAAAGGCTTAACTAGGTTAATTAGGTTAACTAGGCAAGTTATTGTATAATGATGGTTTGTTCTGTAGACTATCAGAAAAAAATATAGCTTAAAGGGGCTAATAATTTTGACCTTAAAATGGTTCTTAGAAAATTAAAAACTGCTTTTGTTCTAGCCGAAATAAAACAAATAAGACTTTTTCAGAAATAAAAAATATTATCAGACATACTGTGAAAATGTCCTTGCTCTTTTAAACATAATTTGGGAAATATTTTAAAAAGAAAAAAAATTAAAAGGGGGGCTAATAATTCTGACTTCAACTGTATCTTTTAGTGGACGTGAGAGACTTGCTTTGTTTACCAAACAAGTAGATCTAATTGGATTTGCATTCTAAACTTTAAATAGTTTTTTTTTTGTTATTATTATTTTAAGTTGTAAGTGTTTAGTTACTATATTCTCAAAATCATTTCACATAAATCCTTAGATTTATTTAATTATTATTATACTTTTTTTTTTTTTTTTTTACAGAATTTGATGCAGAAATAGCATGAAATATCTACAGATTCTGTCTGGTCCTGTCCATGGGATATAAATACTCGCCATTTACTGACTAACACATAAATTTGCCCTCATTAAAAACATTTATCCCCATTACAGAAACATTCTCCATTAAACTCCTATAAATTTTGATGATTGTATGCGGACTTAAACCCTTCCCTGGTTTTCCATTTGCAAGCGTTAGAATGGCTGCTTAACAGGCTGAAGGGGAGAAAGATGGCACAAAAATAGACTGACAGGATGCCCCTTTAGTCGGGACGACAACACACAGGCCATGTACAGAGTCTCTGACATCAAACAATACGATCCTGACACGACCTGCATGAGATTGGAGAGCGGAGAGGATGATGTTCAGCGAATAATGACTGAAATATCCCATGCAAAAAAAGCAAGCCGTACAGTTTCTATTATTTTTAGATAACTATTACTTGAACATCACAATGTGGCAGAAGGTCTCGGCCGTGAGCTTTACACATTCAGCAGCCTGACAGTCCAAGTTTGGCCATCTTTCCCAATTGGGACCTTAACAAGACCAGCACACGGTGATAAAAATGTGTCCAAAAGGGACTAGTCACCTCAGATAACTGACCCAAACCCCAGGCTCCTCAACTCACTCGCATAAATACACATGCTAGGAGGTAAAACAGACCCTGGATTGTCTCTGAAAGCAGTGATTGCTGAGCAGGGCAGAGAGAGAGAGAGAGCAGGAGGAGCAAACATTCACACCCGAGGCAGAGTTTAAACTCACCGGTCATTTCCGGAGGAAACGCGGAGAACGGCTCTGGAGCAGCGAGAGGAGGTTGCATGAGGAAAAGCAGAGAGAGAAAGAGAGAGAAACAGAGCAACATGTTAAAACATGCACAGTGTGTAATGCAGGATTAATGAGGAACTTTAAATAAAACCTAGAAATTATACAAGAACAAATACTACCATTGTGTATGAGATTTACTGTTCCCACAATATTATATATATATTTTAAAATCTCCTCTTAAAACATTAAAAGATCATTACTGTAATTTGTAATGTCAATTCTGAATACATTATTTATTTATTTACTAACTTATTTGTTTATTTACAAGAACAATAATAACATAACAATAATAATAATAATAATAATAATTATTATTATTATTATTATTATTATTATTATTATTTAATTATTTTTACTCATAGGTGATAATATTACTAAATTGTTAGAATTTATTATTATTATTATAAATTACTATTAAAAATATAACAATACTACAAAAATATTAATTATAACAATAATAATAATAATAATAGTTATTATTATTTAAAAAAGTACTATTAATCACAAGTAATAATAATGATAATAATATTATTATTATTATTATTATTACTATTAATAATAAAAATAATAATAATAATAATAATAATAATAATAATAATAATCACAGTAATTAATAATAGCAATTAACCATGATAATAATAATAATAATAATAATAATAATAATAATATTATTAGTTTGTTATTATTATTATTACTATTATTATTATTATTATTATTATTATTATTATAAATTACTATTAATAATATATAATAATATTACAAAAATAATAATAACAATAATAATAGTAATATTATTATTATTATTCTTATTAATAATAATAATAATAATGATAATTATTATCATTATTAATTATTAATTAATGTTATTATTATTATTATTATAAATTAGTATTAATAATATATAATAATATTACAAAATAATAATAATAATAATAATAATAATAATAATAATAATAACATTAATACTACTATTACTACTACTACTACTACTACTACTACTACTACTAATAATAATAATAATAATATTATTCCCAGAGATGGGTTGCGGCTGGAAGGGCATCCGCTGCGTAAAATCGTGCTGGATAAGTTGGCGGTTCATTCCGCTGTGGCGACCCCGCAAGGGACAAAGCCGACAAGAAAATGAATGAATGAATGAATAATAATAATAATAATAATGATTATTATTATTATTATTATTATTGTTGTTGTTGTTGTTGTTGTTGTTGTTGTTGTTGTTGTTGTTGTTATTATTATTATTATTATTATTATTTTACTAATTACATTCAACAACAACAGAGACTACCAATCTGTACAACAAGACTAACTAAAATGACATCCATAATAATAAATCAAACACTAGATTCAAATTATATGAAAGAATAGGTGAAAGCATATTATTTAATCACCTTTTTCCTTCACCAGATAAGGTTCCTGTTGTGCTGCTAATAATTTTTTTAAAGGCACAAATAACCCAAGAGGTGCTTAATGGTCATGAAAATAATCGAACAATGAAAGGAATCTTTGCCGTCCTTGACTTATTTGTGTGTGTGTGTGTGGGGGGGGGGGGGGGGGGGGGGGGGGGGGGCATTAAATAGGACCTGGATGCATTCACAACAAGAGATTGACCTAGGTGCTTTTTGCAAACACTTGAAAGCAATTTTTACTTCAGCTAAACTCTCCACCCCACACACCACTCAAATCAAACATTCAGATTCTCCAATTTTTTGGCACGTAATGTTGTTTTCATGTTCTAATGTTGTGGCAAGTGGGCATAGAAATAAGCAGAAGATTGCTTGAATGTTTGAGATTCAAACAATTATAAAAAATGAGGAAGTATCGCGGGGTCCAGCGGCTCAAGGATCTCTTTTTTGGCATAAACTGCAGGCCCAACTGCACGGGTCGATAAGAAGCATCCCAGCCTGCTTTGGGAAGAATCACAGCCGGCGCATGGTGGAAGACAAGCTCAGGAGGCTCCATTTCTGGATCCCAAATAAACCACCAAGTCCCATAGCCAGAGACTGAGCCAAGCGGTGACGCCGAGAGCCAAAAATGACTAAATCAAGGGTTTCCAGTATTGGAGTAAGAATCAGAGCACATGGTCACATTCTGCTGACTTTAATACGAGACGCTGCAAGCATAAAGTTATGTCAATTTTGAGATTGTAAGCAGTTGATAATGTTATTTTTAGTGTAACGTAAAGACATTACTCACTTTCATGTGCTTCTTTTAAAGCGCTTTGTCAATGTGTGTTTGTTGATTTTATTTACAGATAAAAAAAAAATGAATAAACATTTTTAAAGATGTTTTGTCAATATGATTCATAAATCTCCATTTCTTTTAGTAAGCTGCTATTATTATTATTATTATTATTATTATTATTATTATTATTATATTGTTTTATTATTATTATTATTATTATTATTATTATTATTATTATTATATTGTTTTTATTATTATTATTGGTATATTATTATATTGTTATTAATATTAGTATCATTGCTATTATTATTTTATTATTATTATTATTATTATTATTATTATTATTATTATTATTATTATATTGTTTTTATTATTATTATTGGTATATTATTATATTGTTATTAATATTAGTATCATTGCTATTATTGTTTTATTATTATTATTATTATTATTATTATATTGCTTTTATTATTATTATTATTGTTACTATTATTATTGTTACTATTATTATTATAAAAAACTTTTTAAATAACTGTATTATTTATAAAAAAAAAACTATATTATTAGCTGTTGATTTAATAATAATATAATACATTATATATTAATACAAAAATATATAAATAATTTTTTTAATGATTTTTAAAGGTCATTATTATTAACCCCCTTAAGATTTTTTTTTTATTGGCTACAGAACAAATTACAGTACTCCAATGACATGCCTAATCAACTTAGTTAACCTAATTAGCCTAGTTAAGCCTTTAAATATGAATTAATATACTAGTATCTTGCAAAATAACTAGTAAAATATTATATACTGTCATCATGGTGGAAAAAAAGACAAAGAAATTAGTTATTATAAATTAGTTGTTAAAATTATTGTTTATAGATGAGGATATCACTTGGGAAAATATTTGAAAAATAAGTAACCTCTTTGATTAGTTCATTAATAATTTACTTGATTACATACAACAAT
>LR812519.1:9779859-9892359 GCA_903798195.1 Danio kyathit
TATCTCTCTATAGATTTGCTGATAATCTTTCCAGACGCTCCAAGGTCAAAAGGATGTTCAAAAACAGCCCATGTGGTTTCAGGCGGCATCTCTGATTGGTCGAGGAGGAGACATGTGACCCGCTGGAGTCTTAAATATTTTGAGAAGTGTCAGAAAAAGTGCCTATAACACCTTGCAGCTGTCGACGCGGCTTGTTAAGTCTTTCAGAGAGAGCGTTTTAAAGTATTCCAAGGCAATGAATTTAAAATAGGTTTAGGATAACAATCCCCTTAACTTCAGCCGGAATGCATACAGTATATGAGAGGATGGGAAGGGCGGGATGGCGAATATCTTTTATTTATGTCAAATAAAAGACTCTTTTTTGATCCAGAGTACTGTATATATTAAGGGGAAATGAATAATGATCTCTTTAAAGAGGCTTTAAGAGCTCAAATCCGCCTGGAAGGAAGGTAGACTGGGATACATGAACAGAAATGTAGTCTTCACTAGAATTTGTGCAATTAAAGATACTGGGGTTTTATTTCTGATGTCACACGGTGAGTTAAAAAGACTGAAATATACAGGAAGGGACTTTCTAGAGACGGAGTCCTTGGAAATTGCATTAGTTTTTGAAACAAAATGAATAATTAAACACTATATGACACATTTATTTTAGAGACCACTGTAACAGTTTATTTTTTAAGCACTATATGGCACATTTATTTTAGAGACCACTGTAACACTTTATTTTGATAGTTCATTTGAGTGTTAATAGACTGTCTGTTGATACTACTAAACAGACATTTAACTGACTATAAGAAACTTTGCAAATACATGTCAATTTATACTAACCCCAACCCTAACTCCAACCTAACAGTCTACTTATAATCTAATGATCTATGAGAATTATCTCATCTATGAGAATTAGTTGGCATGTAGATGCAATGTAACTTAAATTCAACAAACAAACCATCAAAATAAAGTGACGGAGACGACTTCTGGATTTCTCTGGATTTTTGAGTTATAATTATGCATTTGTGCAAAATTACATTTATGTTTTAATCTTTTGGATTTAAAATAAAAAAAAATGTTAAAAAATAATATAGAATTAAAAAAGTTAAAATAACAAAAACGATGTTTTTTCAACACAATACAATATACAATAATGGTGGAATAATCATGAAACACTTTAATTTAAAGTTTGTAAGGAATGTCATCAGACCAAATAAATAAATAAATAAATAAATAAATAAATGAATGAATGAATGAATAAATAAATGAGTGAA
Source organism: Danio kyathit (assembly GCA_903798195.1). Classification (NCBI taxonomy): domain Eukaryota; kingdom Metazoa; phylum Chordata; class Actinopteri; order Cypriniformes; family Danionidae; genus Danio; species Danio kyathit. The sequence goes on from LR812519.1 coordinate 9,781,125, forward strand.
TAAATAAACAAATAAATAAATAAGTAAATAAATAAATAAATGAATGAATGAATGAATGAATGAATGAATGAATGAATGAATAAATAAATAAATAAATGAGCGAATAAATAAATAAATAAATAAATGAGTGAATAAATAAATAAATAAACGAATAAATAAATAAATAAATAAATAAATAAATGAATGAATGAATGAATGAATGAATGAATGAATAAATAAATAAATGAGCGAATAAATAAATAAATAACTAAATGAATGAATAAATAAATAAATAAATAAACAAATAAATAAATAAATAAACGAATAAATAAATACATAAATAAATAAATAAATAAAATAAATAACCATGAAACACTCATTTTAAATTTGTAAGGAATAATCAGACCAAAAAATAAATAAATAAATAAATAAATAAATAAATAAATAAATTCAAAAATTCATGATTAATTAAATAAATTCAGAGAAACCGAGAATTTTCAAGGTTTTTTTTTTTTACCACATATAAATGTTTCAATAATTCAATTCAATTCAATGCAATTCACCTTCATTTCTATAGCGCTTTTACAATGTAGATAGTGTCAAAGCAGCTTCACATAGAGATTATAGTAAACTGAAACAGTTTCAGTTCAGTTTTCAGTGTTTAATTCAGTTCAGTTTAGCTCAGTTCAGTGTGGTTTAATATTCACTACTGAGAGTCCAAACACTGAAGAGCAAATCCATCCATTTAATAACTAATGTAATGCAATGTGTATGGCCATACACCCAAAGCGCTTCACAATCATGAGAGGGAGTCTCTCCACACCACCACCAGTGTGCAGCATCCACTTGGATGATGCGAAGGCAGCCACAGGATAACGGCGCCAGTGCGCTCACCACACACCAGCTATAGGTGGAGTGAAGAGACAGTGAGAGTCAATTCAGTGGATCGAGATGATTAGGAAGCCATTATGGGTAAGGGCCAATGGAGGAAATTTGGCCAGGACTCTTAACGGGAAGTGCCATGGGATTTTTAATGACCACAGAGAGTCAGGACCTCGGTTTAACGTCTCTTCCGAAAGACGGTGCCGCTGACAGTATAGTGTCCCCTTCACTATACTGGGGCATTAGGACTGACACAGACCAGAGGTTGAGCGGCCCCTGCTGGCCTCTCTAACACCACTTCCAACAGCAACCTAGTTTTCCCATGTGGACTCCCATCCAGGTACTGACCAGGCTCAGCCCTGCTTAGCTTCAGTGAGTAACCAGTCTTGGGCTGCAGGGTGACATGGCTGTCAACAAGGATGCCTCCAATTGATCAGTGACAGTTAAGATATAATAAAAAAATTCAATCTATAATAGAATTAACGTGTTTTTTGAGCAATAAATCATCATATTAGAATGATTTCTATTACAAATCATCATAAACGAGAATTATTCTGAAAACTCTGCATCACATGAACAAATTACATTTTAAAATATTTAAAATATATTACAAATATTTCATATTTAAACAGATAACAATTATTTTAAATTATTAAAATTATTCATTCATTCATTCATTAATTAATTTGCCTTCGGCTTAGTCTCTATTTCAAAAGTCGCCACAGTGGAATGAACCGCCAACTATTTCAGAATATTACTATCTTTTAATTGTTTTTTCAAATTTATTTACTTTTTTATCAAATACATGCTAGGTACTCATACAATTGTGTATGTTCTTTCAAAAACATTTAAAAATCATAACATACTATAAGTATCATTCATTCATTCATTCATTTTTCCTTTGGCTTAGTCCCTTATTTATCAGGGATCACCACAGCGGAATGAACCGCCAACTTATCTAGCATATGTTTTACACAGTGGATGCTCTTCTAGGTGCAACCCAGTACAGGGAAGCACCCATACACTCTCGCATTCACACACACTCATACACTATGGCCAATTTTGTTTACCCAATTCACCTATAGTGCATGTGTTTGGACTGTGGGGAAACTGAAGCACCCAGAGGAAATTCACGCCAACACTGGGAGAACATGCAAACTCCACACAGAAATGCCAACTGACCCAGCCGGGACTCGAACTAGTGACCTTCTTGCTGTGAGGCGACAGTGCTAACCACTTAGCCACTGTGTCATCTTACCGTATTATGAATAAAAACATATTAAATGTCAACATAATAACATGAATGCAAACTTATGAGCCTCATTTTTCCAGCTATAAAATCCACTAGAATGAGCCACATTTGAAGCTGTCAAAAATATGTAAATCAGTGACCTCATATCAGCTGAATACTATATTAATGTTTGGCAAGAGTAGATGGCCTACAGTTATAGGTTATAGAAGTAGACGGAAGAATTATTTATCGAGTTCATTATTAATAATTAATGTGATTATTTATTGAACGTCAGCGGCCCAAATAATATTGCAGTTTCTGCATGCCTTTTTATAAAAGCAATTGTAGGGTCAGCGGATGTTGGCGGATATTTACATGATAACAAGAATTAAGTTTTACTCAACCAATAGTTATAAATCGTACAATTTTAAACCAGAAATTTTTTCAATAACTGCAACTTTAATATTCTTCACAGCCAGACTTTTTTTTAAGCTTCATCCAATAATGTTTAGAGTTTGAGGCATGAAATGTATGCAAATAAACTCATATTTAATTAAATCTGCCTCATTTGCATATTTAAACCATACATTTTAGAACACTTATCAATCAATATGACTTATTTTTGACTCAGTTTACCTGCCGTATTTACACAATAACAATAATTATGCTTTACTCACCCGAATAGCTATAAATTATACAAATCAGTATTGTTTTCCATAACTGTAAATTTAATATTTTTTTTACAACTAGGCTTTTTTTTTAAACCTTCATCCAATAATATGAGTTTTGTGCATGATATATACGCAAATTAACTAATATTTAATGAACTAATGCCTCATTTGCATAATTAAACCATGCATTTTAGACAACCTATCAACTAATATTATTTATTTGTGACCCAATTTACCCGCCATATTTACACAATAAAAATAAATATGTTTTCCTCAACCAATAGCTATAAATCATCAGATTTTAAATCTTTACTTTTTCACAGCCAGGCTTTTTAAAAATTTCCTCTAATAATGTTTAGAGTTTTGTCCATGAAATTTATGCAAATAAACTTATATTTAATGAAACAATGCCTCATTTGCATATATAAACTTTACATTTTAGACAACTTATCAATCAATATGACTTATTTTTTTATCCATTTCACCTTCCATATTTACACAATAACAATAATTATGTTCTACTCAAACCGATAGCTATAAATCATGCAATTTTAAATCATAAGTTTTTCCATAACATTACATTTTATGATCTTCACAGCCAGGCTTTTTAAAAAAAAACTTTTATCCAATAATATTTAGAACTTTGTGCATGAAATGTATACAAATGAACTCATATATAATAAAATGTTACATCATTTGCATACATAAATCTTACATTTTAGACAACTTATCGATCAATATTACTTGTTTTTGACTCAATTTACCTGCAGAATTTACACAATAACAATAATTGTTTTCTTTGATAACTGCAAATTTAATATTCTTCACAGCCAGACTTTTTTCAAATCTTCATCCAATATTGCTCACAGTTTTGTGCATGAAATATACACAAATTCAAGCATATTTCATGAAATAATGCATCATTTGCATATTTAAACTTTACATTTTAGACAACTTTTCAATCAATATGACTTATTTTTGATCCATTTAACCTTCCATATTTACACAATAACAATAATTCTGTTCTACTCCAACCTATAGCTATAAAACATGCAATTTTAAATCATAATTTTTTTCATAACATTAAATTTTATGATCTTCACAGCCAGGCTTTTTAAAAAAAAACTTTTATCCAATAATATTTAGAACTTTGTGCATGAAATGTATACAAATGAACTCATATATAATAAAATGTTACATCATTTGCATACATAAATCTTACATTTTAGACAACTTATCAATCAATATTACCTGTTTTTGACCCAATTTACCTGCAGAATTTACACAATAACAATAATTGTTTTCTTTGATAACTGCAAATTTAATATTCTTCACAGCCAGACTTTTTTCAAATCTTCATCCAATATTGCTCAGAGTTTTGTGCATGAAATATACACAAATTCAAGCATATTTCATGAAATAATGCATCATTTGCATATTTAAACTTTACATTTTAGACAACTTTTCAATCAATATGACTTATTTTTGATCCATTTAACCTTCCATATTTACACAATAACAATAATTCTGTTCTACTCCAACCGATAGCTATAAAACATGCAATTTTAAATAATAATTTTTTCCATAACATTAAATTTTATGATCTTCACAGCCAGGCTTTTTAAAAAAAAACTTTTATCCAATAATATTTAGAACTTTGTGCATGAAATGTATACAAATGAACTCATATATAATAAAATGTTACATCATTTGCATACATAAACCTTACATTTTAGACAACTTATCAATCAATATTACCTGTTTTTGACTAAATTTACCTGCAGAATTTACACAATAACAATAATTGTTTAATTTTGATAACTGCAAATTTAATATTCTTCACAGCCAGACTTTTTTCAAACCTTCATCCAATATTGCTCAGAGTTTTGTGCATGAAATATACGCAAATTCAATCATATTTCATGAAATAATGCATCATTTGCATATTTAAACCTTACATTTTAGACAACTTATTAATCAATATGACTTTTTTTTTGATCCATTTAACCTTCCATATTTACACAATAACAATAATTATGTTCTACTCAACTAAATAGCTATAAATAATAATAAGAAGAAGAAGGTCACTGTGGCGACCCCTGATAAATAAGGGTGAAATGAATGTATGAGGTGCAAATTTTGCTTTCAGATCAGATTTAAATCCATCCATGATCATTCCAGCAATTCCAGGATTATATTATTTACAGCCAGGCTTTGTTCCTGCTGTCCACATCCACAGCGATGTGTCATGGGACCGAAATAGAGGAAGAGTGACAGTGTTTTCAGGAGGAGAGAAAGAGAAAGCATGCCGATCATTCATCCTCTTTTCCTCTTCCAGATCTCATGTGGGAAGCAGACATGTTCAGAGGGAATGAGGTCAGGGAGGTTTACCACTTCACGGGGGGTTGGAGAGGGAAAAGCCTGTTCTGGGATCAGTCCAGGTGCTGCCCTTCTGGGGTGAGCCGTATAGCCATGTTTATAGGGAACTGATTCCGATTCAGAATCAGAATGTCTTATTGCACTTAAAAAGGAGCAAAATCCCCTGCTGATGTTACACTGGCACCATTTTCTGTGCAGGGACAGGCTGGTTTATACTGGTTTGGTGCAGGACATTATGTGCACTGTCAAAACTGTGCCAATATTGCAGTCAAGCTGAAAAATTGAGCTTGTAAGACCAAATAAAATGTAAATGCTGTGAAATAAAGCTAATTAAAATGCAGGCACAGGATGTCAACATGACGTCATACCGACGTTGTACCCCAACGTACCCCAATGTCATGGGATATTGCTTGGAAATGAAAATCGGGTTGACGTCAGAACCCAATGCAAGGCCGACGTCAATGTCCAACCTAAAATCAACCTAAAATCAACCAAATATCAACGTCTAATCATGTTACACCTTGACGTTATGTGGACGTTACCACTATGACATCTATCAGACGTTGGATTTTGGTCACTTTCCAATACAACCTAAAATCAACCAAATATCAATGTTATTTGACGTGGTTATTGGACGTCAAAAAAACGTTCTCCTCAGACGCATGCTAGACATTGAATTTTGGTCGCCTGACGTCATGACCTAAACATAAATACATAAATAGACCTAAGACATAAATCTAATCTAATAATAACATCTTATGATGTTGTGTGCCTGCTGGGAACTGCCCTATAGTATAATATAATATAATATAATATAATATAATATAATATAATATAATATAATATAATATAATATAATATAATATAATATAATATAATATAATATAATATAATAAATATAATATAAAATAATATAATATAATAAATATAATATAATATAATATAATATAATATAATATAATATAATATAATATAATATAATATAATAAATATAACATAAAATAATATAATATAATAAATATAATATAATATAATATAATATAATATAATATAATATAATATAATATAATATAATATAATATAATAAATATAATATAATATAATATAATATAATAAATATAATATAAAATAATATAATATAATATAATATAATAAATATAATATAATATAATATAATATAATATAATATAATATAATAAATATAATATAATATAATATAATATAATATAATATAATATAATATAATAAATATAATATAAATAATATAATATAATGTAATATAATATAATATAATATAATATAATATAATATAATAAATATAAAATAATATAATATAATATAATATAATATAATATAATATAATATAATAAATATAAATAATATAATATAATATAATATAATATAATATAATATAATATAATATAATATAATATAATATAATATAATAAATATAATATAAAATAATATAATATAATATAGGGGCAACCCAGTGGCGCAGTAGGTAGTGCTGTTGCCTCACAGCAAGAACGTCGCTGGGTCACAGGTTCGAACCTCGGCTGGGCTGGGTCAGTTGGCGTTTCTGTGTGGAGTTTGCATGTTCTCCCTGGGTTCGCGTGGGTTTCCTCCGGGTGCTCCGGTTTCCCCCACAGTCCAAAGACATGCAGTACAGGTGAATTGGGTAAGCTAAATTGTCCATAGTGTATGAGTGTGAATGTGTGTGTGGAAGTTCCTAGAGATGGGTTGCGGCTGGAAGGGCATCCGCTGCGTAAAATCGTGCTGGATAAGTTGGCGGTTCATTCCGCTGTGGCGACCCCGCAAGGGACAAAGCCGACAAGAAAATGAATGAATGAATAATATAATGTAATATAATATAATATAATATAATATAATATAATATAATTTAATATAATAAATATAAAATAATATAATATAATATAATACATTCATTCATTCATTTTCTTGTCGGCTTTGTCCCTTGCGGGGTCGCCACAGCGGAATGAACCGCCAACTTATCCAGCACGATTTTACGCAGCGGATGCCCTTCCAGCCGCAACCCATCTCTGGGAACATAATATAATATAATAAATATAATATAAAATAATATAATATAATATAATATAATATAATATAGTATAATATAATATAGTATAATATAATATAATATAATATAATATAATATAATATAATATAATATAATATAATATAATGCAAAATGATTAAATCAAATTAACAATTCCTAATTATATTTTAAATTAATGAAAAAATATTTTAAATATTCTATTTTATTTTATAGCATATTTGAACTTTAACTATTATTTATGTATAATATTTTTGTTTTATTTTTAAACATAAAATATAGTTATTATGTTTTATTTTATTTTATTATTAAATTATATTATTTTATAATAAAAATAATATTTAGAATTGTGGTTAGTCAAAATTTATTTTCGCCAATCCATCACCAGATATAATATAATATAATATAATATAATATAATATAATATAATATAATATAATATAATATAATATAATATAATATAATATAATATAATACAATATAATATAATATAATATAATATAATATAATATAATATGGGGCAACACGGTGGCGCAGTGGGTAGCACACAGCAAGAGGGTCACTGGTTTAAACCCCGGTTGGGTCAGTTCTCCCCGTGTTGGCGTGGGTTTCCTCTGGGTGCTCTGGTTTCCCTCACAGTCCAAAGACATGTGGGTGAATTGAATAAACTAAATTGGCCATAGTGTACGTGTGTGAATGTAAAAATGTATGGTTGTTTCCCAGTGTTGGGTTGCGGCTGGAAGGGCATTTGCTGCATAAAACATATGCTGGATAAGTTGGCGGTTCATTCCACTGTGGTGACCTCAGATTAATAAAGGGACTAAGCCGAAAAGAAAATGACGGATAATATAATATAATATAATATAATATAATATAATATAATATAATATAATATAATATAATATAATATAATATAATATAATGTAAAAATGCTTAATTGTATTTTATATTAATAAAAACATTAATTTAATTTATAGCAAATTTAAACTTTAATTATTATATTGTTTACTTTTAAACTTTAATTAATATAGTTGTTCTAGTTTATAATAAAAGTAATATTTTGTATTGCGCCTTATAATATTCTTGTATACTGTATATAATACTAATTATGCCAAACTGCATAATTAACTATTGCCCTATAATCATGTAATGTAATACAATACAAATTATGCAACTGAAATTGTTTTTGTAAAAGCTTTGTGCTCCCAAGCATGAAAACATGAGAACCTACAGGCATGATGACCTCTGTGCGCGCGCGCGTGTGTGTGTGTGTGTGTGCTTGTGCATGTGTGTGTGCGTGTTCATCACTCACTGTTTGAGCCCATGGAGAGATCTTGACTTTGACCCAAGGCGGTGCTTTTGCTGGAGCTGTGCATAACCCAGCTGAGGTCAGAATCCGGGTCGAGGGTCCAACCACACAATCCCTGCTCAAAATCACACAGTCCTTTGTGAGACGGCAGGGCAGCGCTGGTTACTGATGGAGAGAATACATCAATAAATCTGCATTAATATTCAACAACCCTGGCAAAACACTGTACGGCTAGCGGCACTTTAAACTAAACTGAGTTTGACCTCCGACTTCAGCTGCATCAATGTGCAAAATAAAGAAACAGAAACAAAACAATACCCTGACAATTCCCAACACTGTTGTTTATGTGATATTGTGTTGTATGCAGAAGTGCTATAACTTATTCAAGTGCACTTACAGGTCACATGAACATAGACAGTTGAAGGCAAAATGATTAGTTTTAATTATTTTTTTAATGTTTCCCAAGCACAACCCATTGGCGCAGTAGGTAGTACTGTTGCCTCACAGCAAGAACGTCGCTGGGTCGCAGGTTCGAACCTCGGCTGGGCTGGGTCAGTTGGCGTTTCTGTGTGGAGTTTGCATGTTCTCCCTGGGTTCGCGTGGGTTTCCTCCGGGTGCTCCGGTTTCCCCCACAGTCCAAAGACATGCAGTACAGGTGAATTGGGTAAGCTAAATTGTCCATAGTGTATGAGTGTGAATGTGTGTGTGGAAGTTCCCAGAGATGGGTTGCGGCTGGAAGGGCATCCGCTGCGTAAAATCGTGCTGGATAAGTTGGCGGTTCATTCCGCTGTGGCGACCCCGCAAGGGACAAAGCCGACAAGAAAATGAATGAATGAATGTTTCCCAAGCACTGTTTTACAGAGAGCAAAGAATTTTTCACAGTATTTCCTATAATATTTTTTCTTCTGGAGAAAGTCTTATTTTTTTTTTTTCGGCTAGAATAAAATCAGTTTTTAATTTTTTTAAAACCATTTTGAGGTCAATATTAGTTTTTCTTGTTTGCTTTGACCGGGTTAAAGAAACTAGGTGTCACTCCATTTTCCTCATCACTATCCCAGCAGACCAGAAGACATGTCTTGCAAATGTGTAAACCACTGATCATCAACTGGCGGCCCGCGGGCCAAATCCGGCCCTCTGAGCCTTTAAATTCGGCCCGCGACTGGATTCCAAAATTGTGAGGATCAAAAAGAAAATAGTGGTCCAAACTATTAAAGCAACTAAAAATAACAACAACTGAGTCTCTTGTCAGAATAACCACCATTTATGACTATAATGCTGCGTTCACACCAGACGCGGAAGAAGTGTCAAGCGCGAGTGATTTACATGTTAAGTCAATGCAAACGCGCGAATAGGCATCCTGCGGCGCGATACACTCGAATGGCGTGGCGCGAATGACGCGAATTGCGTGAATGGCGCGGCGCGGATGGCGCGATACGCGCGAATGGCGTGGGCGCGAATTGAGCGTTTTGAGCGTTTTGAGCGTTTGACGCGCTTAACGCGCAAATCGCTCGAATCGCTCGAGTTCAAAAATCTGAACTTCTGCGGACATTCGCGCCGTGTTAACCAATCAGGAGCTTGCTCTTGTGGGGGCATGATTGTGACGTAGCACCTGTTGCTGGTGTCCGGGGGAAATCCTCCAGCCGACACGGACAACAGTTCATCAAACTGGGCTGGGCTCAGTCAGAAGCACCGCTGGAAGCCTCCGTCATCCAGGTTAAGTTTCTGAAGGAGTTTATGAGCTCACAGAGCTGGGTGCACCTCTGAAAGTATCTAGTGGACTCAGACACTGGTCCAAACGTATCGACGCTGTTTTTCAGCCTTTATAAAGCACATGAACACAGTTATTTTCTCAATAAAATCCATGTTAGCCATTTAGCAACGAAGCTACAGTCACCGAGCAGACAGAAGCCCTGGCCATGACGCGAATCCGCGTCTGTTCTGAAGTGAATTTGACAAGCGAATGAAGCAGAGTTTGACGTCCGAATGAAGCGGAGTGTGACGCGCGAATGAAGCGGAGTGTGACGCGCGAATGAAGCGAGTAAACTCAAATGTTCACGCATCTATTTACACGCGAATAGCGCGATTTAGCCGCGCGTTTCGCGTCTGATGTGAACGCAGCATAAGGCTACACTTCGAAATGAGGACAGACTCAGACAGACCATGCGGCGTTAAGCATTTATTGTTTTCAAACAGGTTTTAGCGTAAGTGAAGACCGGGTATGGTGTAGGTGGAGTGCGTGCAACGTGTGTGTGATGAAGAGCAAGGAGGGATGCGGTGGAGAGGGGTGCGCGATGTATTTGAGGAGCGGGAGAAAGACGCGCGATTACCGGGAGATTATCATTCGTTTGCGGGAGACTCACAGAACTTCCGGGAGATTTGGGATGTCTGCCTCAGGACTAAAAAAAGGAGGAAAAACAATCTGGTACAACTTAAAATAGCATGGAAAATAAATAACCTGGTACCAGAACAAAACAGGTCACAAATAATGTTCGCACATCAAATGAAACGTTAAGTGGGCTTGAATTCAAATCACAATGCTGAAACGGGCTACTCACAGTGCTTAATCAATGGCTAAAGTTACATTTCCCCTTGTTGACTTAGCCTAATTGAGTTGAGGCAAAATATCTATCACTCCTAGTGGTTGACTGTGGTATAGGTGATGGGAGCCTGAATCAAATGCCTTCAGTTTTGTAATGAAATTGAAAAGGTATAAACATTAAACATAATGTTAAGCCAAGATGAGATTTTTTTATTTGATTTTCTTCTTGGGGGTCCGGCCCTCAAGGAGACTGTCTAGTAAAACTCTGGCCCTCTAACAAATATAGTTGATGACCCCTGGTGTAAACTCTTTCTCATTGGATTGACACATTTTCCCCAACATTTTTCAAAACAGTTAACACGGATGTCATTCAAGCAGTCCAAAACCCATTGATTTAGCTATGGAAACCAAACAGAAACCATCTATTCCTAACTATTAGAAACTACCAACATTAGTATGAAATCAGGTCTGTGTTGTTCTCTGCCAGCATGGATGAAGAAGGTCAATAGTAGCTATGTCTTATATTCTGATAGATTTGACTGTATGTTGGTTTACATGTGTTTTCTCTAATATTTACAGTAGTTTATTACTTTAGTCTGTTTTGTTTTTAACAGTAACAGTATTTCAGTTTTCAGCCACAGTTTGAAAAAATGTCATGAATTCAATATAAATTTACTGTAATCAAAGCATTTCTTATTCTGGATCCAATACTTTGCAAAAAGGCCAATTTGACAGCCCAAATAGAAAGACGACAAACCGTCACCTTGGAATTATAAGGTTCTGTCTGCGTTCTGAATGATTTTGAGATATTGAGCTTCAAAGTTTTTGCATTCCATATAGCAAACAGCACGTGTGTAACATTTGTTTTTTACTGTAAATAAAAAGTCTTAAAATGCAAACAACTCATAAAAAAACATCCCATAATGTAAATAAGTTGTCATTTACAGTTTTTCTTGATTGCTTTGATGCAGCCGTCAACTGAAACTCCACATTTTCAAAACAGTGAACACACAGGCCTAAACAGCGGCACTCATGGTCAAAATTACATATTTTGCTTGCAAAATACACATACTGTGTCAAAACATTTAAAATATGCAACAAAAGCTCATTTTACCTTCAAACAACACAACTTGCAAACAAGTATATGAGCTCTTTCAATGAATCATTTCACAACACACAACAAAACACAAAATACAGAACTCAGTGTGAATCACTGCACCTTTGCTTGCCATTGTAGCCTATTGCCCATGCCATTTCGTCACCTTAGAATTATAAGGTTCAATCTGACATTTTTGCCAAAATTGAGTTATTGACATATTTTTATTAAATGACAACTTATTTACATTATGTTTTTTATAAGTTGTTTGCATTGTAAGACTTTTTATTTACAGTAAAAAACAAATGTTACACACGTGCTGTTTGCTATATGGAATGCAAAAACTTTGAAGCTCAATATCTCAAAATCATTCAGAACGCAGACAGAACCTTATAATTCCAAGGTGACGGTTTGTCGTCTTTCTATTTGGGCTGTCAAATTGGCCTTTTTGCAAAGAATTGGATCCAGAATAAGAAATGCTTTGATTACAGTAAATTTATATTGAATTCATGACATTTTTTCAAACTGTGGCTGAAAACTGAAATACTGTTACTGTAAAAAACAAAAAAACAGACAAAAGTAATAAACTACTGTAAATATTAGAGAAAACACATGTAAACCAAAATACAGTCAAATCTATCAGAGTATAAGACATAGCTACTCTTGACCTTCTTCATCCATGCTGGCAAAGAACAACACAGACCTTCCACTGTTTTTATAAGGTTTGCGGACTGATTGCTGATTTGTGTGAAGGAGTGTCAAACCAGCGCTTCAGTGATTTCATACTGATGTTGGTAGTTTCTAATAGTTAGGAATAGATGGTTTCTGTTTGGTTTCCATAGCTAAATCAATGGGTTTTGGACTGCTTGAATGACATCCGTGTTAACTGTTTTGAAAAATGTTGGGGAAAATGTGTCAATCCAATGAGAAAGAGTTTGTACATTTGCAAGACATGTCTTCTGCTCTGATGGGATAGTGATGAGGAAAATGGAGGATCCTAGTTTCACTGAGCGTGTCTTAGCAAATGAAAAAAACTGTAACACGGATGTTATTCAAGCAGTCCAAAATCCATTGCTTGCCTATTTGTTCATTCATTCATTCATTTTCTTTTCGGCTTAGTCCCTTTATTAATCCGGGGTCACCACAGCGGAATAAACCGACAACTTATCCAGCATCTGTTTTACACAGCGGATGCCCTTCCAGCTGCAACCCATCACTGGGAAACATCCACATACACTCATACAATTTAGCCTACCCAATTCACCTTTACCGCATGTCTTTGGACTGTGGGGGAAACCGGAGCACCCGGAGGAAACCCACGCGAACGCAGGGAGAACATGCAAACTCCACACAGAAACGCCAACTGACCCAGCCAAGGCTTGAACCAGCGACCTTCTTGCTGTGAGGCGACATCGCTACCCACTGCGCCACTGTGTCGCCCTGCCTATCTGTTATAGAAGTTAATTTGCCTAGTTAACCTAATTGAGCCTTTAAACCTCATTTTAAGTACTATACTAATATCTCGCAAAATAACAAGTTAAATATTATGTACTGTCATTATGATTTAGACAAAGAAAATTAGTTAATAGAAATGAGTTATTAAAACTATTATGTTTAAAATGTGTTAAAAAAACATCTCTCCGTTAAGCAACACTTGAGAAATATTTTATAAATAATTAAAATTCCACATTTTTATTTCTATAACTAAAACTTTGTTTATATACAGTTGAAGTCAGAATTATTAGCCCCCCTGAATTATTAGCCCCCTGTTTATTTTTTTCTACAATTTCTGTTTAACGGAGAAAAGATTTTTTCAACACATTTCTAAATATAATAGTTTTAATAACTCATCTCTAATAACTGATTTATTTTATCTTTGCCATGATGACAGTAAATAATATTTGACTAGATATTCTTCAAGACACTTCTATAGAGGCTTAACTAGGTTAATTAGGTTAACTAGGCAGGTTAGGGTAATTAGGCAAGTTATTGTATAGCGATGGTTTGTTCTGTAGACTATTGAAAAAAAAATTAGCCTAAAGAGGCTAACAATTTTGTCCTTAAAATGCTGTTTAAAAAATTAAAAACTGTTTTTATTCTAGTCCAAAAAAAAAAAAAAGACTTTCTCCAGAAGAAAAAATATTATCAGACATACTGTGAAAATTTCCTTGCTTTGTTAAACATCATTAGGGAAATATTTAAAAAAGAAAAGAAAAATCAAAGGGGGCGAATAATTCTGACTTCAAATGTATAATCATGGCCATATACAGTATCAGATTTCAGTAAGGAAATGATGACATCATTTCCCTTTTGTTTGAACTATCCATTTAAGTCATGAATAGCAAGTAAAAAAACACATACCTAACCCATGTGTACTAACCTGGACTGGGTTTCTGTGTAGTGCTGCTTTCTACAGAGGTCGGTTGTGTGGGTTTGCTCGTCTCTAGTGCTGGTGTGGAGGTTTCTGTGAGAGAAAAAAACATAATTAGCAATCTTATCTTAACCCAGACAAGAATGCATTTCCATTCAGACAAATCTCTTTTCTTTCCATTTCAAATGAGATTCCCTTTCATTTTAATTATGCAGCCAGCCATGAGTCAGATATTCATAAATTAAATCATAAAAACTCGGGATTGATGTCAGCGCAGACGGGAACATAAACTATGTGCACAGTATGCAATATTGTGCGAAACTATAATTTGGGCCTGTGGCTCTTTGTGTCTGTCTTAAATGATGACATCAGACTGATGGATGGTGTTGCTGTAGGCAGAAAAGCCAGACAAGCCATAGGGTGTTGCATAAACATACATGCATGATAACATATAGGACATAAACAGTATCAGCAAATGTGTTCAGGAAAGAAGAAGATAAAAGAGCAAACATTTAAATTATATAGGCGTCAAAATATGGAGCCAGAAGAGTCTCAAAAAAATACATTTACAAAATATAATTCATACATCCACAACTCAATTCACATTTCCAAAATCCAAATTTTTTGTTTAATTTTTAAATACACAAATCCAATTCGTAAATTCAAAACATGATTCATAATATACAAAAATCCAACTCATTTGGCGAAAATATTTATGATTTTTACTTCACAAATTGTGTGTTGTATTTATTTATATTTGCGAATTGGATTTTCATTCATTCATTTTCTTTTTCAGCTTAGTCCCTTTATTAATCAAGGGTCGCCACAGTGGAATGACCCGCCAACTTATCCAGCATATGTTTTACACAGCGGATGCCCTTCCAGCTGCAACCCATCTCTGGGAAACACCCATACACTCTCTTTCACACACATACACTGCGGACAATTTACAGTTGCAATCAGAATTATTCAACCCCCTGATTTATTAGCCCCCTGTTTATTTTTTTCCCCAATTTCTGTTTAAGGGAGAGAAATTTTTTCAACACATTTCTAATCATAATAGTTTTAATAACTCATTTCTAATAACTGATTTATTTTATCTTTGCCATGATGACAGCACATAATATTTTACTAGATATTTTCAAGACACTTCTACAGCTTAAAGTGACATTTAAAGGCTTAACTAGGTTAATTAGGCAGGTTAGGGTAAATAGGCAAGTTAATGTATAATGATGGTTTGTTCTGTAGACTATTGAAAAAAGATATAGCTTAAATGGGCTAATAATTTTGACCTTAAAATGGGTTTTAAAAAATTAAAAACTGCTTTTATTCTAGCCGAAATAAAACAAATAAGACTTTCTCCAGAAGAAAAAATATTATCAGACATACTGTGAAAATTTCCTCGTTCTGTTAAACATCATTTGGGAAATATTTAAAAAAGAAAAAAAATTCAAAGGGGGTTCAATAATTGCAACTGTAGCTTACCCAATTCACCTATACTGCATGTCTTTGGACTGTGGAGTAAACCAGAGCACCCAGAGGAAACCTACGGCAACACAGGGAGAACTCCGCACAGAAAATGCCAACTGACCCAGCCAAGGCTCGAACCTTCTTGCTGTGAGGTGACAGCGCTACCCACTGCGCCACAGCGTCACCATATAAATTAAACAATAAAATAATAATAACTTAGTCCCTTTATTCATCAGGGGTCGCCACAGCGGAATGAACCGCCAACTTATCCAGCATATGTTTTACACAGCGGATGCCCTGGTCTTTAAAGTTGTAAAACAGACCAAGAAAATAAATAAAGAACAGAACTGCATCTAGAAGTGAACACACTGCGAAATTTTTTTTTACTTATATAAAAAACGATTAGTTTTGCTTCTATAGTCCAAATATCAAAAAATTCCTAAATCAAAGACATTTATAAAAATATTGTCTTGTTTTCAAAAATTATAGACACCCCCTCGTACAATTGTAAATAATGTAAATAAATGTTCTATACAGTATGTTCAATATTTATTTTAAATCTGGATTTATTTTATTATTTATTTTAATTTGATCTAGATTTTATTTATTTTGTATTATTTATTTTATTTTTCAGACTTAATCTGAGCATTTTTAGCTAACTATATAAATACCTATTTTAAAGTTTACTAAGTATACATTTGATATTTGCTTTCATTTATAAATTATTATAGTGTTTAGTTAATGTTTTTTTGCTTTTTTACATATTGGCTTATGTTAGCTTATTTTTATTTTTATTTTTTATTGTAAATCTAGTTTTATTTTATTTTATTTTATTTTTTGTTTTATTAAAAGCTTTATGTACATCAATATTTTACTTTATTTAAAAAATTTGCAGTTTATTTAATAGATTATTTAATCAAATTTATGTGCATCAATATTTTATTTTATCTTATTTTGTTTTATTTTATTTCATCTTATCTTATTTTGTTTTATTTTATCTTATTTTGTTTCATTTTATTTTATTTTATTTTATTTTATCTATTTTTGTTTTATTAAAAAAAATAGTAGTTTATTCCAGTCATAAAAATTAAGTACAGCATTTTCTTCCTACAGTCTTATGTTATTAAATTGTATTTTATTTTATTTTATATAGAGCCCCACATACAATTGTAAATATTGTAAATAAAAGTTCTATGTTTTCCAGTACTGGGTTGCAGCTGGAAGGGCATCCCCTGATAAATAAGGGACAAAGCCGAAGAAAATGAATAAATGAATAAATGTCCAATATGAATGCACATTACTACATTATATTGCAATACAAAATTATGAGTTTTTTCTAAAAATAATAATAATAATGGCGATGCGGTGGCGCAGTAGGTAGTGCTGTCTTCTCACAGCAAGAAGGTCGCTGCTTCGAGCCTCGGCTGGGTCAGTTGTCATTTCTGTGTGGAGTTTGCATGTTCTGCCAATCTGCCAATGAGGTAAGCAAAATATATTTTGGTTTTTGGTGTGAAATATTATTTTATTAAGATTATTTTGCTTGTTTTAAGAATAAACACACACATATTATTTCAGAAAACAAGACAAAATGCTTCTTGATTTACGAATGTTTGGATATTTGGACAAGAAACAAGACAAAAACTCAAAGTAAGAAAAGCATTTTCTCCATCGCGGTCACTCGCAGCAGTTCGTGCAAAGGAAGCGAACAGACGCATACATTAATATTTTGAATTCATAAAAGGTGAGCCACAGCTGGTGATATTTGTCACTGTAATGCCATGGCCTTTTCTGAAGCAATTAGCCAGCTAATACCACTTCCTCTGGCCTCTATCTGTCTGCCTCCATCATTTGTTCATATTCCTCCACACCTGCCGTTTGTTTTTCTAGGTCTTCTGATTCAATTAGTGAAGGGATGACAGATAAATATCAGCACCTGAGCTGGGACGGAGCTGCACACGTGTGTAAACGCAGGGAAGATGCTCAGTCAGTGTTTAAAGGTCTCTGTGTGTCACGGTGTAATGATTTTGACCTTTCAGAGACGTGACGCTCGTGTCAGCACAACAGACAAGACAAATATTATGAGGAAACGCTGTCACAAACCGCAGCACTTCTGCCGTCACAATGCTGTTCGCAAAGAGAGCGTACAGTAATTATGCTGCCTTCTGAGACGCCTTGTTTGGGACAAAGTCTACAGCATGCAGATTTCATAGCAAATCCCAGAATGCACTGCAATGGGATTCTGAAAAATGTTAAAGCAAAAATGAATACAGAAAAAATAACGATTTAAATAGCATCAACATGAGTGCATTAAATAACATAATTCATTTAATATACATAGCAAACTAGCTTTAAAAAGCAGTGCAAAAGAGAGAATTACGATTTTGTGCTTAGTGTAAAAATGCATAGGATTGATATGTAAATTATTATTATTATTATTATTATTATTGCATTTTTAACTATTACCTATATTCGCTTATTCTTATTTTAAATCTACTTTTGTTTATTTGTTTATTTATTTATTATTATTATTATTATGTGGCGACCCCGGATTAATAAAGGGACTAAGTCGACAAGAAAATGAATGAATAAATTATTTTTATTTTAAAAAATTTATTTATTTATTTATATATTCATTTAATTTTTTATCTTTTTTTTTACTTTTTTAAATTTTATTTAATTTCGTTTAATGTTTATCTAGTTTTTTTACCTAGCATTTATTTTATTTTAAATATAGTTTTATTTTATTGTATTTTTATTTCGATTTTTTTAATAAATTTTTTTTAATTTAATTATTAATTTAATTTAATTTAATTTTCATTTTCATTTTATTTATATATATATATATATATATATATATATATATATATATATATATATATATATATATATATATATATATATATATTCATTCATTCATTCATTTTCTTGTCGGCTTTGTCCCTTGCGGGGTCGCCACAGCGGAATGAACCGCCAACTTATCCAGCACGATTTTACGCAGCAGATGCCCTTCCAGCCGCAACCCATCTCTGGGAACCTCCACACACACATTCACACTCATACACTAAGGACAATTTAGCTTACCCAATTCACCTGTACTGCATGTCTTTGGACTGTGGGGGAAACCGGAGCACCCGGAGGAAACCCACGCGAACCCAGGGAGAACATGCAAACGCCACACAGAAACGCCAACTGACCCAGCCCAGCCGAGGTTCGAACCTGCGACCCAGCGACGTTCTTGCTGTGAGGCAACAGCACTACCTACTGCGCCACTGCGTTGCCCATATATATCTTGCATTTCAAGATTCACAAAAGCAAACTATATAAATAAATATTTCAAAGTTTATTAAGTATGAATTTGATGTTTATATGTTTATATTTGATGTTAGATGTTTAGCTTATATTCACTTATTTTTATTTTCATTTTTATTTTATTTTAAATCTAGTTTTATTTTATTTCGATTTTTTGTTTTATTTTATTTTATTTTATTTCGATTTTTTATTTTTATTTTTTTATTATATTTTATTTTTATTTTTATTTAATTTTATTTAATTTCGATTTTTTTATTTTATTTTATTTTATTTTTATTTCGATTTTTTATTGTAATTTTAGATTTTGTATTTCATTTGATTTCATTTAGATTTTCTATTTTATTTTATTTTATTTTTCAGGCCTAATCTGAGTATTTTTCTTGCATTTCAAATTTCACAAAAGTAAACTATATAAATAAATATTCCAATGTTTATTAAATATGAATTTGATGTTTGTTTTTATTCATAAATTATTATAATGTTTTTTTGTTTGTTTGTTTTTTTAACTTATATTTGCTTATTTTTATTTTTATTAAAAATTTTCAGGCTTAATCTGAGTATTTTATATTATTATTATGTTGTACATATATTAGCTTATTTTTATTTTCATCTTAATTTTATTTAATTTTATTTAATTTTTATAAATAAATATTATTTCTAAATTATTATTGATATGAAATTATGAAACCTATTATGAAATATTTCAAAATTAAGTATACATTTTTAATTTAATATCCTTTTTGTCACTTATGCTAGATTTAGTTTCAGTTTATTTCCCTTAAGTACTTATTGGTGTTGTTGTTATTTAATTATTTTAATTTTTTTAAAACAATCGAATTAAGGGATACGTTTACAGTGTATGTTAAGTTTAGGCTTACGGTTAGGTTTATGCACTTCTACATGATTGTTATCCAAATATTATTCCCCTCTGATTTTGGGAATAATTTTCAGTTGTGGTTGGGTTTAGGGGTAGGGAATAGGTGTGGATTACATTTTCAAACTAAAATGATGCTCCAGGATCAACATAGATGTTAATCCAGTCTCACATCGTACTTGGCAAAATCATGACGTGCTTGTATTTACGCCTAAAGCACAACAAATGCAATTTATGGCACACAATAAGGGTAAAACGATTGTAAAATAAGAAAATCAATACAGAAAACTTCTTCATATTAGCGCAGTACACTACACTGGGCTCTGTTTTTATGGGCTCTTGGATTGAAGGTTATGGCTGTACATGTTATCCATCTCTTTAAAGCATACATGTAACTGTACACTTCACCACAGGCTGCAGGTGCCTTAATGTGATTAAGACTAGCGGGAAGATCATCGCCTGCAGTGTGTGTGTGTGTGTGTGTGTGTGTGTGTGTGTGTGTGTGTGTGTGTGTGTGTGTGTGTGTGTGTGTGTGTGTGTGTGTGTGTGTGTGTGTGTGTGTGTGTGTGTGTGTGTGTGTGTCTGGAAGTAATGGGAAGTAAGGCAAAGAAATGAAAGCGTATTATTGATAGCTGTAATCTGTCTTCCATCCACTCCCTCTTTCCCAGCTCATATCCCATGATCCTCTTCTCTGCTCTTGTCCTGTCAGTCCTGTTTTCATCATATGCTCACACTTCAAGGAAAGCTGTCGCACCGTTCTCTAAAGAAGCTGATTCGGCTCAAAATAATAAATCAGTATTATTATATATTATACATATACTGTATATATATATTACTGTTCTCAGAATGTCATTTAAAAGGTTATTTGAACATTCCGTCCATGTTATAATAATGTTGTAAGAGCGTTTCTCTAATGTTCTCAGTAAGTTAACATATTGTAGAAGGTTGTTAAATTGTTCAAAAAGACAATTAATATATATTTTTTAATATTTACAATATTCAAAGTGTTTTATACCATTTTAGTCACATTTTAAATTAATGTTCTCAGAATGTTATATTAATGTTATAAGAGCGTTTCCTTAACGTTCTCAGTAAGTTACTAAAATGTAGGAAGGTTAATATATTAAAGACAATTGATATATAGATTTTTAATAACAATATTCAAAGTGTTTTCATATAATTTTAGGCTCATGTTAAATTAATGTTCTCAGAATGTTATTTAAAATATTATTTGAACATTATGTCAATGTTATATTAATGTTATAAGAGAGTTTCCTTAACGTTCTCAGTAAGTTACTAAAATGTAGGAAGGTTAATATATTAAAGACAATTGATATATAGATTTTTTGTAACAATATTCAAAGTGTTTTCATATAATTTTAGGCTCATGTTAAATTAATATTCTCAGAATGTTATTTAAAATATTATTTGAACATTATGTCAATGTTATATTAATGTTATAAGAGAGTTTCCTTAACGTTCTCAGTAAGTTACTAAAATGTAGGAAGGTTAATATATTAAAGACAATTGATATATAGATTTTTTAATAACAATATTCAAAGTATTTTCATATAATTTTAGTCTAATCTTATATTACTGTTCTCAGAATGTCATTTAAAAGGTTATTTGAACATTCCGTCCATGTTATAATAATGTTGTACGAGCGTTTCTCTAATGTTCTCAGTAAGTTAACATATTGTAGAAGGTTGTTAAATTGTTCAAAAAGACAGTTAATATATATTTTTTTAATATTTACAATATTCAAAGTGTTTTTATACCATTTTAGTCACGTTTTAAATTAATGTTCTCAGAATGTTACATTAATGTTATAAGAGCTTTTCCTTAACGTTCTCAGTAAGTTACAAAATGTAGGAAGGTTAATATATTAAAGACAATTGATATATAGATTTTTTAATAAGTGTATTCATATAATTTAGCCTCATGCTATATTAATATTATCAGAATGTTATTTAAAAGGTTATCTGAACATTCTGTTCATGGTATATTAATGTCATAAGAGCGTTTCTGTAACGTTCTTAGTAAGTTATTAAAATGTAGGAAGGTTAATATATGAAAGACAATTGATATATAGATTTTTTGTAACAATATTCAAAGTGTTTTCATATAATTTTAGGCTCATGTTAAATTAATATTCTCAGAATGTTATTTAAAATATTATTTGAACATTATGTCAATGTTATATTAATGTTATAAGAGCGTTTCCTTAACGTTCTCAGTAAGTTACTAAAATGTAGGAAGGTTAATATATTAAAGACAATTGATATATAGATTTTTTAATAACAATATTCAAAGTGTTTTCACATCATTTTAGTCTAATATTATATTACTGTTCTCAGAATGTCATTTAAAAGGTTATTGAACATTCCGTCTATGTTATAATAATGTTGTAAGAGCGTTTCCCTAATGTTCTCAGTATGTTAACATATTATAGAAGGTTCTTAAAATGTTCAAAAAGACAATTAATATATATTTTTTAATATTTACAATATTCAAAGTGTTTTATACCATTTTAGTCACGTTTTAAATTAATGTTCTCAGAATGTTATATTAATGTTATAAGAGCGTTTCCTTAACGTTCTCAGTAAGTAAAAAAAATTAGAAAGGTTAATATATTAAAGACAATTGATATATAGATTTTTTAATAAGTGTATTCATATAATTTAGCCTCATGCTATATTGATATTATCAGAATGTTATTTAAAAGGTTATCTGAACATTCTGTTCATGGTATATTAATGTTATAAGAGCGTTTCTGTAACGTTCTCAGTAAGTTACTAAAATGTAGGAAGGTTAATATATTAAAGACAATTGATATATAGATTTTTTGTAACAATATTCAAAGTGTTTTCATATAATTTTAGGCTCATGTTAAATTACTGTTCTCAGAATGTTATTTAAAAGGTTATTTGAACATTCTGTCCATGTTATAATAATGTTGTAAGAGCGTTTCTCTAATGTTCTCAGTAAGTAAACATTGTAGAAGGTTCTTAAAATGTTCAAAAAGACAATTAATATATATTTTTTTAATATTTACAATATTCAGTGTTTTATACCATTTTAGTCACGTTTTAAATTAATGTTCTCAGAATGTAATTTAAAACATTATTTGAACATTATGTCAATGTTAAATTAATGTTATAAGAGCGTTTCCTTAACGTTCTCAGTAAGTTACAAAATGTAGGAAGGTTAATATATTCAAGACAATTGATATATAGATTTTTTTAATAACAGTATCAGTGTTTTCATATAATTTTAGTCTCATGTTATATTAATGTTCTCAGAATGTTACTTCAAACATTTTCAGAAAATGTCATCCACATTTTATTTTACTATCAACATTACAGGAATGTTTCAAAAACATTATTTTAATAATGTTATGCGCTAACATTTACACAGCCCTTAAGGAACATTGTAGACTGTTCTGAGAATGTTCCCTGTTAGCTGGGAAACAACCAATCAGCAATCTTAAATTCCTGCAGATATCAGTTGTAGCTACGCTGTAAAAGATGCTCGATTCCTCACAAGTTCGTCCTGTTGTCACAGCACAAATCGATTAAGTTAACTTAATTGTTTTTACAAATTTAAGTGTATTGAACATAAAACAAGTAAATTGCCCCAAACAGAACCTCAAGAATTGTGTTAACTTATTTTAAATAAGTTGTTTGAACAAGTAGCCAAAATAATTATTAGTTTCTGAAAATAGCACTTGTTTTAGTTTAGTTTTGTAATCTTTTATCTTCAGCATTCAATTACTTGTTACTTTAAATAAATGTAATGTTGTGATCCACATCATAGCTGGTTTGGTTCATAAAATGCTTTAACAAAGACTTGCGCAACCAGTGCTACTGACAAATTCCAACAGCACTAAAGCACTTTGGGTGATTTGTTGATCCACAAGTAAACACTAAGTGTGGGCAGGTACATGTTTGCATACCATACAACAGCTGCTCCGTGGGATGAACATGTAAAACATATGAAAGGGTGCATTTGTGTGGGAGAGAGAACATGGGAAAGAGTCTCTGATGAGAAACAGAAAGAGGAGGAGAGAAAAGTGAGGAGAGCAGGAGCTGAAGAAAAAACATTTACACAGGAACAAGAACACAGTGGGAACACAGAGAGAGAGAGAGAGAGAGAGAGAGAGAGAGAGAGAGAGAGAGAGAGAGAGAGAGAGAGAGAGAGAGAGAGAGAGAGAGAGAGAGAGAGACGCTGATTAGAAAACAAGAAACTTTCAAAACAAAGAACGGGATTCAGAAAAAAGGAGAGCTTGTGCTTCTTAAAGAGACAGTTCACTCAAAAAATAACATAGGTAATAAATAATCTGTCTGTCTGCATATATATTTTATGCAGCAGATGCCCTTCCAGCTGCAACCCAGTACTGGGAAATATCCATACCATTCATTCACACACACACACATTCACACTCATACTCTATGGCCAACTTAGCTTATTCAATTCACCTACTGTATAGCGCATGTCTTTGGACTGTGGGGGAAACTGGAGCACCTGGAGGAAACCCATGCCAATACAGAGAGAAAATGCAAACTCCACACAGAAATGTCAACTGACCCAGCCGGGACCTTCCTGCGGTGAGGCAACAGTGCAAATCACTGAGCCGCCGTGCCGCCAATTTATTCTGAACATATTCATCTTTTTTTCTACAGTAAATATTTACAGTACTGTACAGTTTGAATGCAGTTCTGAAGGCTAAAAGTAAGTTCAATCCAAGAAGCACCTAATAAAGTGGGTAGTGTGTTTGCATGCATACATAAATAATACCGTAACATAACCCTCTGAACTATTTAAGAGTAAAAGCCAAAGGTTTCTTCATTTGCAAGGCTGATCAATCAATCAATGCTGAAGGTCTCTAGGACTTTATGCATTTGGTTATATCACACCTAAAAGTAGAGCATACTGTACATTTGCATACACACACACACACACACACACACGCGCGCATGCACACACAAACTCAATCAGAAGTATCTCCAGCAGCTCTATGATAAATTATACAACATAGAGGATAATTGGCACAGAGGGTTGCTGTCTGATTATAGCAGAGCTGCGTGAGCCTGTTTGCGTCTGTCTTTCATGTTTATAATATTGCCGATTTGAGAAGGAATTCATGCAGGTTGAAGCTGCAGCAAGTCTGGTAAGATAAAGACAAAGAATCACTAATAAATAATCATAATAACAAACACGCCATTGCTTCCAAAAATCTGTTTAATTTCTGATTTCTTTGTGAGATTAAATGAAGTGCAGCACTGAATTTATTTACAGTTTGTGTAAGTACATTTATTTTATAGTATATTTTCAGGATTCTTTGCTGAAAATACAGGGAGGAAAATAAGTATTGAACACGCAAGGTTTCCGCTACATTCCTTCATCCGTGGCGGGCCGCCACGCCAAAATTCATCCCGCCACGGCTACATTACAACTTCTCGCTTAAAACATTTAGTCGTGTTTTTTTTATAGCGGATTATAATCGCACCAAAACATATTAGAGGTAAACAGCGCAAACTTTTCTGTAACCTTAGTAGTGCTGTGCGCTATTTGTTCAACCCTTTAAGGTGACATGCTGACTGACTCTCTGACAGACTGACTGGCAGGTGCGTGAGTCCAGCAAGCACGGCGTAGCTTTCAGTTAAGATGAACACAGTTTCCATATAAGTATACTTTATTGATAAAGGTCAATGGCTCTGCATACAATGACTTTATCTTGCTGGAGTTTATAGCCGTTTCACTTTACTTCAGGACGCGTTAATGTCGGAAAACGCACTAAATCGTGCTTTAGCAGCGCTTATACTGGAAAGCGCACAAGAAGATCTGCACTTGAACGTGTAAATTTGAGTGCGTGCAAGAAGTTCTGTGCACGAACAGAGGAAATCGGCACGCAAGCAAAGAGATTCGCATGCTCGTATTACATGAAGGCTATCTCGACTTGTGATACTGCGTGTAATATTTGTCTTTGAAATAGTTGGCAGATCTGTGTAAAAAAAGGCCTGCTGCCACAGCTGGGAAAAATCCTAGAGGAAACACTGACACGTCATGTTTTTTCCTGGAAATAATATTTCTAAAGGAGCTGTTGACCTGGATTTAAGGGCACCTATGGTAAAAAATCAACTTTTTAAGCTGTTTGGACAGACATACCTGTAGGTATAGTGCATATACTGTCATATTGGGGTGATATAAACACACCCAGTCCTTTTTTTTTCAATTTAACAACATAAAAATGGTGGACCAATTGGAGCGGTTTTGAGATCTTGACGTAGGAGTGTGGTCCCTCCACCCACCAACATTGATTGACAGGCATGCATTACCATATCCTCAGTTTGTTGTTTCACATCCGCCATTTTCAGCATGTGAGTCAAAGTGATGTCACCAAAGAAACACCCTTGCTCTATTTTTAGATGAAAGGCTCATTGGGCTCAACACAAGATCAACATCACCACATGATCGCTCTCCTCGGCACCATCGTTTGTAACTTTAGGTGGGTTTGCATACATGTGTACTTCTCGTTGCGTCTTCTTTAAACTTCAGCCGTTTGCATTTCCCGCAGTCACAAAACTCCCTGTCATCTTAACTAGGTGCAGCTGGAAAGTGCGAGCGCGTTCCCTCACGTGAGCGTCCCTCCATTGGAAATAACGAACTAACGTCGCGCCGTGCATTTTAGAATTCTAAACATAGGTTTCTATCAGGGTACACACAATGGCGCCGCAAGCCGGTGACTGTCTGCGGCGCCCAGCCATGACTCAGGACACTGTTCATATTTCTGCCGCACCACAGAGCGTCATCTGAATAGTTTCATTTTAAATAACATGCGAATGTGCGCATCTGGTGTGCGATACTTTCAACTGCGCATCCGGTGTGTGATGCCCTTCAGTCAAAGTTAATTCAGTGTGCTTGGTTATTAGTCTCGGTGTAGGCTACAAGCTCGGAGCTTTAAACTAGCACACAGTTGGCTATAAAACTACACAAAGACACAAATGATTTTGTAGTCTCTGCTTGGTCTGTGTCCGAGTCGTACATGTACGGCTGAATGCTGGTCCTCTCACTCATGTTGCTTCTCTCTGTCTGCCTGTCTGCCATACACAGAGGGGGGAGCTTTTGGCTCGGCCCCCTTGTTAAGTTGGGCGGGAAGTCGAAACTAATTTTCATGTGAAGCAACACGCCCCTAAAGCCCCTTGTTATAAACTGCACACAGTTTTGGTGCGTGTGTGTTCTTTCTGTCTCTGTTTCTCTCTCCTCTCTCTCCGTGCCCTGTCATTTGTACAGGTACCGGCTACTTCGGAGCACTATTGGCTTACAGGACTGCCAATCCTAATCAGCGTCGTGACGACGACTTCTCTCTCTGCCAATCACGATCGTTGCAGAGCCCTTTTAAATCTGAAGCGGCAAGGGGAAGAGATCAGCTGCTGTTGTTGTTGTTTGGCGTGTTGTCTGTTTGGTGGTGTCCGTGTGCGTTTGTAGCTGTTACTAATGTTGACTTTGAGTGAGATTTACTAATGTTGACTTTGAGTGAGATCTGTTTTGAGTTGTTAGAGTTTACTCGTGTGTTTTTCACATCTTTAGCCTGCTAATGCTCCATTCAAAACCTGTTGTGACTTGCAGACAAGGGAGATCTGGAACAACATAGTAAGTCACGTGACATACATACTTTGTACGCAGGATTATTGATGTATAGACACACTAGTTAGCGAAGTGCGCTAATTTGTATTTCTATTTCTTATTTAGAGTAAGTTCAGGGCGCTTTTGCGCTGAAGACTTTTCTTTTTTATATTATTTTCTTATTTAGAGGATCGGGGAGGAGATTAAGGGAATATTTTGTTATATTTATTTCTTTGATTTAATAGCGCAACTTTCAGTTCCATTTCCCGATTGTCTTGGTTCTTTTCACATTTATTATTGTTTGTAAATATTGTAAATACTGTGGGAGCAATAAATCTTTTGCGGCGCTAATTCGTTGTTTTGTCTTTTCTCTTGCCCTCTTCATCACCAGTTTTATACTTTGATCATCTCTTGTTACTCCTTTAAATTCCCTAGACATATTTTCATCAAGGATCGTAACACCCCTAAAACAACGCCCCCAAAATGGCCTTTTTTAACACATTATAATAAAAAAATCTGAATTGTGTTGTGAACTGAACCTAAACTGGCACACTCAGAAGAACCATAATATTAATATTACATCTTAAAAAAGGGGTAAAACAGGTGCCCTTTAAACCAGATTTTGGTAAAAACCCCAAACAATACAAAACATAAAACAAACAAAAAAAAAAAAATCTGAAAAACGAGTTCTGTGTAAAAACAATAAAATGACACAAGGAGTAAGCACTGAACTACTGAAATGTATTTAATACTTTATATAAAAGACATTATTGGTGATGGCAGCTTAAAGACGCCTCTCATATGGAGAATGAAGTCACATGCATTGCTCAAGTGTGAGTTTTTCACAGACTTCAACAGAGTGTAAACATCTTGATGGTTGTGTGGGTCTCGTCTATCAAATCCGAGCTTTATTTTGATTTTCTATTGGATTCAAGTCAGGTGATTGGCTGGGCCATTCCACAGCTTGATTTTCTTTCTCTGAAAGTATTTGAGAGTCTCCTTGGCTGTGTTTTGGATCTTTGTCTTGCTGAAATGTCCACTCTGGTTTCATCTTCATCCTCCGGCTAATGTAGATGTTGGACTGAATCAGCTAATATTTATTTACACTGAGGAAGAGCAGAGGGTTGCTGAAGAACTACTGAGAGATTTCAGCTGCTGTCTGAGCTTTCACTGTCTTTCTACACCTCCTTTTCTTCATGTGTTCAATACTTTTTTTCCTGTGTCATTTCATTTTATTACACACAATTTAATTTGTAAACTAATTCAAGAGTTCCCACTTAGCTCATGATTTATCACGCAGCTTGTTTGGCGTGCTGTCTCGGGAGAGAGCCCTGAGCTCAAGGGATCCTCGGGCCCAGGGCTCCCCCCTTTCACATGGCGAGGGGAAATTGAGCTCAGGTCGATCTCAAACTCCCCTGCTGCTGAGGCCAAGGTGAACTTCTTCAGAGTAAGACATTAGAAAAAAGATTTAGGCTTATTTTATCTGTAATATAGAGCATATTTGGACGGTGGGAGGATACCGGGGAACCCAGGGGAAGCCCACGCGGACACGGGGAGAATACGCAAACTCCGCACAGAAATACCAGATGGCCCAGCAAGGACCTGACGCCATTGGTATTCTTGCTGTGAGGCAACAGTGCTAGTCATAGGGCCACCGTGCCGCCCATTCTGGATAAAGGTGGAAGGGGAAGAGGGGGGTTTCTTCCAGATGAAGATAGTTGTAAAAAGGAAAAGAGGATATATATAGTGACTTGGGATCCTTTGATTGGAAGATCATGATTAGCTAATGTGGGCCAACTGGGTCAATCATGAGCTCGTGCTCCTCTCGAAATTAGTTTAAAATTAAACTTCACTTAAATTAGCTTTTTTTTCTTTGCATATGTGGATTTCTTTGGTTGTTTTCAACATTCTGTGAAAATTTAAAGCCAACAGCACCTTTAGAAATATGTTTTCTAAGAAAAATGGAGTCATGTTCAATACGCTGTAAACATAAACATATTTACATATACAAAATATTTTAATAGTTTATTCTTTACTTTATACACTTACTTTATACGCTTATGGTGGATTTGATGTGTCCTGGATATATATAAGTTTATAAAAAGGGGGGAAACATATATTTTTAATGGTACTATTGCTTATAACCCGTTTTTATAATGATAATAATAAGAAATGTGTCATCAAACCACGTTAAAAACAAATTCAAATCATTTCTGAAAAGTGAAGACTAGAGGCTGCACGGTGGCGCAGTGGGTAGCATGATCCCCTCACAGCAAGAAGGTCGCTGGTTCGAGCCTCGGCTGGGTCAGCTGGCATTTCTGTGTGGAGTTTGCATGTTCTCCCCGTGTTCACGTGAGTTTCCTCCGGGTAATCCGGTTTCCCTCACAGTCCAAAGACGTGGTATAGACCATTTCAGTTTGGTCATGTCATTGGCCCATGAACATTTCCTGCTTTTATCAAACTATTTCATAACTGTAACAAGAGGCAATTCACTCATAACTTCATGTTAAAACAGCTCTCATAACATTATTTATCAATATGTGTATCTTTTTGGATTCTCGGAAGCTATAGAAATAAAAAATGTAAAACAGTAAATAAGTTGGGACCCTTGTTTTTGTTTACATCCATCAAAATGGTCTATAGGTGAATTGGGTAAGCTAAATTGTCCGTAGTGTATGAGTGTGAATGAGTGTGTATGGATGTTTCCCAGTGATGGGTTGCAGCTGGAATGGCGTCCGCTGCGTAAAACATATCGTGGATAAGTTGGCGGTTCGTTCCGCTGTGGCGACCCCAGATTAATAAAGGGACTAAGCCAAAAAGAAAGAGACTAAGCCGAAAAGAAAATGAAAGAAAGAATGATGACTAGAGTAATGAGGCTGTAAATGCAGCACTGAATTGTTGGGATAGATTGCATTTAACAGTACAAAACAAAGATATCATTCCATAATATTGGAGTCTTTTATTCTATCAAATAATCTTACCATTCTCAAAGCTTTTTAAGCAGAAGTGCACACAGCTATGACACGTCAAACTAAAGCTTCTTCCTTACAAAACTCACCCAGCCACCGATATCTAATGCTTGTTTTCCCCCATCCGCTTCTCTTAGAGAGTATTACTGTTTCCATGTTTCTATTTTCTCTTCACATCACTCTATCCATTTTTTTCTCTTTACTTCTGCCGACCATAAATGAAAAAAAAAAAAAAAAAAAAAAAAAAAAAAAAAAACATTTGTTGGTGCCGCAATAGATTTCAGCTGACGGTGCAGCTCAGTGTCGGTGTGCAGACTGCGAATAAATTTCACCCTACAACTGGAACTGCCCAATCATCAACAAGTAATTCTGCTTATGATTTGACAACAGCGATGTACCTGAGGACCGTGTCTTACCTGGCAGGTTGCAGCCCAATACTTCCATTCTCATTCCGATGCCTGCCGGAGACCAGCGCTCCGGATAGATGCGGATAAACTGAGCCGGCAGCTCCTCAAAGCGACGCAGCTCTGGGGTGTCGTAGTTCGTGTTCCCCTCAAAAAGCTGCAGGGAAATAGAGGTTAGGGAATTTAGACGTCTGAATAGGTATCATAAGTATAGCTATCCTCTAAGGGTAAAATAGTTTAGATAGTATGCCTAGTGTCCCATTTTGGAATGATTCCCTACTGGAAAATCCAAGAGAGTGGTTAAAAGCATGGTTGGAAATGAATGTGGCAGAATTTACACTGAAATGTCCCAAATTCAAAAATATATTCATTCATTCATTTTCGTTTTGTCTTAGTCCCTTTATTAATTAGAGGTCGCCACAGTGGAATGAACCGCCAACTCATTCCACTGCTCAACCGCCAAAAGCATGTTTTACGCAGCAGATGCCCTTCCAGCTGCAACCCATCACTGCGAAATATCCATACACACTCATACACTATGGATAATTTTAGTTTACCCAATTCACCTAGAGCACATGTTTTTGGATTTGTGGAAACTCGCACAAACATGGTGAGAACATGCAAACTCTACACAGAAATGCCATCTGACCCAGTCGGGGCTCAAACCAGCGACTTTCTTGCTGTGAGGCGATTGTGCTACCCACTGCGTCACCATGCTGCCCATTCTAAAATTCAATTAAACTGTCAATTAACTGTCAGAATTCAAAAAAAAAAAAAGTATATAAAAATGAATAAAGCACAGGTTTCGGCAATAATTATAACTGGACTCACTGATTCAAATGATCCAATTAGAGTGGGTGTCTAGTAAATGATTCACATAATTGATTCACAAATGATTCCCAAAACAATCGTTAGCCAACTAAGGTCGCAAGTTCCGTCGTTACAAACATAGTTCGTTTATTTTGCCGTTTCCCATTGTGACCAATCCCAATCTCATTTATCCCATAATTTGTTTAATAACTAATTCATCAATTTAATAGAAATTAAGTGGTTAATCATTTCTTTTATTAAGGAGACAATATACATTACCTGACAAAAGTCTTGTCACTGAACCAAGTTTTAGAAACAACAAATAATAACTTGACTTCTAGTTGATCATTTGGTATCAGAAGTGGCTTATATGAAAGGCAAAGGCCTCTAGATTACGCTTATTTTACCAAAATAAAATATGATCATGCCTTGATTTTTAATTATTTAATTAGGACAGTAACATCTGACTTTGCTTAGACAAAAGTCTTGTGACTTAACAGAAATAATGTGCAGTATAGAATATAAAGTCATGCTGCAGTGGAAAAAGAATGAATATTGTGTATGACTCCCATGAGCTTGGATACACCTCAGCAATGACTCAAATAATTAATTAATAAAGTCTGAGGAATGGCAAAGAAAGCGTTCTTGGAGGACTCTCAGAGTTCATCAAGATTCTTTGGATTCATCTTCAATGCCTCCTCCTTCATCTTACCCCAGACATGCTCAATAATGTTCATGTCTAGTGACTGGGCTGGCCAATCCTGGAGCACCTTGACCTTCTTTGCTTTCAGGAACTTTGATGTGGAGGCTGAAGTATGAGAAGGAGCACTATCCTGCTGAAGAATTTGCCCTCTGTTGTGGTTTGTAATGTAATGGGCAGCACAAATGTCTTGATACCTCAGGCTGATGATGTTCCCATCCACTCTGCAGATCTATCGCACGCCCCCATACTGAATGTAACCCCAAACCATGATTTTTCCATCACCAAACTAGACTGATTTCAATGAAAATCTTGGGTCCATATGGGTTCTAATAGGTCTTCTGCAGTATTTGTGATGATTGGGATGCAGTTCAACAGATGATTCATCGGAAAAATCTCCCAACTAGAAGTCAAGTTATTATTTGTTGCTCTTACAACTGGGGTTGACGCCAAGACTTTTGTCAGGTAGTGTATACTGCTCAAAAAAAATATAGGGAACACTTAAGCCTGTTTCATACCGCAAGCGTAAGCAGCGCGCGAGCAGAGCGTGAGCGGCGTGTGTTTTTTTGACATCCATGTTCAAATTAGAGCTTTCATACTGCACGCAGAAGCAGTGCGTCAGCGTGAGGCATGAGCATCGCTGAAGCAGCAGTGCCGCGATAGTTTCGGCGCTGGGTCTATTTTTACCGCGCTGCTCACGCTCAATTAAAGTGACAGTGCATTGATAATGACCAAAACATTTTGCAAAGCCATTTTACCCAATAAATGCGTCAATTATATCAACTGATTTATATATAGTCAATCAAATGAACTTAAACGATTAAAAACGGCAACAAGTATTTATTTAGGCCCGAACTACAAAACCAAATGTAAAACAATTTTAGTATCAGTTTTGCTTTAGTTGCACACTAGTGTTGCAGGGGAGGGGAAATAGAAGTGCCCGCTTTAAGACTGCTAATTACAGGGGGTTGTAGTCCATAGCGAAGTGTATTGTGGGTAGTGTAGTTCGACACACATGCTGAATGATGTGAGCTCGCTGTGTGCTGTGCCATTTAAGCAGAGGTAGAAATTTTTTTTTCGGCTTTGTTTTTTGTTCACTCAAGTTATTCTACCCGGAGCTGTTTGCACTGTGAACCTGACAACATGAAAATAAGTAAAAGAAGGACATGCATTGATTACTTTTGTCTGTCTCATCCTTTGCACGAGCTGTTACTCTGCCGCTGGACATTACTGAAGCGGAGAAAGTAACACTAGTTTGATCATGTTTAAATATCATTATAACTATATTGTATAAATATTATTATAACTAGGCCCACAACATCATGACAATCAAAAACAAAAGGACATGATTTCACAGGCGATTGTCCTCTGAGTGCACCAGGCATGAATGACACTCCTCATAGAGCTTGAGAAGCATACAGTACTGTACAGATCTATATAATTTGTAAAGTAAAGAGTTGCAGGTTAAGGAAACAGCATAGGAGAAAGTTGCCACGGACCTTGGTGCAGATGAAAAGTTTTTTAAAAAGTGTATTTGTATATAGAGAGAAATAGATAACTAGATAAAATAGACATAGATAGATTGATCTCTGCAGCAGCTGCCGAAGAGCTGCGCGCTGCAGACGCAGCTGGTGTGAAAGGCAAACGCCTGCGTGCTGCTTCTGCTCTCCATACGAACTGCGCACGCGTTGCTCACGCACTGCTTTCGCTTGCGGTGTGAAACAGGCATTAGAGGTACATTGTGTTATTTAAGTGTTTCCTTTTTTTTTTTTTTTTTGTAGTATATTCATTGGCTTTCCACTTTTTAACTACAACATTCACAAACAGCTAAACTACATATATATACTTAATGAAAGATAATATTAACAAAATAAAAAACATTATAGGGACACATTAGAAACAAATGAAATACCTTGGGCATGCTAGTCTTGCTATCTATCACAAAGTTCCAGTCTTTCCCATTCAGGCTGTGTGCGAGGCGGTACTTCCGCACGAAAGCCCGGTTCTCTGAGCTGGTCCCTCCATCGCCGCTTCGTGCTCCTTGAGTTATCACTCCTCGCACCGTCCGGGGTGTCCCGAGGTCCACCTGGAGCCACTCTTCTCCAGCTATAGGCTGAGCAGGACTGGGAAACCATCCTGATCGACTGGCCACCAGACGAGCTGCTCCAGAGGTCCAGTGGAGGTCCCGCATTGAGGAGGCTGAGATCTGGGAGTCCGGGAGGAGTCCTGACAGCATTCCCTGGAGCTCTGAACAGGGAGCATCTGAGGAGACAAAAGACAACGAGCCTTCAAATGATGAACGCTCTCACATTGTGTGCAAAATGTCTCTAAATAGGTGCTGCAATTACAGTGCTCAGCATATATAAGTACACCCCTCACAAATCTCTCTTTTAAATTCATATTTTTAATAGGAAGCTATACAATATTATATCTGTGCATATACATTAGATTAGTCAGTACTGAAGCCAAATCTGGAGCTTATCTAACAAAATAACTTAAGATAACGGTCCAAAAACGAGTACATCCAAATTTATATGTTATAGAAAAATATTAAATACAAATTTTAAAAAAAGAGGAAAATTCAAGAGAAGAAAAAAATTGAAACATTTAGTTGAAATATTATATGTTGTAATTTTATTTATTTATTTTTTTGCAATATTTTGCTTGAATTTAATTGTATTATTTTTCAATCTCTAAATATGTTTGGTCACTAAAATATTATTTTAATAAATATATCTGATTAATACATCTGTTTTGTTTAAATGCACCAAAATACATTACCTTCACTGAGAAATGGTTAAAAATATTTATTTTCAAAATGGGGTGTGCTCAATTATGCTGAGCACTGTACATATTAACTTAATTACAATGTAAACAAACACTGTAAAAAATCCTGGTTGGCTTAAACTGAATTAAAACAGCTTGCGTAACTTATAAAATTAAGTTAGTACATGATTAACTTAGTTCAGTTAGTTAATAAGTTACAATTTATAGTTAATAAGTTACAATGACCTAAAACATAAGCTGTCAGGACTAATGGATCATCTAATTTTTACAATATACTTTATAACTGCTAGAACTATGTTTTATATGCTTTAAAGGGTAGTTTGAATGGAGTTCGGACACATTACATTATACATTATGAACTAGCAGTTGAATATAATAGTGTATATTAGGGATGCATTTGATTTTGGACACTGCCACTGGTTTCGCTGTAAATTTGAGGTTAAAAAAAGAAAGATTACCCCTGTAAGGTTGACTATTTCATATTTTGATATTGATCACATAACAAAAGAACAGCAAAAACAAATGCTGTACTTCTTTTTTTACTTTTTAATAAATCAAAAATATTTCCCAGAAATGGGTTGCGGCTGGAAGGGCATCCGCTGCGTAAAAACGTGCTGGATAAGTTGGTGGTTCATTCCGCTGTGGCGACCCCGGATTAATAAAGGGACTAAGCCGAAAAGAAAATGAATGAATGAATGAAATTCTAAATATTTTGTAATGTTTCAAAATAAACATAAGAATACATTTCTGATTATTTCAAGATAAATACTTGAGGTTTACTTAAAGGTGACATATACTGCATTGGTTTAATAAGTTAAATTGTTCTCTGATATCTACATAGTAGGGTTATGGCTTTGGTAAGTTAAAAAAAAATCTCCAGAAATGGTTTTATAAGCTTATTTATTACACCATAAAATACCCATAGAATCAGAAGGTCCTTGATTTATCATATATGGTTTGTGTTGTGAATATTAATAAGCTATGGGCATTTCCATACACTGATCTTTTATTATTCTACTATGCCTTGATATACCCAGATTGTCATCATAGGGCACCTTTAAATATACATGCAGATTTCTAGAACAAAAAATCATGTAGTGAGAAATATTAGATTTGGTGTTTTTTTTAGTTTTCCTTTTTTTGCATTGCAGTATATGATATTCACATTGATCCTATAATCAGTAACACTTTATTCTGATGGTCCATTTGTTGATTTCAACTTACATTGCATCTACATGCCAACTATATCTCATTCGATTATAAGTAGACTGTTGGGGTTGGGGTTAGTGTAAGTTGACATGTACTTGCAAATTTTCTTATAGTCAGTTAAATGTCTGTTGAAGGAGCAGTATCAACAGATATTAAGCAGACAGTCTACTAATACTCAAAAGGACCATCAAAATAAAATGTTCCCCTTTAATCATTTACATTCATGCGTTTGACAGATGCTTTTATTAAATGTGACATCAATTGGATTGAAGTTCTTGCTCAAACCCACAACCCTGGCATTGTTAGCATCATGTTCTCTATAAAACACATTTGCAAACATTTTTAAAGGATTTTATTTAAAGGTTCATAGCTTTCAATTCTGGCATTGCTGCTTTACAGCTAAATGTGCATAAACATAATATATCAGGGCAACATTTCCAGTGATTTTCGCCCCGATAAAAGTTATCATATACAGATGTATCACATGATGGTATATTGGCAAGAAATGATGCGCGAATAAACATTCACCTGTAATCTGGCAGCCATAAAGCTCAAAGCGCAGTGCAATGCCATTATTCCACGTCTGCGGTCGAATACGGACAAAGCGGGCCAGAACAGGCTGAGGGATACGATTCAAAACCACCTCCGACGGGTCAGTGTTGGCATGGAAAATCTACGAAAGGAAGAAAACACACAGCACTGATTACTTTTGCAAAACTATTCAATGAAAACTTTTTTCACAAGAACAAATACTTCTTTGGGAACGCACTGAGAACTTATTAGTAATGCTTCCTAATGCACGCATCATACTGTACTCGAATATATCCTGTAATAAACAGTGCCACTTGTTTGTGCTCTGAACATAAATGAAATGTCAAGCTACAAGGAAAGATGTGCAGTGATCTTTTTTTACCCCTGCAGATGACAAAATCATAGACATATATTAAAGTAGGGTGCCAAGCCATAAGCGTATCCTGCAACTACAACACCCTAGCAACATCTTAACAACCAGTAGTTGCTTAGCAACACTCCTCAGAAAATGTGACTTTGGAAAATGTAAACATTTTTTCTTTCCCAAAGACAGGCTTTAAAACACATTGCAAATTAAAGGTGGGGACTTTAAAAAATGCTGCGATAAACCTCACTCTCTAGTTCAAATACCTCAGAACCACAAGAGATCCTACAGTTTCTCTGTAAAGCGTGATAAGAGCCAGATTAAGCTGAACATCAGTGAAAAATCACCATAGATAAGACAGCAACTTCCCATGCAGAGTCGAATGGTTGTCAGATAACTGAAATGTGAACCCACGGGACCCCAAAATGAGGAAAAAAAAAACAAGACATGACGTGCGTGAGAATAAGATTACATAACGGTATCATGAACAAGTTTTAAGAAGAATTATGACTGTTTAAATAAATAAACAATATTTCTAACATTTTTAAAAAGCAGCATTGAGTGATCATCAAGGGTTTGTGGCATGATGGTGGTTTTATTGATACGCATGAATATGTATTCAGTATCAATTTTTAATGGAGCATAGCCTTATGAAATTAAAATCAAACTGTGATTTGTCCATTTTTTCTAATGACAGACAACATGTTAGTCAAACAAAGTAAAATAAAAGTAAAATCAGCTGTCGAGCTTCTCTGTGCAACTCATACTGACAGCATTTCTGAATGAACCAGTGTTTTAATTGAAGTGTTGGTCATTTTACATCCCTTGTTTTACTTCTGTACACTAGAATGCTTTCAAAGAATCAGATGAATCAAATGATTTAATGACAAAGATGGACCCTTTTTGTTCCTGAACAAACAACATAGCTTCTGAAACAACAGACTGATGATGCAAAGACTACAAGTCACTTTAATTATTTCTGAAAGAATCAATGTTTTTGACCAAATCAGTTAAATGAACAACTCAGTGAATCATACAGAACTGAACAGTAATAACTAGTCGTGTTTTGTTCATTAATGAATAGCTGTTTTGCAAAAATTGATATAAAAAAAATCACACATATACAATTGAAGTCAGAATTATTAGCCCCCCTGAATTATTTGCCCCCCTGTTTATTTTTTTCCCCAATTTCTGTTTAACAGAGAGAAAATTTTTCCAACACATTTCTGAACGTAATAGTTTTAATAACTCATCTCTAATAACTGATTTATTTTATCTTTGCCATGATGACGGTAAATAATATTTGACTAGATATTTTTCAAGACACTTCTATACAGCTTAAAGTGACATTTAAAGGCTTAACTAGGTTAATTAGGTTAACTAGGCAGGTTAGG
Source organism: Danio kyathit (assembly GCA_903798195.1). Taxonomy (NCBI): domain Eukaryota; kingdom Metazoa; phylum Chordata; class Actinopteri; order Cypriniformes; family Danionidae; genus Danio; species Danio kyathit. The sequence goes on from LR812519.1 coordinate 9,820,106, forward strand.
TTAATTAGGCAAGTTATTGTGTAACGATGGTTTGTTCTGTAGACTATAGAAAAAATAAAGGGGCTAATAATTTTGACCCTAAAATAGTTTTAAAAAAATTGAAAACTGCTTTTATTCTAGCCAAAATAAAACAAATAAGACTTTCTCCAAAAGACAAAATATTATCAGACATACTGTGAAAATTTCCTTGCTCTGATGAACATAATCTGGGAAATATTTAAAAAAGAAAAAAAATTCCAAGGGGGCAGGGGGGGGTAATAATTCTGACTTCAACTGTATGTATATATATCTATATATATCAACTGTATGTATATATATCTAGGTTGTCTATCAAGGTTTCTGCTACATTCATTCTTCCGTGGCGGGCCGCCACACCAAAATTTATCCCGCCACGGCTACATTACAACGCATTTGAAACATTCAGTCGTGTTTTTTTATAGCGGGTTATAATCGCACCAAAACATATTGAAAGGTAAGTAAATTAAACAGCGCAAACTTTTCTGTAACCGTAGTGCTGTGCGCTATTTGTTCAACCCTTTAAGGTGACATGCTGACTGACTCTCTGACAGACTGACTGACAGGTGCGTGAGGCCAGCAAACACGGCGTAGCTTTCAGTTAAGATGAACACAGTTTCCATATAAGTATACTTTATTGATAAAGGTCATTGGCTCTGCATACAATGACTTTATCTTGCTGGAGTTTATAGCCTTTCACTTTACTTCAGGACGCATTAATGTCGCAAAACACACAAAAACGCACTAAATCGCACTTCAGCAGTGTTTATTTGACAGCGCACATAAAGATCTGCATTTGAGCAGAGTATATTTGAGGGCGTGCAAAACGTTTTGTGCACGAACAGAGGAAATCGGCGCGCAAGCAAAGAGATTCGCATGCTCGTTTTACATGAATGCGATCTCGACTTGATACTGCGTGTAATATTTGTCTTTAAAATAGTTGGCAGATCTGTGTAAAAAAAAAAAAGCCTGCCGCCACAGCTGGAAAAAATCCTAGATGAAACACTGTATATATATATATATATATATATATATATATATATTTAAAGATTTACATTTATGAAGACCTTGTTTTGTTCCATAGATATATACACTAGATATTGCATATGGGCCCTGAGCATGCGTCAGTACCGCCGCTAGATTTGTACAGTCTTCCCTGGACAAAAGCCATTCAACCACACTTAGTCAAGACCAAAGCCAATCTGAAGATGCTGGACTTGTACTGTGTACGGATGTTGTAACAAGCAAACAAAGAAAACAAAGCATAAAGGCAGAACATTTCATAGGTAAGGTTTTGTTTTTTACGATTTTGTATGTTATGAAATTGTATGATCAAGTAATTTTTTTGATGATAATACAGTCACTTACTGCATTGACCATAAGACAAAGTAGCACTAAATACTATGCTTATGCTAGTTTTGTTGAAGAAAGCCAGTGAAAATGTAAATGAAATATGACAACAAGACGCTGGTGCCAGAAACTTGTATTATTGTTCACTAAGTGAACGTTAGTTTTGAACTTATAAGGGTGCCTGATAACATAACAGTGCCTGCGCTTTAATGCGCATACGTTCCACCCCAAATTATTGTATATTAAACCTTTTATATACTATTTAGATCAGAAAAGTGGATAATATGCACATTGAGATGTAACAATATCAAAAGATCACACAAATCGTTCATAACAGAGATTCATTAAAATCGAATTGCTCCCTCCCTAACTTAAATATGAAAGGGGGTGTGTTTTTTGGTGTTTCTTAAACCGAGAAACTCCTGATCACATATGTACTGTATGTGTATATATCTCTGGCTCTCGATGGCCAGTCTGCCACTGCACCTACATTTCCACATTCATTTCAAAGGAGCGCTGCCCTGTACCAAAATGGTGGCTCTATTGACGCATTCCTTCAAATAGACAACAACAGTGTAGCCGACATCTAGTGTAACTATCTCTGGTTTTGTTCCATGAACATTTGAATAAATGATTTAAAGACCCACTCAGCTTTCCAGCTTAAAAAACATTCAACTATTTTTAAAATATATCAGATAAATGAGTTAAATCAATAATTTAAGGACAAATTAACTGTTAATTTACTCACTCTTTGGCTATTCCAGGTGTAGGTAACATTTTATATTGAATAGATAAACGAACATGATTTTTTTTGTTGAATCTCTTGCTGATTTATAAGATGCAAGTTAATATAACTCTGTGAATAATCAAAAAATCAGGCAAAACAAAAGCATTCCCTATGACCTCCTGACGATATATTGAGGAATTACACAGTAAAATTGGTCGGTCTGTGGATTTTGGATGGCCTGAGGGTGAGTAAACTACCAGCAAGCTTTCTGTAATATGTTTTGTTCAAGAATGACTCATGAACTATTTTTGTAAATGATTCAGTGATGTACTCATAAACAGACTCACTTGTCAAAGTGAGTGAATTACATTTATATAAATCCATTAGAATTGAATGAAGACACACGTGAGATCAGAACATATGTCTCCTAAAATGGTTGAAAATGCATGACCCCAAATGCACATCCGCATTTCTCCATCCATGTGGGAGGCTGAGCCGTGGATGTGTCTTAACCAACCGAAAACATTCCTCACCTGAGATCAAGTGTAACAGAGACCAAGAAGGGCGGTAAGGGCTTTCGAAAGTGAACACACACACACACACACACAAGTATCCCGGCTCACTTACAAATCCAAGACTATGACCGACATCAGTGAGGCAGAGAATCGGGCTGATTAAGTCAAGTGGCACTGGAAAAAGTAGTGGATTAGACGAAGACAAACAAAGAACCCATTGAGTTCATTTTCACCACCGTTAAATTTTCCTCCTTCCTCAAGGCCTAGAGCTCATTTATCCCTATTGTTCGCCTCAGCTCCTCCATCCAATGGCCACAAGTTCTCCACGTGGAGAAACAGGAGAAGAAGAGACAAAAAAAATCGTGGAAGAAAATAAAATTATAGATCCCAGGAGAATTTGAAATATATGAGATAAAATTGAGCGACGCAGTGGCGTGGTAGGTAGTGCTGTCGCCTCACAGCAAGAAGGTCACTTGTTCGAGCCTCGGCTCGGTCAGTTGGCGTTTCTGTGTGGAGTTTGCATGTTCTCCCTGCGTTTGCGTGGGTTTCCTCCGGGTGCTCCGGTTTCCCCCACAGTCCAAAGACATGCGGTAAAGGTGAATTGGGTAGGCTAAATTGTCTGTAGTGTATGAGTGTGAATAAGTGTTTATGGATGTTTCCCAGAGATGGGTTGCAGGTGGAAGGGCATCCGCTGCATAAAACATATGCTGGATAAGTTGGCGGTTCATTCTGCTGTGGCGACCCCGGATTAATAAAGGGACTAAAAGAAAATGAATGAATGAGATCAAATTGAGGAATGGGTGGCATGACGGCTCAGTGGGTAGCACTGTCGCCTCACAGCAAAAAGGTCGCTGGTTCAAGTCCCAGCTGGGCAGTTGTCATTTCTGTGTGGAGTTCGCATGTTGTCCTCGTGTTGGTGTGAGTTTCCTCCGAATGCTCAAGTTTCCCCCACATTCCAAAGACATGCACTATAAGAGAATTGGATGAATTAAATTGGCCAGTGTAGGAGTGTGTGTGTGAATGTGAGAGTACTGTTTCCCAGTACTGGGTTGTGGCTGGAAGGCCATCCGCTGCGTAAAACTAATGAGTAGTTGGCGGTTCATTCCACTGTGGCGACCCCTTATAAATAAGGGACTAAGCAGAAGGAAAATGAATGAATGAATGAAAATTGGACAATTTATTTTACAGTTTCTACTGTACTTTTAACAGTTCAAATCTGGAAAACCACAGCTACAGAACCTTTTTTTAACCGTAAATTTTACAGATTTTTTTACAGTGTAGATTTCATTAATAATTTTAGAAACAAGTATAAAGTTCAACAATTGTCATTAGCACCATACTTCTGCATTATTCTTGCATTGCTTTTTACTTGGTGCATTGATGATCCATTAGATTGCTCACAATTGTTTTCTTTCATTCATTCATTTTCTTTTCGGCTTAGTCCCTTTATTAATCTGGGGTCGCCACAGCGGAATGAACCGCCAACTTATCCAGCATATGTTTTACGCAGCGGATCCCATCTCTGGGTTGCAGCTGGAACATACACTACACTAACATACATACTCATACACTACGGACAATTTAGCCTACCCAATTCACCTGTACCACATGTCTTTGGACTGTGGGGGAAACCGGAGCCGAGGCTCGAATCAGCGACCTTCTTGTTGTGAAGCGACAGCACTACCTACTGCACCACTGGGACACCACAATTGTTTTCTTGACAAATGTAAAATAAAGCGACAATAGCTATGTTTCCATCCACCTATTGTTATGCGTATTTTAGATATGCGCTTAAAAATTGGTTGATGGAAATGACATGATGCGCATAAATTTAGAAAATGCGCATAAGTTTCTTATAACTGAGTAGGATAGACTTTTTATTCAATAAGAAAAGATGCGCATAAAATACGATGGAAACACTTTTACCGCACAAATTCCAGTGTGCGCATTAAAAAAAGGTCATGTGATTTTGTTATAAGAGATCATGTGGTGATGAAAATGTGTGTGAATGGACAAACCAGCAGGCTGAGCACACTGTAAACCATCTGAAATGTTGTTCTGGTCATTCTAAAACGCCTTAACCGTTTCAGTATTAGTGTTATTATATTATTAATGACCTCCAGAATCAAGAGCGTCTGTGCTCTGCGTCTGACACCTCCAAACGCCACCGCATGTTCACTGTGTGTCAGGATTGCCTTCTGAGGCGCAAGTCATTTATTAAATGAAGAAAAGATTGACGCAGCTTCTCCTACTGCAGTTTTTACTGTTGATGTTTGGCGCCAGTTAATCAGGAAATGACGATTTTAATCGCTTTGACTCGTTGGATGGAAACGCTGCTTTATTCGCGCGTCTTTGATGCAATAATCCAGTTTTCCGCATAAAGTTCATTCGCATTTTTGGATGGAAACATAGCTAATGTTAGATTTTGATGTTGTTTTGACATCAGCAATCGATTTTGACATTTATTTTACGCAAACGTTAGATTTTTGACATGTTTTTGACGTAAAATGTGCCTGTTGGAAACTCTGACAAATCATTTTCGTACATTTGTGACAAATTTGTGTTGATCATTGATTAATGGCATCAATTTATACTGCCCTCCGTCCTCAAGGCCGAAACCTCATTCATCCCCATTGTCCGCCTCATCTCCTCCATCCAGTGGCCACAAGTCACGTCCCAGCGAGAGTTACGGGCTCCAGGCAGAGTAATCCATATGGAAGAATCCCTTTTCTGGGCTGCACGCTCAAGGCTACACATGCTTTATCAACCCAGTGTGAGTGTGTGTTTATTCCCAGTCTGGGAATTGAACACACTCACAGAGGAACACACTCATAATGCTTCAATGATGCAGTGACGGAAGGCTAGAGATGTGGGGGAAGGTTTCTCGATCCCCCCTTTTTTTTTTTTTTTTTTTTAAATGCTGATCTCGAGCATGTTGTGTCTGCTGAAGCCAGTCAGACAGACAGCGACTAGACGGATGACCCCTTTACAGATGCCGCAATAAGACGCACTCAGCCGTCTAACTCTGTGGCAAAGAATTGTGGCAGTTCACGGATAACGATGGAGGAGAAGGCAGAGGTTAAGTGGAAGGGAAGATAACAGACCAATCAACGAGACTGAACATATTATAGATACTGGGAGAAATGGCAATATATGAAAAAATAAGCAAGCTTATAGTCTGTGTATAAACTAAATATTTATTTTGACAGGGACACAAGGCTGAAGGAGATGGAAGTATAGTTCTTTCATTGGGCTCTGTGTAAAATATTGATATCAGCACATTTATTTAAAAAATGGTGTTGGATTTAATTGCTAGTACATTTTATAAACAATTATGAAATAAAACTAAAAAAAAAAAAAAAAAAAAAAAAAAAAAAAAAATATAAATATAAAAATATTTAAAACAAATTATAATTAAAAATAAAATTATTTTAAATCAAATAATATTGAATAAAATTAAATAAATTAAATTTAAAATAATAAAATAAAATTTAATAATCTTAAAATAAAATTAAATAAAATTAAATTAAATTTAAAAATTACATTAAATAAAACAAATATATAATTATTTATAAAAAATTTTTATATATTATATAATTTATATATTTATATTATATTTAATAATGTATTATTTACATTTATTATAAATATATACTATAAATATAAATAATATAATAATAAATAAAGTAAAATATTTAAAACAAATAATAATTAAAATGATTTTAAATCAAATAATCTTGAATAAAATAAAATAAAATTAATTAAAATTACATTTAAAATAATAAAATAAAATAAAATAAAGTTAAATTAAATTAAAAAAACATATGATGAGTAAAAAGTAAAAGTAATTTTACAAGTAAGTAATTATATATATCCAGTTGAAGTCAGAATTATTAGCCCCCTATTGAATTTTTTTTTCTTTTTTAAATATTTCCCAAATGACGTTTAACAGAGCAAGGAAATATGCCTAGTTAACCTAATTAACCTAGTTAAGCCTTTAAATGTCACTTTAGCTGTATAGAACTGTCTTGAAAAATATCTAGTCAAATATTATTTACTGTCATCATGGCAAAGATAAAATAAATCAGTTATTAGAAATGAGTTATTAAAACTATTATGTTTAGAAATGTGTTGAACAAATCTTTTCTCCATTAAACAGAAATTGGGGGAAAAAATAAACAGGGGGGCTAATAACTCAGGGGGACTAATAATTCTGACTTCAAATGTATATATATATATGCATGATTTGCATTATGGGACTTTGATCTCTGCTTTGACAACTTTTGATGTTGACACTACTAAATCGATACTTACGAGGCAGCTGTTTTGTTTTTTGTATTTTACAGTGTACAATTCCAAGATAGTCTGACATAAAAAACAAACTACTTACATTCAATCTTGTTTTGTTCACATCTACATACAACAGTACACTAGACTTCAGTAAAGATGCAGATCAAACACAAGCTTCAAAGAGAAAAAAAAACCTGGTACAGTTTAAACGCATTCGCAGAAGGTCAGATCAGAGGTCAGTTTGCTTACGGTTAATGCATTAACATTTTTTTTTCACCTGTTAGGATCAAAGTTTCTATCGGTGGTTGAGTGGTGACCTTTGACCCCTGTCAATAAGCCTAGTTACACAGTTCAGAGGTTAATTGAGAGCATAAAGAAGTCTGAGCAACACGTGATCTTGACCATGACATCATGAATAATGACCGCTTCCTGTATCAGTTGAAGACTTTTTTTTGCTGTGTTGATAAAGGGAGAACATTTCTTTAGGCTTTTAGAAATAACAAGCATACCGATAGCTCAAAGCTTAAAGCTGTGATGTGTTTTCTGAGAAAAGGTGGTTCAGTTTAACTCATTTAATCCCATAGGGCAAATCTCGAAAGATTTTAGTGCAATTTTTGCCAGAATGTAAAAAAATAATTTAAATATGTAGTGTCACATATGACTCTTAGAGTTTTGGTCTTGTTTTTAGTCAAAACTATCTATTCTTGAGCAAAGATGCATATTCTAGACCAGGGGTTCTCAAACTTTTCAGCCCGCGACCCCCAAAAAAACAATGCCAGTGACTTGCGACCCACAATATCCTCTGAGGTGGTTATAAATACAGAAACCTTGGATGCAATGGCACACACGCAATAGACCCAAGTCTATTCTTCGTTTATTTTTTTAATGTATGTCAGTGCTGTAAATGTGCCAGAAAGTTTAACCTGGTGTTATAAAATCTGCTGCATCTGACGCTATTGCTGTTTCTTTAATATAATGTAATTCCCCCAGGGGTCGCAATCCAATAGAACTAGTAACTATATAGTATATAGTAACTATAAACGACTATTTTTTTCTGTAGGTTATGGATAAAATATGGTAATTCTTATGGTTTTAAAAAAAAAATAGATTTTTGGAAATGACCAGGCGACCCCCCCTTCATTGTCCCGCGACCCCTCGGGGGGTCCCGACCCCCACTTTGAGAACCACTGTTCTTGACAAGCAAAAAAATATTGTCTTGTTTTCAGACGTCAAAATGAAGAGAGTTTTTCCTTAAAACAAGCGAAAAAATCTTAATGGGGTTAACGGGGTAAGCAAAATAATCCTGCTTTTGCTTTCAAGATTACTTTGCTTACTGCATTGGCAGATTATTTTGCTCGTTTAAAGGAAAAACCCACTTAATTTTGACATATTATTTCTATAAACAATACAATAGTTTTTTTATGTCTATAAAATTTGTTAATATTTTGTTAATGGCAGCAGGACTACAGACTCTGAGGTGCCGTACGGGTCAAACACCTGCAGCGCGAATTAGATTTACTTCTAATCGGTTTACAGTAAGATTATGTATTAAATACATTCACAAATACGAAAACGAAGGAGGTTTTTGCTATAATTTTAGCTATAAATTTTATAATTTTAGTTTTAAGTTCAGTTAGTGTTGTATGTACACAATATTTTCAGTTAGTTCTAGTTTTTTTTTAAAAACTCTTATTTTTATTTTCATTTCCGTTAACGACAATTATTTTACATTTTAGCTTTCGTTTTTTCGTTTGTTTTCGTTAACTATAATAACCCTGCCCAGAACTAGGAAACACACATACACACTGATTCGCACACATACACTACAGCCAATTTAGTTCAACTCACCTATAGCCAGAGATGTATAAAGTACTAGAGACCCAGACTTAAGTAAAAGTAAAAGTGCTCTATCAAAAAAGTGACTTGAGTAGAAGCTGAAGTGCTCTTTAAGCACAATACTTAAGTGGAAGTACTAAAGTATTCAACATTTTCTGTACTTAAGTATTGCAAGTAGTTTATTTAAAAATTTACTACTCAAGTACTGAAAGTAAAAGTACAAGTATTGCGTTTTGTAGTTATTTTTTTAAAAAAAAGCAGTCAAAAGACATATTGTTTTGTTTATTTTAAATATCTTTTTTGGGGCACAAGATTAAGCAGAACAAAAAGAACCATGGTTTACGATTTATAATATAAATAAATATATATATATATATAATGGGTCAAAAACACCATTCAGCGTGACAGCCTTTATGATAGACAGTTAACGTTATGTGAACATTGCAGCATGATATGAACCGCGGGTAGCTAACGGTAGTTAACTTATCTAGCTCTTATGGATAGCTCAAACTGCGGTTTTGTGTATTATATTATCTTTAACTTGACATGTTTCTTCAAATCAGACGGTAGAGTATGCACTTCATTCTATATGAACTGTCTTTCACTCCGACAAATGCAAACATTGGCTCTAAATAGGGTCACGGGTGGTCTTTTTCCTCATCACCACGAACAGTTGAAAGTAAAGGAGTTAAAAGTGGAATTTCCATGTCTAAAACAAACTAAAGTGCTCTCAATGCAGGCAGGCAGCGCTGTCTTCTTTGATTGTCTGATCAATGAATGATTGATTCGTAACATTTTTATAATTGTAACGAGTAACTATGCAACACACAAAAAATCTACTGGAGTAAAAGTATTAAGCTCATCGAAAATATGTACTGAAGTAAAAGTAGAAGTAGGAGAAAAAACAATACTCCAGTAGAGTACAGATACAACCTTTTAGTACTTAAGCACAGTAGTGAAGTAGTTCTACTTCGTTACTATACATCTCTGCCTATAGCGCATGTCTTTGGACTGTGGGGAAAACCGGAGCACCCGGAGGAAACCCAACGTGAACCCGAGGAAAAATGCAAACTCCACAAAGAAATGCCAACTGACCCAGCCACGACTCAAACCAGCAACCTTCTTGCTGTGAGGCGACAGTGCTAACCACTGAGCCACCGTGTCACCCCTGTATATATTATATGACTTGGAAAAATTGTGATTGAATGGGTTAATCCAATTCACAGATATTCAGTAAATTCTTATACTAACCCAGCTTAAAAACATGTTTCACCCCGAAATGAAACAAACCTATAGAGCTATAAGTCTTTAAACCTCCAAGCTTTCAGTGTGGTAAACAAGATTCAAATCTGCCTGCCAACAGTAGAGTTGGTGGCGGGACGATCCGCCCATCCAGCTGAAGTAGAGCACTTGCTAGGGTAACTAAATAATTAAAGCTGCCATGTTGTGTGTCTACAAGTGATAGATCATGAAATTATAAAGAGGCTTTGGGCTGTCCCTTCAGTGCTGGAGGTGAAGGGTCCGTCTTTACCCCTGGGTCGCTCAGAACAGACGTCCCATGCAGACTGCGGGAGGACAAAAGGTCTGGAGGTGTTTAAGTATTGATGGACGTCGTGAAAGAGCAAGATGAGCCTAAGAAAGTCGAGGAAAACAACAAAATGGGTCTTTTGCTGTGAAACAGACAACCTCTGATGCATGATGGTCCATTTTATGAGGTATCTGAGGTGGACAAAATGTTTTTGAGTGATTATCAGGTCCTATTAGCATGTTAGATTTTTTTTTATGGAAAGAAAAAAAAAAGAAAAAAAATACATTTAATAAATACTTTTCATTAATATTTAATGTATATTAATTCATGGATGAATAATTCACTCATATTTCCCTTTTTCCTGAATGTCTTTAGACTTAAATTATTTACCTTGAGTACTTTGGAGTGCTGATTTTAATACATTGAAAAGTATATATATATATATATATATATATATATATATATATACTTTGCTTACTGCATTGGCAGATTATTTTCAGATAATACATTTCAATTATATTTAAAATAATTTTAAAGTGTTGTTTAATGATAGCTTTTTCAAAATAAAATAAATTAAATTAAATTAAATTAAATTAAAATTAAATAAATTCAAAATTAAATAAAAAATTAAATTAAATTAAAAATACAATTTTATAAAATTTTATTAAAAAATAAAATAAAATTTAAATAAAATAAATAAATAAAATAAAATTAAATTAAATTAAATTAAATTAAATTAAATTAAATTAAATTAAATTAAATTAAATTAAATTAAATTAAATTAAAAAATAAATAAAATTTAATAAAATTAAATAAAATAAAATAAATTAAATTAAATTAAATTAAATTAAAAAATAATAATTAAATAAAATACTAAAATAAAATAAAATAAAATACAGTAAAAAACAAAACAAAATTAAATTAAATTAAATTAAAAATTAAATCAAATTAAATTAAGTTAAAAATAAATTACAATTATATAAAATAAAATAAAAAAATAAAATACAATTTTAAATTAAACTAAATTAATTTAAATTAAATTACATTAAAATAAAATAAATAATAAAAAAAGATAAAGACAATGAATAGAAGCAAACAATTAACCAATAAATAAATGCAAAGAAAACAAAAATAAAAATATTTATTTAAAAAAAAAAAAAAAAAACATTTCAAATCAATTTTGAGCATTGAGCATGAGCATTTATGTGGTATTTTTATGATATTTTGTGTATATTTTTATGGTATATTAAAAAAAAAGAACATTAAGACCAGATAATACCAGAGTGAAGTGTTATATTTACTGGATCAACCAGTTGAACCAGTACCAAACCAGTACTAACTAGTATAACTTCTAAAACAACAATTCCTGCCAATATGAGCCTTTCTTGTATAATCAAATCTTTGTTTTTGTTTTTTCTCTTTGTCCACCTGTTTTCCCTCTCTCTTCTCCAGATGAAGATGTTGACAGTAAAAGCTGGTTCCGCTTGTCGGATCACCAGCCTTAAGCATCATCCTGAAGAGCAGGAAAACAGACAGTGTGTGCATCTGTGTGTGTGTGTGTGTGTGTGTGCGTGTGAATGAACACTGAAGTGCTCTCACTAGTGAACAACCCCTACTCCCCCTCCAGTGCGCTTTCTCTCAGTGGGGGAAAGAAATGACAAGACATTTGGACTCGTCTTTCTCATTTTTCTCTTTGTGTTTCTCCTTCCATCCTTTTTAACTCTCCCAGTCGTCAGCTTTCTGTCACGGGCAGCACACGCACAGGCTAAATGGCTTTATATGCTATATTCATCATGTTTCAAGTGAGTGTGTGACAGATTTATTACTTGCTCTCCATGTGGGATTTATAGGAATTTCAATAATAAATGGGATATGTTGCCATTTTTTCAAGCATGGGGGAGCCTTTTTGCTAGTTAGCGAGAGCAAATGTATTTATGCAATAATACTGAGTGGAATATCAAATTTTTATGATGTTTTTGCAATACGTTTACTGGATACTGTATATAAAATTAGGACAAAAAGTGAATGTTTGAGAGATTTTCATGCTCAGAATTGAGATCCATAGAAGCAAACAAGAACTAGTCAATTATAAATGAACAAAATTAAGTTATATAATGAGCGAGAAGTCATTTCAGGTATACAGTGCATCCAGAAACTATTCATAGCGCTTCACTTTTTCCACAGTTTTTAATGTTACAGCCTTATTCCAAAAGGGATTAAATTCATTTATTTCCTCAATATTCTACACACAATACCCTATAATGACAATGTGGAAAAAGAGTTTTTGAAATTGTTGCAAATTTATTCAAAATAAAAAAATCTGAAAAATCACCTGTACATCAGTATTTACAGCCTTTGTCGTGAAGCTCTAAATCGAGCTCAGGTACATTCTGTTTCCACTGATCATTCTGGAGATGTTTCAGCAGCTTCATTGGAGTTCACCTGTGGTAAATTCAGTTGATTGGACATGATTTGAAAAGGCATACACCTGTCTATATAAGGTCCCAGGGTTGACAGTGCATGTCAAAGCACAAACCAAGCATGAAGACAAAGGAATTGTCTGTAGACCTGCGAGACAGGACTGTCTCGAGGCACAAGGCTGGGGAAGGTTACAGAAACATTCCTGCTGCTCTGAAAGTTCCAAAGAGCACAGTGGCCTCCATCATCCGTAAGTGGAAGATGTTTGGAATCACCAGGACTCTTCCTAGAGCTGGCCGGCCATCTAAGCTGAGTGATCAGGGGAGAAGGATCTTAGTCAGGGAGGTGATCAATAACCCAATGGTCACTCTGTCTGAGCTCCAGCGTTCTTCTGTGGAGAGAGGAGAAACTTACAGAAGGACAACCATCTGTGCAGCAATCCACCAATCAGGCCTGTATGGTAGAGTGGACAGACGGAAGCCACTCCCTGCCTGGAATTTGCCAAAAGGCATCTGAAGGATTCTCAGACCATCAGAAACAAAATTCTCAGGTCTGATGAGACTAAAATTGAACTCTTTGGAGTGAATGCCAGGCGTTACACTTTTGGAGAAAACCAGGCACTGCTTTTCACCAGGGTAATGTCATCCCTACAGTGAAGCATGGTGGTGGCAGCATCATGCTGTGGGGATGTTTTTCAGCAGCAGGAACTGGAAGACTAGTCAAGATAGAGGGAAAGATGAACGCAGCAATGTACAGAGACATCCTGAATGAAAACCTGCTTCAGAGTGCTCTTGACCTCAGACTGGGGCGCACGGTTCATCTTCCAGCAGGACAATGACCCAAAGCACACCGCCAAAATATCAATGGAGTGGCTTCACAACAACTCAGTGAATGTCTTTGAGTGGCCCAGCCAGAGCCCAGACCTAAATATTTCTGAACATCTCTAGAGAGATCTGAAAATGGCTGTACACCGTCACTTCCCATCCAACCTGATAGAGCTTGAGAGGTACTGCAAAGAGGAATGGGCAAAAAGTCCCAAAGACAGGTGTGCCAAGCTTGTGGCATCACATTCAAAAAGACTTGAGGCTGTAATTGCTGCCAAAGGTGCATCAACAAAGTATTGAGCAAAGGCTGTGAACACTTATGTACATGTTTTATTTTTAATAAATTTGCAACAATTTCAAAAACTATTTTTTTCACACTGTCATTATGGGGTATTGTGTGTAGAATTTTGAGGAAATAAATGAATTTAATCCATTTTGGAATAAGGCTGTAACATAAAAAAAAAATGTGGAAAAAGTGAAGCGCTATGAATCCTTGCCGGGTGCACTGTGTTACAATAGGGAAGATAAGGCAGACACATTTACATGTTGACTTTTATTTTATCTTGATTTTTAGAGTGATATTTTAGAAATCAGTGAATTGTTTGAACTATGTAAGCAAATCAATTAAAAATAATACAGTATCTGCACTATACAGGCCCTAAAATTAATTTGAATAATGTTATATATAGACTAATGTTTGCACAGTTTTTGTATTCCCAAACTTTAAATTTCAGCACTGATGCATAAAATATTTTGATGCATAAAATAAATTAATATTTATATTATTATATGTATGATTAATGATCCATTTATTGTTAAAAATATTGAAAAAATTGTCTAAATAAATATATTTATATATACAACAGTTATGTCTGGTTCTCGAATCTGATTGGCCGTGAGATAATAAAGTAATATCCGCCCTTGTACAGCCTCTTCACCCTTGTGTATTACTCCGCCCACACGAGTGGCAGGTGGAGGACTACAGTTTGACAAATATTGCAGCTGTTGGGCAACATAATGTACTTTAGAGGCTTTTTTAGTCGAGAATGTAGTTGTTTAGATTGCAACTATGCAGTTTATTTATAAGGATAGTGGCTATTTTTAAATATTTATAATTTCTGAGAGACAGCGTGCTGGTGGCCATTAGCCTATCTGTCATGATCACCAGCGATCTTCTCCCCATAGATCGCTGGTTTACATGCACAAACACTCATGGACTACAAATCCACCATCATATGGACTACATCCCCCATACATGCACTACTCTGACATCACACACAACCGGTTCCACATCATCACTGATTACATCCACAGCTGAAGCCGCTCAAGGACAGATTGCACTCAGTACATAAACAGCACACACACTCACCCCAGTTGCCGAGTCTTGTTCATCTGTTCACAGTGTCAATTCTAAGCGTTTCCTTGTTTTGTCTTTGCCGTGTTTGGACCCTCGCCTTGATTCTCTGTTTCTGCCTGTCTGCTGCCATCCCTGTGACCTTTTGCCTGTTATATTGACTACGACTCTGGATTGTCCTCATACTTCTGTTTGCTCCTGTACTGATCATTGCTTGTCTGACCATCCCTTTAAATAAACCTGCATTTGGATCCGCATCCTGTTGTCAGCATCCATCCTTGGTTACAGAAGACTCGGCCACAACATGGATCCAGCAGTACGTCTCGTCAGGTTAAGGCAAGGTATGAATTCCCTCGAGGACCATATTATTTATTTTCTGGACATTGCCAATGATACCACTATCCTGGACTGTATACTTATTGATTTTTTCTATAATGGACTAAATGAACCACTGAAATCCACCCTCATCCGTTATGGTCCTCGGGGGTCTTTCCAGCAAGCCCTAGATGTGGCCTTACGAGCCATTGGGTCAACCTTCACTGTAGGCGAGGTGAAGGAGACCCCTAAATGTTTTTTGGGGGGGGGCAATAGACAGCAAGACCCGCCGGCAAGGGGGCTTGATGTTCCCTCCATAAATACTGTTATGCTGGCATCACCCATACTCCTGTCCCCAGTTGATCAGTCCAGTCCTCCAGCTAACAAAATGGCCACTTCCAGTCCTTATGTTCACAAGATGGCCACTTCCAGTCCTCCAGCTAACAAGATGGCCACCTCCAGTCCTCTAGTTGACAAAATGGCCGCCTTCAGTCATCCAGCTCACAAGATGGCCGCCTCCAGTCCTCCAGCTAACAAAATGGCCACTTCCAGTCCTCATGTTCACAAGATGGCCACCTCCAGTCCCCCAGCTCAAAAGATGGCTGCCTTCAGTCCTGCAGTTCACAAGATGGCCGCCTCCAGTCGTCCAGCTCACAAGATGGCCGCCTACAATCCTCCAACTCACAAGATGGCTGTCTCCAGTCCCTCAGATCACAAAATGGCTGCCTCCAGTCCTCCAGCTCACTAAGTGGCCACAACCAGCCCTCCAGCTCACGCAGAGCCACCAGAATGGCCACCACCACCTGAGTTGCCAGAGCTGTTGCCACCACCAGAGCTGTTACTGCCAGAGCTGCCACCGCCACCTCCAGAGCTGCCAGATCCTCAGTCACGGCCAGAGCTGCCAGAGTCGCCGCCGCCAGAGCTGCCAGAGTCGCCGCCGCCAGAGCTGCCAGAGTCGCCGCCGCCAGAGCTGCCAGAGTCGCCGCCGCCAGAGCTGCCAGAGTCGCCGCCGCCAGAGCTGCCAGAGTCGCCGCCGCCAGAGCTGCCAGAGTCGCCGCCGCCAGAACCCTTTGTATTCCCCGAATGGTGGGCACCAAATATCTCTGAATCCCTCGAATGGCGGGCGCCAGAAACCTCTGAATCCCTCGAATGGCGGGCGCCAGAAACCTCTGAATCCCTCGAATGGCGGACGCCAGAAACCTCTGAATTCCCCGAATGGCGGGCGCCAGAAACCTCTGAATCCCTCGAATGGCGGGCGCCAGAAACCTCTGAATCTCTTGAATGGCGAGCATCAGATTCTCCTGAATTCCCCGAAGGGCGGGCGCCAGATCCTCCTGAATTCCTTGAAAGGCCCGAGCAGTTACCTGAGTCCCACGAAAGGCCAGAGCAGTCACCTGAGTCCCACGAAAGGCCAGAGCTGTCACCTGAGTCCCACGAAAGGCCAGAGCTGTCACCTGAGTCCCACGAAAGGCCAGAGCTGTCACCTGAGTCCCACGAAAGGCCAGAGCAGTCACCTGAGTCCCACGAAAGGCCAGAGCCGCCACCTGAGTTCCACGAATGGCCAGAGCCGCCACCTGAGTTCCACGAATGGCCAGAGCCGCCACCTGAGTTCCATGACTGGTCAGAGCCGCCACCTCAGTCCCACGAAGGACTGCCAAAGCCGTATAATTTCCAAGAGTCACTAGAGCCGAGTGACTTCTCTAAGCCTCCAGACCCACTGGGGTTATATGAACTGCCAGTGCTCCTTGAACCCAAGCCTCCTGACCCACTGGGGTTGAAAGAACTGCCAGTGCTCCTTGAACCCAAGCCTCCTGACCCACTGGGGTTATATGAACTGCCAGTGCTCCTTGAACCCAAGCCTCCTGACCCACTGGGGTTATATGAACTGCCAGTGCTCCTTGAACCTAAGCCTCCTGACCCACTGGGGTTATACGAACTGCCAGTGCTCCTTGAACCCAAGCCTCCTGACCCACTGGGGTTATACGAACTGCCAGTGCTCCTTGAACCTAAGCCTCCTGACCCACTGGGGTTATACGAACTGCCAGTGCTCCTTGAACCCAAGCCTCCTGACCCACTGGGGTTATATGAACTGCCAGTGTTCCTTGAACCTAAGCCTCCTGACCCACTGGGGTTATACAAACTGCCAGTGCTCCTTGAACCTAAGCCTCCTGACCCACTGGGGTTATATGAACTGCCAGTGCTCCTTGAACCTAAGCCTCCTGACCCACTGGGGTTATATGAACTGCCAGTGCTCCTTGAACCTAAGCCTCCTGACCCACTGGGGTTATACGAACTGCCAGTGCTCCTTGAACCCAAGCCTCCTGACCCACTGGGGTTAAATGAACCGCCTATGCCTCCTGAACCCAAGCCTCCAGACCCACTGGGGTTAAACGAACTGCCAGTGTCTCCTGAACCCAAGCCTCCAGACCCATGGGGGTTATATGAACTGCCTGTGCCTGCTGAACCTAAGCCCCTGACCAACTTCAGCTCCATGCTCCAGGCCTTTTGCAACTCCACACTCCAGGCCTTCAGCAGCTTCACTCTTCAGGCCTTACGCAGCTCCAGCTCCATTCTCCGGGCCTTCCACACTCCAGGCCCTCAGCAGCTTCACTCTTCAGGCCTTACGCAGCTCCATCTCCACGCTCCAGGCCCTCCGCAGCTCCACGCTCCAGGTCCTCAGCAGCTTCACTCTTCAGGCCCTCAGCAGCTTCACTCTTCAGGCCTTACCCAGCTCCAACTCCATGCTCCAGGCCCTCTGCAGCTCCAACTCCACGCTCCAGGCCCTCCGCAGCTCCACGCTCCAGGCCCTCAGCAGCTTCACTCTTCAGGCCTTACGCAGCTCCAACTCCATGCTCCAGGCCCTCCGCAGCTCCAACTCCATGCTCCAGGCCCTCTGCAGCTCCAACTCCACGCTCCAGGCCCTCTGCAGCTCCATACTCCAGGCCTTGTACAGCTCCACTCTCCAGGCCTTCTGCAGCTCCACGCTCCGGGCCTTCCGCAACTCCAAGCTCTAGTCCCTCTGCAACTCTACGCTCCAGGCCCTCTGCAGCCCCATACTCCAGGCCTTGTACAGCTCCATGCTCCAGGCCCTCCGCAGCTCCACTCTCCAGACCTTCTGCAGCTCCACGCTCCGGGCCTTCCGCAGCTCCACGCTCCAGGCCCTCCGCAGTTCCACTCTCCGGGCCTTCCGCAGCCCCACGCTCCAGGCCCTCCGCAGCTCCATTCTCCGGGCCTTCCGCAGCTCCACGCTCCAGGCCCTCCGCAGTTCCACTCTCCGGGCCTTCCGCAGCCCCACGCTCCAGGCCCTCCACAACTCCATTCTCCGGGCCTTCCACAGCTCCACGCTCCAGGCCCTCCGCAGTTCCACTCTCCGGGCCTTCCGCAGCTCCACACTCCAGGCCCTCCGCAGCTCCACTCTCTGGGCCTACTGCTGCTTCATGCTTCAGACACTCCTCAGCTGCATGGTCCTGGCCCTCCATCCCTCCCCCTGTTCCGCCTCCGCTCCACCTCCCGCCTGAACTATGAGAGGAGTGTCTGGAAGCCACTCCTTAGGCCACTCGTGGCTCTGTCACGATCACCAGCGATCTTCTCCCCATAGATCGCTGGTTTACATGCACAAACACTCATGGACTACAAATCCACCATCATATGGACTACATCCCCCATACATGCACTACTCTGACATCACACACAACCGGTTCCACATCATCACTGATTACATCCACAGCTGAAGCCGCTCAAGGACAGATTGCACTCAGTACATAAACAGCACACACACTCACCCCAGTTGCCGAGTCTTGTTCATCTGTTCACAGTGTCAATTCTAAGCGTTTCCTTGTTTTGTCTTTGCCGTGTTTGGACCCTCGCCTTGATTCTCTGTTTCTGCCTGTCTGCTGCCATCCCTGTGACCTTTTGCCTGTTATATTGACTACGACTCTGGATTGTCCTCATACTTCTGTTTGCTCCTGTACTGATCATTGCTTGTCTGACCATCCCTTTAAATAAACCTGCATTTGGATCCGCATCCTGTTGTCAGCATCCATCCTTGGTTACACTATCATTCTGAGTAGAGCAAAGACGGTTGATGTTCTGCCACAAGATGGCGACAAAGACCGCATAATAAGCCCTTAGGGGAGAAAAACAGCATTTTTTCAGCATACGTTTCAAACTACATCTGAACAAATCATTACAGAACAGGTAAGTGACATTCTAAGTCGATCTCTCTCGCTCTTTTGTATGTTGTAGTGCTTTATTATACCATGGTAATCTGGTAGTGTTTGCTTTTCTTTGGCTTTTTCAGGGTTAATTATTGTGATCTTTTGATTGCAACAGAGAAATACTGGGAAATCTCTGTAGACTGATGGCATTTCATGCCGTTCAGCCTTATAATCTTAGATTGTGAGCAAAATCACCTGTTTTGTCATCACTTTAGACATTATGCTAGAGAATCATTCAAACACTAGCTCTAAAGTGACGTTGGAAAAGTAGCAACATTTTCTGCTGTTCTGACCGTCAGCTGCAGATGTGAATGGAGGGCGGAAGAAAGTAATTCCTCTTACAAAAGGGTTTTTGAGACTCTCCGTGTTTGATTTTCTTTTTTATACACTAAGGCACTCAGCCTGCAACCTCGAGCCAACGCGCGCCTCCCACCAGTGTCGATATACAGCCATATCGCACTGCCACTCGTGTAATATTGCTCATATATATATATATATATATATATATATATATATATATATATATATATATATATATATATATGAGCAATATTACCCGAGTGGCAGTGCGATATAACAAGTAATATATAATATTTATTTGTAGTAGTATAATTTATTATTAGTAGTAGTATTATGTTCTGAATGATTAATAATATAACTTGTTAGTTTAAGTACCAATTTCCATTATTAACTACAGCCTAATAACCTACCTATCAAAAAAAAATTGGCTGTTTATTAGTATTTCTAAAGTTTATCTATAATGTTCCAATACCTAAACCCAACTATGAACTTAATAACTATTAATAAGCAGCAAATTAGTAGTTTATTGAGCTAAAAAAAATAATTAATGGTTTGTAAATGCCTTAAAATAAAGTGTGACCCATGTTAATGATACTAACCATATTTTGTAAGCGGGTCACTGAAGACTGTTTAACCCTTTGCATCCCAAACCCTATAATGAAAGTGCCCTGACAGCAGGATTTGGTCCGGGTCTATAATCCCAGTCCAATCTACACATCAATACTACTTTCATGTGCCACATCTTCCCAAACAGCAGACTAATCTTTTAATCAAAAGCAGATCCACTAAAAAGACGAGTGAAAGGTTAATCCTAGCACTTTTATTACATGCTGTCCCTTGGTGTAACGTAGAGTTAAAATGCATAAGCATCTTTGCACGGTTCTGATTAAACTGTGGCCGACACGGTTATAGTGGGATTAGTTGTCACGAAATGAGAAAGGCGAAGTTTCAAGCAGCGGACAGCGTCAAAACAAGTAGAGATTAGCATGTCATTGGGCAGGAGCGACGGCTAAATGAAGCGACGCTGGCTGATTGATGCTTTAATTACCAGTTAACCAAACATAAGCGTTTCTGTCGGATTGGCTCAGTTGTGTCCTCATCAAAATTTGACTTTGCCACAATAATCTTCACAAGCCTAAATGCTCCCTTTCCTGCTTAAATGGCATTTGATGGAGGTTTTCCAAAGCTCTGTGACTCAATTGTGGAAAAATCTGCATTCATAATTAAGGGGCGTGTCCAGGATTTCCTAATTTGAATGGCAAAGAACGAATTTGGCAAAATGAGTATATACTGGACACTTTATTAGGTACACCAGTCGAACTGCTCGTTAATGCAAATTTCTAATCAGCCAATCACATGGTGGAAACTAGTTTCCTGTCAGCTAAGATCAGGAAGCTGAGGCTACAATTAGCACAGGCTCACCAAAATTAGACAACAGAAGATTGGAAAAATTTTGTCTGGTCTGATGAGTCTCGATTTCTGCTGCGACATTCGGATAGTAGGGTCGGAATTTGGCGTCAACAACATGAAAGCATGGATCCATCCTGCCTTGTTTCAACGGTTCAGGCTGCTGGTGGTGGTGTAATGGTGTGGGGGATATTTTGTGGCACACTTTGGGCCCATTAGTACCATGTCATAAAGCGTGAATCATCTCAGACTGGTTTCCTGAACATGACAATGAGTTCACTGTACTCAAATGGCCTCCACAGTCACCAATCTAATAGAGCACCTTTGAGATGTGGTGGAATGGGAGATTCGCATCATGGATGTGCAGCCAACAAATCTGCAGCAACTTCGTGATGCTATCATGTCAATATGAACATGGACCTCTGAGGAATATTTCCAGTACCTTGTTGAATCTATGCCATGAAGGAGTAAAGAAGTTCTGAAGGCAAAAGGGGGTACAACCCGGTACTAGTAAGGTGTACCTAATAAAGTGGCCAGTGAGTATACAGTTGAAATCTGAATTATTAGCCCCCCTGGTAATTTTTTTCCCCAATTTCTGTTTAAAGGAGAGAAGATTTTTTCAACACATTTCTAAACATAATAGTTTTAATAACTCATTTCTGATTTCTTTTATCTTTGTCATGATGACAGTAAATAATATTTGACTAGATATTTTTAAAGTGACATTTAAAGGCTTCACTAGGTTAATTAGGTTAACTAGGCAGGTTAGGGTAATTAGGCAAGCTATTGTATAATGATGGTTTGTTCTGTAGACTATCGAAAAAAAATAGCTTAAAGGGGCTAATAATATTGTCCTTAAAATGGTGTTTAAAAAATTAAAAACTACTTAAATCTAGCCGAAATAAAACAAATAAGACTTTCTCCAGAAGAAAAAAATATTATCAGACATACTGTGAAAATTTCCTTGCTCTGTTAAACGTCATTTGGGAAATATTTAAAAAAGAAAAAAAAACAAAGGGGGCTAATAATTCTGACTTCAACTGTATACTGTATATATTTATATATACCTAATGACACTAACTTGCCTAATTAACTTTAATTAACTTGCCTAATTGACTAATTAACCTAGTTAAGCCTTTGGTTGTCATTTTAAGCGGAATACTAGTATCTTGAAAAATATCTAGTGAAATACTATGTACTGTCATCATGGCAAAGATAAAAGAAATCAGTTATTAGTAATGAGTTATTGAAACTATTCTGTTTAGAAATGTGTTGAAAAAACTTCAAGTGTATTTCTAATGAGCCTGGTCTTAAAAACAAGATCCATGCTTCAATCAAATTTCAGGCCATTCTTGTAGCTACGCCCATGTTGTGGATTTGAAGCACAGTGTTTTTGGTCCTCAGAGGGTCACATTCATGAGATCCTCTGAATTGTGGCAGTGCATGAGCAGGTCTGAGCATGTTCTGCTCCGGTCCAGGTGTGACGGGTCACGCAGGTGTGTTTATGGCATTAGGAGCGGACAGAGACAGATAAGGCTGTAAAAGAGCCTCATTGTTCATCACCGTCAGATAACCATCTCTCAACCTGTTCCCATGTCACTTTCTCTGTTCAGAACAGCAACGTTCACCTTTTACTAGAATTGCTGCTTCCACCAGATGCTCAACCACTTTCCATTGCAGTTTATATGCAGTCAGATTTGAAGAGGACCTGAATATCTCATTAGTGTAATCCATATTTGCAATTAAGTATTTTCATGAAAACAAAGGCCATCACATTTTTGTCCTAAAATGATCATTTAAAAGGCTCAAAATAATACAATTATTTTTTTGCGAGAACAACACAAACCCAAGCAATATTATACATTTACAGTATAATGCATTTCAGTTAACTAAAAAAAATAAATATATATATATATATATATATATATATATATATATATATATATATATATATATATATATATATATATATATATATATATATATATACACACACACACAATTATGAATGATATATTTACAGTTTAATTAATTTTATATAACTTTTTATGTACTGTCTGTGACCTGGCTTTTAGTTTTCTAATAAATAAATAAATAAAATAATAATAATAATAATAATAATAATAATAATAATAATAATAATAAAAATTATTATTATTATTATTATTATTATTATTATTTGTTATTATTATATTTTAAAAGACTTTTTGTATTAAATAAAGACTTTATTTTTTAAGACTTTTTATTAAGTGTCTATGACCTGGCTTATATTTTTCTAATAAATAAATAAATAAAATAATAATAATAATAATAATAATATATTTTATATAATATCAATAATAATAATAATAATAATAATAATAATAATAATAATAATAATAATAATAATAATAATTTTATATAATAATAATATTAATAATAATAACAATAATAATAACAACAACTGTTATTATTATTATTTTTTATTATTATATTTTTAATGATGTTTTGTATTAAATAAAGACTTTATTTTTAAAAGTTTAATTAATTTTACAAAACTTTTTATTAAGTGTTTTTGAGCTGGCTTTTTTTCTAATACATACATAAAATTAATTAATTAAAGAAGAAAATAATAATATTAATAATAAAAACAGCTAATAATAATAATAATAATAATAATAATAATTATTATTATTATTATTATTATTATTATTATTATTATTATTATTATTATTTAAAATAACATTTTTTTATGAAATAAAGCCTCCTACTTTTACTTGTCATTCGTTTAGTAATAGCAAAACATCACAAGTAGGCCTTATATTTTTTATTCACTGGTTTATTTTTGAAAATATGAATCAAATAACTATAAATGATAAAGGTAAATCTGTTATTATTCATGGCAAAAAATATTAAAAGACAAGGTAACATCATGAGTAAAATAGTGAATATACAATTAACATTATATTATTTTATAATTTAACTTAAATTATCCTATAATTACCCTAAATTTAAAAACTTTACAGCTGAGGGGATAAATGAAAGTTTGAACCGAATTGTTTTACTAATAGGAGTTCAATTGCAGATCTAATGTAAAAATCTTAGCCTATTTTTGCTAAATAAATAAATGTTATTCTTACAAATGTCTTACAATTTCTAATAACATTAAGCTGTTCACAGATCCCACACCTTAGGCATTGTTTCTACAAATTAACTATTATTTTATTGTTGTTGTTGTTGTGGTGGTGGTTTTTTTTTAATCCAGCCATAAACAAAAGCATTGCGTGGGCCTTACCTTGTGGTTTTTGCCGTGCCGATAAAACATCCAGTCCTCTCCATTAGTGCTGACTTCCAGCTTGAAGGTTGTGACGTAGTAGGACTTTTGGGTCTCTTTGGAAATGGCTCCTTGAGTAGCGATGCCGGTCAGAACCTTGAGGAACTGAAGATCCACCTGGGAAAGTGGGAAGATGATTGATGAAAGAGGGAAACGGGGAGCGATAAAGCCCAACTGATCGCACCGAATTTAGTTCCCTTTCGACAGCCGATCAATGAGGATTTCTGTTATGAGTAATGAAGAGTTCCTCTGCAGTTTATAAATCTATTTTGAAAAATGTATATGGAGAACAAGTTCATTCTTCCCAGTGAAGCCATATCTGTTGTGGGAGAAATACAGGGGTTTATTTTAAAACAATAAACCCCTCAACAGGGATTTTATTATTATTGTTATTATTATTATTATTATTATTATTATTATTATTATTATTGTTGTTGTTGTTGTTGTTGTTGTTGTTGTTGTTGTTTCTGTTATTATTATTATTATTATTATTAGCAGTAGTACTTAATTAATTAATTTTTTATTTTATCAATGTAATGTCACGTATGGGTCGAGACAACAGAGATGAGGATATACGTGCAGTTTATTAAACAGATTAGTCAAGCAGGGAACAGTCAAGTCAGGGGCAAACAGAAGCATACAGAAAAACTAAGATCCTAGTCAACAGCAGGCAAATGGTCAGGTCAGGCAGCAAAACAACACACAATAAACAAAGCAAAGGTAAAAAACCCAAGAAGGCAAGACAAGAATAACGCTTACGCGATGCTCTAAATAAAAACAAAACTCAGCTTTGTGTGTGTGTGTGTGTACTGTGTTTATAGTCCACCTGATTAGTCCTGAACAGCTTCAGCTGTGTGTTGCAATCAAGGGGAATCTGGAGCAGGTGTGTGAATGGAGTGTATGATGGGATTTGTAGTGCAATTGAATGTGAGTATTCTCCAGCAGCCTGCAAGAGCAACACTGCTGGTGATCAAAACATATAATAAATAATAATAATAATAATAATAATAATAATAATAATAATAATGGCGATGCAGTGGCGCAGTAGGTAGTGCTGTCGCCTCACAGCAACAAGGTCACTGGTTCGAGCCTCGGCTGGGTCAGTTGGCGTTTCTGTGAGGAGTTTGCATGTTCTCCCTGCGTTCACGTGGGTTTCCTCCGGGTGCTCCGGTTTCCCCCACAGTCCAAAGACATGCGGTACAGGTGAATTGGGTAGGCTAAATTGTCCGTAGTCTATGAGTGTGAATGAGTGTGTGTGGATGTTTCCCAGAGATGGGTTGCGGCTAGAAGGGCATCCGCTGTGTAAAAACGTGCTGGATAAGTTGGCGGTTCATTCCACTCAGGCGACCACAGATTAATAAAGGGACTAAGCTGAAAAGAAAAGAAATGATTGAAGGAATAATAATAATGGGTGGTGCGGTGGCGCAGTGGGTAGCACTATCGCCTCACAGCAAGAAGGTCGCTGGTTTGGCTGGGTCAGTTGGCATTTCTGTGTGGAGTTTGCATGTTCTCCCTGTGTTCACATGGGTTTCCTCAAGCTAAATCGTCCATAGTGTATGTGTGTGAATTAGTGTGTGTGGATGTTTCCCAGTGATGGGTTGCAGCTGGAAGGGCATACGCTGTGTAAAACATATGCTGGATAAGCTGGCGGTTCATTGCGCTGTGGCGACCCCTGATTAATAAAGGAACTAAGCCAAAAAGAAAATGAATGAATGAATGAATAATAATAATAGTTGTTGTTGGTATTTATTTTATTTATTTACTATTTATTTACTTATTTCTATATTTACTTATCTATTTACTTATTTACTTATTTTTTTTAATTTACTTATTTAATTACTTATTTGTTTATTTATTTTAGTTTGAATAAATAAGCAAAATAAATAAATAAAAATAAATTTATAAAATAAATGAATGAATAAATAAATAAAAACAAATAAATAAAATAAGTTTGACATGGTTGGCACAAATCTTGTTATATTGATACAACATTTTTACAATGTAGTTTAAAAAAATTAGGCGTTAGTTGTAGAATCTCGAAGAAATCGAGTTTACTTTACTATATATCTTACTATTTTGCCTTTTTTTCTAATAGCTGAGATTTTTGAATTTCACAGGTTTACAAATTTGTTGCACAGAATCAAAATTAGTTTTGTTTTTACAGAACAAAAAATTTAATAATTATTTTTTAGGGGTTTTTCACCTTTATTTGGAAAGGACAGTAGAGGTTGCAAACAGGAAATTATTAGGAGCAGAGAGAGGGGAAGGGTCGGCAAAGAACCTTGAGCTGGGAATCGAACTCAGGTCACCGTGAGCACCATGGTGCTATATGCTCGCGCCGACAGTTTTTAACTTTTAGCTCATAATTCAGACATAATTCCTCTCACAATTACATGTTTTTGTCACAATATTAAATTTGTTATAAATAAATGCTAGTTTAATCCATATTTTATATTTTACAATGTTGACCTTTATTCTGAAACAAAAAGTCTAAATTGTCAGATATAAATTAAGAACTGCAAGGAAAAAAGTCTGAATTACGAGACTGTTAAAAACTACTCAGTAATAATTTTTTTATTTAAATAAATATTTTTTATAATTATTATTATTTTTTATTATATAGTAAAAACATTCATTCATTCATTTTCCTTTGGCTTAGACCCTTCTTTATCAGGGGACACCACAGTGGAATGAACCACCAACTATTTCAGCATATGTATTATGCAATCAATGCCATTACAGCCTGAACCTAGTACTGGGAAACCCCCATACATTCTCACATTCACACACTACAGCCAATCTTTGTGTTTTACCCAATTCACCTATATTTCCCAGTACTGGATTGCAGCTGGAAGGGCATCCGCTGCATAAAACATATGTTGAAATAGTTGGTGGTTCATTCCGCTGTGGCGACCTCTGAAATAGAGATTAAGCTGAAGGGAAATGAATGAATGAATTCCCCTACAGTATAGCGCATGTTTTTGGACTGTGGGGGAAACCGGAGCACCCGGAAGAAACCCACACCAACATGGGGAGAACATGCAAACTCCACACAGAAATGCCAACTGGTCCACCCGGGACTCGAACCAGCAACCTTCTTGCTGTGAAGCGACATTGCTAACCACTGAGCCACCGTGATTGTAGTAAAAACAATCTTCTGTATATACACACATCACCACATTCTTAACTCAACTGCACACATATCTGATACCTTCACGTACAGTAATTTACATAAGAACTCATCCAAATTCATCCAAATGTGGTCTTGCTGGTGTAATTAAACCTCTCTGACCTCTACACACACACACACAGGAGTGTCTTTGCTCATCTGTCAGATCTATGAAGGAATGGCGGTGTGTTTGGATGCAGGTGTAAAGAGGGCCGTGATGAACTCTGAAATCAATAGTGCTGGAGAAGGTTTGCTAACTACGGCTTTCTCTGGACCGTCCTCATCCATCATGAAGCAGTTAGCATCACAGCGGCTTTCCACGCTTCATCGCTCTCTGCGCCAACACAACACACACTGACTGCCATGATGGAGAGCTCTATAGATGCGCAGAATGTGTGTGAATATACCACACGTGTGGAGAGAGACTGACAATCCCCCTGGTTTGAAGGGAACGAATCAAGGGCATTGAATATTTGATGTGATGAAAATGAGGCTCGGGGATAGACCTGCATGTGTTTTAATAGCTTAAAGTCAACATAAATCACTTCCGGATTGCATTTGTGATTGATAATGAAGTTTAGAATCAACAATATTGTTTTAAAAGAAATGATAACTTTAATCAGCAAAAATGAAATACTATTTTTAAAGAGCCCCTATTATGGGTTTCTGAAAATGACCTTCTATGTAGTGTGTAGCACAGCTCTAAGTGAAGTGAAATATCCAGCTAAAGCTTAAATCTGAAAGTGGACAGTTTTTAAAACTATTGATTCATCTAAAAAGGAATCGACTCATAGTGGTTTAAATGAATCGTCTTGATAACGAGTCTTTAGCCGTTTCAGCGTGACGTGGATACGAAACATAAGCCCCGCCCAATTGCTAATTTAAACCTGTGCGGCCCGCCCACTAACACAGCAGCAAAGACAAACAGATCCTGAAGTCATGAGTCATGAAGAGGCTGTGCTTACCTGGATACTATTGGAAGTGTGAGGGAAAGGAGTGCTTCAGCAATCTACACGCTTACAATGAACTTTCAGTACACAGCTCATGGATTAGTTTCTTCCTCCATTTTGTTACACCAAATTATGTGACCATCATATTCTGTGACCCTAGGGGCTGTTCTCACTGTTTGGCTTGAACTTGCTCCCAAGACACGCAAACACTGTACATACTGTCAAGGGATTGACAGCGGACTTTGGGCACTCAAGGGCACTAAGCTGTTTGCATTTAAAGAACATTCAATTTTTCTGTGTGAAATACAAGACATTTTATAGATACTAGTTTTGAACAGTTCTTTCCAGCGCATTCAGTGAGAGTATGTACGCTGTTTGCATGTCCAATCCGCCTGTCGGAGCGAGTTCAAGTCAAACAGTGAGAACAGCGCCTACTAGGGTCACAGAATACGATGGTCACAGAATTTGGTGTAACACGTGCAAAATAAGGACAGTTTATTAGGTACAAGTCAAACAAAGGCAGGCTGCTGCACTCTGGGCTTTGGGCTGGTGCACAGCACTGGAAAGGCGATGGGAGCCCGCAAAGATAGCTTGTCAGAGGACAGAGGAGGAGCGCTGGTTAAAGCTGCAACCCCCTGGCTGGGGATGTGATCATGCCAGGGGATGTGAAGCAGAGTACAGGTAAGCCCTGAGAACATATAACACTTCACGCAAGAGGTGCCACAGCAATGATTACAAATAGAAATGATCTACAGATGAGAAGGGAGAAAAGCTCCAAAATGAAAGATAATTAATGAAATCAGACCTGGCCCATGGCTCATCTCATAAGTGTAAGTAAATAGCTGCCTCCTTGTTTTCTCTAGCTTGTAAAGTATGTATTTAATTGTGTTGTTACTTGTAACCGCTTGTACTGTATCAGGTTAACTGTTTATATTCCCATATAGAGTCTAATGCCACGTTGAAAACGCGACGCGTGCTGCTTTGTTTAAGGATTTAAATGCGTTTGTGGTGTTTAACTGCACTGCTTTCGGCGCTGAGGTGTCTGAATAACACTGTTGAGAACCGGGTACTGTTTACTGTGGTGTTAGTAAGTTTACTATGAAGCGTGTTTCGGGCGTCCGCTGCGATCGGATCCTATACCAATGTTGGCGACCCGGGGGCTTGATAAACCGCGCTGGGCATTTTACTGTCTCGCGCTGAACGCTGTCGACCAATCGCAACAGGCTGTCATTGGTCCAATCAGCGCAGATTAGCTTAGCGCTAAGGAGGGGTTTGGGAACAAATGAATAGCTGAACGATTCATATAGGAGTCGCTGGGATAATTAGGTAAAAATAACTACATATTATAAGACCATGAAAGTGTTTTTTGACCTTGCATACATATCAGTATGTTGTTGGAGACCCATAAAACTGAAATATGACCCTTTTTAATGTATAATAGGGGCTCTTTAAATTAATATATAAAGCTGTTTTAAAGTGAAAGACATTTAAAAAATAAAGACATTTATCAAGTGTTAGAAGATCAAAGCTATTTTGAATAAATATTTATATATTTAAAACTATACAGAATAGAGCATTAATTAAACAATTAAAATTGTGGAAAGTCAGTTTAATAATAATAATAATAATAATAATAATAATAATAATAATAATAATAATAATAATAATAATAATAATAATTATTATTATTATTATTATTATTATTATTAATACAAATAAAACAAATAATAATAATAATAATTATTATTATTATTATTATTATTATTATTATTATTATTATTACAAATAAAACAAATAATAATAATAATAATTATTATTATTATTATTATAAATAAATAAAAATAAAAATGAATAATAATACTACTAATAATAATAATAATATTTATCAATCAATCATTTTCTTGTCGGCTTAGTCCCTTTATTAATCCGGGGTCGCCACAGCGGAATGAACCGCCAACTTATCCAGCACGATTTTACACAGCGGATGCCCTTCCAGCCACAACCCATCTCTGGGAACATCCACACACTCATTCACACACATACACTACGGACAATTTAGCCTACCCAATTCACCTGTACCGCATGTCTTTGGACTGTGGGGGAAACCGGAGCACCCCAAGGAAACCCACGCGAATGCAGGGAGAACATGCAAACTCCACACAGAAACGCCAACTGACCCAGCCCAGCCGAGGTTCGAACCTGCGACCCAGCGACGTTCTTGCTGTAAGGCGACAGCACTACCTACTGCGCCACTGCATCGCCATAATATTTATTATTATTATTATTATTATTATTATTATTATTATTATTATTATTATTATTATTATTATTAATACAAATAAAAACAAATAATAATAATAATTATTATTATTATTATTATTATAAATACAAATAAAAATAAAAATGAATAATAATAATATTAATAATAATAATAATATACTGTTAGTATAAATATTATTTTTATTATTTTATTTATTCATTTTTTTGTTATTTATTTTTTTGTTATATTATTATTTTAATTATTATTATTATTATTATTATTATTATTATTATTATTATTATTATTATTTATTTATTTTTTATTATTTGTTTATAATATTATTTTAATTATTATTATTATTATTATTATTTGTAGTAGTAGTAGTAGTAGTAGTATTACTGTTAGTATTATTATTCATTTATTTATTTATTTTTATTATTATTATTATTTATTTTTTTAAATGAGCAATGCTAGAATTTTTTAAATAATACCAATAAAAAATTTGTTCATCCATTACCCCTTGTTACTTGTTCGATCGGCCAGAGATCAAATCAGCCGATAAACACATTTCATGACTCGATCGGTACTCGCTAATCTGGCCGATCTTATGAAGCGATCACAATTGTTTGTTTACGAGTTTACAGGCAGAGGACACATAAGAACTGAAATCTTTTTACATATCAGAATTGAATGTTCTGTGTTTTCAACAATATTGCAACTTCATTAAATCCTGGCTGGAAATATTAAGAATATAAAAAAACTTGAATATTTAATGATACAATTATTGTAATATACGTATTGTAATAAGTCGTAGTTTATGGACCTATTTCCTTTTAGTAAAGAAGTAATAGATTTATAGGTGTGCATTTTAACTCCTTATGCATCAAATATGTGCTCCAAACTTTATTGAGACATGTTGAATTATTCTTCCATGATTTGCAATGTTTCCAAATTGCTTTATTAATGATTTTTCTTGCAAATTTTTTAAATCTGTTTTATCTATTTTGTTCTGTAAAGTTGCTTCTGACCATGATATGTCCACACTAAATGTTATCTTAAGCCTTAGTATCATACTTGGACTGAAAATGTGTTTTATGCATTATAAAGCTTGAAGCATCAGAATCGGTACTTGGTATCGGCCGATCACCATGACAAGGAATTGGCACTCGGTATCAGCTGCAAAAATCCTGATCGGAGCATCCCTACTTGTCGATACATAATACAATTGAATTCCGCCTGTCTCACCTGTATGTACTCCTTGTTGCTGTCCTCACTGGGCGTCCAGGCGTTGTCCTCATTGTTCAGACGGGCCTGACGAGGCTGCCAGCGTCCGTCATAAAACGAGGTGGAGGCCGAAATCTGATCGTCAGAGATCTTCCCAGACTCCAGTCCAAACGCATTGCTACAGTGAAATGCTAAATGAGAGGAAAAACAATGCGAATTAATAAATACATGCACATTTTAATGTTATTATTGGTATTTTCCATTTATCTGTACCTTTTCTTTGAATTAAAATGCATTTATTTAATTTATTATGTAAAGTATAGGACAACATGAAGTCAAAATAGAATATAAATTGACTTTTTCAAAATAAATTCATAAATAAGTCTACATGCTCCACTAGTTTTGATAAACAAAAATATTTTATAATAAAAATAACTAAACAGCTATTACAAACTGTTTGAAAGCTACTCTGTGTGCACTTGGCAAAAGAAACAGTCTTGATAATACCTACAAAGTTTCAGCTTAAAATATTTCACAGATCATCTTGTCTTGCTTTTTACTACAAACATGCCGTTTTCACGCATAAGTAAAATAGTAAACAATGTAAACAACAGGGGCCTCAGGTACAAAGACTTGCATTGAATTGATACTAAAACATTGCATACGGGCAAAGCTATAAATGTGCGTACGCAGTAAAAAATTCAGCCGTATGAATCCCACTCATATTCTCTTTGTACATCCAAATTAAAGTGAAACTGAGCGCACGTGCACGAGTGCAAAACCCCTCCCTGCCTCCTCCCCCGTATGAATATGGTAATGACTCCACTTTGGCAAAACCATTGTGCAAAACCAAACGAAAAAGCAATGGCAAAAGCAAGCAAGAAGAGAAACTTCACAGAATGTGAATTGGAGGTGCTCCTATCGGAGGTAGACCAGAGAAAAACTGTGTTATTTGCAAGTTTGTCCTCTGTAACTAATAACAAAAGAAAAAAAAATAGAGCGGGAGAGTTTAGCTGACGCGGTTAACGCAGTGGGGTCTGAACATCGCACTGTGAGTGAATTAAAAAAGAAATGGTCCCATGTAAAGGTGCAGGTTAAGAGGAGAACAATGGCACACCATCCAAGTGTGGACCGAACAGGCAGGGGAACAGGGGATGCTGAACTAACCCCCTTTGAGGAGAGAGTTGACTCAATTTTGGGCGACACTTTACCATCTGGAGTAGTATCCGTGTCTGTGGGAGACACAGATGTATTAGATGAACACTTTGTTAGGGCGGTATAGCAGCACCCCTCCGCTCTTATCAAGGCAGCGCCACCGGCATTTCGGCTGCCCAATCGCCCGCTGACCGAGTGCGAGAATGGGCATCATTTTATCTGCGCTCCTGGGTAGTTTTGTGGGTTGTTGAGGGGGGTTAACAGCCACGTCTTTAATGGATAACCGCGTCTCCTGATAATAATTACGCTCAATAAAATAAAATAAAATTTAAAAAAAACTTAGCTGGAATAATATCTTTAAATACATCACTCACCAAGACGCCACCCATCGCACGTTTGTGAGGATGAATGAATCATGGGTTGACCAAGGCACCTTATTGTTTACCACAAAATTGTATACATTTGCAAATGCTTTTATATGTTCTAAATCACATAATTGGTAAAAAAAGAAATTGTGTCAATTAACCCATTTTATCAATTATAAATTAGTAGCGATGTGTTGTTGATGCGATACTTTGTAGTGTGCAATTTAACATAATTGCCTCTAGGAGTCGGCAATGGAAATAAAACAAACACACACAAGAAATCCACGTACGCCAGACATGAAGCTGGCGCGGACCAACGCACATTCTCATGTTAATTTTATCGTTAGTAAATCCAAACGTGAGCGTGAAACCTGGCGTACGCAAAGTTGTGTATACGCAGCGTTGATACATGAGGCCCCTGGTCTCCGGCAGACATAAACAAATGTACAACCATTTATAATTCAACACTATTGTGTCGGTGGACTAAATGTGCTCTATGGGATGCTGTTCTGAGGATTCTTACGATTCAAAATAAATCGTGATGTACAGCAATGAATGCGTGTGCGTTGTGTTATTACGATGATCCATATCATGTGTTCTGTACAACTTACACAAATTTAGCAAATACATTCTTTATAAGCTTCCCATTGAAAAACAACTAGCTACAATCGCTGCTTGAGGGTTGTAGCTTTAGACTGATGTATAGTTTGTCAAGATTACTCGTGTTCTTTTTGATGTAATCTATTCGTAAACATTGAAATGTTAAAAAACAGCGCTCCACTGCATCCACGTACTGATGCTGGGTAAACAGTTAAAATACTGTTTTTGTGTGTCTGATTTAATGCAAATGAGTTGTGTTCTTCTTGCAAACAAACAAAAAACTTTCTGTTTGCAAAAACAAAACTTTACTTAAGATATGTCTTTCAAAATAGCATATTCAATGCTGCGAAAAAGCCTTCTCCACTGCCCATGAAAGTGAAAATGAAAGTAAGGCACGGATATTCGCCTAGCTATGTATTTATTGTATGTATTACTAATAATATTGTATTTAACGGTTGATGACTTTAATTAAATATGACATCAGACATTCAAAGTATATGTTTAATATCTTAATAAAAGCCTTGAATGTAAATATGACAATATGACGTCTTATACACTCAAAAAAAAAATATATTTTTTAACTCGTTTAAACTACTCAATTAAAATGAGCTGAATCAACACAATTCTTGAGATTTTATTGGGACAACATAAATGAAATGTATAGAATCTCTGAATTTTTTACAGTGTATGAGAACGGTCAGAATGACTACTATGGTAACTCTAGTAGTTATAGAATTCTGGTAGTTACAGTGTTAAAGATCCCGCGAAGTGCTTTGAAATATGCATTTCTTATTCAATGTTTGACATAATCTCAACCAAAATACAAAGAGAGGGTGGGACATCATGTAGCCCCTCCCCTTTTTCAAAAACAGTCAATAGCATTTCCTTTTTATCACAGCTCTGCCAGTATAAGTGCACGGTTGAGCTCAAGTGCATCAAATGAAAAGCAAATGAGAAGCGTCTTGGAGGGGGCGGGGCATGGCAGATACTAGAGAGCATTTGATTGGTCACGATTTGATGAGAAACTCTAGTATGAGGTGACGTGAATAAAAACATTGATCCATTTAGGCGGAAGTGACAAACTACAAGCCTTACTTGTTTATATCAGTTTTATATTGTCTAAAGGTGAATTTTGCCACTGTTTTGGAGCACACTAGCTTATAAATATCCTAAAAACTAACAATACTGATACTAACATTTAAAAAAACTTTATTTGCGTTTCATGGGACCTTTAAAGGTGTTAAAAAGTGCTGATGCAATCAAAATATTATACATAAACAAATAAATAAATGACACTTACTGTCACTAACTTCCTTGTGGGTCATGTTATATCTGGCTGAGAATCCGTCTTTGGCCACAGCCATGTCAGTGTGGAAGGACAGCGACAGAAGGCCCGTGGAGGACTGGATCTTTGGAGGGATCTTCGTGCCACAGTATCGTCCGATCAAGGGTCCCACTGAACACAAGGAAATGTTGGAGAGGAGAAATAAGCTGATCTGAGATCAGCTAGAGAGGTGTGAAGTGGATCTGCCGAGGCATTGCGTGCTTCAAATTCCCTCTGCTCCATGGATTACGAGCTTTCCTCACAGTATTCCTCTGATTTCTTCCCTACTTATCTCTGATTTACTGTCCCTCTACACTGCTCCTATGATGTCAGCACAAGAGCCGAGTCTGATCCCAAACTGAGAGCGTGTGAGATGGGAAATTTAGGTTAATGTGCTAGTAGTTCATAATACCATAAACCTACTTGTCTAAATATCTGTGGAATTTGATATGACATACTGTACTGTAAGAAGGAAAGAGGATAGACTTAATAAGGAAAATAATTACATGCTGAAGATAATAGTAAGTAGAAGAAAAAGTTACCAAGGTTGCATTTATTGTAATTAAAAAAATGATTGTAATATGCTGATTTTCTTTTCATTTTTTATTTTTATTTAATAAAATTTATTTATTTATTATTTAAATTTTTTTCTTATTTATTTTCTTTTTTTTTATTTATTATTATCAATTTCCAAAACAGTTATGTTGCTTAAAATCTGTGTGAAATCAAAAGTTTATCAAAGAAACTGAAGCGGTGGCATAATAAAAGCTCCGCTGCTTTTGTGTTTCTCTTTAGCAATCACTCTCATTTTGCTTCGATGGCTTTTAGCCTTACTCTGTTTTATAACACTATGTTAATAGGCTTTAAATGTTTTTGTTCATCCATGAATATGATTTCTGCAGGAGACCCATAGGATGTAATGAAAACCGTAACTTCCCATTATACACGCAGTCAGAAAACTATGCCCTTGTTTGTTGTGAATACACGCTCTCTAGTGGTGAAAATTACATACTATGGCTTTAATATTGTCAGGCTTAGGCTGAGATTTTACACAGTAAACTGACAAACAGTCAGATACAGTTGAAGTCAGAATTATTAGCCCTCCTTTATAATATCTAATAACTTATTTCTTTTATCTTTGCCATGATGACAATACATACTATTTTACTAGATATATTTTAAGATACCAGTATTCAGCTCAAAGTGACATTTAGGCTAAACAATGGTTAATTAGGCAAATTAAGGTAATTAGACAAATCAATTCTATAACAATGGTTTGTTCTGTAGACAATCGGAAAAAAAAATGCTTAAGGGGGCTAATAATAATGACCTTAAAAAACCTTATGGTTTAAAAAAAATTAAAAACTGCTTTTATTTTAACCAAAATAAAAGAAATAAGACTTTCTCCAGAAGAAAAAATATTATAGGAAATACTGTGAAAAAATCCCTGCTCTGTTAAATATTTGAAAAAGAAAACAGGCCTTATAATTTTGACTTGACGCATACAGATATATACTGTATAAATGAAGAAGGGACAGTAACCTTGCGGCAGGCCGTCCCAGACATCGAGCCAGTCGTATTTGCACTCTCCTTCCCCCATCAGCAGAGGGTCGTTCTCCAGGTCGAAGGTCTGGAAGGTGAGAGTGACCTCGGTCTGAGAAGGAGCGATGATGATGAAGGAGCACTCCAAATTATGAGGATACTTGTCAGGGAAACCCGGAGACTCAATCACTCCGGTTAAGGAACTGAAATTACGGAAACAGTGCTCAGCTCCTGCAGAACAAACAGACACAAAAGGAGAAATGCGGATTAAGATAACGATGACAGAGCACTATTCATTAGAGGTGCTTACATTATCCCAGAGCGAGGAAAAACATGTTTTTATAGCACATACACACATGCATGGTTTCAGTGGATTGCGGAGAGCTTTCTTTTGATTTTAAAGTGACTAAACAATATTTTCTATCGCCAATATATATTAGTATATATATTTTAAATGCTATAATAAGATTAAGCATGGTTTCAGTAAAATGTGGAGACTTTGCATAGACTTCTGTTGTTTTTATACTTACTAAAACATATTTTCATATATATGTTATAACAGTCAACAGTTCTGTCTGGTTCTCGAATCTAATTGGCTGATAGCCGTGAGATATTAAAGTAATATCTGCACTCGTACAGCCTCTTCACCCTTGTGTATTACTCCGCCCACATGAGTAGGAAGCAGAGGACTACAGTTTGACAAATATTGTAGCTGTTGGACAACACAATGTACTTTTGAAGCTTTTTTTAGGTAAGAGTTTTAAATATTCATAATTTCGGAGATTCAGCATGTCGGTGGCCATTAGGCTGCCATACTGAGCAGAGGAAAGACGGTTGATGTTCCACCACAAGATGGCAAAAGAGATCGCATAATACATCTTAAGGGGAGAAAAACAGCCAATCATTACAGAACAGGTAAGTGACATTCTAAGTCGATCTCTCTCTCTTTTGTATGTTGTAGTGCTGTATTTATACCATAGTAATCTGGTAGTGTTTGCTTTGCTTTGGATTTTTGGGTTTAATTATTGTGATCTCCCGATTGCATCCGTGAAGTACTGGGAAATCTCTGTAGACTGTTGGCTTTTCATGCTGTTCAGCCTTATAATTTTAAATTGTAAGCAAAATCACCTGTTTTGTCATCACTTTAAACATTACGCTAGAGAATCATTCAAATACTGGCTCTAAAGTGAATGAGCAACGGTTTCTGCTGTTCTGACCGTCAGCTGCAGATGTGTATGAACAGTGGAAAAAAGTAGTTAATCTTACAAAAGGGTTTTTGAGACTTTCCGTGTTTGATTTTCTTTTTTATATACAAGATTATGCCATCAAACTGTTGTATAAACGCAATATCACACTCGTAGCAGTGCGATGTGGCTGTATATGGGCACTGGTGGGACACTAAGACAACACGCGCATCCCACCAGTGCTGATATACAGCCACATCGCACTGCGACTCATGTAATATTGCTCATTAATATACAACAGTTCTGTCTGGTTCTTGAATCTTATTGGCTGATAGCCGTGAGATATTAAAGTAATCTCAGTACTCGTACAGCCTCTTCACCCTTGTGTATTATTCTGCCCACACAAGTGGCAAGCAGAGGACTACATTTTGACAAATATTGCAATGCATATTGCAATAGTACTGTATTTATACCATAGTAATCTGGTAGTGTTTGCTTTGATTTGGCTTTTTTGGGGTTAATTATTGATCTACCAATTGCAACAGAGAAATACTGGGAAATCTCTGTAGACTGATGGCATTTCATGCCGTTCAGCCTTATAATCTTAAAATGTGAGCAAAATCACTTGTTTTGTCATCATTTTAGACACTACGCTAGAGAATCATTCAAATACTAGCTCTAAAGTGACGTTGGAGAAGTAGCAGTTTCTGCTGTTCTGACGTCAGCTGCAGATGTGTATGAATGGCGGAAGAAAGTAGTTCCTAAGGGTTTTTGAGACTCTCCGTGTTTGATTTTCTTTTTTATACACACGATTATGCCGTCGAACTGTTGTATAAACGCAATATCACACTCGTAGCAGTGCGATATGGCTGTATATTGTCTGCAGCCTGGGGCCTGCAGCCTCGAGCCAACGCCACCAGTGCCGATATACAGGCATTTCGCACTGCTACTCGTGTGATATAGCTCATATTTTATTACTAATTAGCATTATATGTATTATGAATAATACAGAAGCTATATGAAAGTGCATAAAATAACCTATAAGAGATACCAGTCTTTAATTTGAATATCCTCACCATTATTATATTCACAAGCTTTAAAAACGGCTCATAGTTTCATTTTTGTCCATCTCATTGCCTCAACTTAGCGCCATACGTAAACATTTATCTTCAGCTCAGAATCAATGAATAATTTTACATAGTAAACGCGGCTTATTAAACAAAAGCATGTATTGTAAATATGCTGCTGTCACAGAGACGCGTATGCCAAAGCGAGCAGTACCTCGAGCAGCTTTGTGGATCCTGTGCTGTATTCTGTGCATGTGTTTACCAGACACACTCGAGCGAGAGAATGTCATGAAATGAAAGCGTGGTTTACTGATTCCTGGCCTCTGAGAGCTCCTGCACACCCCTCTCCCCTCTAATTCACATTTCAAACTGCTGTTCAACCTCTCCTCTCCATGCCACCGCGATCGGCACACCGGCTGAATGCAGAGCAGCGGAAACAAGCATGAAGATGAGGAGCCAGAGACAAAAAGAGAGATTCCACTAAACAAACAACACTAAGTGGGAGGCGGGAGATGGACGCGGTTTGTAAAGTATACAGATTAGGCACACAGATCACCTTGAGAATGTTTGCGGCCCATCACGCCTTGCTTTCAAGCGCAGCGGAGACAAACAGTGCTAACATGAGATACATAACATTTCTAATTTGAATGAATACTATTGAAAAAGCTTAGTTTTAATGGTTAATTCTATTGCAGAACATTCCGGTTTATTATATTTAATGCACTTTTTTCAGTTATTTTTGTGATTATTTTACAATTCTTAATTATAAAGCTCACAAATAAGAAAGAACTCCTGAATGCAAATTAAATGAGTTTCCATCAAGTTGTTAGAAAGGCTAACTGTAGTATTGGTAACCTAGCAACCAACAGTAATAGGCAGAGTAGAGACAGCTGATTTGTCACATGGGTGTATCTATCTATTTATCTATCGATCGACAGACAGACAGACAGACAGACAGACAGACAGACAGACAGACAGACAGACAGACAGACAAACAGACAGATCCGTCCGTCCGTCCGTCGGTCCGTCGGTCCGTCCGTCCGTCTGTCAGTCTGTCTGTCCGTCCGTCTGTCTGTCTACCTACCTACCATCTGTCTGTCTGTCAATGGAAAGTGGCTAATATACAGTTTTCAAATATTTTCCAAGAGATGTTTAACAACGCATTTTCACAGAATTTATATACAGTGCTCAGCACATATAAGTACACCCCTCACAAATCTCTTTAAAATTCATATTTTTAATAAGCTATACAATATTATATTTGTGCATATACATTAGATTAGTCAGTACTGAAGCCAAATCTGGAGCTTATCTAACAAAATAACTCACGATAACGATCCAAAAACAAGTACACCCAGATTTATATGTTATTAAAAAAATTAAATACAAATTTTAAAAAGAGGAAAAATCAAGAGAAGCAACAAAAATAAAAAAATTGAGTTGAAATTTTGTAGGTTGTAATTTTCCTTTCTTTCTTTTTTTTTTTTTTTGCAATATTTTTCTCGAAATTAATTGTATTATCTTTCAATTTTTAAATATGTTTGGTGACTAAAATATTATTTTAATAAATATATCTGTTTAATTAATCTGTTTTGTTTAAATGCACCAAAATACATTGCCTATATTCACTGAGAAATGGATAAAAATATAAATTTTTTAAAATGAGGTGTACTCAATTATATTAATTGTAAACTGTATATTATATTAATTATATTATATATTATTATTTTCCTGAAGAAAGTCTTGTTTTTTTTTAGTTTGGCTGGAATAACATAATTTAAAAATAATAATAATAATAATAATTTTTAGTGTCAATATAACAAGTCCCCTTTTGATTGGCTACAGAACAAACCACTGTTGCAATATGACTATCCTAATTAACTAAACTTGCCAAGGTAAACTAATTAATTAACCTATAGTTACGCCTTTACATTGCATAGGCTAAACACTAATATCTTGCCAAATATAAACTTATATAATACTAATATCTTGCAAAATAACTAGTAAAATATCATGTACTGTCATCATGACGAAGACAAAAAAAATGAGTTATTAGAAATTTGTCAAAAATTTCTTTAAAACTATGATGTTTAATAAATGTGTTGAAACAAAACGTATCTACGTTAAACAGCACTTGGAAAATATTTTAAAAAGAATAAAAATTTCACAGGAAGGCTTAAATTTGCCTTCAACTAAAATTATTTTTAACTTTTAGAAATTACTATAATTTCTGCTGTAATTTTACTGTCTTTTTGATCATATAAATAAAACCTAAATAAAAATAAAAAAATTAATTAAATAAATAAATAATAATAAATAAACAATAAATAAATAAAAATAATCAATAAAAATAATATTAATAAATAAACAATAAATAAATAAATCCATTGTACTGATCCCAAACTATTAGCTATATTATAAATTGACATAATTTAATAAAAAAATAAAAATAAAAAACATAAAATTCCTTATTATTTTAATTATTTAAAATAAATAAATAAAATAAAGTACATTTAAAACTCATTCATTCATTCATTGCTTATTATTCAGATACACACAGCTAATCTCCCTCCTTAACCTTTCCGTTTGCGATTCACAGAAGGAATAAACCCCCGCATTTCTGAAATTACATGAGGATGACATCATTTTCTGAGCAAATGATGACAGAATTGTCATTTGTGGGTGAAGTGTCCCTTTCAGGAGCTCCCGGTGTCCAACACAACCACTACAATCAAATAATTCCCTCTGTAAAAGACATGTGCAAATGACTCTCAGCCTCTGTGGTCTATTCCTCGCACCAGTGACACCATCTAACCAGCGCCGTTTCCTCCACTGGAATGCTGCTCGCGGTAAACAGCCTCTGCGGAGGGCAGCAAATTACCCCGAATCCTCTAAAAAGAAGAGACAGGCCTTATAGGTTCTTGTGGCGGCTGTCAGGAGGTCCGAGTCTGGATGACGTGTCTAATGAGGAGCAGCAGACCTGTGCCACTCCAGGCCAAATGAACAGCGGCCTCCAGTACGCTTTTGACACTCTGCACACATGAGAATGACGGCTGGTACCACGGTAAATACATGTGTTGGGTACACATGCTCACTCGAGCACAGACAAAAACCCCGGGATGCCACACAGGCGGGAGGAAAGAAGGAAAGCACAAATGAGACGAGGTGCGAAAACAAATGCACACAAGGCTTTCAAATGCTAGTTTCAATCTCCCACACACAGCGATGCAAATATCACTGCTTCAGTGTGCGCTGCAAAAAATGATTCATTGGATTTACTCAATTATTTTAAGGTAAATGGTTGCAAACTATTTAAATGGGCTGAATTTAAACAAATAAGTTAAGTTGAACATTACTACGTGTAATTTGTTTGTTTAAATTAAGCCCATATAAATTGTTTGCATCCACTTACCTTAAAAAAAGTGTAAATCATTACTTTCAGTGTGTGTGTGGAGGACGTTTCATAACACACAATGTAAAAGAAGAGACATCTGGATAACTTGCAGGTAAAATTATCTTTAAAATGATGGTAAGTGGTGAAAAGAAGAGAGAATGGGGTAAGACAGGCCACTGTGTGGTTTTTAATCAGGAGATTATAGAAAGAGGACATGGGTTTCTGAATGTATAGTCATCAGAGTAAAGGATACTTATGCTGATGTATTGCTAAAAATGACTTAAGTTTAGAAACTGGATCACTCAAAAAAAAATGCTGGGTTGCTGTAACCCAAAGTTGGGTCAAATATGGAGAAACCCAACTGTGTAAGTGTAAAGTGTAATTAACATTTCAATGAAAAAATTAACCCAATGTTGGCTTTGTCCATATCTGTATATGACCCAACATTGGGTTACAACAATCCAGCATTTTTTAGAGCGATACATAAAATTTATTTTATAAATGAATTCTATTGAAAAAAAAGCTTGGTATTAATGGTTGATTTTATTATATTTATTTTGTTGATTTTATTTGACAATTTTAACAATAATATACAAACAATTTCAGTTAAACTAACTCATACATTTAAAAACTATCGAGGATGAAATACACAAAAAAAGCCACAGGCTTAATTAATGTTAATATGTTATTGTCAACACAGGCTCATTCTGAAAACGTAGTCCCGACTACGTAGTAAAGACTACGTTTTCAGAATGAGCTTGGGTTGGTTATTGTTTTATGTTCTGAAGAAATCAAGTCACATTTACTGCACTGTTTTTCAGCTGTTCTCATTAAATTTGCCTTGAGCTGAATGTAATTTGACCTGTTATTATGATGCATGTTCTTTGATATTAAAAAAAGAAGAAAAAAAGCAAGAATTTATTAAGTACTTTTTTGTATTATTTCCAAACAAAGTTATGTATGGGACATATTGTATACAAGAAAATAAAAGAAAAGAAAAAAAGGGACATCTGGATAATTTGCGGGTTTTAAATTATCTTTAAATGATGGTAAGTGGTGAAAAGAAAAGAGAATGGGGTAAAATGAGCCACCTTGTGCTCTCTAAATTAAGAGATTATAAGAAGAGGACATGTATATAGATCAGGAGGAAGAATATTAATACTGATGTGTTGCTAAAATTACTTAAGTTTAGAAATTAGATGCCTCTTAACAAAATTCTGGGTTGCTGTAACCCAAGGTTGAGTCAAATATGGACAAACGCAACTGTAAGTTCATTCATTCATTTTCTTTTCGGCTTAGTCCCTTTATTAAACAGGGGTTGCCACAGCGGAATGAACCGCCAACTTATCCAGCATATGTTTTACGCAGCGGATGCCCTTCCAGCCATAACCCAGCACTGGGAAACACCCATACACTCTTGCATTCACACTCATACACTACAGCCAATTTAGCCTATCCAATTCACCTATAGCACATGTTTTTGGACTGTGGGGGAAGCCGGAGTACTCAGGGGAAACCCACGTCAACAGTGTAAAGTGTAATTCAAATTTCAATGAAAAAAATAACCCAGTTCTGAGTTCGTCCA
The DNA here is from genome assembly GCA_903798195.1 of Danio kyathit. Taxonomy (NCBI): domain Eukaryota; kingdom Metazoa; phylum Chordata; class Actinopteri; order Cypriniformes; family Danionidae; genus Danio; species Danio kyathit. The sequence goes on from LR812519.1 coordinate 9,864,334, forward strand.
TATTTGACCCAACAATGGGTTACAACAATCCAGTATTTTTTAGAGCGATACATACAATTTCTTACATGAATGAATACTATTGAAAAGAGCTTGGTATTAATGATTAGTTGTATTGTGTTTATTTTGTTAATATGTTACTGTTTTATGTTCTGAAGAAATCAAGTCATATTTAATGCACTGTTTTTCAGTTATTCTGATTAAATTTGCCTTAATCCAAATGTATTTTGACCTGTTATTATGATGCATGTTTTTTGGTATTGCAAAAAAGAAGAAAAAAGCAAGAATATATTTAGTACTTTTTTTGTATTACTACCAAACAAAGTTATATATGGGACATATTGTATAAAAGAAAAGAAGAAAAAAGGGACATCTGGATGATTTGCAGGTTTTCAAATGATCTTTAAATGATGGTAAGTGGTGAAAGGAAGAGACAATGGGGTAAACTGAGCCAACTAGTGCTCTCTAAATTAAGAGATTATAAAAAGAGGACATTTATATAGATCAGGATGAAGAATATTTATCCTGATTCATTCATTCATTCATTTTCTTTTCGGCTTAGTCCCTTTATTAATCCGGGGTCGCCACAGCGGTATGAACCGCCAACTTATCCAGCACATTTTACGCAGCGGATGCCCTTCCAGCTGCAACCATTCTCTGGGAAACATCCACACACACACTCATTCACACTCTTAGACTACAGACAATTTAGCCTACCCAATTCACCTGTACCGCATGTCTTTGGACTGTGGGGGAAACCAGAGCACCTGGAGGAAATCCATGCGAACGCAGGGAGAACATGCAAACTCCACACAGAAATGCCAACTGGCCCAGCCGAGGCTCGAACCAGCGACCTTCTTGCTGTAAGGCGACTCTATTGCTGTGTGTCACCCTATTTATCCTGATGTGAAGTTTAGAAATTGGATCTCTCTTAAAAAAATGCTGGATTGCTGTAACCCAAAATTGAGTCAAATATGGAGAAACCCAACAGTTGGGTAAAGAGTGTCATTGAAATGTCATTGAAAAAAATCACGGAATGCTGTGTTTGTCCATATTTGACCCAACGTTGGGTTACGACCCGTCAATTTTAAGAAATGTCAATTATGACATTTCTTATTTGAATTAATACCTTTGAATAAAGCGTGGTTAATTATATTGCAAAGCATTTTGGTTGTATATTTATATAACTATTTTATAATCACTAATTATAAAGTTCGCAAATACAAAAAAAAATCCTAAATGTGAGTATTCATCAAGTGGTCAGAGAGGCTAACTGTAGTATTGGTAACCTAGCAACCAACAGTAATATGCAGAGTAGAGACAGCTGATCACAGCTGGACACGTGGGTGTAATGTTCACAAGGTCAGCTTATTCTCTATTATCAAACTTCAGCTAGTACAAAATGCAGCTTCCAGAGTTCTTACTAGGTCAAGAAAATATGACCATATCACCAAATTTTTATCCTCCTTACACTGGCTGCCTGTTAAGTTCCGTATTGATTATAAAATATTATTTCTTACCTATAAAGCTTTAAATAATCTAGCTCCTGTTTATCTAACCAACCTCCTGTCTCACTACAATCCAACCCGCTCTTTCAGATCTCAAAACTCAGGGCTTCTGGTAGTACCTAGAATAAGTCTACTAAAGGAGGTCGAGCCTTCTCATTTATGGCTCCTAAACTCTGGAATAGCCTTCCTGATAATGTCCAAGGCTTAAACACACTCTTACAGTTCAAAACTAGATTAAAGACATATATTTTTAGTAATATAGAAATACTCTATCTTTGTTAGAAATACCTATAAGCTTTATATGGTTGTTTCTTGGTTATATAACTCCTATTTTCATTTATAATGCTTAATTTTCTCATTGACATTTAATATCTCTTGTTCAAATACATGAACAGCAGCTACACTAATTATTTTCTTGTTCTCTATTTCCACATTGGGATGCCCATCCCAAGGCCTCTAGAGACTGTACAGCGGCATTTATGGGATTCAAGACCTGTGAAGAAATGATGCCAACCATCTATCTACATGCAGTACTGTATTTCTACATTTGTTGACGTTGGTGCATCTGTTGTTCAGATCTGAATCCGGTGAAGCACAGTCAAACAAACGCCCCACTCCACCATGTCTTTTGGCTTATGCTTGTTGTTGGTGTTAGTTCTAAATAAAGTTGAGTCTGGACACAGTAGACTCAGTCTCCTCTAGCAGTAGGTCGTCCTGTCAAAGTCCACTTCTGTTACTCCACTTGGCCGGCTGCCCCACACTACTCTCTAACCCCGCCATGCTTAATGCCATTGCATGAGTGCATTGTAGAACGCCTGCATGCATGAACGCCCAGTCGTACCGCGTATTAGCTCATGCTGATGAACACGCTAAAAACAGTCTCTCGTCTCCTCCTCGGGACACGCAGAGTCCCGCCTGCCTCTGCAGTACAGCCTGGAGCTGAAAGGGTTAGTTGCTGGGCAGAAAGTCGCATGGCGTGAGCGTTTGACTCAGGGATTTCCCTCTTCTGCTGTCAGTCGCTCGCTCAGATGCCTTTATCTGACCTCTCATGGGACGCAGAAATCTGTGTTCGCTCACCGCATTATTCACCAGTCAGATGAGTTCATCTTTGTGTAGGTAAAACTCAGAATACGACGCTTTGCATCTTTCGTTTATTCAAAAGACGCGTGGCGATAAAACTTTCATGGTTTGACCAATAAATTGAATGAATAAATGGAAATCCATCATTCTGTTATTAGCCAATGGCATGAGTACTGTGGATTTTTGTTTTAAGTTGATGAGTTTTTTATAAAAGTTGTTCAAATTAAGTGTTTAGCAATGCAGATTACTCATTTTAAATCTTAAGTTTAAATATATATATATATATAGGAGGGCATTTACAAAATGTCTTTATGAGGATGAAAAGTTTGTGTGTGTGTGTTTAAAGCTGGAAAAAAAATAGGTTTTCATTAAGAGGGTCTTTAAAATCTTTTAACAAAACACGAAAACCTTTGTTGAATTATATTGATACTACTGATCCTGAAGTAAAAGTAAAGCCTTTTTTATTATTAGTTTTTTATATTATTATTTACCTTTATTTTTTTACATTTACTGTGTTATTTAATAACTACGTTGTTTTACGGTCATTAGTTGTTTGTGAAAAAGCAGAGCAGTGTGTTACTTATTTTTGTATGTATTTGATATTGTATCTGCACAAAGTATTCATTTATATTATTTTCGGCATAGTGCCTTTATTAATCTGGGGTTGCCACAGTGGAATAAACCACTAACTTATCCAGCACACGTTTTACACAGCAGATGCCCTTCCAGCTGCAACCCATCACTGGGTAACACACACACACTCTCATTCACACACACACACTACGGACAATTTAGCTTAACCAATTTACCTATAGCGCATGTTTTTGGACTGTGGGGGAAACCGGAGCACCCGGAGGAAACCCATGCCAACACGGGGAGAACATGCAGACTCCACACAGAAATGCCAACTGATGTAGCCGAGGCACGAACCAGCGACCTTCTTGCGATCGTGCTACCCACTGCGCCACCGTGACGCCTGTTACTAAACATATTTGTCAAAAACAAATGTCTTCATGAAACCTGATCTTTAATGATTTTGGCATAAAATAATTTAAAATGTTGACTCATACAATGTATTTTAGGCCAAAAATTTACCCTTAAGACATTTTTAATAAAAAGTTGAAATTATGTCAAAACATAATAATAATAGTTAGATACATTGCTAATTCTGTGATAAAAAATAATATATTTAAGGTGAAACCAATTCATAATTAGATAAAAAGTTACAATTGTCATCATCCTGCTATGGAGAGTGAATAGGAGGCTTGCTGTGATTTTTAAAAAAACGACAAATTGGTGGTTTTAATGGTTTAAATCCAAATGTAAAATCGTAATTCTATTATGGATATGAGATAAAATGTCATAATTATGAGATAAATTCTTATTTAGATTAACAACTTGGTATTATGTCAAGAAATCAAAATAAAGTCATATGGCCCTATTTTAATGATCTAGGCGCAAAGTCCAAAGCGCAGGGCGCAAAAGCCTTAAGGGCGTGTCAGAATCCACTTTTGCGATTTTAAGGACGGACAAATCCGCTTTGCGCCGCGGTGCATTGTCTAACAGGGTTGAGCTTATTCTCTTAAAGTGTTTTTAATAAAACAAATATAAATATGGGTATAATAAATACTACTACTAATAATAACATTATACAAAAGCAAATTGTCATAAATAAACTGAAAAAGCCGTTGGAATGTTGGAAAGAATACTATAAAAGTCATTGAGATTTATTTACATTTACTTGTATTTTAAAAAATATTATAAAAGATGATAAATATAATTTATCTATAATTTATCAAGGTTTCCGCTACATTCATTCATCCGTGGCGGGCCACCACGCCAAAATTCATCCCGCCACGGCAACATTATAACTTCTCATTTAAAACATTTAGTCGTGTTTTTTTATAGTGGATTAAAATCGCACCAAAACATATTTGAGGTAAACAGCGCAAACTTTTCTGTAACCGTAGTAGTGCTGTGCGCTATTTGTTCAACCCTTTAAGGTGACATGCTGACTGACTCCCTGACAGACTGACTGACAGGTGCGTGAGTCTAGCAAACACGGCGTAGCTTTCAGTTAAGATGAACACAGTTTCCATAAGTATACTTTATTGATAAAGGTCAATGGCTCTGCATACAATGACTTTATCTTGCTGGAGTTCATAGCCGTTTCACTTTACTTCAGTACAAAAACACACTAAATCGCGCTTCAGCAGCGCTTACTGGAGAGCGCACAAGAAGATCTGCACTTGAACGTGTAAATTTGAGTGCTTGCAAAAAGTTCTGTGAACGAACAGAGGAAATAGGCGCGCAAGCAAAGAGATTCGCATGCTCGTATTACATGAATGCTATCTCGACTTGTAATACTGCGTGTAATATTTGTCTTTGAAATAGTTGACAGATCTGTGTAAAAAAAAGTCCTGCCGCCACAGCTGTAAAAAATCCTAGAGGAAACACTGTTTATTATCTGTTTTTTTGTCCTGTCTGTGCCAATCTGTTGCACTGTAGCAGCTCTGTCACGAAAACAAATTCCTTGTATGTGTGAACATACCTGGCAATAAAGCTCTTTCTGATTCTGATTCTGAGATTAACCGATTTCCATTACATTTACATTTAGTCATTTAGCAGACACTTTTGTCCAAAGCGACTCACAATTTACATTTACATAAACGTTTCTTTTAAGAAAGTCCTCTATCAGTGTTTCTCAACTACATTCCTGGAGGACCACCAGCTCTGCACATTTTCCATGTCTCCTCAACCAAACACACCTGATTCAGATCATCAGCTCATCAGCAGAGACTGAAAGACCTGTAATGGGTGTGGCAGACAAAGGAGGCATCCAAAACATGCAGTGTTGGTGGTCCTCAAGGAGCGTGGTTGAGAAACACTGCTCTATCTGCCCTCTCACGAGACTCCAAAAGTCTGTGTTTTATCCAGCAGTCGGCTGAGATCCTCTTTATTTGAAACCCTGACAATGATGTTTTCCATCTTTCATTCATCCAAGAGGCACACGGCAATAAAACTAACACGATTTGACCATTAAATTGAACGGATAAATGGAAAATGATCGCTCTGCTATGTAGAGCGAATGGCAGGTTTGCTGCTATTATTATTTTTTTTACAAATAACAAATGGGACATCGTCTCGGATGATTGGTTATGGCTTATTATGGTCTGCCGAATAGTTTTGTCAGATTAAATGGTTTTATTAATAGATTATCTGTTCTTACGACTGAAAAGCACTCGCTGCATGGGGGACTCTTATTAAGCTAGTTTAAGTCCCAAATCTGCTTTAGAGATCTGCGTTTGGGAAGAAGGATGAATTGAGAACAGCACTTGAGTTGTAGTAGAAAATGTGCCAAATATAGTTGAACATGATGATCTACAGGGTAACACGGTGGCTCAGTGGTAAGCATTGTCGCCTCACAGCAAGAAGGTCAATGGTTCGAGTCCCGGCTGTGCCATTTGGAATCTTGTGTGGTTTGCATGTTCTCCCAGTGTTGGCGTGGGTTTCCTCCGGGTGCTCCGGTTTACCCCACAGTCAAAAGACATGCGCTATAGGTGAATTGAATAAACTAAATTGGTCGTAGTGTAAGAGTGTGAATGAGTGTGTATGGGTGTTTCCCAGTACTGAGTTGCAGCTGTAAGGGGATATGCTGTGTAAAACATATGCTAGATAAGTTAGTGGTTCATTCTGCTGTGGCGACCCCTGATGAATAAAGGAACTAAGCCGAAAGAAAATGAATGAATGAATGATGATCTACAGCTTTCAGCAGTTCAGATTAGTGACATGAAATACAAAGTCAAAATTATCACTAAAAATATGAAAGTACTAAAAGAAAATGTAATGAAACGTCAAAAAAAGAAATATGAGAGAAACTAGAAACTCAGAGTTATGAGATAAAGTCTTCTTTTTGACATAATTATGAGATAAAAAATACTAATATACTATAATATACTAAGATACTGAAGATATAAATCATGATTAGGGGAGCGCGGAGCACGAAGTAACACATTTTGGTTGTGGCCAAATAATGAACAAAGTAATGGGTTATAGGCGATGTTGACCAATTTAGCATCGTACGATGTCTAATGTGAAACATCGCGATGGACGATGGGATCGTCTTCATAGGCGGAGCGGAGGTGAATTAATTATTTATGAATAATTAATTAATTCATAACTAATTAATTATTTGTAGCCTACCGTTTCATCCACCACCGCGGTGGATGGCGGAGGGGTGTCGCGGACGAAAGTGAAGAGGGTTGAGGAGTCGCGGAAGAAAGTGAAAATGAACAGCGGACAGGGGAGGAGGGCGGTTGAGGAGGGAGATCGGTAAAATGAGGTGCCGGATCCGGATCCGGCGTGTTCCGGCACAAATTAAGCCCTGGATAGAGACAAGATTAGTTAAATATCACGTTTAACAACTATAGTGAGACATGATCTAGCGATACATCCTTGATAAACTGTCCGACGTGCACTGTTCTCTGGAGCTCAGACAAGCGCATGACAGTGTGAGTGTTTATGTGTGTGTGGCTGTATCTGTGTGTGTGTGTGTGTGGTCACGTGATGTGCGTTTTCAGTGGACAGAGGGCTGTTTAGAAATGCTAGATGAAACACCAGTGTGAACGTAGGTCATTTTCGTTCTAAAATGCCATTTTAAAACTACGCTGTATTAGTGTAAACGGGGCCTGAGTGTGTATTTTTCACGAGCGGGTTTGTGACGGGGGCGGGGCGGAGGATTGGCGATGCTGGCTCAGCATTGTGATGTCTATCGGCTATCGACGATGGACGATGGCATCGTTTATCGGCCCAACCCTAATTAGAAAAACTATTTTTTTTACCAACAACACACAAGCCTCTCCTACAAATGAGCGCTGGTTGTATGATCGCCGGACCTATGGTTTCTGTGCAGTATTGCCTAAAGTGCCATAAGTAAAAATGTTACTATTTACCCCACCTGCGGGGCAAGTTTTAACAGACAGAGGGTTAGTTGTAACTAAGCAGCAACCTCCCGCTCCCCTCGTGAAGCAAATACGGATGTAACTGAAACTGCAATTCATGGAAATTCCGCTAGTCCTGGCTCCATAATAGAGCAAATTTCTATTGAGCCCACTGTTAAAATGGTCAACTTTACAGCAGAAAAAAAAGGTGTTTACAGCCTGGTACAAAGAAAGATTTTGGTGCATATAGCTAATATTACCCTTCATGACAACTGTGAGGGGGGTGAATTTTTTTATAACTCATCCATTTTGTTTTTATTAAGTTATATTAAGTCTGCATAATTAAAGGTGTGGCCACTTGAGTGACAGCTAGGTCTTGCTAGTTACCGTCATGTCACCTCAGCTGATTCCGGCTGATTAGCTGCTGAACTCTGCATATTCATCATATTTTTGTGTTGTTTATGTGGCTTTACACAGTCAGTTGCCTTTTGGAATTATTTCTTACAATTATCAGATGATATGGCATGCTGTGTGCACTTTATTGTGCTCATAAACCATTCACGTTGCCTCCATTTCCTAGGTCAGTGAAATTATATACGTAAATACCATCTCTATAAATGTATTTGTTTTACTTAAGATAATTTATATTTTTCTTTAGACCTGTAATGCACTCCAGAATCTGACAGATTGATTAGCTGTAGGCTCAGTCATCTGAAACACTATCATACAGTGTTATGCCTGGATTTCATAAATAGCCTTGCATTCACTAACACAGACTATATTTGAAGTGTTTGGAAGTAATTTGTGTGTTCCTCCTGTAGAAAAACTTCATAAGAACAATGTTTAGTGGCTCAATGTGTTACAGCAGTGTTTTTAAAAGTCTAAACACCTTATTGCTATAGTATACAACCAAGCACAGGTGGTCAGAACACAAACGAGTCGCAGGTAATGAAGTATTAATCGTTTCTCCCAAAGAAAAGCCCGTCTAAGCAAAATGCTAGCAGGCGTTGGTAGCTCCCCTCACGCTCCGCCTCTTTGCCCTTGTTTGGTATCCCCCAGTCGGTGCGCTGACACGCGAACAAAATGGTGACGGTTGGCCAAGCCTACTTGTAGCTTCTTTTGCATTGTTCAGAAAACTATGGGTGACGTCACAGATACTACGTCCATATCTTTTACAGTCTATGGTTGTAACACATGCATATAAAGTCAGATTTATTTTAAATTCAGTTTACTTTATATAGTGTATTTCCTCACTAATTCACTCTTTTTTTATTCTCCATAGCTCAGCATGTTTATTTATTTAACTATTGGATAAACACATTTAGATTTATTTGCATTATTATCCATTATTATCCAATGCAATTACTTGCAATCTTAGCAATATTTACAAAAATTCTATTAAAAATATTTTCTATTAAAAAACATTTTTATATAAAAATCCTCAAAATTACACTCAAAATTCCAAATTATTTGGTTGGTTTAGTTGGTGTCCAACAGTCTGTGACTTATTTGTAACACCCTGTTACAACTAACCTCGCTGTGTCTTGTTTTCCTCAAAACTGGCTAGCAGTCACTGTGTTTTTTACATCTTTCAAAATGATTCCATCTTTTAGCCTAGAACATGGTAATCACAATAAGATTTTACGTACACACGTTGCCAGATTTAAAAATTAAAAAAAAAAAATACAGACTATAATAAAAAATACTTTTATGCTGCAAAAAATGGTTTCTCCTCATCCAAATTTCGACAAACTTTTGAAATAATTGGCAGGCAGACGTCTACCGACACTGTGGTGAAAACCTCAGAAGAATGCCGTGGTTAACCCTGAGCAAATACCTTAAAACTGAAAAGAAACAAAACAAGATTAAATAAGGCTAAACAGTCCAAAACATGATATAATAATTAAGAATTATGAAATAAACCAATCCATATTTAGATCAATATACACTGTAAAAAATGTAATGACAAAAAAATCAAGACAAGAGATATTTTTATGTTGCTATTTAATAAGTTAATCATGTTTCAACAACATTTTACGATACATAAAGTTTAACGTAATATTTTTATTATTATTTAATATTATTTGACAAAAGTTAAGTCAAGATTTTTTTCAGTGTGCATTCAAAGAGAATATAAAGTCGTAATTATGAAACCTTAAGGCAAAAGATGAAGCAGTGAGTTATAATTATTAATTAATCAACTAATTCAAAATGAGATAAAAAGTCAAAATAATGCCATAAACAACACTGTAAAAAATGCTGGGTTTCACACAATCCCTTCATGTCGTCCCAATGCAAATCAGTTAATTTAATTCAATAGTTTAAAAATTTTAAGTGGATTGAACATAAAACAATTTAGTTGTCCCCCCCAAAAAAGTCAAGAATTGCATTGTTTCAGTTCATTTTAAAGAAGTAGTTTGAACAAGCAGCACAAATAATTTTGAATGTATAATGAAATCAAGTAATGATTTATAGTTAAAAAAAACAGATTAAAATATGAAATGAATTTATCTTTGATGTTCTGCTTAAAGAAACAATCTTTTACACTAAATAATGACCATAATTGAATCTTTAAATCAACTATCTCTTTAAGCTCATATGTACGATGCATGTTTGAATCTTGCAGCAAAGCTGTTTTAACCTCTGACCCTTTATCTCCTATGGTTGTGTCTGACCTCATGGTCCTGTCAGGACCCATCTCTCTTACCCTAAACCCCCCTTTTCCCCTTCGCCGCCCTGCTTCTTTGCCCCAGTTTTGTCACGCCAGATTGTTGCCCCTCAGTGGAATGAGCCACACAACAACCCCTCCTGCCCCAGTCATGTGACTCTGATGCTGTTGCCACGGTTAAAACGGAAGACTTCCTGCTGAGCTGCTTCAGGCCGCTGCTGTCTTCTGAGTGCACACTCAAAATACAACACTAAAAGATGTGATCAAGGCAATGCAGTGTCTTCCGCTAGTATTGGCAGATTTGATAAATATGAGCAAAGCAAGCTGTGAACAAATTAATTGTTTTAATTGTTTAACCTTTTTGCTCAATATGCTATAAGGGAATGATGCAAAAGCCCGGTCCCCTACTCAATATTGCATCTGAAATAAAAGTCTCTTCCAGTTTATGCAGACTTTAATACTTTGAGCAAACGATCTAAAAGTTAAACCATGTTTAATTTTCCAGCCTTTTCTAAGAGTGTCAGTATTAGTGGAGGGTGCTCAGTCAGTCAGTCTGGGTATCGTCAGCCTGTGATGGTGAAGGGTCTGGAGGGTCTCCTGGTCGCCCTCTGGAATTTACTGCCAGTTTAACAGTTGCTTTGAATCAGGTGCTGTCTGTCTCGCTGTCTCGCCTTCTGCTCTCCTATAAAACGCCCCATTTAAAGCCTTCAGCTATAACTACCTCGTCTTAAAGATAGCAAACCCAGAGGAAAGAAATAACTCTGGATAGCACTGAGATGAAATGGAGAGAAGGTTGTGTTTGATTTTCGATCTTGTCAGGTGGTGTTTTTTTTATTGTTTATGTAATTGTTATTGTTGTTTATGGCATCATTTTGACTTTTTATCTCACTTTGAATCAAATTGTTATTAATTAAAACTAGTGCTGGGCCGTTATCGGCGTTAACGTGCTGCGTTAACGCGAGACTCTTATCGCGCGATAAAAAAAATATCGCCGTTAATCTATTCTCAAAGTTAGGTTGGGAGCTGGGTCTATTTTACCCAAGCTGTGATAACTTTCACCTATTAGCGCGGATGGATACCTGACCGGTGAGCCGTCTGCCCTTCTGAATCAAATCAGCAGGCTGCCTGACTCTAACTGCAGGTCGGCAGTATCATTTTAACTCACGGATATTTCATTCATTCCTTCGTGACAAAGTGGGGTATTAGACGCAAATACGGAGAGAATGTTATGGAATTTAATAACGCATGCCAAATGGTAAGAAAAAAAACTTCCGCATTTCGCGATGTGTGTGTGTGTATGTGTGTGTGTGTGCAGTCCTTTACTGACAGCCGCGTGTGGATCTTGTCGGAAAATATGGCGAAAGGTCCTAAAGACCGCCGTGTTTACTTCAATAATGCCACTAATATCTGCATACTCCACATCTTAATTCCATTTCTGTTTAGTTCAGTTATGACTTTAGATGGATTAAGGTAATAAAAAAAATCGCTGTTTGGAGCTTATGTGGGCCTACAGTTCAACATTGATGTTTAACTGAATAAACAGTAAACACAAGTATGTCTTATTGAACATCATTTATTTTCATCACCAATTATCATAGTAGAACAGTTTCTCAAGCAGTTTGTGATGCATTTTTGAAACAGGAGATGAGCCCCTTGTCTAATGCACCACCTGGCTTGAGAAACCTGTTCTCAAAGACTTATTATTTGGGTAACACACATATTTTGAATGCCTTCGGCAGAATTCAAATGAGCCATTTTAATCTAGATTAATCTAGATTAATTTCGAAATTAATCTAGATTAATCTAGATTAAAAAAATTAATCTATGCCCACCTATAATTAAAACTCACGACCTCTTCGAGTGTAATAATTATGACTTTATATCCATTTTGAATGCACACTTTAAAAAAGTTCTTGCTTAACTGACTTCACTTTTTTAGTTGTATTAAATTAACTGAAAAATCTACATTGTTACTCCACCCCGTTTAGAGCGTCATTACGGATGTTTTACGTTATAACCATAGACTGTAAAAGATATGGACGTAGTATCCGTGACGTCACCCATAGGTTTATGAAGAAGCTACTAGAAGGCATGACCGACCGTCGCCATTTTGTTCGCGCGTCATCGCACCAACCCCGGAAATACCATACAAGGGCAAAGAGGCGGAGCGTGAGCGGATCTACAGACGGGCTTTTCTAAGGGAGAATCGCTTAATACTTCATCACCTGCGACTTGTTTGTGTTCTGACCACATGTGCTTGGTTGTACACTTTATCAATAAAGTGTTTAGACTTTTAAAAACACTGTTTCATAAGCAACGTCATAAGCGCAATGCTTAGTGGCTCAATGCATTACACATAGAGCCACTAAGCATTGCGCTTATGAGGTTTTTCAACAGGAGGAAAGTGTGAATTACTTCCAAAAACTTCAGATATAGTCTGTGTTAGTAAATGCAAGGCTAATTATGAAGTCCAGGCAGAACACTGTATGACAACGCTTCAGATGACTGTTCTAGAGCCTACAGCTACAGTGCATTACAGCTCTAAAGAACATGATAAATGATAAATGATCTTAAATAAAGCAAATACATTTATAGAGATGGTATATAATTATATATTTCACTCACCTGGGAAATGGAGGCCACGTGAATGGTTTGTGAGCACAATTAAGTGCACACAGCATGCCATATCATCTGATAATTGTAGGAAATAATTCCAAAAGGCAACTGACTGTGTAAAGCCACATAAAACAACACAAAAATACTATGAATATGCCGAGATCAGCGGCTAATCAGCCGTAATCAGCTGAGGTGAAGTGACGACGACCAGCGAGACCTAGCTGTCACTCAAGTGGCCACGCCCTTAATTATGCAAACTTAATATAACCTAATATAAAGGAAACGGATGAGTTATAAAAAAAATTCACCCCCCTCACAGTTGTCACGAAGGGTAATATTAGCTATTTGAACCAAAATCGTTCTTTGTACCAGGTTGTAAACACCTTTTTTTTCTGCTGTAAAGTTGACCATTCTAACAGTGGACTCAATAGAAATTTGCTCTATTATGGAGCCAGGACTAGCGGAATTTCCATGAATTGCAGTTTCAGTTACTTCCGTATTGGCTTCCCGAGGGAGAGCGGGAGGTTGCCGCTTGGTTATAACTAACGTGGTTCAAATGATGGATCTGCAACAAAGCAGCTGCGGTTTTGGGAAACACTCCTCACTACATCGTTCTTTTCCCAAATGATGCATCGTACTGTGATAGTTCAGCCGCAAGTTATGTTGTTGTTTGGGAAACGCACCCCTAGTTATTAAATCAGAAAATGCATCCCTTGTAGATTAAAAAGAAGTAGCAATTATTTTTTTATTTTTTAACCTTTTCATTGGATTTATTTTTTTAATTTAAGGTAAGTGGTTGCAAACTATTTATATGGGCCTGAATTTAAACAAATTAAATGTAGTTTTGTTCAACTTAATTTGTTTGTTTAAATTCAGCCCATATAAATTGTTTGCAAGCACTTAACTTACAAAAATTAAATCTAATGAATCATTTTTTTTCAGTGTAGTAACTATAATGATACTGGTAACTTAAGGTTGAACAAAAAATACATGACAAACTACACTGTAAAAAATGCTGGGTTCCACACAATGTCTTCATGTTGTCCCAACACAAATCGATTAAGTTAACTTAATTGTTTTTTACAATTTTAAGTAGATTGAACATAAAACAATTAAGTTGTCCCCCAAAAAACCTTAAAAATTGTGTTGTTGATTAGTTTGAACAAGCAGCAAAAGTCATTTTTGAGTGTATCAAATAATGGTCAGTGATGGATTTATAAATACATACTGTATATCTGTTCAACTAAATGACAAATCAAGTGAATAAAAACATGTGCTAATCCAACTCAATTGCACGTTGTAAACCTTTTAGGTGCCTCATAATCACTGTTTAACCTTGAAGGAACATGTAGCTCCTTTAAGCCAAACAAGCTGCAAAAAAAAAAAAGTGTAAGAAAAAAAAAAGCAGGAGCCGTAATGGTGATTGCATGTTCCCCCGCGGGTCGGCTGGAAAGCGGTGAGGGATTTTTTTTGCATGAGCGTGAACATGAATGAGGGTTTGATGTTCTCGCTTCCAGTGCTGGACAAGAGAAGACGCACCGGAGGAAAGTGTTCAGCACAGATCATTATCTCTACATGTAAACACACATATAAACGGCAGACATCACCCACGCTCACACTTTACCACAATCCCCCTGATTGGAGCCGTTTGAGTAAACAACACATCCCTCAAAGACCACCGCTTTCTTACTTCCTCGGTTTTGGCAGTCTTTAGAACCAAAAAAAACCTGACAGATTTTCTAAACTGCACTGCTACCAGGAATTTGTCAAAAAATACGAATAAAATAAACAAGAATTATTGTGTGGCGTGCAGGAAAAGGGAACAGTCTGTGATTTGAGTGTCTGGAAAACATGAGGATCTTACACACAAAGACTGAGATCCTCCTCCTGGGAGGTTCGTAATGAGTTTGGAAATCGTAATTATGACATTATGAGCACTCAAAGTGATTTTGGTCAAACATATTTCATAATTCCCTCTGTTTGCATTTCCCGGACAAACAGCTTTTTAGCACTAGACCAACAAAACAATGTGCATTAGGTGAGTAGTTGAATTAAAAATAGATAGAGAGGTGTATTAAATAATTAAGAGATCATTCGTATAAGTTATAAATGGAAATCTGCATACAGATGAAAGGCCAATATTTAATAGCATTTAATAATTTAATTTTATTATTAGAATAGTATATTAAATCAATAATATATTAAAAATAAATCGTGAATAATATAAATTTATTGCATGTAAAAAATTGTTAAATATGTATAAAAAATTTAAATAACTACTTTTTTATTGTATGTAGTTTCAAATGAAATTATTACTCCGGTCATTATTGGTTTTTAATACTATTAATAATAATAATAATAATAATAATAATAATAATAATAATAATAATAATAATAATAATAATAATAACAATAACAATAAATAATAATAATAATAATATTAAATAATATATTTATATAATACTACACTTAAATTTATACTAAATACTATAATATACTGTATATATATATATATATATATATATATATATATATATATATATATATATATATATATATATATATATATATATATATATATAATACTACATAACAATATAATTTTAATTTTAATTTATTTATTTTTTAGCTACTTTAATACAGTTAAAATGGAAATGACAAATATTTTTTGGCAAACATGAAATAAAATAAGTTTATTTTAGCAAATGTTTATTGTATTATGATAATTTTTCAAACGACAGAAGAAAACATGGACTTGCTTTCATTTCAGTTGATTATTTAATTTCTCGATTATTTCTTGGTTAAAAGCTTTTGTTAAATATATATTAAATGCATTTTTTAAATCAAATTTTTGATTGTTTTGAATAACAAAGATCACTATGTTATTAACAAACGTTATTAATATACTACTTAGAGCACATAAACAAATTAGGATAAGATGCATGATGTCACAAGATTTTAAAAGATTTAAAAATTAAATCGTCTGAATTGTTCTTAAATAAAAATAAAATAAGAGATTGGTCAGCTAACATCTTTAGGGATATGTTTAAATATTTAAGTTTAAGTTATTACCCAAAAATATTACATTATATTTTATATATACACAAGTCAAAATTATTAGCCCAATTATATATTCTTTTTCAAATATTTCCTAAATGATGTTTAACAGAGCAAGGAAGTTTTCACAGTATTTCCTATAATATTTTTTTTCTTCTGGAGAAAGTCTTATTTGTTTTATTTCAGCTAGAATAAAAGCAGTTTTGAATTTTTTTAAAACCATTTTGAGGTCAATATTATTAGCCTTCTTAAGCAATATTTTTTTGATTGTCTACAGAACAAACCAACCTAGGTAAGTCTTTAAATTGCACTTTAAGCTGAATACTAGAATCTTGAAAAAAATCTAGTAAAATATCAACCCAGGCTCATTCTGAAAATGTACCCCTAAATACATTTCAGAAGATCCACTAGAGGCCGCTGTCGACTGACTGACTGACTGACTGACTGACTGACTGACTGAATAACTGACTGAATAACTGACTGAATAACTGACTGAATAACTGACTGAATAACTGACTGAATAACTGACTGACTGACTGACTGACCAATCGACTAACCCACCCTCCTAAACCAAACCAATAGTGTTTTCAAAAGCACCGATTGACCAGCGCCCACCCACTTACTTAAAACCCAACTGACAGTTTTAAAAAGCAATCCAGAAAAAGAAAAGCCCTCATCTAATTTTTACCACGTTTTCAGTATTTATCACGTTCTCACCCTGTTATTTACTTGTTTATTAAATTTTTCGGCTTCTGTTTTTGTCTTAGTCGCTTTCTGGAACCCTTCATCGACGGACTCGAACCTCATCATCGTGGTCAACTCCGCTCTGCGTCTCAAGTCCGCCGGCGTACATGATGAGCTACTGATCAAACTGGTAACAGCGGGAAAGCTGTCCATACAACGGTAAGCGGTCAGCTGGTAAGCGCGAAAAGGAATGGTGCCATACCGCCTCGTTGCATTCGTTGCATTGCTCCGTTTTCAGAATGAGCCTATGTTGCAATAGTATTTACTGTCATCATGGCAAAGATAAAAGAAATCAGCTATTAGAAATGAGTTATTAAAGCTACTATGTTTAGAAATGTGTTGAATAATTTGAGGGAAAAATATATAGGGTAACATCTAATAGCTCAGACTTCAACTGTATATCAACCCCACACAGCTCTATTAGCATCCCACAAGAGCACATGCATGTAGCTCCTTTATTAAAAGCTGTTCTTGCTAGTGTCTCTGTTTGGTGTAAACTGAGATTGTGGCCTCATCATGAGTCCTGCGACTGGATTTAACCGGTAACAGTACCTGAGGGCGATGGTGATGATTTCAGCAATTACCGCAGCTTACAGAGAGAATAACTCTGCTGTTTTTTGCCATTAGCCGTGATGAAGCCGCGGCGCTAATGTTACCAGGCTAATCATCGCTGTAGCAAAACAACATTCATCGCCGTTCCCACGAGTCTATACGGCTAGTGCAGGGCTCCTGGAGGAACACGCTAGTGCTAGTTAATGCTGTTTGCCAACACTAATATGACCATTACTTTTGCCTGTAGTTTGACAAGTCTAATCCCATAGACTTTCATTAAGGGCTATATCTACAGTTTACAGCATCAGAGAGACTGAACGCTGCTCTCTATTGACATTATTCTCAGAAAGAAAGAAAAAAACCTTAGTAAGAACATAATATATTATTATATTTAATATTAAAAGGCATAATTACAATCAAAATCCATCAAGTTAAAATCTGTTTGTCTTAAAATGTACTTTTAATAAGATTTTATCATTTTTTTTATATATTTTTATCAGAATATTTATCATCATCATCATCATTATTATTATATTGTATTTACATATTGAAATCACATTTTAAAATTTAATAGCAATAATACTATTAGAATACATAAAAATAATAAATGTTATTATTATTATTATTATTATTATTATTATTATTATTATTATTATTATTATTATTATATTCATCAGTATCATCATCATTATTTTTAGTATTTATTATTATTATTATTATTATTATATTCATCATTATCATCATCATTTTTATTATTATTATTATTATTATTATTATTATTATATTCATCATTATCATCATCATCATTATCATCATCATTATTATTATTATTATTGTTAATATTATTATTATTATTAGTATTATTATTATTATTATTATTATTATTAGTATTATTATTATTATTATTATTATTTTATAGTGTATACATTTCATATTGATATCACATTTTATCATTTAATAACAATAATACTATTACAATACGTAAAAAAACATTTAAATAAAATAGTACTACTACTACTACTAATAATAATAATAATAATAATCATCATCATCATCATCATCATCATCATAATAATTATTATTATTATCATTGTTGTTGTTGTTGTTGTTGTTGTTGTTATGATGATGATTATTATTATCATAATATTCATCCTCATTATTAATATTTTATATTGTATACATTTACATATTAATATCATTTTTTTAATAGGAAACATATTATTACAATAAATAAAAATAATCAATTTCTATAAAACTTTATTTTTTTTTCTTTTATATATTTTAATTATATTATATATTTATTTTCTATTATTGCGTGTTTACAATTAATTTATATTTATATATAAGTTTTTGCTTTGCATTTTTGATTTAAAAACTATATTAATTAATTGTATTGTTTTGTTAAGATTTTAATTAAGATCAGTTTTTTAATGTCAGTTTTCACTTTCCATTTTTAACAAAGATTAAAATGTCAATTGGTTGATTTTATTGATTTTGTTAAGATTTTATTCAAGATTCGTTTTTTATGTCTTTAAAGGTTTATTGGTAAATGTTTTATTTCAGTTTCATTTGCATTTTTAGGTAAATCAAACCAAAAAACGAATTATGAGGGGTTCATATTTATGTATTTATTTATTTACTTACTCATTTACTCACTTATTTACTTATTCACTTACTTAATTACTTATTTTATATTTATTTGTTTATTGATTTACTTATTGATTTACTTGTTGATTTACTTATTGACTTATTTACTTACTCATTTACTTGCTTATTTACTTATTCATTTAATTACTTATTTTTATATTTATTTATTAATTTCATATTTATTCCTTGATTTACTTATTCATTTACTTATTTACTTGCTTATTTACTCATTTACTTATTTTTATATTTATTTATTAATTTCATAATAATTAATTAATTAATTAACTTATTTATTTACTTTTTTACTTACTCATTTACTTGCTTATTTACTCATTTACTTATTTACTTATTCACTTATTTTTATATTTATTTATTAATTTCATAATAATTTATTTATTTATTTACTTATTTACTTACTCATTTACTTATTTACTTATTTACTCATTTACTTATTCACTTACTTATTTTTATATTTATTTATTAATTTCATATTTATTTATTTATTTATTTAAATGCTTATTTACTTACTAAATTACTTGCCTATTTACTTACTCATTTACTTATTTACTTACTTATGTACTCATTTACTTATTTACTTGTTCACTTACCTAATTACTTATTTTTATATTTATTTATTAAATTCCTATTTATTTATTTATTTATTTATTTATTTACTTATATATTTATTTACTTATTTTCTAACCTTTTTTACTTATTTACTTGCTGATCAACTTATTTACATACATATTTACTTATTTAAAAAAAATATATATTTATTTATTAATTTCATATTAATTAATTAATTAATTAATTAAATATGTATTTATGTGTTTATTTTTATTTATTCATAATTATTTATTTATTCATTTATTTATTCATTTATTTAAATCCAGCTTTTTTGAGTGATGCAGTATACAGTATATGTATTTTTCTAAAAGCAACCTCACATTTTTATTCAACTGTAAAAAAAGTAGTTTTCTTATGTCTTATGTACTTCTAGCTGGTACAATACAATCTCCACAGATTAGTCCAAACTCCAAACACAAATTACCAATGCTCTCCAAACTCTGATTCCCAAAGGATGAGAGATCAGAGTCCAATTAAGAGGGCATTCCTGGCATTCTGGAGGACGGATGAAAAGAGTTAAGCCTTTCCTCCAAACGCAGTTTATTTTCTTTTCTTCTCCCCCTTGATGTTTAATTGGTCTGGGAGCGTTTTGGGCAACTTTCAGCCCGAGCGTGTCTGAAGCGGGATGGAGGAGTTCGAGACCTTCTGCAAGCCAAAGTCAAAGGTCGTTCAGCTAACGAGATTTACAGCGTAACAAGAGCACCTCCAAAATCAACCCAGGACACTCGTGACCCCCAGAAAAACAGGCTGAAGCGATCAGACATCAATCACAGGCTGAGACTTCACACTTAAACACCCCGACCAGCAGTCAACAAATGCTACAGTGCTGGAGACACAAAAACTCTAAAGAGATGCTGCTCTTTTCAAAAGATTTTGAACTGGATTTATTTGTTTTTTCATGTGGAGTTAAAACATCTGTAGCATTTCTGTCAGCGGGTCTGTAACAAATATCTACAACTGAAAATACATGTAGAGATATGCAAGCTGCAGGTCACATTGAAAAAAACGATTCATTGGATTTAATAAATGTTTTAAATAGTGGTGGGTCATTATCGGCGTTAACGTGCTGCGTTAACGCGAGAATCTTATTGCGGGATAAAAAAAATATCGGTGTTAATTTATTCTCAAAATTGGGTTGGGAGCTGGGTCTGTTCTACGCAAGCTATGATGACTTTCACCTTGATATTTTAGTGTGGATGTATACCTGACCGGTGAGGCGGCTGACAAAAAAGTGCCCTTCTGAATCAAATCAGCAGGATGCCTGACTCTAACTGCAGTTCAGCAGTTTCACTTTAACTCATGAACATTTCACTCATGCGGCGTGACAAACTGGGGTATTAGATGCAAATAATGAGGAAGGAGTGGTGAGAGTGTTTTGGAATTTAATAATGCACGGCAAATGAGAAGAACAAAAAAACTTCCGCACTTCGCGATGTGTTTTTGTGCGTGCGTCTGTGTGTGTGTGCGGTCCTTTACTGACAGCCGCCTGTGTGGATCTTCATTTTTTAAAAATAACTGATTTAATAACTGATAATAATAATAATAATGATAATAATAATAACTGATCTAATAACTGATCTTTGCCACGATGACAGTAAATAATATTTGACTAGATATTTTTCAAGACACTTCTTTACAGCTTAAAGTGACATTTAAAGGCTTAACTAGGTTAATTAGGTTAACTAGGCAGGTTAGGGTAATTAGGCAAGTTATTGTATAACGATGGTTTGTTCTGTAGACTATCGAAAAAAAATATAGCTTAAAGGGGCTAATAATATTGACCTTAAAATGGCTTTTAAAAAATTAAAAACTGCTTTTATTCTAGCCGAAATAAAACAAATAAGACTTTCTCCAGAAGAAAAAATATTATCAGACATACTGTTATGAGATGTTTCCCAAACATCATTTGGGAAATATTTACAAAAGAAGAAAAATTCAAATGGGGGCTAATAATTCTGACTTCCTATATTTTTACTCATTTGTTAAGTGTTTTGTTACTATTTAGTTTGATTAACACAAACAGTTGAAGTCAAAATTATTAGCCCTCCTGTAAAAATGTAAAGTTTTTTAAAATAGTTCTTAAACAGGCTAATAATAATAATGAATGACCTTCTTAAAATAAAACCTGCTTTTATTCCAGCCAAACTAAAAGAAAAACAGAATAACAGGGAATACTGTACACATTTTTTTACTCTGTTACACTGTAAAAAAAATGCTAGGTTCCACATAATCAATGTGTTGAGACAACATGAAGAAATGAAATGAACCGCCAACTATTCCAGCATATGCTTTATGCAGCACTACTGCCGATTTAGTTTACCCAATTTACCTATAGCGCATATCTTTGGACTGTGATGGAAACAAGGGCACCCAGAGGAAACCCACGCCAACATGAGGAGAACATGCAAACTCCACACAGAAACACCAACTGACCCAGCCGGGACTCAAACCAGCGACCTTCTTGCTGTGAGGCAACAGTGCTAACCACAGATCTAACGTGTCACCCCACTTTGAGAAATATTTGAAAAAGAATCCAAATTTCACAAGAGGCCGCACAATTTCTAATTCAACTGCATTATTCCACACAAGCGTTTCTTCAAAAAGTTTCTTCAGCATTAATCTATAACAAGCTGAAGAAATAAGTTTTTAACTGACCGTCATCAAGACGCAACACCCTCCACTGATTACAATAGCCGCAATCTAGTGACCGATACAAGAGCCTCCGAAAGCAATTATATGATTATACGAACACACTTGAGCTCTTCAATGTCAGAAAGGGATTTTTTTCCTCAAAATGATCAGCTACTTTAACCACACTGGAGCAGCGGGATGGAGTTCATGCACTCACCAGTCCTGAAGATCTCATAGCGCAGGGAGAAACCGGCACCCTGGTGTGCGTAATCAGACACAAACTTGATGTGGATGAAGGGACCGGAGGAGATGATAGCAGGAGGAGCGATGTTACTGCAGTGTTTGCCCAGCAGGTCTGCAGACTCCGAATTCCCATCTCGGATCTCGATGAAGTCATACCTAAAAGCAGGAGATGGTGCAGGTTTATATGCTAATTTTGGATTGGTTTTGGTTGATCATAAGCTAGCATACATTACGAATATCTCTATAAACAATATAAAACCATATTAACTTTTCTTCAAATATCTACAAATGATGAGAGCTGCTATTCTGATTTATGTCAGTATTTATTATAAATATATCTCTAGTCCATAAATATATATCTCTCAAGCACACTCAACCTATTGTGATAAATGGTCCCACAGTTTTTCTTCATTTTTAATTTAGCTATGTCAGTAGCCTACATCAAATTAACATTACACAGCAGTGAACTTTGCAGATAAATTGTAATTTTGACTTCAAAAATCTTTGAATTAATGTTCAAAACAGCTCTGCCCTGCTGAAAAAAAAAACAGCTTAAACCAGCCTAAGCTGGTTGGCTGGTTTTAGCTGGTCGACCAGCCTGGTTTTAGAGGGGTTTTGGCCATTTCCAGACTGGTTTCCAGCCATTTCCAGCCTGGTCTTAGCTGGTCAGGCTGGAAAATGACCAGCTTAAACCAGCTAAAACCAGCTTGACCAGGGGTGCGTTTCCCAAACAACGACGTAACTCGCGGCTGAACTATCATAGTGCGATGCATCCTTTGGCAAAAGAACGATGTAGTGACGAGTGTTTCCCAAAACCGGTAGTTTCTCTGTCGCAGATCCATCCCTTGAACCACGTTAATTATAACGTAAAACGCCCAAAATGATGCTCTAAACGATTGAGTAACTTCTTTAGAGAACAACCCCATCATTTCTTTGTGTAAATTATATTGTTTTACACAAACACGCATTTAAAATTAAATCCAATATTAGTTTTGGTAAAAACATGCACTCGCTTTCCATTTTAATTAAAATATAGCCTATGTAAATGGCACATATATGGGGCCAATGTTTGCTTTAATATTATTGAGAAGTTGAACATTATTTTATTCTAAAACATAAATCATTTACAAAAGCTAACACTGTTCTAATATCATATATAAATCATATAAATAAATAAATAATGAGGCGATTTATTATAAATATATTTACTTTAATAATAATATTAATAATATTAATGATGATGATGATGATGATGATGATGATGATGATGATGATGATGATTATTATTATTATTTATAAAAATACATGTATAAAAATACAATTTGATACATGCAAACCACAGCAGAAAGTTCTAACCAACAGGCCTATGTCATATACAGCAGAGAAACTTAACAAATAACCCACTATAAAATAAAAGAATTAACGTATGCTATGTTTTTTATTTTCGCAAGCTTTGGGGACGTAACATAATTTCCGCTTTTAAATATACCTATAGCTTTCGCCATGAGGCTGTGTTTAAAATGATATCAATGTTTTCAAAGTGCACTGCGAAGGGAACACAATTGTAATCATGAAGATCGCTAAAACTGAACTGTAAAATACTTTGAAAGCAAATTACACCTAAGAGAGATGACCTTAATGCTTTTTTATTTTTAATAATTCCAACTTTAAATGTTAGAATGTTCTAAATGAATAGGGCATAGGGGGGATAAGTGGGAATAGAACACAGCCAGGAACTATGCTTCTAACTACAGCTCCAGAGGTGTCGTTTCAAGTGCTTAAGTTTGCGACGCAGTTTCCGAATGTTCATTGGAGCGATGGATTTGGGAAACAGCAAATCAACGAACTATGTTTGTAACGACGGAACTTGCGACCTTAGTTGGCTAACGATGGTTTTGGGAAACGCACCCCAGTCTGGTTTAAGCTGGACATAGCTGGTTTTGGCTGGTCAAGCTGATTTTAGATCGTCAACTCTCAGCCTGACCAGCTAAGACCCGGCTGGAAATGGCTGGAAACCAGCCTGGAAATGGCCAAAACCCCTCTAAAACCAGGCTGGTCAACCAGCAAAAACCAGCCAACCAGCTTAGGCTGGTTTAGGCTGGATTTTTCAGCAAGGTGGTATAATTTAGCATGTTGTATGAGTGCTTTAGTATAATTTTAGCAGGTTTTAGCACATTGCTGCCATGTTTTAGCATATTGCTAGCTTGTTGCAGCACGTTAGTGTTATTAGCATGTCTAAGCAAATGGCTATTATGTTTTTACACTTAGCAAGCATGTTTATCATGTCTTTTAAATCATTTAACATATTAGTAGCATGTTTAGCTCACTGTTTTTGACTTTGGCAAGCTGCTAACATGTATTAGCAAGTTAATCGCATTGTTAACATGTATAAGTACATTGTCAGTATGTTCTAATATATTTTATCACATTAGGAGTGGCGTTAGCATGTTGCTAACTTGTTTTAGAACAGACACACACATACTTGGTTTACAGGGACTCTCCATTGGCATAATGTATTTTATACAGCTTAACAAATTCTGCATACTTTAAGAGTGCTTTAGTATGTTTTTAGCAGGTTTAAGCACATTGCTGTCATGTTTTAGCGTGTTGGTAGCTTGTTGTAGCACATTAACATTCCTTAGGCACATGATTTTGCACTTTGTTAGAATGTTATTAGCATGTTGTTTTAACACAAGGCTAACATTTAACAAGCATGTTTATCATGGCTTTAAAATCATTTAACATATTAGTAGCATGTTTAGCTCACTGTTTTTAATGTTAGCACGCTGCATGTTTTAGCAAGTTAATCGCATTGCAAACATGTATAAGTACATTGATAGTGTGTTCTAATATATTTTATCACATTAGGAGTGGCGTTAGCATGTTGCTAACTTGTTTTAGAACACAGACACACACATACTTGTATATGTGGTTTACAGGGACTCTCCATTGGCATTATGTATTTTATACAGCTTAACAAATTCTGCATACTTTAAGAGTGCTTTAGTATGTTTTTAGCAGGTTTAAGCACATTGCTGTCATGTTTTAGCGTGTTGGTAGCTTGTTGTAGCACATTAACATTCCATGGCCTACATGTGCATTTTTGCACTTTTTCAGAATGCTATTAGCATGCTGTTTTAACCCATGGTGAACATTTAGCAAGCATGTTAATCATATCTTTTAAATCATTTATTTATTAGTAGCATTTTTAGCTCACTGTTTTTGATGTTAGCAAGCTGTTAACATGTATTAGCAAGTTAATAGCATTGCTAACATGTATAAGTACATTGTTAGTATGGTTTAATATATTTCTGATCATATTAAGAGTAGTGTTAGCATGTTGCTATTTTATACAGCTTAACAGTTCCGCATACTGAAAGAGTGCTTTAGTAGCTGGTTTTAGCGCATTGCTACAATGTGTTAGCATGTTGCAAGCATGTAGCATATTAACATTCTTTAGGCCTACATGTTTTTGCACTTTTGCATAACATGTTTTTAGCACTTAGCATGTTTATCATGTCTTAAAAATCAATTAACATGCTAGTATCATGTTTAGCTTGTTGTTTTTGCTGTTGGCAAGCTGCTAACATGTTTTAGCAAGTTAATGACAGCATGTATAAGTACATTGTTAGCATGATTTAATACATCTCTATCCTATAAAGAGGGGTGATAGCATGTTGCTAACTTGTTTTAGCACACGCATACTTAGATATGTGGTTTACGGGGACTCTCCATAGGCATAATGTATTTTATGTGGTAAAAAACACTTAATATATTAACTTACCCTACCCCTATCCCTAAACCTCCTCGCAGACAACCTGTGGCAATTATTTTTGTTGTCAAAACACCCGATTAAGTATGATATTTAAGCATTTTGAATTATGAGGACACAAAGCACATCCTTATAAACCACCTCATTATTCAACCAACATCATACTCATGTCATCATAGAACTTTGTGTCCTCATAAACCACATAAACAAGCACACACCCACACACAATTAACATATATGGGATGTAAAAGTATTTGTCAAGCAGTAATCACATCTTGTAAAACTATTTGTACATACTGTAACTCAGATTGCCACTAAAAGCAATAAAAGAGTGTCTTATCAGCGGTGAAAATGTCCTTCTGGGAAGCCGTACATTGAGAAGGCAAGGAAGTGCAATGCAATATCTTGTAAGGAACGCTGAAGCCTGACCTCCGACCCTCAGCCGACTGCTGCCTTATCACAACAAACACACAGTTTTCATGTCACTTCAGAGACAATGACCACCTGTCCGGCCAAAATAATCCCTTAATGTGCCTTGCCCTCTTTTCGCCAAAACACTTCACACACAATGTCTAAATGAGGCGAAAGACTCCCAAAAATCCAGCCGGCTGTCTGCATGAGTGCTTCCTTATAATAAATCTGGCCATAGAGAGGCATGAGTCAGGCTTCTTCTCACACCTCAGGAATGCTTGCCCCATTTAACCCCTAAACAAGAACAAGATCCCTGTAAACACACAAGACCAGACCGTCCTCTGCACTGACGCATTCAATCTGTGCAGCTTTAAAACTGATTCAGAGTCAGACGTCAGAAGAGTTTCTTCGCAATACTGTACGCTTGGTTTTAAGTTTAAGTTATACACTTAAGATATAAGAGAAGAAGATGCTTTACAGGATAAATGAATACATGATTGTTTAGAAATATCCGTGAATTAGCAGCTTTCCATTTTTTGTAATTCAAGTTTTTATAGGGAAACCCAGACTCATTCTGAAAATGTAACACTATATACATTTCTGTAGAGTGCTAAATAAGTCCCAGGAGCTACGTTTTGTTTGCAGTTTTTGTCATCACGAATCCACCAGAGGCCGCTATGTAGGCTTTTTCAGATCTCAAATTTCTCTCGCGAGTGTCATTCATGCCTGCTGTTCTCACATATATCCACCAGAGGCTGCTGTCGACTGACTGACTACCTGACCAATCGATTGACCCACCCTCCTCCTTCCCTAAACCAAACCAATAGTGTTTTCAAAAGCACAAATTGGCCCGCCCACCCACTTCCCTAAACCCAGCCAATAGTTTTAAAAAGCAATCCAGAAAAAGAAAAGCCCTCACCTGATTTTTACCACGTTTTCAGATTTTACCACATTCTCACCCTGTTATTTACTTGTGTATTTTATTTTTTGGCTTCTATATTTGTCTTAAGGGTGTCAAACACCAGATGCGCTGCTCATTACTGCGACACGGCGCGCACATGACAGTTGAAAGTATCGCACACCAGACGCGCACATTCGCATGCTATTTAAAATGAAACTAATCAGATGGCACTCTATGGCGTGGCAGAAATATGAACAGTGTCCTGAGTCGTGGCTGGGCACCGCGGACAGCCGCCGACTTGCGGCGCCGGTGTGTGTACCCTAATAGAAACCCATGTTTAGAATTCTGAAATGAATGGTGCTGCGCAACGCGTCGCCGAGCGGTGCTTCTGGTGTGCAACCTGCTTTACTCGCTTTCTGGAACCGTTCTTTGCCGGACTCGAATCCCGGCTTTGTGGTCAACTTCTCTCTGGATTTCAAATCTGCCAATGTACATGGCGAGAAACTGGTAACAGCGGGAAAGCCGTGCGAAAAGGAACGGCGTCATACCGCCCAGTAGCATTCGTTTAAAGACGAAATGCAGCCATACAGTATGTACTTCTGGCTACATAATTCGCAATCTCCAGAAATGTA
>LR812519.1:9899859-9987949 GCA_903798195.1 Danio kyathit
GTACTACGGTGTGTGTTTGTATGGTTGGCTGTGTACAAATGAAAAGAGTTGTTCTCTGGTGACACTGGGCGTAACATTAAGCCTGGACGCCATTAATCTTCCAACTGCCTGAAACTCACCTACACAGTAAGCAACAATCCTGCTTAAATCATAAGATCCGGCATGGTAAACATCACTGCCAGATTTGATATTTGGCTCTAGTGCATGGTATTGGCATAACATAGTCTATATGACATTAATACCACATAATACCACAAATACACTTCACTGAACATGCACACATAGACCAAACCAGAAGTTTACATACACTGTATAAAAAGGCACATAACCATAAGTCAGATGTTAATGTGACTAAACTTTTTCTCTTTTAGGTAAGTGTCAGATTATCAAAGTGTTTCTGTTATGCTTAATAGCAGAATAATGAGAGAGATATTTTTGGAGAAATTGTTATAACTTTTCTTGAAAGTCAAGTTTACAGACAATGGCTGCGTCCGAAACCGCATACTTCCATACTATACAGTACGCTAAAATCAGTATGCAAGCCGAGTAGTATGTCCGAATTCATAGAATTCGAAAATCAGTATGCGAGAAGTACCCGGATGACTTACTACTTCCGGCAAGATTCTGAAGTGCGCATCCCATGCACACTGCGCTATCCCATGATGCTCCGTGAGAGAATTCATGAATGGAAGTAAATCGACGCAACTGACGCAGGTAGGTCACGTGACCATGACAAAATGGCGGATGTAGTACGTCCGCATTCCATTCATACTTCTTACATTCATACTGTATAGAACGTACTTTTCTAACGGCCGAGTAGTACGTTTAAATTCAAATGCAGTACCTATTGAGTAGTAGCCGGTTTCGGACGCAGCCAATAAGATTATTATGCCTCTGAAAAAGCTCAGATGATGGTGTCAAGGTTTTGGAAGTTTCTGATTGGCTAATTGACACCATTTGAGTTAATTAGAGGCACAACTGTAGAATAGTATTTAAGGAAAACCTCAAACACACTGCTTCCTTGTGTGACAACATGGGAAAATCAACAAGCCAGAATCAACAAAAAAAGCCAGATTATGATTTGCTAAATTACACTGGGAAAAAGAATAATGTTTGGAGACATGTCCTGTGGTCTGATGGAACTAAGATTGAACTGTTTGGCTATAATGACCAGTGTTACATTTGGAGGACAAAGGGGAAAGCTTACAAGCTTATGAACACCATCCCAACTGTGAAGTATGGGGGCGGCAGCATCATGTTGTGGGGCTGTTTTGCTGCAGGAGGGACTGGTCCACTTCACAGCATAGATGGCAAATTAAGGCAAGGCAAGGCAAGTTTATTTATATAGCACATTTCATACACAGTGGCAATTCAAAGTGGTTTACATAAACAGGAATAAAAAAATACAAGTGTAAGAAAAAATAAAAACAGATAATAAAAAACAGATATAAAAATATGTTAAAACAGGTTGTAAAAGAATGAAAAAAAGAGAAAAATATAATAGTGCAATCTGTCGGACGTAGCACAGTGCTCATTCAGTAAAAGCACAGTTAAACAGATGTGTTTTCAGTCTGGATTTGAATGTGCCTAATGTTGGAGCACATCTGATCATTTCTGGGAGTTGATTCCAGCAGCGAGGGGCGTAGTAGCTGAAAGCCGATTCACCCTGCTGTGACTGAACTCTTGGAATTTCTAGTTTATATGATCCTAGAGATCTGAGTGTTCTAGGTTTGTATTCAGTGAGCATATCTGTAATGTATTGAGGTCCTAGGCCCTTTAGTGATTTATAGACAAGTAATAATACTTTAAAATCTATTCTGAATGTAACTGGGAGCCAGTGTAGAGACCTGAGGACAGGTGTGATGTGCTCTGATTTCCTTCTTCTGGTCAGAATCCTGGCCGCAGCGTTCTGGATGAGCTGCAACTGTCTGACTGTCTTTTTGGGAAGGCCCGTAAGGAGGCCGTTACAGTAATCCACCCTTAGTTGCCACCCTTAGTTGAATTTATTAGTAACTAATAAAGTAATGGTAACTAATAACCTTAACCTTGCTGAATCTGATTGTAATGCAATAAGGTGCACCATTTATAAAGCTTTAATAATTTATAAATAATAATAATTATTGTGAAAAGCGCTATACAAATAAACTTGAATTGAACTGAATGTAATATTACATGGACTACAGTGATTTTTTTTCTATTTAACTTTTAGCAGTACTAAAGTAAGTAAAAATTTTCTGCGAAGGAATAAAAAAGTTTTTTGCATCTTTTATTTGAAAAATTGTATTGAAATATTAATCTATTTTGTTTTAATTTTCATTCATTCATTCATTCATTCATTCATTTTCTTTTCGGCTTAGTCCCTTCACCAATCCGGGGTCGCCAAAGCGGAATGAACCGCCAACTTATCCAGCACATGTTCTACGCAGCGGATGCCCTTCCAGTCGCAACCCATCTCTGTGAAACATCCATACACACTCATTCACACACATACACTACCGACAATTTAGCCTACCCAATTCACCTGTACCGCATGTCTTTGGACTGTGGGGGAAACCGGAGCACCCGGAGGAAACCCTACGCGAATGCAGGAAGAACATGGAAACTCTACACAGAAACGTCAACTGACCCAGCCGAGGCTCGAACCAGCGACCTTCTTGCTGTGAGGCGACAGCACTACCTACTGCGCCACTGCGTCGCCTGTTTTAAATTTAGATTTTACAATTTGGATTAATAAAGTCAATCTTGTCTCTTTTCACAATTGCAACTCACAATTTTGAGGGGGAAAATTCTAAGAAAAAATCCTAATTCAAACTTAGATTTTCTCCGAAGTGTGTATGAATGTTTCCCAGTACTGGGTTGCAGCTGGAAGGGCATGCGCTGTGTAAAACCTATGCTGGATAAGTTAGTGGTTCATCATCACAAATATTGCAGAAGGACTATTGGAACCCGCATGGACCAAGATTCTTAGAGAAATCAGTCAAGTTTGGTGAAGAAAAAAATCATGGTTCAGTATGGGGGCGTGCGAGAGATCTGCAGAGTGGATGGCAACATCAACAGTCTGAGGTATCAAGACATTTGTGCTGCCCATTACATTACAAACCACAGGAGAGGGCAAATTCTTCAGCAGGATAGCGCTCCTTCTCATACTTCAGCCTCCACATCAAAGTTCCTGAAAGCAAAGAAGGTCAAGGTGCTCCAGGATTGGCCAGCCCAGTCACCAGGCATGAACATTATTGAGCATGTCTGGGGTAAGAAGAAGGAGGAGGCACTGAAGATGAATCTAAAGAATCTTGATGAACTCTGGGAGTCCTGCAAGAACGCTTTCTTTGCCATTCCAGATGACTTTATTAATACGTTATTTGAGTCATTGCAGAGACTTATGGATGCAGTCCTCCAAGCTCATGGGAGTCATACATAATATTCATTCTTTTTCCACTGCACCATGACTTTATATTCTATACTGTACATTATTTATGTTAAGTGACAAGACATTTGTCTAAGCAAAGTCAGACCTTACTGTCTTAATTAAATCATTAAAAATCAAGGCATGATCATATTTTATTTTGGTAAAATAAGCTTAATCTAGAGGCCTTTGCCTTTCATATAAGCCACTTTTGATAGCAAATGATCAACTAGAAGTCAAGTTATTATTTGTTGTTCCTAAAACTTGGATAGGTGAAAAGACGTTTGTCAGGTAGTGTACATGTCTACTTGTGAACAAATAAAAAACACACACAAGTTCAAAAAATCAGGAAATCAGTCAAAACTGGAGAAAAGAAATGGATTAAAATACTAATCCATCGTAAACAGGAATACACCTTCTTCATAATTTGCAATCAGATCAATCGAACTGCGTTTTATTACCAGGTATAAACAGTGCCTTAAATGGCATAATGTCTAAAAGAAACCATCATAGAATAGTCCATCAGAAATACATCAAAATGATATTAACAAATGTGTTTTGGGGTGGGGGGGGATATGCTTGTTGAGGTGTAGAAGAGACTTTTTAATTGTTTGAATTCCTAAATGTGTCACTTATACTGCTCCAGATTGACTGCATTTTTAAGCTATTAATATCTTATATTATCAATACACTCTGGGCTTGCTGATATATTTCTCACAATTTTGAAGAAAAAAATATTAAGAAAAAGTTCAAATTCAAAAATTCAAACTCAGATATTTTGACTCAATCAGATCAGCCAAAATGCATCTTATTACCAGGTATAAACAGTGCCTTGATTGATAGAATGGGACCATCATAATATAGTCAATCAGAAACACATCAAAATGGCACAAATAATACTCCTCTAAACAAGCCATTGCCAATTCCTGGAAATAAAACGTATCTGAAATCAAGCTGCTAATACATTTATCATCCCACGAAGACGTCCTATAGCTTTATCTTATCTCAGCTCAATGGCTTCGGAATATAATTCAGTCTGACACACAATCGCATTGGCTTTTGGATATCAAGCAACACAATGGGTGCTCATTTGAATTCCGCCATGCTTTTAGGCCAGCGGCCGCAGGACGTGCTCCAGGACGGCTCGTCAGCCGGCCAAGACACTAAAATTGAAATTAAATAATGCTGAGAGTCTGCATGGAAAGCTGCGTGCTCGGCCTCGGGGGGGCTGCCTAATAAGCTATAAGTGCCTGTGAAATATTAAATAGATGCTGGGGAGGGTTCCCAGGAGAGAGGGAGGGTTGCCATCTTCAATCCGGCCGAGAAACAAATAGCATGGCTGTCCGATACAGCACTGACATTTACAGATGACTGGGGTAGACCGCAGGAGCCGGAGGCTTTCATAAACAACACTAAAATGGCTTTAAAGCAACATTTGTGATTTTTTTTTCCAGGACTCACACCTTTAAAGAAGACCATTTTCTGGTCTTTTGAGATTCAGTATGTTCCCGTCAAAATGTACTGTCTTCCAATTCCCATTATGTTGCCATTGAAAGCCTTAGGCTTTTTCCGAATGCATTAGGTCTTTTTTTCTCCCATCAACGATATTAAAACTTTTTTTCTGGGAGAAATTGGCTTCTCAGGGTATAAAAGAGGCTTTTTCAAATCTTTGAATTCCCAAATGTGTCACTTATACTGCTCCAGATTGATTGCATTTTTTTGAGCTATCAATATCTCGATACACTCTGGGCTTGCTGATATATTTCCAATGCCCTAAAAACATCACTGAAAATGCTGTGTCCTAAAAAAACATTATTGACCCATTTGAATAACTATCAAGCATATGAAACCGTCATCAAGCTCTACAAAGACAGGCCTTTCCTAACTGTGATGTATACATTTATAAAGAGCATTGATATTCAGACAATTGATTAACTGTGGCCTGTTGGTGGACGACGGCATAATGTATGCACTTGCCAATAATGCTGACAAACATTAAGTTCCAACTAAGATATGTGGTCACAGGTTTATGTGCATTAGGTATTTCGATTGTGCCAAATTTCATCCAATCACACTGTAGGAGATGGAAACAATTCATAATGTTTGCTGAGCAATCATTGATTTAAGAATAGCGATTATTATACTGTGATGTTTTTATTTATGTGATGCTCATTTTGTGCATGTGACCCCTGCAGCCTTTGGTCGGCTAGTCGGTGACCTTCTTGACCATGACCTCACTCTCCTGAACGTGCTGGGCTTATTGATTCTTCATTAAGGGCAAAGGACATGCATTGATCCTTAGTCCCTGAGGAAAAGTGGAAATTGGGTGATATCATGCTCGCAGTTTAGAAACGCTGATGCTGCTCAATAGCTTAGCACCTCAACATCTGCAGATAGATAGCGCTGCATAGTAAACATGAGAACTTTCGTCAGTCGAGTGAAGCGTAGACTCCCTTGAGTGATGCAGACTTCATCGCACACGTCTCACTCTTACCAGTAACTCTTCCAGATTCCCTCCTCAGCCCAAACAACCGTCTCTCTGTCAATATTTTATGTCTGAGAGCTGATTCTGAATCAGATCTGGTTTCACTTTAAGTCCTTCCACTGCAGTACAACCTTTGAATCCTTCTACAACAATTTACTTATTCTTCTGTATGCATTAAGCGAACTGGATAGTTAGCATTCAGAAGGAACTTGCTGTTTGCATATAGAGTAATGTGTTATAATGGAGATTTATTTTGAGAATGAAAATGAGGCAAGCTGGGAGGAGACAACCTTTACTGAGCAAATGGAGTGAAAAATAACTTCACAGAAGACAGGCAGACCGACAGGGAGAACAATCGAAACTACTGTATGATAAATGGAATGCTAGAATGGTAGGACAACAGATAGAGATGATAGACATAAATTCATGATAGACATTAATATATAATCTAATAAATACACAGTGAAATAGAGTGAAATGGATGGATGGATGGATGGATGGATGGATGGATGGATGGATGGATGGATGGATGGATGGAGGGATGGAGGGATGGATGGATGGGTGGATATAGGGATGGATGGATGGATGGATATATGGATGGATGAATGGATGGATGGATATAGGGATGAAGGGATGGATATAGGGATGGAGGGATGAATATAGGGATGGATGGATATAGGGATGGAGGGATGGATATAGGGATGGATGGATGGATATAGGGATGGAGGGATGGATATAGGGATGGATGGATGGAAGGATGGATGGATGTAGGCAAGGATATAGGATGGATAGATGGATGGATGGATGGATGGATATAGGGATGGAGGGATGGATATAGCGTTGTATGTATGTATGTATGTATGTATGGATGGATGGATGGATGGATGGATGGATGGATGGATGGATGGATGGATGGATGGATGGATGGATGGATGGACGGACGGTTATAGGGATGGAGGGATGGATATAGGGATGGATATAGGGATTGATATAGGGATGGATGGATAGATGTAGGGATGGATATAGGGATGGAGGGATGGATATAGGGATGGATGGATGTATGGATTGAAAGCAAAAATGAATACACAGTGAAACAGATGATGAATGGATGAATGAATAGATAGACAGACAGACGGAGAGACAGACGGACGGACGGACGGACGGATGGATGTAGGGATGGATATAGGGATGGATGGATGGATGGATAGATGTATGGATGGATGGATGGATGGATGGATGGATGGATGGATGGATGGATGGATGGATGGATGGATGGATGGATGGATGGATGGATGGATGGATGTAGGCAAGGATATAGAATGGATGGATGGATGGATGGATGGATGGATGGATGGATGGATGGATGGATGGATGGATGGATGGATGGATGGATGGATGGATGGATGGATGATTACACAGTGAAACATATGATGAATGGATGAATCAACAGACAGACAGACAGACAGACAGACAGACAGACAGACAGACAGACAGACAGACAGACAGGCAGACAGATAGACAGATAGACAGATAGATAGATAGATAGATAGATAGATAGATAGATAGATAGATAGATAGATAGAGTTTATTCTATGCAAAGGAGAAGAGTATAACATTAAAGATATGGCCAGATATTTCATTTGCTGTTTTTATTGCATCTATCTCAGATCAATCTGCTGACAGTCCTCCAGGTAAAAGCCATCTGGCTTCGCTTCTGCAATAAAAATCCCCTGCTGAAGTGGCTCTCGAAAAATGCCACCGATACCACGCCTATCCTAACTACATCACGTGAGCCACAAGATGCTTTTTAGAAGCACATTAGTTAGCATGGTTTAGGGCACAAGAAGCTGCTTTGACCTTGTCTCGAGTAAAATGTGCAAGCTAAGCTAAACCGAGGCCGCTCCTCTGAGCAGCTGAGACTCCGCGCCAGCACTCATAAGCACAAGGTGAATTTAAATGTGCTTGCTACTGTGTGTGAGTGTTTGCTGTCTAAAAGACGGAGCCAGGCCTTTCAATCATACCGTGCTTAAATGTGCTGACGATGACTCATTGTATATATAGCAAAATACAGACGGAGGAAATGGACGCTTGAAGTGGACCATTAGAAAGAGACCTGTTTACGAAGCATTGTATGGTAACGCATCTGACACCTCTTAGATTCTTCATCACTCATTTTTTTCACCACTTTTCTTACACTCTGTCAGGCTGTCTGTAATGAGGGTTAAGAATGAGCACAATACATGAAAAGCGTGTGTTTTGTGCTACCGTAATCTCCTAAATCACAACTATGGAAGTCCTTCCAGCTCAATTTCAGACCACTACTGAATTGATGGCATATAAACAGCAATGCTTTTTCACGCAAATGTCTTGTATCAGCTTCGGGCAGTTTGTGCAGTCCTAGAAAAGCTGCAAAGTTTGTACTTATAGGTGTATATCAGCTTAACCATTTAAAGAGCATGTTTTTACAACTCTAAGGTACTATTGTGCACCTTTTATAGATTAATGAAGTACTTTTAGGTTCACAATTAACAGTTGCACTCAATAATTGTTCCATATTATTTCTGATTCACTTTAGACACAAAGACGAGAGCTTTCCCAAAACTGCAAACTCTAATCTAAACAGCTGGCTTTACTCATTATCCTGTGAAACAGGGTCCACAGGTTTATATCAGTTTATCTGGAAACCAAACAACTACAAAGAGAATGGCAACTACAATATTTGTAATGATTTTTTTTCAGGCACTTGTAATATCCAATATATTTGTTCATATCTGTTTATTCTAATATAGATATATTTGTTCTGATATATCTTCAAAAGACACTAGGGCTGTGCGATTAATCAAAATTGAATCGCAATCACGATTTTAAATGTTGCTAGCTAATTGCAAGAGGATGTGATATGAAATATATATTATATAACTTCCCCCACCCAGAGCAAATGCGTGACCTCCATCTTACTAGCCAATTCAGTGAGCACACTTTCGTTCTGCCCAATCAGAATTGCACAACCGAACTATGCGAAACGCACACAATACAAAAACAAACAAAAAGGAAAGCACAGACATGTGGGATGATAGCATCTGCCACGTCAGAAGCATTAATAGACTAATTCATATCAAAGAAAAACAGCACGTCGGTAATATGGGAATATCTTGGTTTCAAAGTCACAGACCCCAAACAAAACCAGGAAATTCGTAAGAGCTGTCGCAGAATTGTTGCCACAGCACGAGGAAATACAACAACCAGCACCTGAAAAAAGCACCACAGGCAGCTATAGGAGTAGCGTCTTGCTAAAAATTAAACTAAAACTACTGCCAGTTGACACTCGTTGTTGTTTTTGTTCTTCTTCATCTTAGTCGTCTTCTTCTTCATCTTCTTGTTCTTCGTGATCTTCATCTTAGTCTTCATCTTCTTGGTCTAGGTCTTCATCGTCATCGTGTTTGTCTTCATTGTACTCTTCTTTATCTGATCATCTTTGTCGTCGTCTTGGTCTTCTTGGTCGAGATCTTGGTCTTTGTCTTCTCAGTCTTTGCCTTCTTGGTCATCATCTTCTTGGTCTTTACGGTTTTCGTCTTCTTCGCCATCTTCGTCGAGATCTTGGTCTTTGTCTTCTTGGTCATCATCTTCTTGGTCTTTATGGTTTTCGTCTTCTTCATCTTTGTCTTGGTCTTCATCTTCATCTTCATCTTGGTCTTAGTCACCTGCTTGGTCTTTGTCTGCATGGTCATCATCTTGGTCTTCAACCTGTTCTTCTTCTTCGTCTGTCAGAGTCGGGGATAGAACTCGGCTCTCTAGCGTGAGAGGTGAGTCACGTAACCACTCGGCTACTGGGAGTTGATGAACCCAATCAACAAAAGGCAACTTGCTTCTTTGTGAATATTTATTTATAGCGAAAAAATCTTCAATAAGAAACAAAGTTAGGTAAGGCAAAAAACAGAGAGTCTTCCAATAAGCAACACCAAAGTACAATTTCAGAGATGTTTGCTAATATAAGTTGATATCTTTTAAGTTCATTTTTTTTAATTAACACTTAATGAATGCTACACTAAGCTACAATACAGATTATTAAGCTAAAGCTTAACTACAAAATAAAATCGCAAATCAAATCAAAATTACAATATCTGAAAATAAATCGCAATTAGGTATTTTTCCCAAATCGCACAGCCCTAAAAGACACTACCTGTTGTTCAAGAGTAGGTTGACGCAAGGTATGCAACAGCTGAAACCCATGTCTTGCATACATCTGTGCGTAGTGGTTCTTGAAGCACTGACTTCAGCTGCAGTCCACTCTTTTTGAATCTCCTCCATATTTTTGAATGGGTTTTGTTTCACAATTCTCTCCGGCTTGTGGTTATCCCTATTGCTTGTACACTTTTTTCTACCACATATTTTCCTTCCCTTCACTTCTCCATTAATGTGCTTGGACACAGAGCTCTGTGAACAGCCTTGTGCAAGGTGTCAATGGTAATCTTTTGGACAACTTTCAAATCAGCCGTCTTCCCCATGATTGCGTAGCCTACAGAACGCTCTGGTTACTAAAGTAACCCTCGTTCCCCGAGGGGGGGAACGGAAATGCTATGTGGAAACTTCCACTATGGGGATTTCGTTCAGAAAGCCAATCATCTGAAAGAGTATGTAAACGGGCCAATGAAATGCCAATGAGTTGGCAGCTTCAGCTTGCGCACCTGATGCTCGTTGCAATTAATCTTGCTATATGAGCACAGAGCTAGCAAGCCAAAGCATCCTTTTTGTAGCTGAAGCGACTTCGTCTCAACAGCCAAGGGGCAATCATTATGGCGAAGGGACATAGCATTTCCGTTCCCCCCCTCGGGGAACGAGGGTTACTTTAGTAACCAGAGCGTTCCCCTTCGGAAGGGGAACTTCAATGCTATGTGGAAACTTCCACTATGGGGAAATGTTTGGAAAACGCCATAATGATTGAACCTTACCTTCGCCCCCGATGAGAGGTTTGCCAGGCAAAAGAGCGTGAGCGCACCTGCGTCACCAGAGGCGCGGTCTTCCAACGTGTTCCCTGGCCCTTACTTATCCCACTTCAACAGAAGATTTACGGATTTAGATATATTTTTCGGGAGCCGCAAATGCGTCTAGAATAATTTCTAGGAATGTAATACGACAGAACGTTGGGAAAGCGTGCAGTCCCGATAGGGAGGACGCTGCGGAGGCCACCTGCTACCCAAGTGGGGAGACTGGGGCAAATAGCACATGAACTAACCCTGAGAAGGGGGAGTAAGCATATGAAAATAAGATGGTTAGCGGTTAGGGAAGACACGGGTCCGCCTGTGAGGGGGGACTGCACCGTGGCAATATAAGCGTATGGGATCGCCTAGTGGGGATCGCGCATAGCAGGCACCTATACCCAGAACGCGGGCTGACCAGCGGGCAGACCTACAACATAATGGGCCAGCGTCTGACTCCTCCGTTGAGCCAGATGCTGG
This sequence comes from Danio kyathit, assembly GCA_903798195.1. Lineage (NCBI taxonomy): Eukaryota > Metazoa > Chordata > Actinopteri > Cypriniformes > Danionidae > Danio > Danio kyathit. The sequence goes on from LR812519.1 coordinate 9,911,204, forward strand.
GGGCCGCGGAGGAATCTCTGCAGGGTTCGCCAGCGGGGAACTTACTGACAGAGTGAATAAGCGCACGTATCTCCGTGTTAGAAAGAATGGCGCAGCAAGCGTATTTAAACACCTTCACCGAGTTGTTTCCTCAATCACCAAGGGTTACCTAATACCCTTGAGGAGACCGGCTCCACTCGCAGATTGTAAAATCTTGCAAATGTGTTAGGTGTCGCCCAGCCCGCAGCTCTGCAGATGTCTGTTAGAGAGGCGCCGCGTGCACGCGCCCAAGAGGATGCTATGCTCCGAGTGGAGTGTGCTCGAACCCCTGGGGGACACGGCTCGCCCTGGCTCTGGTAAGCGAGGGAGATGGCATCCACTATCCAGTGGGCCAACCTCTGTTTAGATACGGCACTTCCCTTCTGCCGACCACCGTAACAGACGAAGAGCTGCTCAGATGATCTGACGCTCTGAGTGCGGTCCAGATAGATTCGCAAAGCGCGAACTGGACAAAGTAATGAAAGGGCTGGGTCTGCCTCCTCCGGGGGCAGCGCTTGCAGGCTCACTACCTGGTCTTTAAATGGTGTGGTAGGAACCTTGGGCACATATCCAGGCCGGGGTCTCAGGACAACGTGAGAGTTAGCCGGCCCGAATTCTAGGCACGAGTCACTGACCGAAAATGCCTCCAGGTCCCCAACCCTCTTGATAGAAGCCAACGCGACCAGCAGAGCTGTCTTCAGGGACAGAAATCTTAGAGATACTGAGTCGAGTGGTTCGAATGGATCTGTGCGCAAGCTCGTGAGAACGAGGGCGAGATCCCAAGAGGGCATGAGAGGGGGGCGGGGTGGATTAATTCGCCTAGCGCCTCTGAGGAACCGGATGATGAGGTTATGCCTTCCCACGGTGCTGCCAGCCACCGCGTCATGGCGAGCGGAGATGGCAGCCACGTAAACCTTGAGTGTGGAGGGCGACAGCCTGCTCTCCAGCTTCTCTTGGAGAAAAGAAAGCACAACGCTGATCTGGCAAGTTCGGGGGTCTTCTCTGCGAGAGACGCACCATTCAGTGAATAGACTCCACTTCAGGGCGTACGCGCGCCTCGTTGAGGGGGCTCTCGCCTGAGTGATGGTATCAACCACCGCCATAGGTAGGTTACCTAAGTCTTCCTCGCGTCTAAGGACCACACGTGGAGGTTCCAAAGATCCGGGCGAGGGTGCCTGATGGTGCCCTGTCCCTGAGAGAGTAGGTCCTCTCTCAAAGGGATCTGCCAGGGGGGGGGCCGTCGCGAGGAGTGAGAGTTCTGACATCCAAGTCCGGTTGGGCCAAAGAGGCGCAACTAGCAAGACCTGTTCCTCGTCCTCCCTGACCTTGCACAAGAGCTGCGCGAGCAGGCTCACTGGGGGAAACGCATATTTGCGCATGCCCCGAGGCCAGCTGTGAGCCAGTGCATCCGTGCCGAGTGAGCCCTCGGTCAGGGAAAAAAACCACTGGCAATGAGCGTTCTCGGGGGAAGCAAACAGATCGACCTGGGCTCCCCGAATCGCGCCCATATCAGCTGAATCGACTCGGGGTGGAGTCTCCATTCTCCTGGACGTAAGAGCTGCCGTGAGAGCGCGTCGGCTGCACGGTTGCGCTCGCCTGGAATGTGAATGGCGCGCAGCGATTTCAGCCGCGTATGACTCCAGAGGAGCAGACGGCGGGCGAGCTGAGACATACGGCGAGAGCGGATACCCCCCATACGGTTGATATATGCCACCGTCGTCATGCTGTCCGTCCTGACCAGCACGTGTTGTCGCTCCAGCACCGGTAAAAAACGGCGGAGAGCGAGGAACACTGCCAACAGCTCTAGGCGATTGATATGCCAATGCAGCTGGGTATCCTTCCACAGGCCCGCGGCTGCATGCCCGCAACACACGGCCCCCCAGCCCGTGCTGGAAGCATCTGTTGAGACAACAACATGACTGGACGCCTGTCCTAGAGGCACTCCGGCCTGTAGGAACGAGGGGTCGTTCCAGGGGATGAGGGCGCGGCGACACAGCGCAGTAACAGAGACCCGGTGTGTGCCCGCGTGCCATGCGCGTCTGGGGACTCGATCGTGAAGCCAGTGCTGTAGTGGTCTCATATGGAGTAACCCGAGCGGCGTGACAGCGGCCGCGGATGCCATATGCCCCAGGAGCCTCTGAAAGAATTTCAGTGGGACCACTTTTTTTCTGTCGAACTCTCTCAGACAGTTCAGCATTAGCTGAGCGCGCTCTCCGGAGAGGCGCGCTGTCATGGTGACCGAGTCCAGCTCCAACCCGAGAAAAGAGATCCTCTGCGCGGGGGCGAGTTTGCTCTTTTCTCGGTTGACCTGAAACCCCAACAGATGGAGGTGCTGGAGCACCTTGTCTCTGTGCACAGTCAACTGTTCCTGAGAGTGAGCCAAAATCAGCCAGTCGTCGAGATAGTTGAGTATGCGGATGCCCGCGAGCCGAAGGGGCGCTAGGGCACCCTCCGCGAGCTTGGTGAAGACCCGCGGAGACAGAGAGAGCCCGAAGGGGAGGACTTTGTACTGCCAAGCTCGGCCTTCGAACGCAAACCTCAGAAACTGACGGTGGCGGGGAAGGATGGAGACATGAAAGTATGCGTCCTTCAGGTCTATCGCTGCAAACCAATCCTGAGGACGAACGCACCGGAGGATGCGCTTCTGCGTGAGCATTCTGAACGGGAGCCTGTGCAGACAGCGGTTCAAAACGCGCAGATCTAGGATTGGCCGTAACCCACCGCTCTTTTTGGGTACGATGAAGTACGGGCTGTAAAACCCGCTCCTCATCTCGGCTGGAGGGACCGGCTCGATTGCATCCTTCGCCAGGAGGACAGCAATCTCCTCTCGCAAGACAGGGGCGGACCTGGGGCTGACCCTGGTAAAGTACACGCCCGTGAACTTCGGGGGCCGTTTCGCAAACTGAATTGTGTAGCCGAGTCTGATTGTGCGTATGAGCCACCGCGAGGGGCTGGCCCGCGCTAACCAGGCAGGCAGAGCCCTCGCTAATGGACTCATCGCTACAATCGATGACGTACCTGCAGTGGGGCAGCGCGGAGTGGGAGGGCTGATCCGGGAAGCGCTGGGGTCCCGCGGATGAGCTAGAGATAAGAGAGTCACACTCACCTCGCTCCCGAACACCGGAGAGGGGGCTTGAGGAGTGGGAGAAAGGAGACCGTCCTCCCAGGTCCTGTGAGCCATTGGCGAAATGCACCGAACCTGCGAGCCAGAAGGCATAGCGTCCCGGACTGGCAGAGTTCGGGCTGTCACATCCGGAGAATTGGAAAAGTGCTCTTTCATTGAGATTTTCGTGGCACTGAAAAGTGCCGTTGGAAATGGAGCCCGGCCCTCCACCGGGGAAAAAGCACATTCCCTCTTCTCCGGATGGCCTGTCTCAGGGACGCTTCGCGGTCCGTTTACCGGACTTAGCGGCGCCCTGGGCAGGGGGGGCGGCTGGCTTACGAGGTGCTCGACGCGGCCGCTTCGCCGGAGGCGCAGGCGGGGGCGGGGCAGCTCTCGCAGGCGGTCGCCCTCGGCGAGGAGCAGCAGATGTGGATGGCTCGGCGGGCGGAGCGGTGTTACGATCCCGCCGATAGATGACATTACCCATCGCATCAGACTGCTCTTTCACCGCCTTGAATTCCTGGGTGAATTCACCGACGGTGTCGCCGAACAGGCCAGCCTGGGATATGGGGGAGTCAAGAAAGCGAACTTTGTCGACCTCGCGCATATCTGCCAGGTTTAGCCAGAGGTGGCGCTCCTGGACCACTAATGTGGCCATCGACCTTCCCAGCGCACACGCAGCGGACTTAGTGGTCCGAAGAGCATAGTCGGTTGCGGTGCGGAGCTCGTGCAACAAGCCTGGGTCGGAACCACCCTCGTGCAGCTGGGCCAGCGCCTGCGCTTGGTAGCGCTGGTAGGTGGCCATAGCGTGCAAGGCGGAGGCAGCCTGGCCCGCAGCTTTGTAGGCTCTGGCTCCGAGGGAGGCAGATAACCTACAGGCTTTGGACGGGAGACAAGGCAGACCCCTCCAGGAGGAGACGCCACGCGGACAAAGATTGACCGCGATAGCGCGCTCGACCTTCGGGATTGTCTCATAACCCTTGGCTGCTCCACCATCGAGAGTGGTGAGGGCGGAGACGCACGCAGATCGGGCAGAAAAAGGTGCCCTCCAAGACTGCGTGAGCCTACTGTGCACCTCCGGGAAGAAGGGGACGAGAGGTTTCGAAGGACTGGCCTTCTTATCCTCAACGTAGCACCCATCTAGTCGGTCCGGCCGCGGAGCTGGGGGATAAACCATCTCCAACCCCACGGCCGAAGCAGCCCGGGAAAGCACGGCCATCATATCCGACTCAAGATCTTTGACAGCGCTCCCCTGCCCGGAGGGAGGGAGCGGGTCTGGATCTTCATCGGACATTGACAGCCCACCCTCCGATGCAGCAGTGGACGTCTGGTCCCCGGTGTCATCGAGCGAGAGGGCTACCATCTGGTTAGACGGATCGCTTCCTCCGCTCGAAGCTTGGATGGAGCGCTTGGAGGAGCGGGAGGTCCGCGAGCCCGGGGGCGGCGGATAATCTCCCACTGGAACCCTCAGACCTGCCCGAGTGCCCACTGCAGTGCAGGGGACAGCTGGGGTGGTTAGCCCTTTTGCAAGAGCTAACCGCGATCTTAACTGCGCAACAGTCATACCATCGCAGTGACGGCATGGGCTGCCCGCGAGCACCGCATTAACATGCCGGACCCCCAGACATGCCACGCAGTGCTCGTGCCCATCATCCGGGGACAGGAAACCACCGCATCCAGAAACGCAGGGTCGGAGCGACATCTTGAAAAAGACGCGCTGCACGACCGTATTGCTCTTTTAGTAGGTGTAGTGCAATACAAACCGCTCGGGGAGGACCGGACCCAAAGGACGCCAGGCAAGGGAGAAACCCAGCTCGACCGTCTGCCACCGCGTGTACCACACTCTGGACCGGGAGACCGCTCTCGTTCACTCTCTCTCGCAGATTTATCAGGAAATCGGCTGGAGGAACCCTCATCGACTCTCTCAGAAGGCTGTGAAGTCGTCTGAAGCGAAAAGGATGCTTTGGCTTGCTAGCTCTGTGCTCATATAGCAAGATTAATTGCAACGAGCATCAGGTGCGCAAGCTGAAGCTGCCAACTCATTGGCATTTCATTGGCCCGTTTACATACTCTTTCAGATGATTGGCTTTCTGAACGAAATCCCCATAGTGGAAGTTTCCACATAGCATTGAAGTTCCCCTTCCGAAGGGGAACTAGACTGAGAGACCATTTAAAGGGCTTTGCATGTGTTTTGGGTTAATTAGCTGATAAGAGTGTGGCACTAGGTGTCTTCAATACTGAACCTTTTCACAATATTCAAATTTTCTGAGATAATAAATTTGGGGTATTCATTAGTTGTCATCAAAATAATCAAAATTAAAAGAAATAAACTCCTGAAATATATCAGCCTGTCTGGAATGAATGTATACATTACACACGTTTCACTTCTTGAATGGAATTATTGAAATAAATCAACTTTTTGTTAAGGTCTAAAGTAGTTTCCATATTACCAGTGATCAAACTGATAAATATTGACAAGCAGCTGTACTGTGGTTTCTCATATCGTCAACAGTCTCGCTTGTTCATGTTGGCTCCAATCGACAAGGTGATACAGCTAAACAAGCTGCTTGTTTTAATGCTTCATCGGTTTAACTCCATCCTCAATTAATCACACCTTAACCAGCAAATCAACACCTTCAGCATAGCTAGAAATATCCAGCTGGGTGTGTAGGAGTTAAACTCTGGAGTCCTCCAAGAGCAAGAGTGGACATCCCTGTTTTACTGTAAATCAAGCAAGTGAATAACAATACTGTTTATTTACACTACCTTTACATTTACAAGACTTGACACCTTCACCTATTTTTGGAGTCCTATCGGGATTGTCTTTTTAAGTATTACCTCTCTGAAAGCGCAGTACACTCTTTCTCATTTAAGAAGCCTAATCTGAACAACAAACACAGGCAGAGCGGAGCTGTCCAACCTGATGAAGCCACCCTAGCAGGAAAAAAGATTGAACATGTGTACACAACAAATCCAGAATGTTCATTTAGGGAGTAAGGGGGCATTAGCCGGGGATGTATCAGCAGAACAGATCAACCACTGAGATGTGTATTTTGGCATTGCTTTTTTCTTTACCCCTTTTACCCTATGTCTCTTTGGGATGAAGCCTCAGAGATGTACCACTAAGCATAATTCAGTAAAAATCTCCTGTGTTAATAAAAATGAGGACTTGGCACTTGGCCTAGTTTAAAATAGTAGACATGGCTTTAGCCACAGTGGTTTTAAACCACTCATAAGGAAAAGTGCTTAAAAACAACATCAATTTTACACCAGCAGTGACAATACAGCTCTGAAGAAGACAGGTAGTAAATTCAGACAGTAAATTCTCAGGAAATACTTCTGAATAATGTATTGAAAGTACAAGACCATTTGTCACAAGTCTTTTAGAGGAATAGTTTACCCAAAATTCAGTCATTTTTAAAGTCTCATGTTGTACCAAACCTAAGTTTCTCTTTGTGAATCCCAAGAAAAATGAAAGTCACACAGGTTTGTAACAGCATGAGGGTAAATAAACATTTTTAGGTGGACTATCACATTACCCGGCAGGAACAGGACATCAATCTGACGTCAGATTGATGTTGTACCCCAACATCGTGGAGACATTGCATTTTGTATGGAAATGAAAATCGAGTTGACGTCAGAACCCAACGTCAGGCGTCAATGTCCAACGTCCAGCCTAAAATTTACCAAATCGTCTAATGATGTTACGGCTTGACCTTGTGTGGATGTTACAACTATGATGACTATCAGACGTCAGTATTTGTAAATGTCAGTATTTGACGTCAATATGATGTTGTCTTAAGATGTTGGCTCTACGTTGGATTTTGGTCACTTTCCAACACAACCTAAAATCAACCAAATATCAACGCCATTTCACATTGTTATTGGATGTCAAAATAATGTTGTTCTTAGATGCTGGCTAGAAATGTAAGCTTCAGTTAAGGTTCTACCAGGAAGACTCTAATTCTACGTCATTCTTCATAATTATCAATTCAGCCAAAAATGAGCAAGCGAGTTATATAATTAAGATGTCTAAACAATTTCCGTAACCGAAGTTTCCTCCATTCTCCCCACCAGCACCAGGTTGGGCCCCGTTCTTGCTGGGGGTTGGCTCCGCCCTGCCTTCATCTTCAGGCAGTATTTGCCAGCTCTTCACGAGACCTGCATCATCAACAGGGCTTAGGCCAAAGGACTATACACAAAGGACAGTAACTGAAATTGCAATGTTTTATGCATTCTCAATAAATGTTATAATGTTTTTCCGCCTCCTGAGTCTTTCCGGTAGAAATAGAATTTTGGTCACCTGACGTCACGACCTAAATCTAACCTAATATTTACGTCTTACGACGTTGTGTGCCTGCTGGGCAATTTTTTGTACACCACATTAAGGATTAGATAGACACATGGTAAACTCTATTCATTTCAGTGGTGACTGTTGCTGCTTGTATTGAAAATGTGACTGTAATTTTGGAGTTCTACACACCATTCAAACTGTTCACATTGTGAATTTGTCTCTTACAATCTGCCCAACAGTACAATGTATTAAATAAGTAGCTTGTAAGACAACCATGTCTAATCCTACTCTCGTAGGGTCAATGTCAGGTAGAGTTTAGCTTCAACCTGACCTAACACACTTTCCAGGAAGTTCCTACTAATCTTGAACATCTTGATTAATGGGATTGGACCTAAACGCTGCAGTGTAATGGACCTCCAGATGCAGGTTTTAGGATCAACACATGCCTGTGTTTTAGGATTTGCCAAGTCTCAAAACCTGACTGACATTGGTAGAATGATTTACTGGTCATCGCAATGTAGGTCAGGGGCTGTTTACACCAGTGGTTCCCAATTTCATTTTGTATGTTTCTCTCATTTGACACACAAGGATCAGTTCATGGATCTCTCTGTAAATGAGCTGATGATCTGAATCAGGTGTGTTAAGTAAGGAAGACATGCAAAATATGCAGGGTGGGGGCTTCCAGGGAACTGGAATTGGGAACCATTGATTTGCATTACAGTTTTCAGCTAAAACGGAAAACTTTTGATGCATTTTTGCCTGTTTGTTTGCACCACAACAGTATTTTTGATGCTGAAAATACATAAATCTGTGTGCTAACTTGTGTGAAACTTTTTTAAAATGCAAAGGGAAAAACTTTGGGCTACATTGATGTCGTGTAGAGACTGAAAAGTGAGAGCCTATGGATGAACGTAATTAATTTTACAGCTCAGGAGCCTTTACAGTCTTCTAGACGACCCCCCTTTCTCAATGACAGCTGCACTGCATCCCTGCGTAAGCCCTTTAGGCTCGCTCTAAACCCTATTATATCTCTCTTAACTTCACCCTTAGCTCCATTCCTGTCTTCACATTGTTCCACCAAAACTCCAGCAACACGAGTTGCCTTTTACTCCCAAAATCCTCCATATCACGCCTTCCCACCGACTCACATCTTTCTCTCTCATCCGATAAATTAAGCGTATTCCACGTCTTCCTTTTTTTCTTATCTTCTGCTTACACCTCATCTCCAATTCAGCACACAGGGCAGGGTTTGCGAATGCTCCATCGGAGGTAAATTAATTGCACGCACGTCCTTATCGTTCATCATTCCGTAAGACTAGAGCTTAATGTTTCTTTTTTCCAGCTAATTTTCCTTTGACTTTCTCCTCACCTGCAGTCCAGTCGTTCCAGCTCAAAGTGGGGGTTGAAGTTGAGCATGATGCGCTGTGAGGGTTCGGGTGCGCTGATCACCCACTGACAGCTCTGATGGGGCGGGTATTCTAGAGGGTATCCTGGAGATGTGATGTAGCCAGCTCCGCTGGCATCCAGGTGGCCTCCACATGTCTCAACTGGGAAAGACACAAACAGAAAGAAAGTGAGCCGAGGTAGTTTTTAAGATAAGTTAGTTATTAGCCACATACTTAACGCTAATTTGGCCAAGCAGAACAGCGTGAACTCAAGGCAAATTAAATACATAAATCAAGAGCGCTAGCAAATCCCTGAGCGAGCACTGCATGGCTAACAGGAAAATGTATCATGTTGTCAAAACACACAAGGGACAAAAACAACGCTATATGAAGTTAAAGCCATCATTAAATCAAAATTAGCCCTATTTCCTTCATTAATGGACGCTTCTGCAGCTAATGATGCATCTTGGAAGATGTCAGCAAGGCTTTTTGGAAATACATCATATTCATTCATTCATTTTATTCCTTGATTTATCAGGGGCCGCCACAGCGGAATGAACTGCCAACTTCTCTGGCATTTGCTTCAAGCAGCGTATGCCCTTCCAACCACAATGAGCACTGGGAAACACCCAAACATTCTCTTATTCACACACACAATCATACACTACGGCCAATTTCATCCATTCATGCATTTTCCTTCAGCTTTGTCCCTTATTTATCAGGGGTCGTCACAGCGGAATGAACCACTAACTATTCCAGCATATGTTTTAGGCAGGGGATGCCCTTCCAACCGCAATCCAGTTCTAGGAAACACCTATACACTCTCACATTCACACTCATACACTATGGCCAATTTTGTTTACCCAATACACTTACAGTATAGCACATGTCTTTGGACTGTGGGGGAAACCGGAGCATCCGGAGGAAACCCACGCCAACTTGGGGAGAACATGCAAACTTCTTACAGAAACGCTAAGTGGCCCAGCTGAGACTTGAAGCAGCGACCTTCTTGCTGTGAGGCAACATACGGCCAATTTAGTTTATCCAATTATACAGAACATTGCAGAAGTAAAATTAGTTGAGAATGCTGACTTATACAGCTGAAATAGTACATAATATGCAGATGCTGTATTTATACATTAAATACTGCTTTAATTTGACAATTCATGACAAGTTGCCCACATTCCAATTACCTAATGTGCTTTTAAGTTTTCCACACAATGCATGCAGAAGCCTGGAAGCATTCAATATATTCATAATGGTCTCTTCAAGAAATAATAGCCTACCATAGCTAACTCTGAGACAGGAACCCTGCTGAAAAATCCAGCTTAAACCAGCCTAAGCTGGTTGGCTGGTTTTAGCTGGTCGACCAGCCTGGTTACGAGGGGTTTTGGCCATTTCTAGGCTGGTTTCCAGCCATTTCCAGCCTGGTCTTAGCTGGTCAGGCTGGGAGTTGACCAGCTAAAACCAGCTTGACCAGCCAAAACCAGCTGTGTCCAGCTTAAACCAGGCTGGTCAAGCTGGTTTTAGCTGGTTAAAGCTGGTCATTTTCCAGCCTGACCAGCTAAGACCAGGCTGGAAATGGCTGGAAACCAGCCTGGAAATGACCGAAACCCCTCTAAAACCAGGCTGGTCGACCAGCTAAAACCAGCCAACCAGCTTAGGCTGGTTTAAGCTGGATTTTTCAGCAGGGAAGTGACACACAGGTCTCTTCTCTGGAGGTTCACGGGTCACCCCTAAAAGCTGCAATGGGATCCAGCATAACAAAGTCTTTTTTCGACCACCCCACCCGACGTGCTTTCTCTGTTATCGTCACCAAACACTCCTTCCATGTGCTAGCATTCATGCTAACATGCACAACGGCCCTTTTTCCATGCCGCTCTCACACATAGCGGATATCATTCTGGTCATTATTATTCTAAATGGAGCTAAGATTAGGAGACAGAAAGACTTTCTGGTCCTTCACCATGACAACCGTGCTGTGAGGGGTTTTTAACCACATGCCAGCCAAACGGCAACTGAGGAATTAGCAGATGGGTCATTCCTACTATGCAGCACATTTTCATGCTTCTTTTGTAGAATATTTAACTCATAATAGGTCAAAAAGGAAAATTGTTGTGGTTTTTATTTGAGTGTTAGATCACAGAACATTGACCTTGAGGAAATTAATCACATTGGTTTTAAATTAGTTAAGTTTGGACTGATGATATAATTTTTTTTATGTCCTTTTGAGCTGTACTCTTCTAAATTGTATTGTATTTAAAATGTATTTATTCATTAATAATAGTCACGATGTTCCTATTTTTTTCTTTTCTTGGAAATTGGTGATTAATAGCTGAGGTAACATGGAACGTTCTCGTAAGGTTCTCTTAAAGTTATCAAAAAAAAACATTTCTGCATAATGTTTGTAGAACGTTTCCTTAATTCATTAATTACTTTTCCTTCGGCTTAGTCCCTTCATTCATCAGGGGTGGCCACAGCGGTATGAACCGCCAATTTATCCAACATATGTTTTACGCAGCGGATGCCCTTCCAGCTGCAACCCAGTACTAGGAAACATTCAAAAACACTCATTCACACACATACACTACGGCTAATTTAGTTACCCAATTCATAGCGCATGTCTTTGGACTTGTGGGGGAAACTGGAGCACCCAGAGGAAACCCACGCCAACAAGAGGAGAACATGCAAACTCCACACAGAAATGCCAACTGACCCAGCCAGGACTCGAACCAGCAACCTTCTTGCTGTGAGGCGACAGTGCTAACCATGAAGCCACGATGTCGCCCTGACGTTTCCTTAATGTTATTTATAATTAATAAACGTTATAAAAACATTATAAAAAGCTAGCAACAAAACGTTATCATTGTGTTGTTGGGGGAATGTTTTAAAAACGTTAGCATTAAAAACATTACCATTAAGTTATAAATGTAACATTCTAAAAATGTTACAATAAAAACAACATCATTGTGTTTTTGTTGGAATGTTTTAAAATTGTTTTAAATAACATTATTTAAACATTAATATAACAAAAGAATTAAATGTTCTAAAAACGTTTTTTATAACCAAACAATAACGTTAATTCAACATCTAAAAAACTGGACGTTTTGAACACTCTAATAATGTTCAAAGTAAATGCTTTATTATGTAATGGAAACGTTACGGGAACGTTTTTATAACATAAAATAATGAGCTGGAAGGTAATTCATTCGCTATCACGCACTTCATTTTATATTCTGTCAGTCTTTTGTTGAAATTATTTTAAATTGATTTATTATTCATGTGGTTAATTATTTATGTTTGAATCTTCTAAAGTTAAAAATTAACAATTTATTAATTAATATTCCAGTTGTTTCTACTTTTTGTCTTGTTAAAGTTGTCTAAAATGGGTGATTAATTCACAGATTTTTTTTGTGTGTCCTCTTGCACATAATTTAAAATCCAGTCATTCCTTCATTGCCGACTGATCCAGTCAGAACTCGAACCAGTGACCTTTAGGCTGTGAGGCAACAGTGCTAACCACGAAGCCACCTTGCTTAATGTTATTTATAATTAATAAACGTTATAAAAACATTATAAATGTTATAAAAAACTTTAGCAACAAAACTTTATCATTGTGTTGTTGGGGGAATGTTTTAAAAACTTTAGCATTAAAATCGTTACCATTAAGTTATGAATGTAACATTCTAAAAATGTTACGATAAAAACATTATCATTGTGTTTTTGTCGTTTTAAAATAACATTATTTAAATATTAATATAACAAGAGAATGAAATGTTCTAAAAATGTTTGTAATAACGTTCTTATAACCAAACAATAATGTTAATTCAACATTTTTTAAAAATTGACTGTTTTCTATGTTTTATTATGTAATGGAAACATTATTGGAACGTTTTTTTATAACATAAAATTATGAGGTGGGAAGTTATTTATTCGCTATCCCGCACTTCATTTTATATTCTGTCAGTCTTTTGTTGAAATAATTTAAAATCGGTTCATTATTTATGTTTGAACTGGTTGATTATTTATGTTTTAATCTACTAAATTTAAAAATTAACAATTTATTCATTAATATTCCAGTTGTTTCTACTTTTTGTCTTGGCGATGTTGTCTAACAGATTTTGGTGTGTCTTTGTGCACTTCATTTTAAATCCAGTCATTGATTCATTCATTCATTTCCCTTAGTCCCTTTATTTATCAGGGGTCCCCACAGCGAAATAAAGCGCCAACTTAAGGCTGATTTATACTTCTGCATCAAGCGCACGCGTATGCTAAGGCGCAGCCTACGCATGGACGTATAGCCCTCGTCGTGGCCGTCACCGACGTTGACGCGCACCTCTCAAAAAATGTATTAAGTACGTGTAGCACAAGCTCTGTGATTGGTCGGCTTGGTATCGCTGACGAGTGTGGCCGGAGGAAAGAGTCGCGCGCCTGATGCAGCGAGTGTTTACAAGTGTGGAGTCCCGTGAAGGAGCTCCGGATGGAAACTGCTGTCTTGTGTTTACCTTATGATTAAAGTTGTTGCACGTCCGCCGGTTTCCACCTCAAAATGAGCGAATTTGAGCCACTTGTACATTAAGGAAGCGTTCAGAAAAAAACAAAACACAAGCGAAGAAACTCGACACAGAGGAACATAAACACCTACTGCCAGCTAGCGTTTCAGAAGTGTTTTTGCAGAGCAACAGAAAAAGCGTGCAGAAGTATAAATGCACCGCTACGCGCAAGGCTTGCGCCATGGGTCACGCCGATCACTTGACGCAGAAGTATAAACCAGGCTTTATCCAGCATATGTTTTACACAGAGGATGCCCTTCCAGCTGCAACCCAGTACTGGGAAACATCCATACACACTCATACACTACGACCAATTTAATTCATCCAATTCACCTAAAGCGCATGTCTTTGGACTGTAGGGAAAACCGGAGCACCCTGAGGAAACCCACGCCAACATGGGGAGAACCTGCAAGCTCCACACAGAAATGCCAACTGACCCAGCTGGGACTCGAACCAGCGACCTTCTTGCTGTAAGGCGACAGTGCTACTCACTGAGCCACCGTGTCGCCTAAATCCAGTCATTCCCTTGTAAAAACCATAGCCAAAAAAAAAAGTCAGCTCCTGCATGACATCATTCTCCAGAAATGGATGAGGAATCATCAGTGAGGAAAAAGCAGCGTAAAATATTCAGAACATTATTCCATCCAGTCAGTCCCTCATCGAGTGATGACAAATGTGTTTCAACACTCACACTTGTCAGCAAATATATTAAACATTAGACTTGGAGAGTCTAATTTCGACCGGTTTATACAGTATTTCATATCCAATTCCATAGGAGCATTTTCTCGTTGTGTTTAAAGCCATGTTTAAAATGGCACTGCATAAAAGGAAAGACTCAAACATCGAGAACATGGTCATGCGTAATAACTGGCTTATGAAAAGACAAGCTTGAAGATTATATTTTTTGTGAGACAAAATCCAAAATACACCTTCACAAAAGGAGAATGTATCTCGCTATCGCACTTATGTTTGGTAGGATACATCACAGCATACATCAGAAAGGGGAAAGTGGGAATAGTGCAGGTTCAGAGAGGAAGAGGCTGGTTTGATTGACAGTTCTGGGTCTTATGTTGTCTTCTGCAAACACATAGATAAACACGGCTGTCTGGATAGCATTAGGAAAACTCCTCCTCTCTTTGACTGAACAAACTTCAGGACTGCTTCACTCTTACCACCCTGCAGCTTGTAAATACTCTATAATATATAGCAGAATTGACACCAATCAGCATGCTTCCATTATTATTATATAGCAGAATTTACACCAATTAGCATGCTTTCCTTATTACTGTATATAGCAGAATTTACACCAATCAGCATGCTTCTATTATTAAACGTTATCTACAACTAAATGGTTGCTGAGAGATGGACTCTCTGATATTAAAGCATGATAAAAACAATGGTGCAGATGGGGAGAATGGAATCAAAATACCGTCGAAAACCCGACTCTATGCATATGTAAGGATTTTCAGAAATTGGCCTTCAAAAGCAAGCTGCAGGGTATCCGAAAACCACGTTAAAGATCTCAAGCGCTATGCATTGGCGTGGTGGAAAATCTTGAGACAGGGAGTTGAGTATCGCCTGAAGCCAAGACTCCCATATGTGCCGGTGTGCCAGTCATAAGAGCCTGAATAAAAGGTTTAAAGATGGCTGGGGCTTCTTTCAAGTGTTGACATTTCCACTGCTATTATGTCTTTTTTAAAGGTACACTTAAAATGAGCTGGCATTTAAGGCAACAACCGAATCCTGCTAACCCTTTTCAACTACATTCTCTAAAGGGGAAAAAAGTGAGCCAGAAGCTTGTAGGTGCACACACATAGACACTCAAAAAAACGTGTTTCCAGCATATAGTTGGTCAAAATTATTAGCCATTGTAAAGTTTTTATCATTATTAAAATAGTGTGAATTAAATGAATATCGTGAGTGTTGTTTAACAGAGATAAGATTTTTTTTCAACACATTTTATTGTGTTTTATTTAAATTTTTATTTTTTTATTTTGACTTTGCCTTGACAACAGTACATGATACTTTACTAGATATTTTGAGAGATACTTGTATTGAGCTAAATGTGCTATATATATATATATATATATATATATATATATATATATATGGGCAACCCAGTGGCGCAGTGGGTAGTGCTGTTGCCTCACAGCAAGAACGTCGCTGGGTCGCAGGTTCGAACCTCGGCTGGGCTGGGTCAGTTGGCGTTTCTGTGTGGAGTTTGCATGTTCTCCCTGGGTTTGCGTGGGTTTCCTCCGGGTGCTCCGGTTTCCCCCACAGTCCAAAGACATGCAGTACAGGTGAATTGGGTAAGCTAAATTGTCCATAGTGTATGAGTGTGAATGTGTGTGTGGAAGTTCCCAGAGATGGGTTGCGGCTGGAAGGGCATCCGCTGCGTAAAATCGTGCTGGATAAGTTGGCGGTTCATTCCGCTGTGGCGACCCCGCAAGGGACAAAGCCGACAAGAAAATGAATGAATATATATATATATATATATAGTTGCAGTCAGAATTATTAGCCTCCCTGTTTATTTTTTTTCTCCAATTTCTGTTTAACGGAGAGAAGATTTTTTCAGCACATTTCTAAACATAATAGTTTTAATAACTCATTTCTAATAACTGATTTATTTTATCTTTGCCATGATGACAGTAAATAATATGTCACTAGATATTTTTCAAGACATTTAAATGCTTAACTAGATTAATTAGGTTAACTAGGCAGGTTAGGGTAATTAGACAAGTTATTGTATAATGATGGTTTGTTCTGTAGACTATTGAGAAAAAATATAGCTTAAAGGGGCTAATAATATTGACCTTAAAATGTTTGTTAAAAAATTAAAAACTGCTTTTATTCTAGCCGAAATAAAACAAATAAGACTTTCTCCAGAAGAATAAATATTATCAGACATACTGTGAAAAATTCCTTGTTCTGTTAAACATCATTTGGGAAATATTTAAAAAAGAAAAAAAAAATCAAAGGGGGCTAATAATTCTGACTTTAACTGTATACACACACACACACACACACACACACACACACACACAAAACAGTTCTGTCTGGCCTGTCTTCAACAGGTCTGTTCTTGAATCTGACTGGCTGATAGCCGTGCAATATTCTGCAAATAACAGCACTCGTCCAGCCACTTCATCCTTCATCCACATACAACAACAAGCAAAGGACACTCTACAGTTTGACAAATATTGCTGCTGTTGGAGAACATAATGTACTTTTGAGGCTTTTTTTAATCGAGAATGTAGTTGTTTAGATTGTCGAACAGTTGTATAAACGAAATATCACACGAGTAGCAATGCGATATGGCTGCATATCAGCACTGGTGGGACACTAAGGCACATTTCAAAAGGTATATTTTTGTTCCTAACAGGTCCTTAAAGGTACATATTAATACCTAAAAAGTACAAATGTGTACCCCACAGTAACTTAAAAGTACAAAAGTGAATCTTACAGGTACAGAAGTGTACCCTGAAGTTACAAATGTCCACCTGTATGGTACAAATGTGTACCTTTTGAAAAAGTACTGCCCCAGTGACAGATTTTGTACCTTTTTGTGTATTTCCCAGTGTATTTCTAAGAGAGTACACAACTTGTTTAGCATCATCAACCATGCTGTGTTAAAAAAAAAAAATCTCCTTTCTTCCTCATTCTGATTCTCAGTTTAAGTTTCAGTGAACTGTCTTGAGCCTTTCTACTTGCTTAAATGCATTGGGTTACTGCCATGTGATTGAGGGATTAGATATTCGAGTTAACAAGCAATTGAATAAGTGTACCTAATAAAGTGGCCAGGGAGTGTATATCAATACAGTATATATGTATGAATATTACATTAACGAAAGCCCAGGGGTTGTGGTTGTAATCCTCATGAAAATAATGTCACAGTGCAAAAATTGGTCCTAAAAATAGGCTTCTTTTTTTCCCTTTTCCTTCTTTCATATTGTGCTGATGATGACTTGACTGTTCCCTTCCAGCCCTCCTCCGATGAATACCTCACCTCATCTCAGTATTATTACCCAATATATTACAGGAACACAAAAGGACAGACAGATAGCAATCATTCTAGCATTTTCATTCAGTCTGGATGTATTCTCTGTCTGTGTCTATCGCTCTATTGTGTGTTTTCGGGGAACAGGGTCTTGAGGATAAATCCATGAGGGGGGGATTTTGCGTGGTCTGCACTTTTTTAGACAGATCTGTCCTTTCATGTGGGGAGACAGAAAGGGAGAGCGGGCTACAGACAGCCAAGAGATTTCAGACCCTGCTTGAGGGATGAACAAAGAAGGAAAATAAGGTTCTGTGCAACTTCAGATGTGTGTTCGTCTTGAAATATATTCACTCAATATCATGTCATTCCAAACATACATTTTTGTCACAAAGAAATAGGAATAATGACAAATATGAGCAAATGCTAGAAGATATGGTCAATGTGACAGATCTGTCTGTTGTGTGTGTGATGAACAGACTGAAATTCATCATGTCTCAGTGAATCTATGTTAACAAATCAGTTTTGTGAAAGGAATCGGTGGAATCATTCAATACAGTAGATCTTCCTGCATGATTCATTCATACCGCATTGTTATTTCTTTCACGAAGTTCAAACTTAATCAGTCTTGACAACCACCCTGGCTTTTCTTGGCACATTCATGAGAGTTCATAAAAAAAGTAGCCATGCCTGATGTGGGAACAAATCATTACTTTGAGTGGGATCGCTTCAGTTAATCTAGTAGGCCCTATACCGAAAAAAAAAAAAACAGTTCGACTTAGCTTTCAGGTTCAACTCACTGACTCAATAATCTAGTTGTAATGGTTCGACATCACTCAAGGGAGATATTACTAGTTTATAATGACTCATATTTATGGCAATGATGACAAACAAATTTAAGCAAACACATCCATAAAAAGCACTAAGATATGGTCAATATGACAGATCTGTCTGTTGTGTATGTGATGAACAGACTGAAAGTCTCCCTATCTCAGTCAATCTATGTTAACAAATCAGTTTTGAGAGAAGAATTGGTGGAATCATTCAATACAGTAGATCGTCCTGCATGATTCATTCATACCGCATTGCCATTTCTTTCACAAAGTTCAAACTTAATCAGTCTTGACAACCACCCTGGCTTTTCTTGGCACATTCATGAGAGTTCAAATAAGAAGTAGCCATGCCTGATGTGGGAACAAATCATTATTTTCAGTGGGATCACTTCAGTTAATCTAGTATACCAAAAAGAAACAGTCTTGACAACCACCCTGGCTTTTCTTGGCACATTCATGAGAGTTCATAAAAGAAGTAGCCATGCCTGATGTGGGAATAAATAATTATTTTAAGTGGGATCACTTCAGTTAATCTAGTATACCAAAACAAAAAACAGTCAGAATCAACTTTCAGGTTCAACTCACTGACTCAGTCATCTAGTTTTATTGGTTCAGCATCACAAGAGGGAGATATTACTAGTTTATAATCACTCATATATTTATGGCAATGATGACAAACAAATATGAGCAAACACATCCATAAAAAGCACTAAAATATGGTCAATATGGCAGATCTGTCTGTTGTGTGTGTGATGAACAGACTGAATTCTGAATCTATGTTAACAAATCAGTTTTAAGAGCAGAATTGGTGGAATCATTCAATACATTAGATCGTCCTGCATGATTCCTTCATACCGCATTGCCATTTCTTTCACGAAGTTCAAACTTAATCAGTTTTGACAACCACCCTGGCTTTTCTGGGCACATTCATGAGAGTTCAAATAAGAAGTAGCCATGCCTGATGTGGGAACAAATCATTATTTTGAGTGGGATCACTTCAGTTAATCTAGTATACCAAAACAAAAAACAGTCAGAATCAGCTTTCAGGTTCAACTCACTGACTCAGTCATCTAGTTGTAATGGTTCGGCATCACTACAATGAAATATTACTAATTTATAATATTTATGTATAATGTTATTATAGTATAAATATTATGTATATTTAATATAATAATATTTATAACTCATATTTATGGCAATGATGACAAACAAATTTGAGCAAACACATCTATAAATGCCCTAAAATATGGTCAATATGGCAGATCTGTCTGTTGTGTGCGTGATGAACAGACTGAAATTCTCTGTGTCTCAGTGAATCTAAAACCCAGAAAGTTAAGGTAACTCAAACCGTTTGAGGAAACCGATTGCAACAAACCATTTAAGTTCAAAAACTAATCCTAATGAGTACTGTGAACTTAATCCATTTGAGTAAATGAAGCAATTTGAGCACAGTAAAACCCAAAAAATGAAGAGAACTCAAACCAACTGAGTACTGTTAAACCCAATAAGTTAGGGCAACTCAAACCATTTGAAGAAACAGATTGCAACAAACCATTTGAGTTAAAAAAACCAATCTATATGAGTACTGTGAACTTCGTTTAAGTTGGTATTTTATTAACTTATTACCTTCAAGACTGAGTTCAAAACTGTTTTCAAATGAGTAGAATTAACTTTCAGTAAATTTTGAGTTAACCACACTCATTTTATTTGATAAAGTTGACTGTTGTGTTTTACAGTGTATGTTAACAAATCAATGTTGAGAGCAGAATTGGTGGAATCATTCAATACAGTAGATCGTCCTGCATGATTCATTCATACCGCATTGTCATTTCTTTCACGAATTCAAACTTAATCAGTCTTGACATCCACCCTGGCTTTTCTTGGCACATTCATGAGAGTTCATAAAAGAAGTAGCCATGCCTGATGTGGGAATAAATAATTATTTTAAGTGGGATCGCTTCAGTTAATCGAGTATACCAAAACAAAAAACAGTCAGAATCAGCTTTCAGGTTCAACTCACTGACTCAATCATCTAGTTGTAATGGTTCAGCATCACCAGAGGGAGATATTACTAGTTTATAATCCCTCATATTTATGGCAAATACGATGAAAACAAATATGAGCAAATGCATCCAAAAAAGCACTAAGATATGGTCAATATGACAGATCTGTCTGTTGTGTGTGTGATGAACAGACTAAAATTCTCTGTGTCTTAGTGAATCTATGCTAACAAATCAGTTTTCTGAAAGTAATCGGTGGAATCATTCAATACATTAGATCTTCTTGGATGATTCATTCATACCGCATTGCCATTTCTTTCACGAAGTTCAAACTTAATCTTGACAACCACCCTGGCTTTTCTTGGCACATTCATGAGAGTTCATAAAAGAAGTAGCCATGCCTGATGTGGGAACAAATCATTAGGTGATTATGAGTGGGATCGCTTCAGTTAATCTAGTATACCAAAAAAAACAGTTCGACTCAGCTTTTAGGTACAACTCCCTGACTCAGTCATCTAGTTGTAATGGTTCGGCATCACTAGAGGGAGATATTACTATTATATAATGACTTATATTTAGGGTTGGGTATCGTTTAGAGTCATTTCGATACCGGTGCTATATTGATACTTTTAAAACGATACCGGTGCCAAAACGGTGCCTCAAACGATACTTTAGAGCCACAAAATTATAGTGTATAACCCTAGAAAAAATTTTATTTGACAAATTTTAACAATTATTTTAATCATTTTAATGTAACAACATAATTAAAGTTTAAAATATACCTAAATTCATATTTTATATATTTGAATTGCATTCATATATTTCTTTTGATCATTTGTTTGAATGAAATGATTTGAATGTTGAATGAAAAGATTTGCATTATGCGAATAACATTAGAATCAGAATCAGAATCAGAATCAGAATCAGTTTTATTGCCAAGTGTGCTTCACACACACAAGGAATTTGTTTTGGCTACAGAAGCTTCCAGTATACATAAAGTGACAAGTGACAACACAAAATTAAATATGAGAAAAGAAAAAGGCGATAAACATTAGACATTAAACAGAGATGCAGTAAGTAAAAAATATCTGGATGTTGAATTGTATGTACAGATATGTTGAAAATATGCAGGTTATAAGGTGCTGTGTACCAATGTGAATGGAGAAAGTATTGCATTGTATATTGTTATACAATTACATTAGCTTACTACTAACCTGTGGAAAGGCTGTTATCTAAATCAGTGAAAACCTTTTTTCTAGAATTGGGGCTTGAGTCGTCACTGAGTACTGTATGTTTACATGGACACTAATACTCCAATTTTAATATGATTAGGACAATACTCTAATTAAGAGTCAGTACAAAAGTCAAACATGTTTAGAATTATCCAAAAATACTAGGATGTTTTTTAGTCTAAGCCTTTAATAATATCAGAAAAAAAGTTAAAATGCAAAAATAAAATACTGGGAGCGTTACTCTTTAAATACAAACCGCTCTGTGTGTGTTTATTTTGAGCGCATGTATGCGCCCAGATGTTTTGTGCTCCTCTCTGCTGGTATTAATTTCTATTAATGGAATCATGGCTGTGCTGCGCTGTCAGTGTGGCGATAAGTTGCATCCATGTGGAGAGGTCGTGATATATCTCCATCTCTTTCTCTTGTGCTATTTTTCTCAATAATTCACTCTCCGGCCTTCCGTTTGCACCTTAATTAAAAAGTGCTGTCACCCGCGGTGAGGAAATCAGCACTGATCCAGTCATCCTTACCAAAGCTTTCTCAATCAAACTCTCATTCTCATGAGTCTCAATGCTGCCAAAAGAGTCAAAAAGTGGTCCGTGTGAATTTAATTTCATTACTCTATTGGAGTCAGTGTTGCATTGGCTCATTCAAATTGATGGCTGGTCCATCCAATCAAATGGCGAATATTAAATGTAAGAGCTGTCAATCCTAGCTATAAATACAATCCAAGCACACTCCTAAAGTAAAACACTCATCGTGTCCACCTATACTATGCTAGAGGTAAAGATTAAACTGGTTAAACTTCAAATAATGAAGGCAAACACAGCTATCTGATAGTTTTAGCAAAGCAGCTTGTAAATGCCAATCTACTGTATATGAATGATCTCAATATATATAGAACATGCTACAGTATATTATGTTGTTTAGGCTCACTTCGATCAAAAGCACCTGCTTAAAATAAATATGTGTGATCTAATATGGTTTAACACTATTTGGTGGAGCTACAAACCAAAATGCAGCTCAAAAGCCTTATGTTTTACTGTATACATGTACTTGGTATTGTTTGGTCTCTATGTGAAACAATTAGGCTTGAGATATTGAGGGATATACTGTATTTTCAGCTCATGCATTTAACCAAAATCCAAACAACAGCTAAAAGCCCAAAGGGATATTTTATCTCTTTAAATGTACATGCATTTTAATCATGTATAATGTAAATATGCCAATCTATATGTATTATCTCAATATATACAGAACATACTAAAGTATATTATGTTGTTTAGGCTCACTTAGATCAAAAGCACCTGCTTTAAATAAATATGTGTGATCTAATATGGTTTAACACTGTTTGGTGGAGCTACAAACCAAAATGCAGCTCAAAAGCCTCATGTTTTTACTGTATACCTGTACTTGGTATTGTTTGGTCTCTATATGAAACTATTAGGCTTGAGATCTTGAGTGATATACTGTAATTTCAGCTCATGCATTTAACCAAAACCCAATAAACAGCCAAAAGCCCAAAGGGATATTTTATCTCTTTAAATGTACATCCCTTTTAATCATGTATATTGTAAATATTTTACTTTGAGAGGTGGCAACAATGTCCATTTCATCAATATCCACTCACAAATTGGACACACTTTAGACATAGAAGAAATAAATAGATGAAATGGATAGTTCAGCCAAAAATGAAAATTTACTCACCATTTACTCACCCTCAGGTGGTTTCTAAACTTTATGGGTTCTAAACTGTTTTCCGATGAACAAAGAAAGCAAGATATTGCGAAGAATGTTCGAAACCAGTAGCCATTTGCATCCATAGTAGGAAAAAAAGACATTATAGTAATCAATGGCTTCCAGTTTTTGACATTCTTCAAAATGTCTTCTTTTGTGTTTAACAGAAAAACTAAATAGTTTAGAAAAAGTTGACAGTGAGTAAACCATGACATCATTTTCATTTCTAAGTAAATTGTCCTTTTAAACCTGACAAAAATCTTGACTTCGACCCCAGTTTTAAGGGCAACAAATAATAACTTGACTTCTAGTTGATCATTTGGAAAAGTGGCAGAAGGTCGATTTTTCTGATGAATCATCTGTTGACCTGCATCCCAATCATCACAAATACTGCAGAATACCTACTGGAGCACGGACCCATTCTCATAGAAATCAGTCAAGTTTGGTGAAGGAAAAATCATGGTTTGGGGTTACATTCAGTATGGGGGCGTGCAAGAGATCTGCAGAGTGGACGGCAACATCAACAGCCTGAGGTATCAAGACATTTGTGCTGCCAATTACATTACAAACCACAACAGAGGGCAAATTCTTCAGCAGGATAACGCTCCTTCTCATACTTCAACCTCCACATCAAAGTTCCTGAAAGCAAAGAAGGTCAAGTTGCTCCAGGATTGGCCAGCCCAGTCACCAGACATAAACATTATTGAGCATGCTGGGGTAAGATGAAGGAGGAGGCATTGAAGATGAATCCGAAGAATCTTGATGAACTCTGGGAGTCCTGCAGGAACGCTTTCTTTGCCATTCCAGATGACTTTATTAATACGTTATTTGAGTCATTGCAGAGATGTATGGATGCAGTCCTCCAAGCTCATGGGAGTCATACACAATATTCATTCTTTTTCCACTGCAGCATGACTTTATATTCTATACTGTACATTATTTCTGTTAAGTGACAAGACTTTTGTCTAAGCAAAGTCAGACCTTACTGTCCTAATTAAATCATTAAAAATCAAGGCATGATCATATTTTATTTTGGTAAAATAAGCGTAATCTAGAGGTCTTTGCCTTTCATATAAGCCACTTTTGATACCAAATGATCAATTAGAAGTCAAGTTATTATTTGTTGTTCCTAAAACTTGGATTGGTGACAAGACTTTTGTCAGGTAGTGCATTAATAGTAATCACATTAAGCAACTTATATAGTATATTAGACCAATCTTAATCTATTTCCAAGAAACAAATGATTTCTATGTGCTGTCTTAAGATTCTATGCATTTTACAAAGACTTTGAATGCAGTTCAACGAATCAGATTTGATAAGACACTTCAATCACCAATTCCCAGTGACCGTGCATCATGAATTTTACAGTTATCATTCACTGAAACTTCTGCGGTGCCCTAATTTACAAACATCAATGTGTCACGTTGTCTGTCTTCTCTCTCACACCCACACACATGCTCCACTAAAAGCTAAAAAATTACAGTAACAAGGAGGGGCCGTTTCAATTATTTATGCTATATTTTTAATTCTTCCTCAATTGAAGCAACCCAGGGAATGCTCGCACCCAGTGGCTCCGCAGGGATTGATCCGGTCGTGGTTTCCCGGCCCCAAATGCAAATTTCTGACCTTCTTTTCAGAGTCGAGACTATTAGCCCCTGCATAGATAAGTACTTCTACTATTCACGAACCCCAGAAAAATAGGATGAAACGGCATACACAACCACTCGAGGGGTTGTAGATGAAAAGAAGACGTGTGCATGTGTCAGTAGATATGTGCGTGCATCTTTGTCTCTTTTGAACGACCGCAAGGGAAAACTAAGTGCTTTGTTTGTTCACATGAAGTATTTATATGTGTCTCTTTTTATCGTGTAATAATCAGGTGTGTCAAGCTAAACAGAGTGGACCCAAGAAACGGTCCTAGAGGTTTACAGTAAATAAAAGCTTCCAATGTGTGTAAACATCTCTTTTTAGCATTTCTCACACTGCACCATGACTTTACATTAACATTAACCTTCTGCTTTTCAATTCAGGAGCTGTCACTGTCACCTTTTCAAAAGGTACAAATTTATACCTTAAAGGTCCATATTAATACCTCATGGGTACATATTAGTACATAAAAAGTACAAAAGTGTTCCTCTTAAATTTTTTAGGTACTAATATATGCTTTTGAGGTACCAATACGGACCCTTTAAGTACAAATGTACCTTTTTTAAAAGGTACCACCCCAGTGACAGCTCACGTACCCTTCTTTCTGAGAGTGTACAGATATAAACAATACCTCAAACTGTGTAACTTGGAGACTTGCAACTTGTTATTATCTCTCTAAGCAATACCAAGCATACTTGGTATTTTTTCCAAGTGGATGGCCAAATGCATGGATCAAATGCCCACAATACTACAGATTTAGAGGTGGCCGATAATTTAACACCACAAATGTCTTATTAAAAACATAGCAACAAACTTTAAACCACATCGAAGCTGCACTGAAACACTATGGAGATCATCCATCATGCAAGTTCTACATGGACAAACACTCAAAAGAGTAAAAACCGGGTTATATATATATATATATATATATATATATATATATATATATATATATATATATATATATATATATATATATATATATATATATATATATATATATATATATATATATACTCCCTCTTTCATTAGCAGTTCCTAAAACTTAAAAAAAGCGTTGCAAAAAAAAAATAGATATATAATATAAAATAAAACTTCAACACAGTTTAAAGTGTATTAAAACAATTTGACCCTTAGTTTTTAAAGAGAAGTATTATATGGTTAAAACATCAGCTAAATGAATACAGAGCTTTTCATATTTGAGTGCAATGTTCAACAAGATACTTGATTAGGAGGTACAAAAATAAAAGCTGGTCAACATTGAGTTTTGCGCATAAAAGAAAGCATATGGACAGTCTGATTTTGTTCTGTGTTGATCTACATGTCACTTTCTGGCCAGGACAAAAGCCCCTGAAGGCATGGATCTCACACAAGAGATGCTGTGTCTTTGTTGTCCCTAATTCAGTGCATTGTGTTGTGCTTGTTGAAGTCGATGGTGCTCCAGGAAGGGGGGCGTTATGGTACCTGCATGTGTGCAGATTCAGGCTGAGGTCGAAATGGGTTTTTTTAACACCCGACATTGAAATAATGCCATAACTGTCTGCACAAGATATGAGCTCACAAATCAAATCTGTTTACACACATTATCCCCTGAATAAATATGAAAACAATTATCAAAACCTAATTACAGACGTTGCTAAGACAATAAACAACATTGTAAAGCGCCATTTCGTTTCATCTGTTGAACACTGTGCTTCATTTCTGGAAGACTATGTGCCCTACTTCTAAAGCTGCTTCAGTTTATCCACTTTAAAGTGGTTATTCCTTTGCTGAAGTATAATTTGCAATGCCACCATCCTCGCAAGCCATCTGCTCCAAGAATGAAAGTTTGTTCATGTCAAAAACAATAATGCAACAACTGCCGAGAGCCTAAATCAATCCGCAATGTCATCTATAAGCAAATGAAGACTCTGAAGTTCATTCATTCACATCTGTAACTTTCCATTAGCCCATTTGAAGACCTTTCACCATAATTCAAGCTGCTTCATCATTTTTTTCAACATGCTGCCCTAAAACTGCAGGTGCGTCTGCACTATAAATATATTTTGAAAAGGGTATTATAGAGTGTTGAGATGTGCAAATTACCCACCATATAGTTTTAGTGAACACTTTTAAAACACTTACAAAACATTATTAGGGTGTATCAGATAAATACCAAATTTAACTATTTTGATGGCTTTTAGCTTTACAGTTATTGTTCACAATATCATAAAACAATCTATAATGAAAACTTGGAAAGGATTGTGTTTTTGCAACCTTATCACTTCTATGTAGCTTATTGACAGCTTCTAATGAACCATTGTTTTACTATTCCGGCTAAAATGGAGAGAAAAACATATCAATTAACCGTTACGCGATAAACGTACATGTTTTGTACAATTCGCGCGCTCTGAAGTACACTCGCGCCGTACTCCCCTTAAAAACCCTCATTAGGACCAACAGTGACCAGAAACAAGCCCACAACGTAGTCAACGACTGTATGTTAACGGTGAGGAACCAAATACAAAGACTCTTGCAGTGTACTTTTTTAAAAAAATGTCTACCAGACCATTCAATCTGCTGAGGTTCTTCTTGAATGATAGCACGGTTAGCATGTAGTAACCATCATTTGTAGTAGCCTATTTGTCAAGTAGTTTGACACCATAACTATGCCGTAATACTGACACTGTATACTTTCTATAAAGGTACAGTAGCAAAACGTGGTTCTTTGTAGATTCTGGCTGTGGTTGTAAATCTTGAAGTCGGAATGGCGCACATTTCTTGATACTTGACTAATCATTCAGTTGCGTAGTAGCCTAGCTACTATTTCTGCGTGTCTAATTTAATCCTGTATATACAACAAGCGCAAAAACTCCACATACTGATCATTCAACTGAACACTAGCCTTATTTAGACCCCAAATCATGTCTCTTGTAGGTTACTATTAAACTCGTGACGCGAAGTAGGGATATTTACTGAGAAGATTACTGTTATACGGCTTGTTATTGATTTCCGCAGTTTTCTTGTAATACTTAAGCTATTTCTGTGATTCTTTGCAATTCCTTAAGATTTGCTGTTTCAGCTTGGTTCTTCATTAAAAAGTTATTGGTGCTATTTTATGTGCATTTAGAACTTGTGATTTTTGGTGAAATATGTATAAATAATCAGTTTCTAACAGCATTTAACTTTTTTATTAGCTTTATTTATTTTATTAGCTTTTTATTAAAACTCTATTGAAACTGATACATAAGTTATCCAGCATTCTAAGGTCAGACTTTCTTTGGATAGCTATGCAAATAACTGAAAAGAGATAATATCTCTGCAAAGCATACTAATAATATCAGCAAACAGTCCAAAGAAGCATTTCTCTAGGGCTCAAATGATCGGTTTGCCATTACGACTGCCTCTTATTAGGGATAAAGCTGCTCTTTCTCCACTAAATAAAACCAGAAGCTCTCCTTTCCTCCTCACGGTTTGCCTGGACAGCAGAAACACACATTCGCCTCGCCAGGAGAGAAATCTGTTTGCCATTTGCGGATAGCCTCACTGGATGGGAATTTAGACACACAGATATCGCAATGAAGTCCGTGGGAGAGAAACAAATAAAAGACAAACTTACTTTCTTTTGCGCTGACTTTCAGAACGAAGCAAAAGATAAATGCAATCCCTTGGTGAGATATCCAGAAATCCATCTTTCCGAAATGTGCTTGAAGAAGTGAGCTGTGTTCAACTAGTGATCTTCTTCAAAGAACAAATGATAAATCAGACTGAGAAAATAATATAAAACCGGCCTTTTTTGTCTAAATAATGCTCAGAATTTCATATTCAAATGCAGTTCTGTTGAGCCCATTGCGCACAGCAAATGCAGAGTGTGCAAAACATGATCTATTTCATGTATTCATAAAAAGTCATGCTTTGACATAAACCAGCCTGCTTTTCTTCAAACAAAACTAAATTAGAGATGTTCAACTGTATTCCGTTATAAAGCCGTCTCAGATTTGCGTGCGTTATTGCGCTCCATTGCCTTATTGGTCTCCGATGCTTTGATAGAGGTTTCCGCAGGGATTTCTCCCTTAATCGCCCGCAGCCCTCCGAGTTTAAGAGTTCTGCTATCTTCTTGCTCTCGTTAGTCGTTCAGTCATACCCAGGAGGCAGCACGTTTTGTCCAAACTGCCAGGCAGGAGAGGAATTGGTGTTGCGCACAGAAGCGTGTTGAAGCGCACTGCTGTGGCAGCGCGTGTAGATGTGCTCGAGAGCGCGAGTCTGAGTGTGTGTGTATGTGTGTGTGTCAGTGAGTCAGTATGTGTGTAATAGCATTTCTGAGCGGCGCAGCGATCGCATTACACTGAGCTTTCTTGGCCCGCCTCCCCTCAGTCACTGATTAGAGAACATCTCTCTCTCTCTCTCTCTCTCTCTCTCTCTCTCTCTCTCTCTCTCTCTCTCTCTCTCTCTCTCTCTCTCTCTCTCTCTCTCTCAGCATCGAGGGTTCGAATCATTTTTAGTGAATCGGTTCGTTTAATGAACCGGTCCATATGATCGGTAATCGGAACCATCCCTTTGAGGCTTTTTTACGCGTGGTATTATGGTGTATTTTGATTTAAAAACAGAAATTTAAGTTAAGTTTATATATTTTAATAATTTGTTTACACACCCAAAACCCATAATTTACTGTCCAATCACTTGTCACAAATCTTTTTATTTTATATATATTTTTTAAGATGTTAGCGACCTGTAACCATTCATTTTAGTAGTATTTGTTTTACCTATAAAGGAAGTCAATGGTTAGTGGTTTCCAACATTCTTCGAATTATCTTCTTTTCTGTTCAACAGTAAAAAAAAAACTCATAAACGTTTGGTAACACTTTAAATTTGGGGAGAACTATCCCTTTAATATACAGTAAGTGAACGTAACTTTTCCAGACACACGTCTCATTTATCATTTACTAATCGTTCCTTTTAATTTTCAAGTATCTGATTATATTTTTTTTAGCTTATCGGTTCGTTTCAGTGAGCGGAGATCAGTCATCGATCAAATGATACAATTATCTTGTGTTCAACAGTAAAAGAAAACTCATAAACGTTTGGAATCACTTTAAATTTTGGGTGAACTATCCCTTTAACAATCCCTTTGTGGCTTTTTACGCGTGGTATTTTGGTGTATTTTGACTTAAAAACAGAAATTTAAGTTAAGTTTATATATTTTAATAATTTGTTTTCACACCCAAAACTCATAATTTACTCTCCGATCACTTGTCACAAATCTTTTTCTTTTTTTTTTTTAAATGTTAGAAACCTGTAACCATTGACTTTAATAGTATTTGTTTTTCCTACAATGGAAGTCAGTGGTTACTGGTTTCCAACATTCTTCAAATTATCTTCTTTTGTGTTTAACAGTAAAAGACAACTCATAAACGTTTGGAACCAGTTTAAATTTTGCGTGAAATATCCCTTTAGTATAAATAAACTTAACTTTTCCACACACACGTCTCGTTTATCATTTATTAATCATTTCTTTTAAGTTTCAAGTGTCTAATTATTATTTTTTAAAGCTAATCAATTTGTTTCAGTGAACAGAGATCAGTCATCCATCAAATAAAAAACTCATAAACGTTTGGAACCACTTTCAATTTTGGGTGAACTATCCCTTTAATATAAGTGAACGTTACTTTTCCAGACACACATCTCATTTATCATTTATTAATCATTACTTTTAGTTTCAAGTGTCCGATTATTATTTTTTAAAGCTAATCCGTTCATTTCAGTGAATGGACATCAGTCATCGATCAAATGATAAAACACAAAGGTCATCTTGCGGCATTTTACATTTAATAAATTGTGATTTACGAATCATTTTTTAATGATATTTAGCTAAACATGTATGAAAAGAAGCAAGCCCTTAAAATACTTTCAAAATAATTTCTCTACTTTATTAGCACTGAAAGTCAGATTCATTAGTGAATCAGTTAACATTTACTTAGAAACTGCTCAAAGTTATTATTATTATTATTATTATTAGCCAGCCTAAAGTTGTAGCTTTTATCGTTACAGTAGTATGGATCTTTAAAAAAATGTAAATTTTCCATTTTTCTTCTCTTGTACATTTTAATAACAGACAGTTGGTTTCAGGCAGTTCATTTCGCTGTGCCTAAGACTAAGCTGGAAAATGAAAATGAATGAATTAATGAACAGTTGATTTCAGTTTAACAAGTTGCTTAATTTCAGTGGTTTAGAAGATATAAATCTATTTCCCATTTTCTCAAACAAATGCATTTTAGAACATTTATTATTATGCATTTTTTTTATTTGTAGTTTGTCTTGCTTTTATTGATACATTTTTGAGCAAGTACTGTCAAGTGTAAAACACACTAATCAATTATTAACTTCAAAAATATCTTCTATTCAAATTAGATTATGGAAGAGGTTTTTGTGTGTGTGTGTGTGTGTGTGTGTGTGTGTGTACATACATAAGAAAAAAAAAAAATTTATATATATATATATATATATATATACATATATATATATACAGCATACAGTATATGAGTACACCCCCCCACACACACAAATCTCTCATTTAAATTTATATTTTCTAAAAGAAGCTTTACAATATTATATTTGTGCATATACATTAGTTTAGTCAGTACTGAAGCAAAATCTGGAGCTTACCTAACAAAATAACCTACAATAATGCTAAAAACATTTGTAGCCCAAATTTATGTTATAGAAAAATATTAAATCAAATTTTCAAAAATAGCAAAAATCAAGAGAAACAAAAATATATACAATTTTGTTGAAATTTTGTAGGTTGATTTTTTTTTTTTTTGCAGTATTCTGCATGAATTTAAATGTATTATATTTCCATTTCTAAAGATGTTCTGTGACTACAAAAATTGTTTTAATTAATATATCTGTTTAATAACTCTGTTTTGTTCAAATGCACCAAGACATATTACCCATATTTACTGAGAAATGGATAAAAATATTCATTTTAAAAATGGGGTGTACTCATATATGCTGAGAACTGTATATATGTATATATGTGTGTACTGTATATATATATATATATATACACAGTATATAACATAGAAAGAAACCAATCAGTGGTAATGAGTGACAACAATGATAGTAATGTAATGATAATAATAATGACAGTTAAATAAAAAGGATAGCAGTAATAATAACTGACAACAACAACAATAATAATAATTACAAGAAGTACTACACCAACTACTACAAAAATTACTAATGCTACTACTACTACTACTGCTGCTGCTACTACAGCCACTACAGCAACAATTACTACAATGTCTACTACTACTGATACTACAACAACAACAAAAATCTTCTGAATGCAACATCTGAATAATTTGCAACAGAAACAGAAATCATGTGATACTGTCAAGGGCGTAGATTTGCTTTTGATATTGGTGGGGACCTAATTTAACTCAAATACAATTAGTAATAAAAACAACATTAAATCAAACATGTCTTACGGTGCAAAAGTAAATTTACATGATTTTACTTTGACAAGGAATGAATGCAGACTTCTGGAAAGGGGGAGGCATATGACACAATAACATTTTATCTCGATTGTTGTTTTCTCATAATCGTTGTGGAGGCCAAAATCGAAATTAATTGCACATCCATGGTTACTATTATAGTGGACTTGTAGTGAACTTGACTTTAAGTAACTGACACTTTTCGAGTCTTGCACAGTAAGCCTGACTGGAACATTTTGATATAGCATTATTTTATTTTGGAGGCGATTAGATTATTGATGGGGACATTTTAATAATCTGTGGATATTGGTGGGCACACGTCCCCTCCGTCCATGCTATTTCTACACCCTTGGATACTGTAACTTTTATCAAATTACAGTATGTCAGTGTTCTCAGTCATGTGACATACTGTACATTAACAGTGATTCATTTGTGAATCAGACATCAGCACTCGCTCTCTCTAAATCTCTCACACACTTGTGTACCTCATTGGTTGCCAGTAACACACACACAGAGACACACACACACACACACTGAAAGCTACAGTGCATGTTATTTTTGGATTTAGACGGGCCTTCCTCTCTAGCAATAATGCACAGCCTGAAATGCAATTAACTTTCAAGATATCATATGACATGTTGAAACTATGATAAATTGTACAAATTCAAGTTCACCTTTCTAAGTAGGCGCCTTGCGTGCAATACAAATCTGAAGCTCAGTCTTGCCGACGTGCATAGTAATGGTCATCGTGATATGAGGCAACGTGGGCAAGAGCACAATTACATGAGGCAACGTGTGGCAATGTTTATTTCATGTCCTGCCATAGCTCAGATACCCGGAGTCATTGCGTGGTTTGACCTGCAGGGGGACAAACCTGACCACAAGACCTGAACTGCACGGGTCGTCAAGGGCAGAGCAGGAGCAAAGCCAGAACTGTCGACCTTCACAGCAGTTGCACTAGATTAATGTGTAGTGCATAGCCATTCCTTCCTGATGAACTAACATTTCACGGGTTCTTATTTCACAAAAATCTCATCTGTTTAGACTGTTAAAGGATATATGGGGGATTTCACTTTTCTTTTACATTACTCATGCCCAGCGCTTATGTTCAGCAATACTAATGCTCCTTTAATTTATGCAGTATATAGTATGCACGCTGCTGTACGTACACCATGTAAATGTTCCTTCAAATACATGCATGACATGCTACATAATACTTGCAATGCAAATGACTCTAAATAGTTTTCCAGTGTCATGATTAAACTCTCTTTCTCCTTCTCTCTATTTTTTATGGCTCATTATTATATACTAAGATAAGACTATAAGGCTCATTATTTGAGCTAAGATAAGAATTATAAATGCAAGATTATAACATTTCCAGGACGCAATTGTGATGAGATCAGATTACAACAATGTAGAATAAACTTTTGTATATTACGTGATAGATTACTGCCTACAGGCTAATTTTTTTTTACAAATAAAAATAGTGTAGTATAGTATAGTATAGTATAGTATAGTATAGTATAGTATAGTATAGTAAATAGCAGTGTTTCCCAACCCTGTTCCTGGAGGCACACCAATAGTACACATGCTTTTTACTATACTATACTATACTATACTATACTATACTATACTATACTATACTATACTAAACTATACTATACTATACTTTACTATACCATACTATACTATACTATACTATACTATACTATACTATACTATACTATACTATACTATAGTATACTATACTATACTATACTATACTATACTATACTATACTATACTATACTTTGCTATGCTATGCTATGCTATGCTATACCATACCATACCATACTATACTATACTATACTATACTATACTATACTATACTATACTATACTATACTATACTATACTATACTTTACTTTACTATACTATAATATATACCAGTGTTTCCCAACCCTGTTCTTGAAGGCACACCAACAGTACACATTTTTGGATGTCTCCCTTATCTGACCCATTAATTTCAGGTTTTGGAGTCTCTTATTATGTTCTGATGAATTGATTCAGGTGTGTTTAATACAATTCATAATCATAAATACACAGAAAACACTTGTTAATCACAAAACATGGAACCTTTTATTTAACAGATATGTTTTATAGTGTACTGCATACAATATTTTTGCATTCATACAAATCCTGAATGACCTACTACATTTTCCAAAAATCTAATTATGCAATAATACAACTTTTAATGTTTCCCAGAATGCAATGTGCTTTTAATAACCTTAATGTCTTCCCAGTGTGATGAATGGATTCAATTAATTTATATTTAATTTTAAGATAATTGAAACTCCAATACACAATATAATATACACTCAAAATAATGACTTTCGCTGCTTGGTTAAACTACTTATTTAAAATGAGTTGAAACTAAACTATTCTTAAGGTTTTGGGGTGACAACTTAATTGTTTTTATGTTCAATCTACTTAAATTTGTAAAACCTATTAAGTTAACTTAAATTGGGTTGGAACAAAATGATGGAATTGTGTGTAACCCAGCATTTTGTGTATATCATCCATCATACTGTAGAATAATGCTTGTGTAACTTTGTTTGAAAAGGCTTGCAATGCAGCATTTAATACCGTAATGTTCCACACAGAAGCCACAACATGCATGTCTCTTTGTACAGACCACAAAGGATTTAAAGGATTTTAGGTGTGTTTCTCAGTCCACTGCATGGCACAGATTTAATAAGGCCTGTGCACTAAGGCTGAAATGTCATATGTTTCAGGACCGCCGGCCACAGAACCCACCCCACCCAAGCCAAGCTGCTCTACAATCAAACGCTCTAACTAGAGACACAGAGGTTTTTTAATGACACAGCAGAGCAATGCCATGCCGAAAATACTTCACCGAGAACTGCTTTTGGGTAGGCCTTCACACCAGGAATTTACAGTAGTCGAGTGTAAGGAGAGATTTTCATGCAACACGGCAGCGTGTTTGACATTCAGCTTTAGTGCTGATGATCCAAGCAGGCCAATTTATTAGACGTGTTTTTGCTAGATTTGAGTAGTTTTTATGCATTTATGCAAATGTTAGTTAACTTTAAGCAAACAAGGTCAGGGTGCTTTTTCTGTGACAGTATAAAAATATATATAGAAAGAGCCAATGGGGAGTTCATATATTTCAAATATATATGGTGAAGAGACAATCAAAACAGATGTCTTTAATACAGTGGGGAAAATAAGTATTGAACATGTCATGTTTTTTTCCTGGGAATAATATTTCTAAAGGAGTTTTTGTCACGGAATTGAAGCAGATTTTTGGTAAAAACAGTACAAACACAAAAATAAAACTAAACATAAAAATAAAATCTGAAAAATGAGTTGTAATAACAATGAAATAACACAAGGAGAAAACAATGAGCTATTTAAAGGTGCTGTATGTAAGTTTTTGACTCTTCTAAAGCATAAAAATACAATAATATGTGTGCAGATATTTAAGAAACATCCCAAGTGAACATACTTGTTTAACTGACAAACAATGCTAAAGTCAGATATTCTGCTTTGAAAATGTTTTTTTCCGTGCCGGAACGATGTCTTTGTTTAGGTAATTTTCACATGCACATGCCAGTTTAACCAATTATAATTCAGCACCCCGGGTTGCCTTGTTGGAAAACAGCATATTTCATTCATTCATTCATTCAGAAAGACTCTGAAAGCATGCGTCCATGAGCGAAATGCTACAGTGTAGTGGAAAGTATCAGATGTCAAAATGAGACATATTCAGTTCCACATGACGTTAATTAGCAAATGACATAAATATTAGGAACGTGAGCAGGTTACATCGCGTGTCCTAACAACACGCTGTGACGAGATTGTTATGAGTGATGAGCCATTTGGCTGTTTGCACCACAAAACAGGGCAGAAATTTAAATACAGCCTTTCAGAAGCACAGAATATGCACTCACTCACAAAACGGTAAGGTTTAGAATCTATTTAATACATGTTAACCCTCTTTAACACCATTAAAGGTGAAGTGAACTTTCTGCTTTCAGTATATGGTAATACACGTCATGTAAAATGCATTCAAACTCGCATTGTTAGCATTTAGCACTGAATAAAGCACACGAGGCTTACCTGAGGTGATCTGTCATAGGTTTCTGTTGTTCAGCTGTGAGAAATAGAAGCCACTTCTAATAAATCAATTCGAGGTGTTGGTTAGAACCAAAACTCCTTTTAATATGGAGAATATTCCCTCAATCGCGTGTCGTTGCTTTTATTTAGAACACAGTTTAAAATCCCTCAAACTGGCAACCCGGCGTACCTTTATTATGATTCAGGACTGCAATACCTAGTTCAACCACTGGGTGTCAAACTTACATACTGCACCTTTAATACTTTATATAAAAGGTTTTTTTTTTTGGTGATGGCAGCTTAAAGACGCCTCTCATATGGAGAATGAAGTCACATGCATTGCTCAGGTGTGAGTTTTTCACAGACTTCAACAGAGTGTGAACATCTTAATGGTTCTGTGGGTCTCGTCTATCAAATCTGAGCTTTATTTTGATTTTCTATTGGATTCAAGTCAGGTGATTGGCTGGGCCATTCTACAGCTTGATTTTCTTTCTCTGAAAGCATTTGAGAGTCTCCTTGGCTGTGTTTTGGATCATTGTCTTGCTGAAATGTCCACCTTGGTTTTATCTTCATCCTCCTGCTAATGTAGATGTTGCACTAAAGCAGTGAATATTAATTTACACTGAGGAAGGGCAGAGGGTTGCTGAAGAACTACTGAGAGATTTCAGCTGTTGTCTGAACCTTCACTGCCTTTCTACACCTCCCGTTTTCATGTGTTCAATACTTTTTTTCCTTGTGTCATTTCATTTTATTACATATAACTTCATTTGCTAACTAATTATATTTGTTTTCTTTGCATACTGTATATGGTTCTTTGGATTTCATCTGGAGAAAATTTCAAGTCAACAGCACCTTTAGAAATAGGTTTTCTGAGAAAAATGATGACGTGTTCAATACTTATTTTCCCCGCTGTATATACAGTATATATATTCAGTTATGGAAATTAAGTGAACACTTGAATATTCTCTGTTTCTCTTAATTTACAGTTTATAGTTATGTCTTTGAATAAAACGCTACTGATGATATTTCTTCCAATTTTAAAATAAAAATGTTGTAGTTTTGCTTGCATAAAATAAATAAAAATGTTTTATAGACAACACAATAACAATATTTTAAATTCATAAGACTCCAGAAATCAATATTTGGGGGGATAACCCTGCTTTTCGAGCATAACACATAAAAACATTTGTTATTCTGACCAATTATCAGTTCCTGGTAAAGAGTCAAATCAAAAGAGAAAGAAATAATAACCTCAAACCCATACCTAATAAATCCATAGAAACTGAAAAAGTGCATTTTTTTCATGTAGCGGTAGGTATCCAATATTAGAAACAGGCATGTGCACACATAGGGCTCAACCTGTGCAGTGTACATGCCCTTTTGAGCCCCCCACACTTTTCCTGAAAACCGTGACCACTTTGCGTGAAAACTGGAACATGCCCTTTGGAACGCCTCTGCACGGGCCTGATTAGAAACATTAGAAATGCACAATGATATGAAATGTATTATAGGTATAATAAATGATAAGATACATTATAAGACAACTAATAGTGAAATCAATTCTCAAGAGCACTTCCTCATGCTTAAATTAAGCGCAATCTGCTTGATATTATGTAATAACTTACTCCAGCACAACATCACTTTTCCAGTAAATGTGAGAAACAGAGAAGCATGTGTTTGATTGGCCATCGGGTCTTTTTCACTCAACACTCCTCTCTACACAGGAGCAATGGCTGCTTTACAAAGACTATGAGGTCACATCCTGTTTCACTCACTCAACAAGCCTTCTGTCAGTCGCCTCTGTTTGTTTTAGTTACTGTTAGACTGTTAGACGTTGAAATTTTTCACTAACTTACTGGCAGCATTGTTTAGAGCAAGTTATCGCGACTGCCCCATTACAGTAACTTACCTGTAAATGTGTTGTACAGTAGCAGAGCCCTACTGCATTTTTACAGCAAAATAGCCTTACCACTAGAGTTGTCATGATACTGGAATTCAGTACCAATCGATACAGAATTTTTGTAAAAGTTCATTTCCCGCTAACATTTAAACGCTGTTGAGCACGTTCTTAAACACTGCTGATTTGCCATTGTGTTCATGTGCTCAACAGAAATGACTGTGATTGGCCTTGAAGGTCATCAGTTCACCAAGCTCACCGCTGTTTACTGAGTGTAACCACAGATACAGGGACACTGGAGCGTTTCAAAGTCATGTCGATCAGCTGGTTTGTCTAAGCTGACATACAAGCGATTCGCTGATGAATCGCGGCTTTAAAAACGCTCCAGTGTCCCTGTATCTGTGGTTACACTCAGTAAACAGCGGGGAGTTCGGTGAACTGATGAGTCACAGTCATTTCTGTTGAGCACGTGAACACAATTGCAAATCAGCGCTGTTTAAGAACATGCTCAACAGCGCTCAAATGTTAGCGGGAAATGGACGATTTTAAAATTTCAGTATCGATTGGTACCGAAATCCAGACAACTCTACTTACCACAAATTCTTTTTATGATAAAATCCCCTTTAACACATTTTAATTTTATAGTAGGAGAATTTTTACACTAGTTTTACTGTAATTTTTTTTACATTTTACACTAGCAGTACTAAACCTGTATTTCTAGTATTTATTATTGAATTTAATAAATCCAATCAAGTGACAAATTTTTTATCAACTGTTTTAATTTTGTCTTCAACCCCAGTAGCAGTACTAGATTACTTTGATTACAGTAGATTACCGCAAATCCTAATATGCAGTGAGTTACTGTAAAAGTTTTTAAATGACCCACAATGCAGCAAGTGTATATGTCTGCATTTGTGCAGGGTTGTGGTAGGAATAGACATTAATAACTGTGATGGTTGGGTTTAGGGTTGTGAAAGGTGTAGACATTAATAACTGTGATGGTTGGGTTTAGGGTTGTGGAAGGTGTAGACGTTCATAACTATGATGGTTGGGTTTAGGGTTGTGGAAGGTGTAGACATTCATAACTATGATGGTTGGGTTTAGGGTTGTGAAAGGTGTAGACATTAATAACTGTGATGGTTGGGTTTAGGGTTGTGGAAGGTGTAGACATTCATAACTATGATGGTTGGGTTTAGGGTTGGGGAAGGTGTAGACGTTTATAACTATGATGGTTGGGTTTAGGGTTGTGGAAGGTGTAGACATTCATAACTATGATGGTTGGGTTTAGGGTTGGGGAAGGTGTAGACATTCATAACTATGATGGTTGGGTTTAGGGTTGGGGAAGGTGTAGACATTCATAACTATGATGGTTGGGTTTAGGGTTGGGGAAGGTGTAGACGTTTATAACTATGATGGTTGGGTTTAGGGTTGGGTAAAGTGAAGACGGTAACAACTGTGATGGTTGGGTTTAGGGTTGGGGAAGGTGTAGACATTAATAACTGTGATGGTTGGGTTTAGGGTTGGGGAAGGTGTAGACATTAATAACTATGATGGTTGGGTTTAGGGTTGTGGAAGGTGTAGACGTTAATAACTGTGATGGTTGGGTTTAGGGTTGTGGAAGGTGTAGACATTAATAACTCTGATGGTTGGGTTTAGGGTTGGGGAAGGTGTAGACGTTAATAACTTTGATGGTTGGGTTTAGGGTTGAGAAAGGTGTAAACGTTAATAACTGTGATGGTTGGGTTTAGGGTTGGAAAAGGTGTAGACATTCATAACTATGATGGTTGGGTTTAGGGTTGGGTAAAGTGAAGACGGTAACAACTGTGATGGTTGGGTTTAGGGTTGGGGAAGGTGTAGACGTTAATAACTGTGATGGTTGGGTTTAGGGTTGTGGAAGGTGTAGACATTAATAACTGTGATGGTTGGGTTTAGGGTTGGGGAAGGTGTAGACGTTAATAACTGTGATGGTTGGGTTTAGTGTTGTGGAAGGTGTAGACATTAATAACTGTTATGGTTGGGTTTAGGGTTGGGGAAGGTGTAGACAATCATAACTATGATGGTTGGGTTTAGGGTTGGGGAAAGTGACGACGGTAATCCTAATGGTAAAATTGCAGCAAGGTCTAACAGTGCATCTTAGTGAGGCTTTTCATACCAAACTACTCAGTTATAAAAGCTCCAAATTGTGACACCAGTCAACAACGTTGGTGTGACACTGCTAGAAAACAGCAAAAAGCTGAATATAAAATGCATCTGGCGTGCTATAGTCTAATATGAAAGTGTGTGAATATGCATCCGATTTTCTTGGTGTTTCTTTGTGCACTTCCTTTCCTTGTTTTGAATGGCTGCATAAACACACACATGCACACTCAATGTGTGTTTATTTCTTGTGGCATCGCCAAACACTTCAGGGAACTTTGGTATTTATGCGAGCGCATGAGTCATAGCTGCTCTGTAACACATGAACATTACATATCCCATTCGTTCAGTCACATTATTATGCCCATCCACAAGTCTTCTGTCCTCATCCATGCATGGAGACAATTTTTAAAAACCCTTCAATCTCCAAGGGTTTATATTTCCTATTTTGAAACTTAACAGAGACCTTGCGAGTTTCATTAAGCATTAAAGGGATAGAATCCTGTCATCATTTACACACTCTTCACTTTCTTCTGTTGAACACAAAAGAAGATATTTTGAAATATGCTGAAAAGCTGTACCCATTTAACCACTTAGTATTTGTTTTTTCTATTTGGGAGTCAATGGTTACAATAACTCATAAATGTTTGAAACCACTTGAGTGAACGTAAATAGTGAGTAAACTTACATTTTTGGGTGAACTATCTCTTTAATATCTATATTTATATACCTAATTACTTTGGAAAACCACACAGTACACTGACAAAAAACCCTGAAAGGATTTTAACTCTAAAATTACAAAGTAGGAAAAGACATATTCTTATAACAAATATTCCAATATTTGTAAAAAAAAAAAATAAATAAATAAAAATTTACCACATTCTCACCCTGTTATTTACTTGTTATTTAAATTTTTTGGCTTCTGTTTTTGTCCTACTTGCTTTCTGGAACCGTTCTTCACCGGACACGAACCCCATCATCGTGGTCAACTCCTCTCTGCATCTCAAGTCCACTAACATACATGGCGAGCCACTGGACAAACTGGTAACAGCAGGAAAGCCGTCCACACGGAGGTAAGCTGTCAGCTGTAAGCAAAAAAAGGAATGGCGTCATACCACCCTGTAGCGCAGAGGTGTAAAGAGTTCCTGAAAACCATACTTGAGTAAAAGTACAGATACCTTACTGTAAAAATTACTCCATTACAAGTTACAAGTCACCAATTCCAATAAGACTTGAGTAAAAGTATTAAAGTATCCAATTTTAAAAGAACTTAAGTATTTTACTTATACTGAATGTAGGCTCAAAGAACACCAAGAAAGGTTTAATTTTCCTAATATATAAATTAAATTTAACACCTTAATGTTTCAAAATGGCAGAACAAAATATATTTAAAAATAGAACAAAAAGTCTCAGTCAAACTCAAATGTTCAAAAAAGGCACAAAGAATTTATCAAAAAAAAAAAAAAAAAAGTAGTAAAACGTAGTAAAAAAAATCAGAGCTGACTTTGATGTGATTCATCTCTCAGTATCAGAGGGGGGCAATATTTTTTATTTTGAGTAGTTTTTCAATTGATTAATTATGTTTTCTCTGTATTAAAATTAAACAAAGCGGAGCAGTGTTATTTTTCAACTTAGTAAACTACATATAAATTCAAGCTTTGGCTTCATCACTGGCTGCAGCCATGTCGCTAATTAAACACCTGGTATTAGGCAAGCTGCTAATTCACGATCACATGATTTAGCTCATAAATAGCATACAGTACCTTCAGCACCATGCAGATGGTGATATCGCCTCATCCACCCAACAAATTAGCTGTGGTAGATAAAGATGCCGACTTGTCATGCACAATCACAATGTAATGAGTAACGGTAAGCATCCGTTCAAATGTAGTGGAGTAAAAAGTACATATATTCAATCAAAAATGTAGTCAAGTAAAGAGTAAAAGTTGCTTATATTTTTGATACTCAGTACAAGTACAAAGTAGCCAAAAAATACTTAAGTAAAGTAACGA
Source organism: Danio kyathit (assembly GCA_903798195.1). Classification (NCBI taxonomy): domain Eukaryota; kingdom Metazoa; phylum Chordata; class Actinopteri; order Cypriniformes; family Danionidae; genus Danio; species Danio kyathit. The sequence continues at coordinate 9,953,639 of LR812519.1, forward strand.
AGTCCATTTACTCAAGTAGTTTACACCACTGCTGTAGCGTTTGTTTTAAAAACGAAATACAGCCATACGTACTTCTGGCTACATAATTCGTGATCTCCAGAAATGTATATAGGGGTAAGTTTTCAGAATGAACCTATGTTGGGGGTTTTTAGTGTGGATTTTGAGCTCTTTAAGTATGATCACAGACTCAAAAATAAAGGCAAATCTGACCTAAATTTGAGATGTCGTTGAGATATCATGCTTAAAATGTGTAAATGAAGGTTATTGAAGCACAATTTACAAGAAAGTGCTATTTTAGTGTCCTTTTTTCAGTCTTTATGTCATGTAAAGCTACTAACTGTGAAATTTATCATCAATTTCTGACTACTTTTTTTACACTAACCATGAAATTATTCCTCAAGTGCTAATCTCATTACTTTCAATGGGATGTCAAGCGATTCCACCTTTTATTTTCCACTTCATTGAGAAATTCAGCCTTGATTTCTGTTAAACAGCCTATATAGACAGCAGCAGCATTAACTTACATACATTTATTTATCATTTTAGTATTCAGGAAAGAGCAAGGTCATTCAGCATATCACTCTCACAAAACCAAGAGCGGTATTTGTGGCTACACGACAACAAATGTGACATTTCAGCTTGATGGATTTCCACGTTTTCAATGGAGTGTCACTGAACAACAGCGCGCTGAAAATGTTAATCAATCAATAAAGAATGGGAAAAGTAAGAAAACATTATAAATAAAGTACTATAGGTTTGTTTTTCATTCGAATGGCACAAACCGAGAACGTGATGGGCTGACAGCTATGGGACTGGGTCACTTTCACGGGGATAATTGAAAAGTGATGAGGAACAGATGTGTGCTAAAGGCCTGTTTGGCGGTGCTGCTGTCACATTAAGAATACAAATGAAAGAGTCTGTAGTCTTTATTTGAGATTAGAAGCACAAAACAAAAAAAGTACAGCCACTTTCTCTCTGCTGGATTACAATTTTAAAAAGCCACTTCTACTCTAAAAAAATGATTAGTTGAATTTACTTTAAAAAGTGAGTAAACACAGGACTAAAGTTATCTCAGAAAAATTTTAAAAGAAGTGTCTCATGAGAAGGCAGTCTATGGAGACTACATTGTTCATTTGCGTCCCAGGCTCATTCTGAAAAGGTACCGCTACATACATTTCTGAAGAGCACCAAATACGTCCCAGGAGCTACATTTTTGGCAGTTTTTGTTTTTGCGAATGCACCAGAGGCAGCTGTGTACACTTTTTCAGATCTCAAATTTCTCTTGCAAGTGCCATTCGCGCCTGCTGTTCTCATGTAAATCCACCAGAGGCTGCTGTCGACTGACTCCTTCCTTAAACACAACCAATAGTGTTTTCAAAAGTACCGATTGAACGGCGTCATACCACCCTGCAGCGTTTGTTTTAAAGACGAAATGCAGCCATACGTACTTCTGGCTACACAATTCGCGCTCTTCAGAAATATATATAGGGGTACGTTTTCAGATTGAAGATGTTGTTCATTTGTGCATCCTAATGCTGCGTTCACACCAGACGTGGAAGAAGCGTCAAGCGCGAGTGATTTACATGTTAAGTCAATGCAAAAAACGCAAATAGACATCCTGCTGTGCGATACGCGTGAATGAGGTGGCTCAAATGACGCGATTCGGGCGAATGAAGAGGCGCGAGTTGAGCGTTTTGCGCGATTGGCGCGCGTATCGTGCGTTAAACGTGAATTGCTCGAGTTGGAAAATCTGAACTTCAGCGGACATTCGTTAACCAATCAGGAGCTTTCTTATGTAGGGGTGTGATTATGACGTAGCGCCTGTTGTTAGTGTCCTGAGGGGTAAATCTTCCTGCCTACACCGACAACAGTTCATCAAACTGGGCTCGGCTCAGTCGGAAGCACCGCTGAAAGCTTCCATCATCCAGGTTAAGTTTCTGGAGGAGTTTATGAACTCATAGAGCTGGGTGCACCTCTGAAAGGATCTAGTGGACTCAGACATGGTTCCAAACAAATCTACGCTGTTTTTCAGCCTTCATTAAGCACATAAACACAGGTATTATCTTAATAAAATCCATGTTAGCTATTTAGCAACGAAGCTAGAGTCACTGGGCGGACAGAAGCCCTGCCCATCACGTGAATCCGCGTCTGTTGTGAAGTGAATTTGACGCGCGAATGAATCGAGTAAACTCAAAATTTTCACGGGATTTATCCGTGCTTGACGCGTCTGGTGTGAACACAGCATAAAACTCCACATTTATAATCCTCTTAGTCACTGACATTATCTTCAGCAGGTATGGCGCAAAAACTCTAATGGCGGACGGCTGCTTCTCACTCAGGACTGTTTAGGCTAATGAGTCAGAGATCATCACCAACGGGCAGGACTTTCTCCCTATAATGACACATACAAAGAGAGAATGTCAATCAAAGTGATTCTGCAGACTGTTTTTATCAAGTGTGATTATAAAAAAAAATAGAATTAATTATTTTGTTTTACCTTTAGAGGCTGGTTATATTCACATACTGCTGCGTTTAAACCCCTTATAAAAGCGATGTTTGCATAATAGCCCCCCTTTAAAGAGATTTTTCATATACATAAATGTCAGATAAACAAAGGGAAATGTTGCTGGTCGGTAAGACCTGATGTATCACTTAAAAGAACATAAAAAATATTAGATGCAAGACATAAACCTGAAAAACAAACTTAAATGAAAGGAATAAACGACTAAAACTAAAAAAAAAGTTGTGAACCAATAAAAATAAAAATACTATAAATATAAATAAAAGACCAATAAAAATCACGAACGCATGTAAAATCATTCATTCATTAATATTCCTTTGGCTCAGTCCATTATTTATCAGGGGTAGCCACAGTGGAATGAACCACCAACTATTCCAGCATATGTTTTACCCAGCGGATGCCCTTCCAGCCACAACCCAGTACTGGGAAACACCCATACACTCCCACATTCACACACACTCATACATTCATTCATTCATTTTCTTTTTGGCTTAGTCCCTTTATTAATCTGGGGTCACCACAGCGGAATGAACCACCAACTTATCCAGCATACGTTTTATGCAGCGGATACCTTTTCAGCCGCAACCCATCACTGGGAAACACCCACACTCATACACTACAGCCAATTTAGCTCATCCAATTCACTTATAGCACATGTCTTTGGACTGTGGGGGAAACCGGAGCACCTGGAGGAAACCCACGCCAACATGGGAAGAACATGCAAACTCCAAACAGAAATGCCAACTGGCCACAGTGCCACCAGGCATGTAAAATAATTTAAACTTAAAAGAAAATCAATGAAAACATGACTTAATTGATAGTTTAATATAATAATAATAGTATAAACTATACACTAACACCAAGAAGCTTCATGCCGAGTGTCAAAAGTCAATTGACGCAATAGTTTATAAACTCCTTCGTGAACACGTTCACCCCTATAAATTTCCTTCTAAGCTCTTTTTTGTACACAGCGAGATAAGGCTATGATGTCTAAATGTCCATAACACTCACACAAGCATGAGGGAGCATAAAATACACCTCTGTGCTGCCATAAATAACAGCATGGTTTATTATGCATGAGAACTCCTCCAAGAGAGTTTACGAACAGTGCACGATAATTTGTCTTCCACAAGTGGCGAGACACAGCGGAGCGTCGACTGAAGCCTGTCTTTCCTCTAAAAATATGCACAGTTCTTTTCAGAGCATCTCAGCCCACCCACCGCTCCCCCATCACACTGTAATTTATGCATGTATCCTTTAATCTACCTATCCTGCTGGAGACCCACCCTTACAGCACACGCACACACACACACACTACATGCACTCAAGTTTATATCACACCATAGTTTTTACACTGTGGGAAAACATTGCAGAGTACTGTCTAATTAGCAGTAACATCTTCATCATGAGACATTCAGGCTCATATGAGGATGGACAATTTAAAAGACGTGACAATTTTAACTTGCCTAAATGAATTGTTAACCTGAACAACAACATTTTAACTTTGTAAATTTTGGTTTTGCACAAACTTTAAGAAGACAACAACCTAAAAAAACGAAATTAAACCTTAAAATATGAATTTTGTAAGTCTAAAATATTAAGTTTCAAATATTAAACATTTTAAGCCTGAATTGAATTTTTTAGGATGTTGTTCTATTGAAGTTTGTGCAAAATCAAAACTTGCGAAATTAAAATTTTGTTTTTAGGTAAACAATTAATCTAGGCAAGTTAATCCACTGAACAAAATCTGACCATTTGCTTTCGCATTTATAGTGACGATCCTTCTATGTAGACGCTTCAGTCACAATATTCTTAGCCACGCCCCTCTTACCATTAGTTTGCTATGAGGGAATGATGCGCAAAAAGAAAGCCCCGCCCCCTACTCAATAATCCGTTGAGCATACTAAAATGAAAGTTTCAGAAACTTCCAGTTTAAACAGACTTTAAGCAGAGGTAAAACTGCTAAAATGTACTGTACAGTGCATCCGGAAAGTATTCATAGTGCTTCACTTTTTCCACATTTTTTTGTTACCAAAGTGGATTAAATTCATTGATTACATGCAATACCCCATAATGACAATGTGAAAATTGTAATTGTAATTAGTAATTGTTGCAAATTTATTCAAAATAAAAGTCCTGAAAAATCACCTGTACATCAGTACAGGTACATTCTGTTTCCACTGATCATTCTTGAGATGTTTCAGCAGCTTCATTGGGGTTCACCTGTGGTAAATTCAGTTGATTAGACATGATTTGAAAAGGCATACACCTGTCTATATAAGGTCCCAGGGTTAATAGTGCATGTCAAAGCATAAACCAAGCATGAAGACAAAGGAAATGTCTGTAGACCTCAGAGACAGGAAGGTTACAGAAAAATTTCTGCTGCTCTGAAAGCTCTTTGAAATAAATGCCAGGCATTACGTTTGGAGAAAACCAGGCACCGCTCATCACCAGGGTAATGTCATCCCTACAGTGAAGCATGGTGGTGGCAGCATCATGCTGTGGGGATGTTTTTTAGCAACAGGAACTGGAAGACTAGTCAGAGGGAAAGATGAACGCAGCAATGTACAGAGACATCCTGAATGAAAATTTGCTGCAGAGTGCTCTTGACCTCAGACTGGGCCAACGGTTCATCTTCCAGCAGGACAATTACCTAAAGCACACCGCCAAAATATCAATGGAGTGGCTTCACAACAACTCTGTGAATGTCCTTGAGTGGCCCAGCCAGAGCCCAGACCTAAATCCTATTGAATGTCTCTAGAGAGATCTGGAAATGGCTGTACACCGTCACTTCCCATACAACCTGATAGAGCTTGAGAGGTACTGCAAAGAGGAATGGGCAAAAATTCCCAAAGACAGGTGTGCCAAGCTTGTGGCATCATATTCAAAAAGACTTGAGGCTGTAATTGCTGCCAAAGGTGCATCAACAAAGTATTGAGCAAAGGCTGTGAATACTGATGTACATGTGATTTTTCAGGGTTTTTATTTTTGATAAATTTGCAACAATTTCAAAAAATCTTTTTCCACATTGTCATTATAGGGTATTGTGTGTAGAATGTTGAGGAAATAAATGAATTGAGTCTATTTTGAAATAAGGCTGTGAAGCGCAATGAATACTTTCCGGATGCACTGTATATATAAATCAATGGTCTCAAACTTAATTCCTGGAGGGCCACAGCTCTGCATAGTTTAGCTCCAACCAGCTCCAACTCACACCTGCTTAATAGTCTCTAGTAGTGTTGAACACCTTGATTAGCTGGATCAGCTGTGTTTGATTAGGGTTGGAGCAAAACTGTGCAGAGCTGCGGCCCTCCAGGAATCGAGTTTGAGACCTATGATATAAATGAACACTAAACTGATTTTTTTTTAAATAATATTAATACCAATTGAAGAGGTTCAGTATATTCAGTTCAGTACGCATTGGGATGAACATGGGGACAACATTAATTTAAAGTCATACAATAATGGAAAGATCAGCCTGGTCACACAATCACACATTAAAGTCATAATATGTTAAATTGCAAGATAAAAGTTGTAGCAAAAACACTTAATTAAGGATATTCTGAGTACGAATAGTAGAAAATTGGAATTAAACTTGCATTGCTGTGAGATTAAAGTCACATAGCAATACAAGATTAAAGTCATACTCTGATAGTCTGATATTGCCAGCTACACGAGTAGTGACTAGGGTTGTCACTATACTGGAATTCGGTACCAATCAATACAGTAATTTTAAAAACCTCCATTTCCCGCTAACATTTAAGTGCTGTTGAGCAACTTCCTAAATATCGCTCATTTGCCATTGTGTTCATGTGCTCAACAGAAATGACTGTGATTGGCCATCAGTTCACCAAACTCACAGCTGTTTACTGAGTGTAAGCACGGACACAGGGACACTGGAGTATTTTAAAGCTGCGATTTAGCAGCGGATCGCTTGTATGTCAGCTTATAGACAAACCAGCTGATCAAAGTGACTTTAAAATGCTCCAGTGTCCCTGTATCTGTGGTTACACTCAGTAAACAGCGGTAGGTTCGGTGAACAGATGACCTTCATGGCCAATCACAATCATTTCTGTTGAACATGTGAACACAAAACAGCAGTTTAAGAACGCACTCAACAGCGCTTAAATGTTAGCTAGAAATGGACGTTTTTAAAATTTTTGTATCAATTAGTACTGAATTCTAGTGTCCTGACAACCCTAGTAAGGTACTACATTTAAATTTACTATACAGTACATCTGTTAGAAAAGTATGTTATATAATATGAATGTAAGTACTATGAATTGAACTCAGATGTACTACATCCACCATTGATCATTATCACATGACCTATCCGCGTCAGTTGTGTCATTTCACCCGAAGTAGTAGGTCATCCGGGTACTTCCTGCCCACTGTTTTATGAATACTATGAATACGGACATACTACTCTGCATACTGTTTTTCACATACTATGTAGTCATATTTGCGTATGTAATTTTAGCATGCAATTTCAGATGCAGCCATAATGTGTTTTTACTATCTTCTATAAAATCTTCTGTATACCTTGATTGAAATAAAAAAAAAGTTTACATACTAAAATTACAAATAATTATTCATAAATTTTCCAAATTTTTTTATTTTTATTTTATCAGGTGTCGCCACAGCAGAATGAACCGCCAACTACTCTAGCACATGTTTTTTTTGCAGCGGATGCCCTTCCGGCTGTAACCCAGCACTGGGAAACACCCATACACTCTCATTCACACACATGCAGTACACTACAGCCAATTTAGTTCATCCAATTCACCTATAGCGCATGTCTTTGGACTGTGGGGGAAACCAGAGCACCTGGAGGAAATGTATTACCATATATTCTGCAACATACTGTAGTACGTACAACATGGTTTTCTATCCAGGTATTATAAACATGTTAGCATGTCCAAAAAGCATAATACCACGGTACCTTTTTGGCAGTTGGTCTGCAGTTCTTGCTTGTTTTCCAACAAAGGAGGTATATAATTGAGAAATGAAGTGTAATATCATCTTTGGCAGTTTCTCCAGTCTTTGGCAGTCAACAGCCATTACTAAATGAATCTACTAATGAATCTTTTATCATCCTCTTAAGGTAAACTGACTGCTTTAATTATTGTCTAGATACTCTATCCACAAATGGTCAGAGTGCTTCTATACACTCGCAAGCCGTGCGATACTATGCTAGGCTCTGGTCCAAACACCAGCAAGCTGTCTGAGTGTATGCATTAGTGGATAAAATGATGAAATTCACAGGTGACAAGCATTTTAAATTGTTTGTGTGTATTTTCAATTTCCATTTTACTTACTTCTATTTGTATTAGAAATGTATTAATTAATTATTTGTAACGAACGGCACAGTGGCTCAGTGGTTAGCACTGTCGCCTCACAGCAAGAAGGTCGCTGGTTTGAGTCCTGGCTGGGTCAGTTGGCATTTCTGTCTGGAGTTTGCATGCTCTCTCCGTGTTGGCCTGGGTTTCCTTTGGGTACTCCTGTTTCACCCACAGTCCAAACACGTGCGCTATAGGTGAATTGAATAAGCTAAATTGGCTGTAGTGTATGAGTGTGTGTGTGTGTGAGAGTGTATGGGTGTTTCTCAGTGCTGAGTTGCAGCTGGGAGGGCATCCGCTGTGTAAAACATATGCTGAAATAGTTGGGGGCTGATAAATAAAGGGACTAAGCGGAAGGAAAATTAATGAATGATTTTAAAAAAAATTGATATTTTATATCTCAAAACAACACAAAACTCTAAGAAAAGTGTTTTTTGCAGTGTAGAAAGAAAGAAAGAAAGAAAGAAAGAAAAAAAAGAGGGGTCTGGGTACGCCACAACGGAATGAACCACCAACTTATCCAGCATATGCTTTACACAGCGGATGCCCTTCCAGCTGCAACCCATCACTGGGAAATATCCACACACACCCATTCACACACATACACTACGGACGTATCCTTGGACTGTGGGGTAAACCGCAGCACCCGGAGGAAACCCACGCGAACGTGGGGAGAACATGCAAACTCCACACAGCAACGCCAACTGACCCAGCCGAGGCTCGAACCAGCGACCTTCTTGCTGTGAGGCAACAGCACTACCTACTGCGCCACCACCTCACCAAGAAAGAAAATATTTAAATGAAAAAAATATGTTAAAATGAAAAGATACAGTATGGAAAAAACATCATTATTATTATTAGTAGTAGTAGTATTTGTACAAAACTGTCAACTAAAATGTTATTGATATGTATTAATAAATACTTCAGTATACCAATATCCCACACGGAAAGAACCTATATAAACATGTTTTAATATAGATTTTGATATATGTTTTTAATATATGTGACATATAAAATAGGTCGTTTTCCTATATTATATGTACATATGTGCACATACAGTTGAAGTCTGAATTATTAGCCCTCCTGAATTATTAGCACTCCTGTTTTTTTTTTCCCCCAATTTCTGTTTAACAGAGAGAAGATTTATTCAACACATTTCTAAACATCATAGTTTTAATAACTCATTTCTAATAACTGATTTATTTTATCTTTGTCATGATGACAGTAAATAATATTTGACTAGATATTTTTCAAGACACTTCTATACAGCTTAAAGTGACATTTAAAGGCTTAACTAAATTAATTAGGTTAACTAGGCAGGTTAGGACAATTAGGCAGGTTAATGTATAATGATGATTTGTTCTGTAGACTATTGAAAAAATATATAGCTTAAAGATGCTAAAAATTTTGACCTTAAAATTGGTTTTAAAAAATCAAAATATGCTTTTATTTTAGCCGAAATAAAACAAATAAGACTTTCTCCAGAAGAATATTATCAGACATACTGTGAAAATTTCCTTGTTCTGTTAAACATCATTTGGGAAATATTAAAAAAAAAAAAAAATTCAAAGGGGGTTCAATAATTCTGATTGCAACTGTACATGTACTGTAGGTTCTTTCCATGTGGGATCATATTTTTTTCAGAAGCTAGTCCTGTCTATCATTTTTCAATATGTTGATGTATGCTAAAACAGACTGTATATGTGATTACTAGGGTCATTTACATTAAAAGGTTACTGTGATATTTTGGTAGATATGATTGGAGTTAATAATTTCTGACGTCGGCATTTACCATTCTAACTAAAAACAGAAGCAAAACAAAGTGTGTTTAGTTCACTCTTTTACGTGGCAACTGCATTTAGAGGTCTGTACACTCAAACTTTTAAAAACACCACCATAATCGTCCTGGTGTAAACTTTTTTACATTATGTGCCATATTAATGTTATGCAGTTTATAATTAAACAGGTTTAAAACTAAATCCTTTGCCATTTTTTTTTTCTGTGTGGACAGCAAAAGATTTTTTTCCTCTTCTTTTTTCCCTGTTAGTGGTGTTAATGTTTCTTTGTTCTTCACACAGAGACACATCTGAGCAGCTGGACAGGCGCAGACAGACACACGATTAGCCTGAAGGCGGTTCAGATCCCTGTCAGCCAATCACAGCGGCCATGACCCGCCTCTCCTTAGGCTATTGGCTGGAGCAGTGCTGATGGACGTGCTTTTTGCTGGTGACATGACAGCAAACTCATCAAACGCTGCTGATTATATAAGATGTGAAGGTAAAGCTGTGCTCAAGCTGAAGCTCGGGGCAAAAATGTGACCCTGTAAGAACATTACGATCAAAACAATACGCTTCTCACGGGCATCATGGGATATGGTCACTCTTTCGCTTAACAACATGCAATAAGGTTGTATTAGTTAATGTTAGTTAATGCATTTACTAACATTAACAAACAATGAACAATACATTTATTACAGTACTTGTTCATGTTAGTTAATGGAAATACAGTTGTTCATTGTTAGTTCATGTTAACTCAAAGTGCAATAACTAATGTTAACAAGCATGAATTTGGATGTTAATGAGACATTAGTTAATGTTGAACTATGATTAATAAATGCTGTACAAGTATTGTTTATAATTAGTTCATGTTTGTAAACACAGTAAATCATATTAACTAATGAAACCTTATTTTAAAATGTGACCCAACATGTAATCTCATATTGGTATACAAGTGCAAAAGCAGAATATGAATATCAAACAGCATAAAGAATTCAAGAGTTTTTACAGTTTTATTACTGTATAGCAATTATATAATATATTAGGAGGATTCTTTTATTTTTATTATGTTGATGACTATGCTTAAATAAATAAATAGATGGAAAGTAAATAAATAAATATTAATTTGTATATAGGTTTTTAAAATATAAGTACCATAAATGTAAAAATATAATAATAATAATAATAATTATTATTATTATTATTATTATTATTTAGTGCAAACATTTTAACTAATGTGTTATTTTTAAAGTACCATTGCCATTTTAGTCAATGAAATAAAATACATGAATTAATTAATTAAATAATATGTAAGTTGTACATAGTTTTTTAAATATAGATACTATAAAAGTATACAGTATGTAAAAAATAAATAAATAAATATATTATTATTATTATTTTGAGCAAAAATGTCAACTAAAGTGTTATTTTTAAATATACAATTGCCATTTTAGTCAATGAAATACATGAAATACATTAAATAAATAAATAAATTATTTATTTTATTTATTTATTTATTAATATCTAATTTGTTAAAAATATATAAAAAGATACAGTAATAAATAAATAAATATAATTATTTTGTGCAACATTTTTAACTAAAGTGTTATTATTAAATGTACTATTTCCATTTTAGTTAATGAAATACAATAAATTAAATAATTTAATTAATATCTATATTGTATATAGTTTTTAAAAAAATATAGATACTATAAAAAGACAGTATGTAAAAAATAAATAAATAAATAATAATTATTATTATTATTTTGTGCAAAATTTTCAACTAAAGTGTTATTTTTAAATGTACATTACCATTGCAATTTTAGTCAATGAAATACAATATATTAATGAATTAATTAATATCTAAGTTGTATATAGGTTTTTAAAACATAGATACCAAAGATACAGTATGTAAAATGAATAATAATGATAAAATAAATAAATAATATTATTATTATTTTGTGCAAAAATTTCAAATAAAGTGTTATTTTTAAATGTACCATTACCATTTTAGTCAATGAAATACAATTAATAAATAAATAAATTAATTAATAATATCCAATTTGTATATATTTTTTAAATATAGATAAAAATAAATTAATAAATATAGATAGATAAAAATAAATAAACAAATAATAATAAGTATTATTATTATTTTGTGCAAAAATTTCAATTAAAGTGTTATTTTTAAATGTACTATTGCCATTTTAGTCAATAAAATACAATTAATTAATTAATATCTATATTGTATATAGTTTTTTTAAATATAGATACTACAAAAAGATACAGTATGTACAAAATATATAAATAAATACAAATTATTATTATTATTTTGAGCAAAATTTTCAACTAAAGTGTTATTTTTAAATGTACCATTGCCATTTTAGTCAATGAAATACAATAAATAAACAAATGTGAACATTTCAGAAAAGTAGACAAAGATGACTAAACATTAGAAAAAAGAGACAAAAGATTATTAAAAATAGGTAATGATTGTTTAAAGGTTTAGGTTATTGCTTAGGTTTGGTATATGAATTTAACTTTTTAATATATTTTTATTTCTTTTTACTATCAGCATGATTACTCCAGTCTTCAGTGTCACATGATGATAAAATCTTTTTCATTTGATGATATAGTGCTGAAGTAACATTATTATCAATATTAGTTTATTTTATCACCTAAAAACTGTGTTAAAACTGTGATACCTTTATATTGAGGGTTCGTCAAAACTTTATAACAGCATGCATTTGAACCCAAAATTATCTGCAACAATATAAATACCTTTAATATCTCTATTGCTCAATTCCATCCAGCCATGCTGCATGAAAATATTTTTCAAATAAAATCAAACTGAACCAAATCCTTGACCTTAGGAGTGCACATTTAAAAAAAAACAATTTATGATAGCAGATTAAAAAAACACTGCTGTTTACTATGGTATATCGCTTTAAAAACCCCACACACACATTCTGCCATTAACTACACTGTCCACAAAACAAACTGGTCTACCGGCGTTTTCCTTCGACTCCCAATCCGTCTCTGTCACAGGAAGCTTCCTCTCCTCCTGTCAGACGGATCCGTTTGCTGAGCTTTCCAAACACATATTAACACACTCTCATTGGCTGCCGTTATCAGTCAAGAGCTCCTCGAGGAGGTGTTAACAAAGCCTGCTAAGAGACAATTCACAGATAACTGTTAGCAAACTTTCAGATGATGAAAAAACTCAGAGACTGCACTTACAGATAAACAAATGGATAGTGTTCAAATGGATTACAACATAAATAAGATAAATAAATAAGATTAATTCAAAATAAGATTAAGGTTTGTAAGTCGCTTAGAATAGTCTACAATGTTGTTGCTATTTTGTTTTTGCTACTTAAGATGTCAGCGAAGACGCATAGCGAAAAGTTATTAAAATTGTTGAGACATTTATTTCAGTATCTTGATGTACTTTCAGCTGAAACAGATATTAAGTATGGGGCGGGGCTTTCTTTTTGCACATCATTCCTTCATAGCTAACTTACTAAAGTACAGTGCATTCAGAAAGTATTCATAGCGCTTCACTTTTTCCACATTTTTTTAATGTTACAGCCTTATTCCAAAATGGATTAAATTAATTGATTTCCTCAAAATTCAACACGCAATACCCTATAATGACAATGTGAAAAAAGAGTTTTTAAAATTGTTGCAAATATATTCAAAATAAAAAATCTGAAAAATCACCTGTACATCAGTATTAACAGCCTTTGTCGTGAAGCTCTAAATTGAGCTCAGTTGCATTCTGTTTCCACTGATCATTCTTGAGATGTTTCAGCAGCTTCATTGGAGTTCACCTGTGGTAAATTCAGCTGATTAGACATGATTTAAAAAGGCATACACCTGTCTATATAAGGTCCCAGGGTTGACAGTGCATGTCAAAGCACAAACCAAGCATGAAGACAAAGGAACTGGCTGTAGACCTCCGAGACACAAGGCTGTCTCGAGGCACAAGGCTGGGGAAGGTTACAGAAAAATTTCTGCTTCCATCATCCGTATATGGAAGATGTTTGGAATCACCAAGACTCTTCCTAGAGCTGGCCGGCCATCTAAGCTGAGTGATCGGGGGAGAAGGGCCTTAGAGAGGTGATCAATAGCCCGATGGTCACTCTGTCTGAGCTCCAGCGTCCTTCTGTGGAGAGAGGAGAACTTTACAGAAGGACAACCATCTGTGCAGCAATCCACCAATCAGGCCTGTATGGTAGAGTGGCCAGACGGAAGCCACTCCCCGCCTGGAATTTGTCAAAAGGCATCTGAAGGATTCTCAGACCATAAGAAACAAAACTCTCTGGTCTGATGAGACTAAAATTAAGCTCTTTGGAGTGAATGCCAGGCGTTATGTTTGGAGAAAATCAGGCACTGCTTATCACCAGGCTGATACTATCCCTACAGTGAAGCATGGTCTTGGCAGCATCATGCTGTGGGGATGTTTTTCAGCAGCAGGAACTGGAAGACGAGTCAGAGGGAAAGATGAAAGCAGCAATGTACAGAGACGTCCTGAATGAAAACCTGCTTCAGAGTGCTCTTGACCTCAGACTGGGGCGCACGGTTCATCTTCCAGCAGGACAATGACCCAAAGCACACCGCCAAAATATCAATGGATTGGCTTCACAACAACTCGGTGAATGTCCTTGAGTGGCCCAGCCAGAGCCCAGATCTAAATCCTATTGAACATCTCTGGAGAGATCTGAAAATGGCTGTACACCGTCACTTCCCATCCAACCTGATAGAGCTTGAGAGGTACTGCAAAAAGGAATGGGCAAAAATTCCCAAAGACAGGTGTGCCAAGCTTGTGGCATCATATTCAAAAAGACTTGAGGCTGTAACTGCTGCCAAAGGTGCATCAACAAAGTATTGAGCAAAGGCTGTGAATACTGATGTACATGTGATTTTTCAGGGTTTTTATTTTTAATAAATTTGCAACAATTTCAAAAACTCTTTTTCCACATTGTCATTATGGGGTATTGTGTGTAGAATGTTGAGGAAATAAATGATTTTATTCCATTTTGGAATAAGGCTGTAACGTAAATTTTTTGGAAAAAGTGAAGCGCTATGAATACTTTCCAGATGCACTGTATAACGATGTGGTGGCCCGGTGGCTCAGTGGTTAGCACTGTTGCCTCACAGCAAGAAGGTTGCGGGCTCGAGTCCCAGCTGGGCCAGTTGGCATTTCTGTGTGGAGTTTGCATGTTTTCCTCGTGTTGGTGTGGGTTTCCTCCGGGTGCTCCGGTTTCCCCCACAGTCCAAATACATGCGCTATAGGTGAACTGAATAAGCTAAATTGGCTGTAGTGTGTGTGTGTGTGTGGGTGTGTGGGTGGGTGTGAATGAGTTTTTATGGGTGTTTCCCAGGACTGGGTTGCAGCCAGAAGGGCATCCGCTGTGTAAAACACATGCTGGAATAGTTGGCGGTTCATTCCGCTGTAGTGACCCCTGATATATAAAGGACTAAGCCGAAGGAAAATGAATGAAGTATAACAATATGTGCTAGCAAAATAAACATTGCCAATTTGGATTTCACACAGACTTTAAATAAAGAAGTAAATGATCAAATACTGTCAAGCAATTAGTAACAGCCTACCTATAAAAATAATAGTGATGCACCTCAAATTAGGTGTTTTATATATCAGGACAAAATTATACTGTTTCTTAAACTGTAAGTGATTACGGTGGATGCAAATTTTTTTTTTTTAAATTGGTAACCATCTAGCTATCAAACATCGACCCAATACACTCTAGAGGACATCCTATAAAATCCCCAGATTTTTATTTATTTTTTGTTGTTGTTGTTAAATCTGTTTATTTACTTTTAATTTTTTTTCAGTTTTTACATACATTCTATAATGTTATTAATTAAAATGAAAATGTTTATATGATTTATTTACAATACAGTTAGTAAAGTAATATTTTCTGTCTTTTAGTAGATGTATTACAGTTTTTCTCAGTCGCTTTGGTGCATTTCTCACAACACTATTTACATTTGCACAACAGTTAATGCATTTCTCAAAACAATTAGTCATTTGTGCACATCATAGTAGCAGTTTCTCCTTCCATCAAACAAATTGCAAATGCTTTTGGACATGCATCAATTGCTTTCATACAACTCTCTGCTGTTTATAACATTATCATTTGCTTCATGTCAGTCAAAATTAACTAAACTTGTGAATGCTGAATAGTCATTCCACATAAAACCAATAGTCCTCATTTCATTACTTCAGTCATTTCATACAAAAAAAGTTGAACTAGTTGTCAAAATCTGTCAAGCTCATTTTATAAAAAATTTAAATCTTTTTTTTTCTGAAAATGTCTTCTAAATTGAACAATTTGATGAATGATTTCCAGACCTGTGTATGTTGTAGGTTCAGTTCCAATATGTACTGCAATATTGTTTACAGTTGTGCACAGCTCTACCCAAAGGAGTTTATGTTTGTTGTAAATAAGGGTGTGTTTATTCTTTTGCACAATGCTGTGAATAAATTAGAATTGCAAAGAGCAGTAAAAATGTGAAACATACATATTCAGTGTCTTGTACTCAGATACCTCACTAAAATAGTATATAGTGCTGTCTTGAGCATTTTCAGGAAGTGTCACCAAAATCTGACTTTATTGCATTGGAAAAAATGTCCAGAGTAAACTGTCATAATAAAAACATGACAATGTCATTTGACTATCTTGTTCATAAACAATGGTGGCAGGACTTTTCATCTTGATCACACTGACACTTTCATTGAGATCAATACTTGCTTTTGAGGAATGAGCTCTCCATTTTGAGCAAGTGACATGCTTTTGCAGGTTATCAACTAGGTTTTGCAGTTTGTACTAATTGTTTTGAGAAATGCATTAACTGTTGTGCAAGTGTAAACAGTGTTGTGAGAAATGCACCAAAGCCACTGAGAAAAACTGTAAATGGGAGATTTGCTTTGTTTACCAAGCAAGTTGATCTACACACAAGTGCTTGGTTCAACACAATTACTTTGTTCTAAGACAAATTGATTTGTTCAACAAAAAACATTTAGGTTGTCCCAAAAACTACTTAAAAATTGTGTTGTTTCAACTCATTTTAAAGTAGTAGTTTGAACAAGCAGCAAAAGTAATTATTTAAGTGTATTGGATTTGCATGGTAAACATTAAATAAAAGTTTACAAGTTATTATTTTTATTTCATGTTTTACGTTTTGTAGTTACGATACTCCCAAAAACATTCCGCATAAATCCAAAACTCTGTAAAATTCTGCACAGAAATAGCAAAAGATGTCCGCAGATTCTGTCTGGCCCTGCCTATAACTTACAAGAAACCCTAATACTTGCTAGTAACTGTGGTAATATTCCAACAAACACCTTAAAAGCCACCCAGAATGTCTTAAACATTTCACAATGTCCTACCAAGCATTCAGAACACCCTAGCAACTTCCTGTTAACAATCTAATAACCACCCAAAGCATTCTTGCAACTACCCAGAACCACCAAGATCCCTAAAACCACTCAAAATACAATAATGGCCACCTGGCAATAATCTAAGAGCTCCTTAGTAGCCTGTTAAATATCACTCAAGACACCTTAGTTGCATCATAACCATCGAGCAACATCATAGAAACCATCAAGAACGCTGTAATTTTCATCAGTATATGATATGAATAATGAAGCTGATGTAAGATGTGAATATGAAATGCTGGAGAGCGCTGTCTGTGTGTGTGTATATGTGTGTGTGTCTGCGGAGGATGTCACAGTGCACATATTTTAAGGAGGGGCACGTCGGCGTCTGCGTCTCTGATTGGAGTTGCTATGGAAATGAGATTGAGTCTGGGCTCGTGTTTTTGTCTTTGCCAGTTAATGAGGGGAGTCTTAAAATACAGCATTTCTGAGACAGCGCAACATGCAAATCGTTTCATCATGCAAGTGTAAATACAAGCATGTAAACATAAACACAAATGAACATTTGATTTAAGCCATCTACACTTGCTAATTGCTTTAAGGATGGAATGTTGCACAGTGTATATTAATTATAATGTATTGAACAGGCAACACAGAATTATTATGGGAAAATAAAGTCTTTAAATGCTGTATGATTCTCCTAAAAATGGAAATTGGTGAATTTTTTCGCTCAATAATCTCACGTCTGTTGTCTCAAACTGTGCTGAGATACTAAAGTTTGCTATAAAAAGGTCCTAAATCTCTTTACATCTTTAAACATTGCTCATCAAATATTCAATTCAATTCATCTTTATTTATGCACTTTTACAATGTAGATTGTGTAAAAGCAGCTTAACATTGAAGCTCTAGTAAATTGAAACGTATCAGTCCAGTTTTCAGAGATAAAGTTCAGTTCAGTGTGGTTTAATCTCCACTGCTGAAAGTCCAAACACTGAAGAGCAAATCCATTGATGCGCAGCTCCACAAGTCCCAAACCAAGCAAGCCAGAGTCGACAGTGGCGAGGAACAAATTCACCAATTGACGAAAGTGAAGGAAAAAAACCCTGAAAAAAACCAGACTCGGTTAGTCACAACCATTTTACTTTGACCAGAGGCTGGAGAACGCTGGATGTCCATCGTGGAGAAGCTGCAGATGTGAGTAGGTCACCGGCGGGTGTTCAGGCTGGTCCACGGGATCAATACGAAGATTTGTCTGTCACTGGGGTCTTTCAGAAATCAGTCTCATGCTCTCCACTCCTCCATGACCACAACAGCGTCAGCTCAAGATACGGCCTGGTCCAGGATTATGGATACCTTGGCATCATTTTTTCACAGGTCTTGGATCGCATCAATGGCGCTGTATAATCTCTAGGAACCCCAGGATGAGTAATAGAGAATAAAGAATATAATTAGCGTAGCTGCTGTTCATAGTGTATTTAAACGAATTGCAAAAATAGTCATTTAAGACCAATCTATGGAGTTAAGATGAACTCTAAATTTTAACAACAGTTGTTTTATGGCTTATTCTAATCATCGTAATGCATTCATGCCACTTTTTGACATTGAAGACATGCATAAAATAATAATAATAATAATACTGTAATAATAATAACAATAATAATAATAATAACAATAATAATAACTACAATCATAATAACAATAACTACATGAATAACAACAACAACTACAATAATAATAATAATAATAATAATACTGTAATAATAATAATAACAATAATAATAATAACTACAATCATAATAACAATAACTACAATAATAATAACAACAACAACTACAACACAAATAATAATAATAATAACTACAATAATAATAATAATAATAATAACTACAATAATAATGACAACAACAACTACAACAATAATAATATTAATAATAATAATAATTATTATTATAATTATTATTATTATTCATTTTCTTTTCGGCTTAGTCCCTTTATTAATCTGGGGTCGCCACAGTGGAATAAACCACCAACTTATCCAGCACATGTTTTATGCAGTTTTACTTCCAGCTGCAACCCATCACTGGGAAACATCCACACACATACACTACGGACAATTTAGCCTTCCCAAAACTGCTTTTATTCTAGCCGAAATAAATCAAATAAGACTTTCTCCAGAAGAAAAAAATATTATCAGACATACTGTGAAAATTTCCTTGCTCTGTTAAACATCGTTTGGGAAATATTAAAAAATAAATAAAAATTCAAAGGGGGGCTAATAATTCTGTCTTCAATTGTATGTACAGTATGTAGCACCTTATTCATTCAATCATTCATTTTTTTTCAGCTTGTTCCCGTTATTTATCAGGGGTCGCCACAGCGGAATGAACCGCCAACTTATCCAGCATTTGTTTTACGCAGCAGATGCCCTTCCAGCTGCAACCCAGTACTGGGAAACACCCATACACACTTATTCACACACATACATTATGGACAATTTTGTTTATTCAATTCACCTATAGCGCATGTCCTTAGACTGTGGGGGAAACCGGAGCACCCGGAGGAAACCCACGCCAACATGGGGAGAACATGCAAACTTCACACAGAAATGCCAACTGACCCTGCGGAGGCTCAAACCAGCGACCTTCTTTCTGTGAGGCGACAGTGCTAACCACTGAGCCACCATGCCATCCATGGAGCACCTTATAAATTTTGCAAAATTACCCACAAAGTTATATTATAAAACAACCTCTGAACAATTACCCTTTCTTACGGAAGTCCTAAGAGGCCATGCATTAAAATATTTTTTCTCTCTTGTCATGTATTGATCTCGACATAACAACTTGTTTTCTCGTAATCGCGACATAACAAAAAGTAGTTATGTCGTGATCACGACTTATTTTTTTTTGCTATTATTTATTTATGTATTTATTATTATTATTATTATTATTATTATTATTATTATTATTAATATTATTAATATCTGGCAAATGTCTGGCCAGAGAGTCTACACCGGCCCTGCGAACAGGGAGAGAATAGCCCAACTGCAGACACGCATTTGTGCAACACATTAAAGGCGTTCAGAACAGCCATAATATGAGAGCAAACGCTCGTGCTCATGATTAATGTACATTTATGATTATATTCACGTATTTGATTATATACCATTATTTACAATAATATTCCCTCAACTGTTACCATTTTAAGGCAACTCTATATGGCGCAAAATAAGTTGCTGCATGCATGAATTAAATTATGAAGAATGATGAAGATCCTGCACTTGCTTTGATCCTTTCCGCAAATTATTTACAACTTTAAAAATGCGCCATAGAGTTGCTTTAAAATGGTAACAGTTGATGCAAATTATTGTAAATGATGATCATATACATGAACATAATCATGAATGTACATTAATCATGAGCACGAGCGTTTGCTCTTATATTGTGGCTGTTCTGAACGCCTTTAATGTGTTGCACGAATGCGCGTCTGCAGTTATTCTCTCCCTGTTCGCAAGGCCGGTGTCCTGACATTTGCCAGATACTAATACTAATACTACTACTATACTACTACTAATAATAATTAATACATAAATAAATAAATGAAAGCAAAAAAAAAGAAGTCTTGATCATGAGAAAACAACTTTTTTGTTATGTCAAGATCACGACAAAAACAAAACAAGAGAGAAAAAATATTTTAATGCATGGCCTCTTAGGACTTCCGTACTTTCTTACTGTCTGCTATAATAGTTTTATATATGCCACACACATGAACTGCCAAAACAAGCATTCTTGATATGATTAATTTTAAATCAGTTACATAAAAAATCATTAACAAAACCATTTTACTCTTACTTTATTCTTCTGCCAATCACATTGACACAACAATAGACGTGTCACATTGCTAACCGCATTGCTCTTTCCTCAAAAATGGGGTTCGATAAACCTTTATTTAGTATTTGCGCTTGCTCATTATGACCCAATAATCCCACAATAACAAGCAATTACATTGACAATGGCTACAAAACAATAAAGACAAGTTCATTTCAATATGACGTAAAGCCATTCAGCCTTCTTGTGTCTTACGATTTCTTTCTTCCCCAGAATCTCTCGGACTTTCTCGCAGTAAATGGATCTTCATTTAAGCGCAGTGTCCTTTGTCTAATAATACAGAAGCTCAGCTTATTTTAAAGTGCCACTGCGAGCCCACGGCCTGCTATCCACAAATAAATCCAATGCTTGTGACCATTAATGGGCTCTATTTATCACTTGTGTATGTGTGCGTTTGGATGTGGGTTGGTATAAAAAGAATGGATGCTGGGCATCATTTAAGATCCATTTGGAGATTGCTTTTGTATCAGTGTGTTGAGCGTCACTCCTTTAGGGCTCTGATTTGAAATTATTTCTTATCTGCGTTGCACTTCAGGTCAGCACACATTTACTTACTCAACGACACACAATTTATAAACGTCTTTTAATAAAGATGTTGTACTCTTCGTTAAGGCGCTCGTGTCTATATTTTGCATGCTGTGTCTGTTTTAGTATCCATGTTGTGGGTGAGTGAAACCATGAGAGAGTGTGTGTGTGTGTGTGTGTGAGCTTGTGTGTGTGCGCTCTTGGGTGAAAGCCAGGCAAATAATTGCGGAGACACACACTGCCAAACTGGCCATTAGGAGACTTGTGTGTGTGTGTGTGTGTGTGTAATGCTGAACTGCAGTCCCTAAAAAGATAACACTGCCCAGTGGGAGTGTGCCAACTGGTACAAAGACTATATGTTTTTGTCTTACATATACAGTTAAAGTCTAAATTATTTGCCCTCCTATGATTTTTATTTTCTTTTTCAAATATTTCCCCAGTGGTGAATAGTAACAAATTACAAATACTCAAACTACTGTAATTATTGTAATTTATTAATTAGTTTTAAAAATCTGTACTTTTACTTTCTCTTGAGTGCATGTTTAGTGCTGCATTGGTGCTTTTACTCCACTACTTTCCTTCAACCTGCAGTCACTACTTTATTTTTTCTTGAATTAGAAAATTCAGTCCTGTGTTTCCTGTCCAATTGAATCGCACATAGAAGTAAAGTGGTAAATCGCCGCATAATGAACTACCTCAAGACATGGGCGATTTATAATTGCAGTAAACAGTTTGGAAGCATTAAAAGTGTCCAAGACGATGTCCAAAATCTTTACACGCATTGAACGAGAGACTGTTTAGATCAGGGGTGCTCAACCCTATTCCTGGCGATCGACCTTCCTGCAGTTTTCAGTTGTAGCCCTTATCAAACACACCTGCTTGTAATTATCAAGTGCTCCTCAGGTTCTAAATAATTGGTTCAGGTGTGTTTGATCAGGGTTGGAGCTGAAATCAGCTGGAAGGTCGATCGCCAGGAACAGGGTTGAGCACCCCTGGTTTAGATCATGGGTGACCAATCCTGTTCCTGGAGATCGACCTTACTGCAGATTTCAGCTCCAACCCTCATCAAACACACCTGAACCAATTAATTAGAACCTGAGGAGCACTTGATAATTACAGGCAGGTGTGTTTGATATGGGCTGCAACTGAAGTCTGCAGGAAGGTCGATCTCCAGGACTAGGGTTGAGCACCCCTGGTTAAATGCATGTTACTGATGAAAAAAATGACTGGATGTTTACTGTATGAAGAGCGAAATTGCCTTAAACACCTAGCAGGCAAAATACGTCAACATGACGTCAGATTGAAGTTGTACCCCAACCTTGTGGGGACGTTGCATTTTGTTTGAAAATGAAAATCGGGTTGACGTCCGAACTCAACGTCAGGCCGACGTCCAACCTAAAAATCAACCAAATATCAACATCTGATGATGTTACAGCTTAACGTTGTGTGGACGTTACCACTATGACGTCTATCAGACATTGGATTTTGGTTGCCATACCTGACGAATAAATGTCAGTATTTGACGTTGGTTTAAGATGTTGGCTCGACGTTGGATTTTAGTCACTTTCAAACACAATCTAAAATCAACAAAATATCGACATCATTTGATGTTGTTATTGGACATCAAAATAACAATGTCCTTAGACACTGACTATACTTGAATTTCGGTCACCTGACATCACAACCTAAATCTAACCTAATATTAACGTCTTATGACGTTGTGTGCCATAACTAAATGCACAACAGTTTACACACATCCACAAATTACATGTAAATGCATCAGCTTTTTAATGCGTAATACTCACTATTCACTACTCTTGAGTACTTTTGAAATATCTACTTTTTACTCATACTTTGAGTAATATTTACAACAGATAGGACAGGACAGGACAGGACAGGACGCCACAGCCATGTCACCCTGCAGCCCAAGACCGGTTACTCACTGAAGCTAAGCAGGGCTGAGTTTGGTTAGTACCTGGATGGGAGACCACATGGGAAAACTAGGTTGCTGTTGGAAGTGGTGTTAGAGAGGCCAGCAGGGGGCGCTCAACCTGTGGTCTGTGTGAGTCCTAATGCCCCAGTAAAAGTGAAGGGGACACTACACTGTCAGTGGGTGCTGTCTTTCGGATGAGACATTAAACCGAGGTCCTGACTCTCTGTGGTCATTAAAAATCCCATGGCACTTCTCGTAAAGAGTAGGGGTGTAACCCCGGTGTCCTGGCCAAAGTCCCTTAATCGGCCCTTACCCATCATGGCCTCCTAATCATCCCCATCTACTGAATTGGCTCTATCACTGTCTCTTCACTCCACCAATAGCTGGTGTGTGGTGAGCGCACTGGCGCCGTTGTCCTGTGGCTGCCGTCGCATCATCCAAGTGGATGCTACACACTGGTGGTGGTGTGGAGAGACCCCCCTTCATGATTGTGAAGCGCTTTGGGTATATGGCCATACACAATAAATGCGCTATATAAATACACATTACATTACATTACATAGATACTTTTACTCTACTTGCACTACATTTTTAGGCAAGTAATGGTACTTTTACTTAAGTATGATTTTTCAGCACTCTTTCCACCACTGTATTTTCTAAATGATGTTTAACTGAGCAAGGAATGTTTCACAGTATTTCCTATAATATTTTTCCTTTTGGAGAAAGTCTTATTTTATTTCAGCTAGAATAAAAGCAGTTTATTATTTTTTTTAAAAGGTCAATATTTTTAGCCCCCTAAAGCAATATTTGTTTTTGATTGTCTACATGGGCGTAAATTTCATTGAACAGTAGGGGGGACAATAAATGTAAAATTTTCCCATGGGCAATTTTTGAAGTGGACACAAATAATACAGACAAATTGTACATATATAAATGTACTTTTATATGTCCAGTAGGCTTGGTCAATGTGGACCAATTTGGCATTGACGATGTCTAATGTGAAACATAGCGATGGATGATGGCATCGTCGTCATAGGTGGCGGTGAATTAATTATTTATGAATATGAATGGGACACGTTACCTGATAGATTCAAAAGACAGAAGAGTCGTTAGATAGAGACAAGATTATTTAAATATCAAGTTTAACAACTATAGTGAGTCGTAATCCAGCGTTACATCCTTGATAAACTGTCCGACGTGCACTGCTTTTTTGGGTCTTGTGCTCAAAGCACCCGCTGACTGTCTGGAGATCAGACGTGCGCGTATGCTGTGTGTGTGTGTGGTCACGTGATGTGCATTTTCAGTGGTATAGTGTGGATGGAGAGCCGACATTGATCAGAAATGCTAGGTGAAACGCCAGTGTGGACGTGGGTCATATTCGTTCTAAAATGCCATTTTTAAGAGCTTGTTTGGCATGCTGTCCCGGAAGAGAGCCCTGAGCTCAAGAGATGCTCCTGCCCAGAGCTCCCTCACTTTCACAGGGCGAGGGGAGATTGAGCTCAGGTCAATCTCAAAACTCCCCCGCTGCTGATGCTAATGTGAACTTCCTGAGAGTAAGACATTTAGAAAAAAGACTTGGGCTCATTTTGTCTATAATATAGAGCATATTTGGATGGTGGGAGGAAACCGGGGAACCCAGGGCAAACCCACGCGGTTACGGGGAGAACATGCAAACTCCGCACAGAAATACCAGATGGCCCAGTGAGGACCCGGAGCCATTAGCATTCTTGCTGTGAGGCAACAGTGATAGTCACCGTGCCGCCCATTCTGGATTAAGGTGAAAGAAGAAAGAAGGGGAGGATGGGGGTTTCTTCCAGACGAAAATAGTTGTAGAAAGGAAATGAGGATATACAGTTGAAACCAGAAGTTTACATACACTGTATAAAAAGGCACATAACCATTTAAAAAAAAGTCAGATGTTAATGTGACTAAACTTTTTCTCTTTTAGGTAAGTTAGGATTATCAAATGTGTTTCTGTTATGCTTAATAGCAGAATAATGAGAGAGAGATTTTTTGAGAAATTGTTATAACTTTTCTTGAAAGTCAAGTTTACATACAATAAGATTATTCTGCCTCTGAAAAAGCTCAGATGATGGTGTCAAGGTTTTGGAAGTTTCTGAATGGCTAATTGACAACATTTGAGTTAATTGGAGACACAACTGTAGAATAGTATTTAAGGAAACCCTCAAACACACTGCCTCCTTGTGTGACAACATGGGAAAATCAACAAGCCAGAATCAACAAAAAAGCCAGATTACAATTTGCTAAATAACACTGGGAAAAAGAATAATTTTGGAGACATGTCCTGTGGTCTGATGGAACTAAGATTGAACTGTTTGGTCATAATGACCAGTGTTACATTTGGAGGACAAAGGGGAAAGCTTACAAGCCTAGGAACACCATCCCAACTTTGAAGTATGGGGGCGGCAGCATCATGTTGTGGGGCTGTTTTGCTGCAGGAGGGACTGGTCCACTTCACAGCATAGATGGCATCATAAAGAAAGAACATTATGTAGAAATACTGAAGCAACATCTCAAGACATCAGCCAGGAAATTAAAACTTGCCCACAAATGGGTCTTCCAAACAGACCATGACCCTAAGCATACTGCCAGATTAGTTAAAATGTGCTTTAAGGACAACATAGTGAATGTTTTGGAGAGGCCATAACAAAGCCCTGAACTCAATCCTATAGAAAATTTGTGGGCAGAGTTGAAAAAGCTTGTGCGAGCAAGACAGCCTACAAATCTGATTAGGTTACACCAATTCTGTCAGGAGGAAGGGGCCAAAATTCCTGCAAACTATTGTGAGAAGCTTGTGGAAGGATAACCAAAACATTTGACTGTCTAGAAATTAATAAAAATGTCTCAAAAAAAAGATTCTTTCATTATTCTGGCATTTAGCAAATGTAAATGATTTAGGTAATACTAACGGACGTAAAATAGTAAACGTTTAGTATGACTTACCATCAGACATTTTTAAAAAAAAATGATTATGTTTCTTTTTTTAGAGTGTATGTAAACTTCTGGTTTTAACTGTATATAGTGACTTCAAATCCTTTGATTGGAGGATCGAGATTAGCTAATGTGGGCCAGCTGGGTCAATTATAAGCATGTGCTCCTCTCGAAATTAGTTTAATATTAATCTTCACTTAAAACTAAGACGTATTAGTGTAAACGGGGCCTGAGTGTGTATTTTTCTCGAGAGGGTTGCTGCCGGATGGGGGCGGGGCGGAGGATCGTGACGCCAGCTCAGCATCATCTATCGACCCCACCCTAATGTCCAGAAGTGGCCACATAAATTAAGACACTTAAGAACAGAATAGAACTTAATTAATCAAAAACTACAGTGGGGTCAGTTCGGACGAAGCACAGTGACCATTTAGTAAATGCACAGCTAAACAATATGCTAATTGTGGCTGCTAATGTTAAGTTAACATTATCCCAAGTCATTACAAATAAAACAATGCATGGGAAATGGCTTTGGCCGGCATGTTAATTGCAGTGCACTATTCAACAAGCTATTGTAAACAAGCTAACGTTAACTAGATAAGTAACATTTTAATGGCTAATATAGCAGATTCATGGAAAGTTACATTGGTAATTAGCATTTTTGCCGCACCTAATTTATGAATGAGTCTGCATTAACTACATTAAAAAGAATCACTTTATTTACAGTGAATAAAATACCTTGTATTCTGGAGTTCAATATTAACAGACGCACCTGACTCGTGTTTGTGTGTGTGTGTGTAGACTAGAGTAGGTGAGAGGAGCTGGGAAAGTAGGCAGTGGGCCAAACCACTTTGAGGAAAGGGGAGGGGGGACTCAACTGTATTGTATGCATTTGTTTGTGTGATTGCTGTAATAACAAAGTAAAAAAACATAATAATATTCACAACTCATTAATAGAAAGTTGTCGAATGAATATACAGTAGATCGTTTTTTGTTGTTATTAAGTTACGATTAAGTTAAAATGTTAAGTTATGACTGTTTTATAAAACAACTTTTTTTTGTCTTTACTAACCAGAATGTGAAAATAATATGTAAATATAATAATATTTTGAATGCATTATGATGGATATGTTTAATTTAAGGTGTTTCAGGAGACATATCTGCAGTTATTCATAATATACAGGAAGTGCAGAATTATTAGGCAAGTTGTATTTTTGAGGATTAATTATTAATTATTAATTATTGAACAACAACCATGTTCTCAATGAACCCAAAAAAACTCATTAATATCAAATCTGAATATTTTTGGAAGTAGTTTATAGTTTGTTTTTAGTTTTAGCTATTTTAGGAGGATAACTGTGTGTGCAGGTGACTATTACTGTGCAGAATTATTAGGCAACTTAACAAAAAACAAATATATACCCATTTCAATTATTTATTTTCACCAGTGAAACCAATATAACATCTCAACATTCACAAATATACATTTCTGACATTCAAAAACAAAACAAATACAAATCAGTGACCAATATAGCCACCTTTCTTTGCAAGGACACTCAAAAGCCTGCCATCCATGGATTCTGTCAGTTTTTTGATCTGTTCACCATCAACATTGCGTGCAGCAGCAACCACAGCCTCACAGACACTGTTCAGAGAGGTGTACTGTTTTCCCTCCTTGTAAATCTCACATTTGATGATGGACCACAGGTTCCCTATGGGGTTCAGATCAGGTGAACAAGGACGACATGTCGTTAGTTTTTCTTCTTTTAGACCCTTTCTTGCCAGCCACGCTGTGGAGTACTTGGACGCGTGTGATGGAGCATTGTCCTGCATGAAAATCATGTTTTTTCTTGAAGGATGCAGACTTCTTCCTGTACCACTGCTTGAAGAAGGTGTCTTCCAGAAACTGGTGGCAAGTGGCATCTTGGCAGCTGCACGCTTGACTTTTCTCAGTTCATGGGCAGTTATTTTGCGCCTCGGTTTTTTCCACACGCTTCTTGCAACCCTGTTGACTATTTTGAATGAAACGCTTGATTGTTCAATGATCCCGCTTCAGAAGCTTGGCAATTTTAAGAGTGCTGCATCCCTCTGCAAGATATCTCACTATTTTTGACTTTTCAGAGCCTGTCAGATCCTTCTTTTGACCCATTTTGCCAAAGGAAAGGGAGTTGCCTAATAATTATGCACACCTGATATAGGGTGTTGATGTCATTAGACCACACCCCTTCTCATTAGAGATGCACATCACCTAATATGCTTAATTGGTAGTAGGCTTTCGAGCCTATACAGCTTGGATTAAGACAACATGCATAAAGAGGATGATGTGGTCAAAATACTCATTTGCCTAATAATTCTGCACTGCCTGAATGTGTATATGTATATATATATATATATATATATATATATATATATATATATATATATATATATATATATATATATATATATATATATATAAAGTAAATGTTGCATGATCTATAAATCTGCATAAAACAAAATTTTGTCATAATCCACTGTATTTCAGAAAAAAAAAACATATATAAAGTAAAAATTTTGGACTAGGTTTAACTTGGAGCCGCTGTGTAAGAAACTACATTGAGTTCAGAACAAATAGCTATTTTCATTATCGACTGTTTATGTGCTATCATGCTAACGTCAAAATAAGTCTTACTGTAGTCTAAACATGAATGTCAGCATGGTTATATAATAATGTTTGTTATGTATGAGTATGGAATGAAGACATTTGAAGGCATATATACTGAGCAGAGCAACAAGAGGCGAGTCAAAGAGAAAGGAGAGAGAGAATGTTGAGAAATACCTGTGGCTTGAGGAAGACTGTCACTTTCTGTTGACATGTAATGAACAGGTGAACCGCAATAAGACTAACAGAGAGAGAGAGAGAGAGAGAGAGAGAGAGAGAGAGAGACGTGACTCTCATGTTGAAATGTCACGACAGCATGGGCTCTGAGACGAGGTCTTAACGCTGACTGACCACATCAAACTCATCAGCACCACACACACAGGACTGGCTGAAACAGAGAAAGAAGTATTGTTAAAATATATATATATATATATATATATATATATATATATATATATATATATATATAATATATATATATATATACACACACACACACACACACACACACACACACACACACACACACACACACACACACACACACACACACACAAACAGTTGAAATCAGAATTATTAGCCCCCCCCTTTGAATTTTTTTTCTTTTTTAAATATTTCCCAAATTATGTTTAATAGAGCAAGGAAATTTTCACAGTATTTCTGATAATATTTTATAATAATATTATTTGATAATATAATTTGTATTTTCTTCTGGAGAAAGTCTTATTTGTTTTATTTTGGCTAGAATAAAAGCAGTTTTTAATTTTTTTAAAAACATTTTAAGGTCAATATTATTAGCCCCTTTAAGCTATATATTTTTTCAATAGTCAGAACAAACCATCATTATACAATAACTTGCCTAATTACCCTAACCTGCCTAGTTAACCTAATTAACCTAGTTAATCCTTTAAATGTCACTTTAAGCTGTATAGAAGTGTCTTGAAAAATATCTAGTCAGATATTATTTACTGTCATCATGATAAAGATAAAATAAATCAGTTATTAGAGATGAGTTATTAAAACTATTATGATTAGAAATGTGTTGACAGGGGGGGGCTAATAATCCAGGGGAGCTAATAATTCTGACTTCAACTGTATATATATATATATATATATATATATATATATATATATATGAATATAAATGAATAAATACTGTATATAATATACAGTATATAATAATCATTCATTCGTTCATTCATTTTCTTTTCGGCTCAGTCCTTTATTAATCTGGGGTCACCACAGCGGAATGAACCGCCAACTTATCTAGCACATGTTTTTATGCAGCCGATGCCCCTTCCAGCTGCAACCCATCACTGGGAAACATCCATACACACTCATTCACACACATACACTATGGACAATTAGCCTACCCAATTCACCTATAGCGCATGTCTTTGGACTGTGGGGGAACCAAATATACAAAAATACCAAAAAACATTGCCTATATTCACTGAGAAATGGATAAAAATATTCATTTTCAAAATGGGGTGTACTCAATTATGTGAGCACTGTATATATATATATATATCTATATATATATATATATATATATATATACATACAGTTGAAGTCAGAATTATTAGTCCCCCTGTTTATTTTTTTTTTCCATTTTCTGTTTAACGGAGAAAAGATTTTTTTAACACGTTTCTAAACATAATAGTTTTAATAACTCATTTCTAATAACTGCTTTCTTTTATCTTTGCCATGATGACAGTAAATAATATTTGACTAGATATTTTTCAAGACACTTCTATACAGCTTAAAGTGACATTTAAAGGCTTAACTAGGTTATTAGGTCAACTAGGCAAGTTAGGGTAATTAGGCAAGTTATTGTATAATGATGGTTTGTTCTGTAGACTATCGAAAAAATATATAGCTTAAAGGGGCTAATAATTTTGACCTTAAAATAGTTTATAAAAAATAAAAACTGCTTTTATTCTAGCCGAAATAAAATAAATAAGACTTTCTCCAGAAAAAATATTATCAGACATACTGTGAAAATGTCCTTGCTCTGTTAAACATCCTTAGGGAAATATTTAAAATAGAAAAAAAACTTTATCTGTAAATATATATATATTAACAGAGCAAGGAAACCCACGTGAACGCGGGAAGAACATGCAAACTCCACACAGAAACGCCAACTGACCCAGCCAAGGCTCGAACCAGCAACCTTCTTGGTGTGACTGGTGACAGCACTACCTACTGCACCACCGCATCATCCCATATATATATATATATATATATATATATATCTATATATATATATATCTATATATATATATATATATATATATATATATATATATATATATATTATGTATGTATGTATGTATAATTTAATATATTTAATAATTATTATAATTATTATCTATATTATTATTTAATAATAATACAAATTATATAAATTAAAATTCATTTTCAAGTATTACAAAAAATTATAAAATAAATATACAGAAAATAATTCAATAAAATCATGTAAAATTTCATTTAGTATGAAGCATCCCACAATATTACATTAATGTCCCTTTTTAGGATTTCAACCTATACCATTTTCAAGCAGCTCACATTTGACTATAATTCAGGTCAAATCATTAGCACTTCCCTCAGAAGAAAATTAGCAATAAGGCTAGCTTACTTTAGCTGACCCTGTTCAGAGACGCTACACTGAGCTACACCTGTGTGTGCCAGACTGGCTAAAAATATAAAAATACATACTATGACTAAGAATAAAAAAAAGACCCAACAAATACAAACAAACATTACTTTGAAAAATAAAACATAATAATTAAAACTGTAATGAACATCAAATAAAAACATTTCATTTAATTTAACATTTCATTTATTGTTGTAGTTGTATACTTATTTATACTCTAATATCCTGATCAGAATAAAGTCGTCAAGCCCAAACATGTGGGAGAGATTTTCTTTCCCCGTTTCTGTCAGAATATTCAGTGATTTATGACTTCAGGTTCCCATGGTTGCAGATTTGAGATGCGGTTCAGTGACCATAGAGCCGCCTCTTGACCGCCTCCACACAAGTGTACCCTACAGAGATGTCTAGTGTGCGACAGGTCCAGCCCTATACAACACAGATCCAACGAGAACACGTGTGTGTGGGTGTGGACAGTTTCTATAAGCAGACATATATCATCCTTCACAGTATTCCCAACACTCACAGGCCAATGCCAATGAGCCCTGACCTGAAAAATACACTTCATTTGGCATGACCCGCTGAAGAACAGGTTAACCACAGAGGTGTGTGTGTGTGTGTTTGAGCTCAGAGTGTGTGTCTGTGTTTTCAATCGGACCCTTGGAGTGTAGGTCTCCGTTTGCTCATGTCAACATTGTTATGATAGATGACCTATCAATTGTTGCTCTGAATGAAATAACAGCTCTGCTTTACTTTAAACTTGAGCATTCAATTGATTCAATCAGTGCCTCCAGTTATTGATTCACTGATTTACATGAATCCGACAGACCGAGTCTTCAATTAAGGATTCACCAAATTAAATGATTCGGACAGTGCAAACCTCCAGTTAATGATTTACAGATTCATATAAATCAGACAGAGCGGGTCTCTAGATAACTATTCACTGAATTAAATGATTCGAAAAGTGCGAACCTCCAGTTAATGATTCACTGATTCATATGAATCAAACAGAGCGAGTCCCCAGTTAATGATTCACTAAATTAAATGATTCGTACAGTGTGATTCTCCAGTTGATGATTTACTGATTTAACAAGACTCCAGTAAACAATTCACTGATTTAAATGATTCAGTCAGTGTAAGCCTCCAGTTACTGGTTCACTGATTCAAATGAATCACACAGAAAGAAAGATTCCAGTAAATGATTCACTGATTTAAATGAATTGAACTGAGTGAGTCTCCAGTTAATAATCCACTGATTCAAATGAATCACACAGAGCAAGTTTCTAGTTAATGATTCACTGACTCAACAAGTCACCAGTAAACAATTCACTAATTTATATGATTTGGTCAGTGTGAGCCTTCAGTTAATGATTCACTGATTCAAATGAATCAGAAAGTGCAAGTTTCCAGTAAATGATTCACTGATTTAATTGATTTGGTCAGAGCAAGCATCCAACTGTTTCATTGAATCAAATTTTTGACGAAGTGACGTTGAGTGTCAAATGTATGATTCTTTGGTTCAACTGATTCAGTCAGAGCGAGTCTCCAGTTAACAGATCATTGATTCACTGATACACTCGAGTCGAGTGTCAAATGAATGATTCATTAATTCAACTGATTCTGCCACAGCGATTCTCCGGGTTAACAGATCATTGATTCACTGATACAGTGACGTTGAGTGTCAATGAATGATTCTTTAGTTCAACTGATTCAGTCAGAGCGAGTCTCCAGTTAACAGATCATTGATTAACTGATACAGTGATGTTGGTGTCAAATAAATGATTCTTTAGTTCAACTGATTCAGTCAGAGCGAGTCTCCGGTTAACAGATCATTGATTCACTGATACAGTGACATCGAGTGTCAAAATGCAATGAGTCTTTAGTTCAACTGATCAGTCAGAGCGAAGGTGCGTTCGACTTCATGCAGCGCTGCGCAGATCGATCGAAGTCTGTCTTAACGCGGTGCATGCTGGTTAGAAATTTTGGCCGGATTGATGCTGCGCCGACGGCATGTGACTGTCACATGTGGCATCAAAAGTACCGCGACAGCGCTTCGAGATCAGACGACTGACTCAGCCCGCGCAGCAACTGAAGAGCGCCTGCATGAGCTCTGATGACGACACCAATATAATACGATTGGCCAAGTTCACCGCATGACAACAACCACGTGTGATTCAGGTTTATTATACATACAATTAACTGTTGTTCATACCCCTCTCTATCTTGTACACATCATGCTTATTAAAAGACTACAAATATTTTACAGCAGCATCATCTTTTGTTAAATAATTTGTTCATACTGACTAGATTGTTTGCACAGGTTTATTCTGCCTTTTTTATACAGACTACTGTATTCAGCTCCATAAACGATATAAATGATATATTTTAGTAAATAACTTAAATATTAACTCAAATAAGTCTTACAGACTTTGTAATACAATAATTATCATCATTGATCCTGACGATGTCTTAGCAAATTAAGTTATATAAAAATATGTAATATAAAAATATGATTCTAAAATATTTTATTTCTGTCAAACCATATAACGCAGAAAAGTTAAAAGTGTCATTGATGTACCTGCTCTTTCTGGGAAATTTCTACTGAAAGTGTAGCTCATTTATTTTTGGTCATTTTGTTCAATCTTTTTGGATTAAAGGGCTTTAAAAAATGCTTTCATTATTCAAA
>LR812519.1:9987962-10097962 GCA_903798195.1 Danio kyathit
ATATATTATATATATATATATAATATATATATATATATACACACACACACACACACACACACACACACACACACCACACACACACACACACACACACACACACACACAAACAGTTGAAATCAGAATTATTAGCCCCCCCTTTGAATTTTTTTTCTTTTTTAAATATTTCCCAAATTATGTTTAATAGAGCAAGGAAATTTTCACAGTATTTCTGATAATATTTATAATAATATTATTTGATAATATAATTTGTATTTTCTTCTGGAGAAAGTCTTATTTGTTTTATTTTGGCTAGAATAAAAGCAGTTTTTAATTTTTTTAAAAACATTTTAAGGTCAATATTATTAGCCCCTTTAAGCTATATATTTTTTCAATAGTCAGAACAAACCATCATTATACAATAACTTGCCTAATTACCCTAACCTGCCTAGTTAACCTAATTAACCTAGTTAATCCTTTAAATGTCACTTTAAGCTGTATAGAAGTGTCTTGAAAAATATCTAGTCAGATATTATTTACTGTCATCATGATAAAGATAAAATAAATCAGTTATTAGAGATGAGTTATTAAAACTATTATGATTAGAAATGTGTTGACAGGGGGGGGCTAATAATCCAGGGGAGCTAATAATTCTGACTTCAACTGTATATATATATATATATATATATATATATATATATATATATGAATATAAATGAATAAATACTGTATATAATATACAGTATATAATAATCATTCATTCGTTCATTCATTTTCTTTTCGGCTCAGTCCTTTATTAATCTGGGGTCACCACAGCGGAATGAACCGCCAACTTATCTAGCACATGTTTTATGCAGCCGATGCCCTTCCAGCTGCAACCCATCACTGGGAAACATCCATACACACTCATTCACACACATACACTATGGACAATTTAGCCTACCCAATTCACCTATAGCGCATGTCTTTGGACTGTGGGGGAAACCAAATATACAAAAAATACCAAAAAACATTGCCTATATTCACTGAGAAATGGATAAAAATATTCATTTTCAAAATGGGGTGTACTCAATTATGCTGAGCACTGTATATATATATATATATATATATATATATATATATATATATATACATACAGTTGAAGTCAGAATTATTAGTCCCCCTGTTTATTTTTTTTTCCATTTTCTGTTTAACGGAGAAAAGATTTTTTTAACACGTTTCTAAACATAATAGTTTTAATAACTCATTTCTAATAACTGCTTTCTTTTATCTTTGCCATGATGACAGTAAATAATATTTGACTAGATATTTTTCAAGACACTTCTATACAGCTTAAAGTGACATTTAAAGGCTTAACTAGGTTATTAGGTCAACTAGGCAAGTTAGGGTAATTAGGCAAGTTATTGTATAATGATGGTTTGTTCTGTAGACTA
This sequence comes from Danio kyathit, assembly GCA_903798195.1. NCBI lineage: Eukaryota > Metazoa > Chordata > Actinopteri > Cypriniformes > Danionidae > Danio > Danio kyathit. Next base: position 9,989,375 of record LR812519.1, read on the forward strand.
TCGAAAAAATATATAGCTTAAAGGGGCTAATAATTTTGACCTTAAAATAGTTTATAAAAAAATAAAAACTGCTTTTATTCTAGCCGAAATAAAATAAATAAGACTTTCTCCAGAAAAAATATTATCAGACATACTGTGAAAATGTCCTTGCTCTGTTAAACATCCTTAGGGAAATATTTAAAATAGAAAAAAAAACTTTATCTGTAAATATATATATATTAACAGAGCAAGGAAACCCACGTGAACGCGGGAAGAACATGCAAACTCCACACAGAAACGCCAACTGACCCAGCCAAGGCTCGAACCAGCAACCTTTCTTGGTGTGAGGTGACAGCACTACCTACTGCACCACCGCATCATCCCATATATATATATATATATATATATATATATATATATATATATATATATATATATATATATATATATATATATATATATATATATATATATATGTATGTATGTATGTATATAATTTAATATATTTAATAATTATTATAATTATTATTATTATTATTATTTAATAATAATACAAATTATATAAATTAAAATTCATTTCAAGTATTACAAAAAATTATAAAATAAATATACAGAAAATAATTCAATAAAATCATGTAAAATTTCATTTAGTATGAAGCATCCCACAATATTACATTAATGTCCCTTTTTAGGATTTCAACTATACCATTTCAAGCAGCTCACATTTGACTATAATTCAGGTCAAATCATTAGCACTTCCCTCAGAAGAAAATTAGCAATAAGGCTAGCTTACTTTAGCTTGACCCTGTTCAGAGACGCTACACTGAGCTACACCTGTGTGTGCCAGACTGGCTAAAAATATAAAAATACATACTATGACTAAGAATAAAATAAAAGACCCAACAAATACAAACAAACATTACTTTGAAAAATAAAACATAATAATTAAAACTGTAATGAACATCAAATAAAAACATTTCATTTAATTTAACATTTCATTTATTGTTGTAGTTGTATACTTATTTATACTCTAATATCCCTGATCAGAATAAAGTCGTCAAGCCAAACATGTGGGAGATTTTCTTTCCCCGTTTCTGTCAGAATATTCAGTGATTTATGACTTCAGGTTCCCATGGTGCAGATTTGAGATGCGGTTCAGTGACCATAGAGCCGCCTTTGACCGCCTCCACACAAGTGTACCCTACAGAGATGTCTAGTGTGCGACAGGTCCAGCCTATACCAACACAGATCCAACGAGAACACGTGTGTGTGGGTGTGGACAGTTTCTATAAGCAGACATATATCATCCTTCACAGTATTCCCAACACTCACAGGCCAATGCCAATGAGCCCTGACCTGAAAAATACACTTCATTTGGCATGACCCCGCTGAAGAACAGGTTAACCACAGAGGTGTGTGTGTGTGTGTTTGAGCTCAGAGTGTGTGTCTGTGTTTTCAATCGGACCCTTGGAGTGTAGGTCTCCGTTTGCTCATGTCAACATTGTTATGATAGATGACCTATCAATTGTTGCTCTGAATGAAATAACAGCTCTGCTTTACTTTAAACTTGAGCATTCAATTGATTCAATCAGTGCCTCCAGTTATTGATTCACTGATTTACATGAATCCGACAGACCGAGTCTTCAATTAAGGATTCACCAAATTAAATGATTCGGACAGTGCAAACCTCCAGTTAATGATTTACAGATTCATATAAATCAGACAGAGCGGGTCTCTAGATAACTATTCACTGAATTAAATGATTCGAAAAGTGCGAACCTCCAGTTAATGATTCACTGATTCATATGAATCAAACAGAGCGAGTCCCCAGTTAATGATTCACTAAATTAAATGATTCGTACAGTGTGATTCTCCAGTTGATGATTTACTGATTTAACAAGACTCCAGTAAACAATTCACTGATTTAAATGATTCAGTCAGTGTAAGCCTCCAGTTACTGGTTCACTGATTCAAATGAATCACACAGAAAGAAAGATTCCAGTAAATGATTCACTGATTTAAATGAATTGAACTGAGTGAGTCTCCAGTTAATAATCCACTGATTCAAATGAATCACACAGAGCAAGTTTCTAGTTAATGATTCACTGACTCAACAAGTCACCAGTAAACAATTCACTAATTTATATGATTTGGTCAGTGTGAGCCTTCAGTTAATGATTCACTGATTCAAATGAATCAGAAAGTGCAAGTTTCCAGTAAATGATTCACTGATTTAATTGATTTGGTCAGAGCAAGCATCCAACTGTTTCATTGAATCAAATTTTTGACGAAGTGACGTTGAGTGTCAAATGTATGATTCTTTGGTTCAACTGATTCAGTCAGAGCGAGTCTCCAGTTAACAGATCATTGATTCACTGATACACTCGAGTCGAGTGTCAAATGAATGATTCATTAATTCAACTGATTCTGCCACAGCGATTCTCCGGTTAACAGATCATTGATTCACTGATACAGTGACGTTGAGTGTCAAATGAATGATTCTTTAGTTCAACTGATTCAGTCAGAGCGAGTCTCCAGTTAACAGATCATTGATTAACTGATACAGTGATGTTGAGTGTCAAATAAATGATTCTTTAGTTCAACTGATTCAGTCAGAGCGAGTCTCCGGTTAACAGATCATTGATTCACTGATACAGTGACATCGAGTGTCAAATGAATGAGTCTTTAGTTCAACTGATTCAGTCAGAGCGAAGGTGCGTTCGACTTCATGCAGCGCTGCGCAGATCGATCGAAGTCTGTCTTAAAGCGGTGCATGCTGGTTAGAAATTTTGGCCGGATTGATGCTGCGCCGACGGCATGTGACTGTCACATGTGGCATCAAAGTACCGCGACAGCGCTTCGAGATCAGACGACTGACTCAGCCCGCGCAGCAACTGAAGAGCGCCTGCATGAGCTCTGATGACGACACCAATATAATACGATTGGCCAAGTTCACCGCATGACAACAACCACGTGTGATTCAGGTTTATTATACATACAATTAACTGTTGTTCATACCCTCTCTATCTTGTACACATCATGCTTATTAAAAGACTACAAATATTTTACAGCAGCATCATCTTTTGTTAAATAATTTGTTCATACTGACTAGATTGTTTGCACAGGTTTATTCTGCCTTTTTTATACAGACTACTGTATTCAGCTCCATAAACGATATAAATGATATATTTTAGTAAATAACTTAAATATTAACTCAAATAAGTCTTACAGACTTGTAATACAATAATTATCATCATTGATCCTGACGATGTCTTAGCAAATTAAGTTATATAAAAATATGTAATATAAAAATATGATTCTAAAATATTTTATTTTCTGTCAAACCATATAACGCAGAAAAGTTAAAAGTGTCATTGATGTACCTGCTCTTTCTGGGAAATTTCTACTGAAAGTGTAGCTCATTTATTTTTGGTCATTTTGTTCAATCTTTTTGGATTAAAGGGCTTTAAAAAATGCTTTCATTATTCAAAATAATCCTATTCGTGGATATTTATTTCATTTTTATGTGCCCTTATTTTTCCCCTTATTTCTCATGCATTTGTATGTAGGCTACTTAATTTTAATTCATAATTCCCTTACTGTTTAAAAATGAAGCTTGTAGAGACTGTATTCTGATTTTATTTGTACTTTATATCTTTTGTTGTTATTTCAATAAATAAATTAATGATGACGCCATGTGATCGGTAATCATGACTGCAGAAACTTGAGTCCCCGAAGTGGCCGGCTTGACGGCTCCGTTTTCAACTCCGCCCCCGCCTGCGCTCGGCTAATCTCGTTGATCACCGGCTGCAGCTGTGCTTAATGTCGAACGCACCTCGAGTCTCCGGTTAACAGATCATTGATTCACTGATACAGTGACATCGAGTGTCAAATGAATGATTCTTTAGTTCAACTGATTCAGTCAGAGCGATTCTCTGGTTAACAGATCATTGATTCACTGATACAGTGACATCGAGTGTCAAATGAATGATTCTTTAGTTCAACTGATTCAGTCAGAGCGAGTCTCCGGTTAACAGATCATTGATTCACTAATACAGTGACATCGAGTGTCAAATGAATGATTCTTTAGTTCAACTGATTCAGTCAGAGCGATTCTCCAGTTAACAGATCATTAATTCACTGATACACTTGAGTCGAGTGTCAAATTAATGATTCATTGATTCCACTGATTCAGTCAGAGCGAGTCTCCAGTTAACAGATCATTGATTCACTGATACAGTGACGTCGAACTGAAGAATTCTTTGATTCAGCTGTTTAGTCAGAGCAAGTCTCCAATAAACAGATTGTTGATTCAAATTATACAGTCAGGTCGAGTGTCAAATGAATGATTCTTTGATTCAACTGATTCAGTCAGAGCGAGTGTTCAGTTAACAGATCATTGATTCAAATGATCCAGACAGGGTGAGTGTCAAATTAACAATTCATTGATTCAACTGATTCATACAGAGTGATTCTCCAATTAACAGATCGATGATTTATTTATGCGGTCAGGTCAAGTGTCCATTTAACGATTCTTTGATTCAACTGATTCATTCAGAGTGAGTCTGATTCATTCAGAGCGAGGTTAACAGATTTAGGATTCAGAGATTCTGAGACTCTCCAGCATTGGTTATAACATCTGTTGGCAGATGTTAAGCAGGAAATCAACTAATGACTGCAGTACTAGTTGACATGTAAGACTTCAATCAACAGAATGCCTAAAGCAGAGCCTAATTCTCTATTTGAACATGAGGACGGTTTTTGGAGGTTTTTCATCTTCTGTTTCCCACCTGGATCAGATGATGGTTTTGGAGAGTCATAAATAAGCTGCACTCGGGTGGGACTCAGAGTTGAGCCCTGAGTAACCCAAACCGGAGGAATGAGAGAGGGATGGAAAGTTTGTGCAGGAAGAGTGAGTGAGTGAGAAGGGCAAGCAGTTGGTGGTCACGGGGTGTGCGGGTGATCAGGGTCGAGTGTGTGTGTGTGTGTGTGTGTGTGTGTGTGTGTGTGTGTGTGTGTGTGTGTGTGTGTGTGTGTGTGTTGTGTGTGTGTGTGTGTGTGTGTGTGTGTGTGTGTGTGTGTGTGTGTGTGTGAAGGAGAAGGGGCCACTGGATGGATGGATGCATATCACTCAGACTTCATATGTCTACATGACTGACCGCTGCTCATTGCACATCCATGGAAAGCGAAATAAAACAACAGAAGATGCTCATTTACATGGGTTTGAAAGCACATGCATATTTCATGCAAACGTTCGCTGCATGCAGATTTACTTTGAGTATAAACAGAGCCAACAGATCATCATTTAAATGCATGTTTACTTGTTTTTACGTACAACTGCCCAACAATATTATAGATGCCAGCATGAAACTAATAATGAAAAAGACTGTACGGTATTATAAACAATTATATAAATATATAATATGTAAGCAGCACATTTACTGTGTTGGTGTTCACTGTCTCAGAGTTGTTATTTTTTTCCAGTCAAGCCAAACCAAAAAATGCAGATTTACATTGAAATATATTAATATTAATCATAAATGACAAATAAATTATTTTATTATTATTATTATTATTATTATTATTATTATTATTAATAATAATAATAATAATCATCATCATGATAATAATAATAATAATAATAATAATAATAATAATAATAAAATAAAAAAAAATAATAATAATAATAATAATAATAATAATATCCTCCTAGGGCTCCTAGCATGTTTTATTTAAATTCGGAACTCGAGTCCACATATATGGACATCATTTTTCTCTAAAAGTACATCATATCAAAAGATGATACTTTTTATTCTAATTAGGTTCCAATAAGCCCAAATAGCAAAGAGAAATAAAAAATGCATAAAAAAAACACCTTGGGCCTTAAGAAGATAATAATCTATTAAATTTATTATTTATTAAATGTATTATTATTATTAATAATAATATATATTTTTTATTTGTCATTTATGATTATTATTTTTATTATTACTGCATAATTTACAATATTTTTATTAAATACACTTAATTTTTATTTAAATTATTTATAAAATGATTAAATAATTACTAATTTAACACTTTTAGAATTCTAAACATTTTAAATACTTAAATAAGCAAAATAATTCAAATAATAATTGCATTTATTTATTAATATATATTATTACTAATAACAATACTTTAGTTATGTATTATTAATTATCATTATAATTATTATTATTATTATTTCATAATTTACAATTATTTTATTAAATACACTTGGTTTTTATATATCCGTTTAATTATTATTAAAATTACTAAATAATTATTATTATTATACATTTAAAACCTAATAACATTATAATTAATAATATAATCAAAATATTTCAAATAATAGTATTATAATAATATCACTTTATGCTTTTATTTATTTATTCTTAATAATAACAATCTTTTGTATTATTATTAATTATTATTATTATTATTATTATTATTATTATTATTGCATAATTGACAATATTTTTATTAAATACACTTATTTTTTATTTAATATTTGTTTAATTATTAATAAAAATACTAATAATAATACTTTTAGAAAACTAATAACATTATAATTACTTATATAATCAAAATAATTCAAATAATAATACTTTTATTTATTTATATATCATTAATAATAACAATATTTTTTATTCATTCATTCATTTTCTTTTCGGCTTAGTCCCTTTATTAATCTGGGGTCGCCACAGCGGAATGAACCGCCAACTTTTCCAGCACGATTTTACGCAGCGGATGCCCTTCCAGCCGCAACCCATCTCTGGGAAACATCCACACACACTCATTCACACTCATACACTACGAACAATTTAGCCTACCCAATTCACCTATAGCGCATGTGGGGGAAACCGGAGCACCCGGAGGAAACCCACGCAAATGCAGGGAGAACATGCAAACTCCACAAAGAAACGCCAACTGACCCAGCCGAGGCTCGAACCTGCGACCCAGCGACCTTCTTGCTGTGAGGCGACAGCACTTCCTACTGCGCCACTGCGTCGCCATATTTTTTATTTATCTATTAAAAATAATAATAATAATAATAATAATAATTATTATTATTATTATTAATATTGCAAAATTTACAATATTTTTTATTTTTAAATTTTAATTATAAAATGATTCAATAATAATAATTATAATACTTTTTACAAATCTAATAACATTATAATTGCATAATCAAAATAATTCAAATAATTAAATCCTAAAAACCCTAAACACACATCTTTTTGCCTCCAGAATCTCAAAGAGGAACAAACACATGGCTTCCGGGACATAAAACGATTCTTGTGGATCTGTTAGCGAGGGCCGATCTTCTAATACATGCAGAGCGTTTCCCAAAGCTCTTTTTAAAGTCTCTTTCAGGAATTGTCTGGGAAATGAGCCCTGAAATCACACAACTCGGCTCCTGACCGGCCAATTGTCTGCCAGCTGGAGAAGAAAACAAGCGCGAAACGTGAAATCAAATTTGCGAAATCGGTCAAGATCTGCATCCGTCTGAAGGCAAATTGGATCGAAGTGTGACCCGGGAGTTTATTTACGCTTTGCCAGTCTCAATTAGACAGTAATTGCACGTCTTAACGAGAAAGTGAAATTTCTGAGCTGTTAATGAATCCCCCCGTCGTTTGCAGAGAGCCGAGATGTTGGGTGCGAATGTGACGTTCTCCGTTCCCTTGATGTTTGGAAAATCTCTGTCTGGAATCTCGCATTGGATCTGCTTCCCAGTTTCTGCAGTCTCTGTACAGCTGAAGTCAGAGTTATTAGTCCTCCTGAATTATTAGCCCTGCCTGTACTGTATATTTTCCCCCCAATTTCTGTTTAACGGAGAGAAGATTTGTTCAACACATTTCTAAACATAATAGTTTTAATAACTCATTTCTAATAACTGATTTATTTTATCTTTGCCATGATGACAGTAAATAATATTTTACTAGATATTTTCAAGATACTAGTATTCAGCTTAAAGTGACATTTAAAGGCTTAACTAAGGTAATTAGGCAAGTTAACAATGTTTTGTTCTCAAATTTCCTTTCAGGCCCGGTTTACACTAATACGTTTTCTCAGTGGTGTAAAGTAACTAATTACAAATACTCAAATTACTGTAATTGAGTAGTTTTTCTCAGGAATTGTAATTTACTCAGTAGTTTTAAAAATGTGTGCTTTTACTTTTCCTTGAGTACATTTTTAGTGCAGTATCTGTACTTTTACTCCACTACTTTCCTTCAACCTGCAGTCACTACTTTATTTTTCTTGTCCATGGGGATTAGAAAAATCCGTCCAGAGATTCCTGTCCAATCAAATCGCACATACCATAGAAGGTAAATCGCATCATAATGAACTTCCTCAAGACATGTGTGCTTTACATTGCACATTGACCCAGAGACTGTTTAAGTGCATGTCACTGATGAGAAGATGATCGATGTTTACTGTATGATGACCGAAATGGCCTTAAACACCCAGCAGGCACAGGACGTCAACATGACCTCTGATTGACGTTGAACCCTAACGTCATGGGGACTTTGCATTTTGTTTGGAAATGAAAATCGGGTTGACGTCAGAACTAATGGCCAATGTCAATGTCCAACCTAAAACCAACCAAATATCAACGTCTAATGATGTTACAGCTTGCGTTGTGTGGACGTTACCCCTATGACATCTATCAGACGTTGGATTTTGGTTGCCGTACCTGACAAATAAATGTCAGTATTTGACGTCATATATGACGTTGGTTTAAGATGTTGGCTCGACGCTGGATTTTGGTCACTTTCTAACAACCTAAAATCAACCAAATATCAATGTCATTTGACGTCATTATTGGACATCAAAATAACGTTGTCCTTAGCTGCTAGCTTGACAATTAATTTTGGTCACATGACATTACAACCTAAATCTAACCTAATATTAATGTCTCATGATGTTGTGTGCCTTCAGGCCAATAACTAAATGCACTACAGAATGTTACGTTTAAACACACATGCACAAATTACATGTAAACATATCAGCTTTTGACAGCATAATACTCACTACTCACAACTCTTGAGAACTTTTAAAAGGGCTACTTTTTACACATACTTTGAGTAATATTTACAACAGATACTTTTACTCTACTTACACTACATTTTTAGGCAAGTAATGGTACTTGAGTATGATTTTTCAGTACTCTTTCCACCACTGCGTTTTAGTTGTAAAACACATAACTTTTGCAATGGTTACAGTACACCTTCCGTCCGCACTACCCCAGAGTTTTTAAGCCTCGAAAACAGAGCGTTTTAAAAACACTGAAGAGGCCGTTTTAGTTTGGTGTGGAAGGGGAAAGCGGAGTCATCTGAAAACGGAGGCGTGGCCTTTTTCTGATTGGGGTGTTTTTTCTCAATATTAAGTGCACAAAGCTCAGTATTGCATCCTTTCCTTGTAAGTTCAGACTTCGCAAGTTTGATATGGAAAACAAACTCCCGAAGCCATCCTCAAAGGGAGCAACGTACTTTATAACGTCATTCGCATCACTCTGGCTACGTAGTTTCAATTTCTTATCAATAAAATGAACATATGCTATAAGGAATTGCCCATTTGCATTTTGATATTAACAACTTAACAGACACCAAAAATGTTTAGGCGTCCTGTAGCTGCATATTTATATGACCGTCATCTTCACTGTAGGCATATTTATAACAAAACGGAGCCTATAACATCACTGCCTCCTTTCATTTTCATTGAAAATACGAAACCTGAATATCTGTTTTAATAATCAATAAGGGCCATTATAAAATGTACATTAAGATTATACATTATAGGAAATAAATGCAAGCAATCAGTCAATATGCAGAATCAGTGTATGCAGTTACATTATTTAATATATTAACTTAGCTTTGCGCTCAGCCGTACGTTACCTGAGAACAAGTGATAGATTCAAAAGACCACAGTCGGGGAATATGTCATTAGATATAGACAACAAGATGAATTAAATATCACGTTTAACAGCTTTAGTGAGATTAGATCCAGCGGTAGATCCTTGATGAACCGTCCGACCTGCGCTGCTCTCATCTGGGGAGTTGTGCTCAAAGCACCTGCTGACTGCCTGGAGCTCAGACGGGCAGTGCTTGCCAGAGTGTGGTCACGTGATGTGCGTTTTCAGCGGTGTAGTGTGGATGGAGATCTGTTCAGAAATGCTAGATGAAACGCCAGTGTGGACACGGATCATCTTCATTCTAAAATGTTGTTTTAAAACTAAAACATATTGGTGTAAAAGGGGCCTAAGGCAAGTCATTTCACTCGCCGGCCATTTTTGAAACACCTCTCGGGCTCTAGGCTCGGGAATTCTGTCTAAATTGGGAAACATCAAATTCTCCAAAACTATTTGCCAAGTTTTCGATTACATTACACATTTGGAATCACCAATAAATTTAAACAACATCTGTCTCATAAGTTTAATTTCTAAATGTTTAAATCAAATCAAATCTGCATATGGTCAGGTTGCCCGAGCTAATGCCCATGCGCATTAAAAAGAAACAAGATCACCACACCAACCATATTCATGGCAGTTTTACACATGCTCATCCTCTGAATCATGATCGTGTGATCGTGCTGCTCTTCTATAAAGTAATTCACTACTTGGTTTTGATAGCAAACCTCCTCCAGAAATGACAGCGGCTCTTTGTTGACAAGTTTGTGGGTGTTTGAGTAGTTGCTGTCATTTAAGAGGCAAGGCAAGGCAAGTTTATTTATATAGCACATTTCATACACAGTGGCAATTCCAAGTGCTTTACATAAACAGGAATTAAAGAGACAAGTGTAAGAAAAAATAAAAACAGATAATAAAAAAAACAGATAAAAACAGAAAACAGGTTATAAAAGAATGAAAAAGAAGAGAAAAACATGATAGTGCAATTTGTGAGTACAGTGCTCATTCAGTAAAGGCACAGCTAAACAGATGTGTTTTCAGTCTGGATTTGAATGTGCCTAATGTTGGAGCACATCTGATCATTTCTGGGAGTTGATTCCAGCAGCGAGGGGCGTAGTAGCTGAAAGCCGATTCACCCTGCTGTGACTGAACTCTTGGAATTTCTAATTTATATGATCCTAGAGATCTGAGTGATCTGTTTGGCTTGTATTCAGTAACCATATCTGTAATGTATTGAGGTCCTAGGCCATTTAGTGATTTATAGACAAGTAATAGTACTTTAAAATCTATTCTGAATGTAACTGGGAGCCAGTGTAGAGACCTGAGGACAGGTGTGATGTGCTCTGATTTTCTGGTTCTGGTCAGAATCCTGGCCGCAGCGTTCTGGATGAGCTGCAACTGTCTGACTGTCTTTTTGGGAAGGCCCGTGAGGAGGCCGTTACAGTAATCCACCCTGCTGCTGATAAAAGCATGAACAAGTTTCTCTAAGTCTTCACTGGAAACAAAGCATCTGATTCTTGCAATGTTTTTGAGATGATAGTATGCTGATTTAGTAACTGCTTTGACATGACTATTGAAACTCAGATCTGACTCCAGAGTCACACCAAGATTCTTGACCTTATTTTTTGTTGTTTGACCCTTAGAGCCAAGGTACGCATTCACCTTGAGAACCTCATCTCTGTTCCCAAACACAATGACTTCAGTTTTCTCTTTGTTTAACTTAAGAAAGTTTTGGCACATCCAACTGTTCATTTCATCAATGCATCAACGCAAGAGAACGGACTGTACCTCGCGTTCATTTAATACAGATTACAAACCAGAAAACTTTTGTTTTCAAGTGTACCTTGTTCATTTAAAAGTACAGATTTCAAGCTTTATGTTGATATATTTCTTATGTCTGTGAAGCAAGTATTCGCTGATATTTCAGTGTGTTTGTTGTGTTGTAGGTGGGAATTTATTTTTATTGCTTTTGTGTCTTTATTTTTATTGGAAAAAATGGTTAGACTAACAACAGATTAATCAATCTTTTTCTTCTGTATGATACCATCTATTACCCAGACAAACTTCTTCTTTCTTACTGTGTTGCATACTTAGAAGGAACTGCTGACTAGAGGGAAATAGCAGAATAAGAATAAATATAGTGCAGGGGGCCCTTGTTCCAGACTGCTGTCTAATAAGAAGTCTGCACATGTCACAAGGTGCATGATGCTTACAGAAGTTGTGAAATATATTAAAGATACACTTAATTGTTCAGTTCTGGTATGCGGAGAAGGGTTGCAGAAAGAGGATGTCTGGGGCACAAGAGCTAAAGGACTGCAGGATGACTGATAAGTGACGTTACGCCAAAACTCCACCTGTTAGTATAAGTTGTGTATATATACTGGAGTCAGGAAATGTATGTTAGTTGTGAACCTCTTGAATGTAATTCTTGTATTGCATTGGGGTAACATAACCCAGAGCTGTCATCGAATTATTCATTTGTATCTAATAAATTACTAATATTTTTGGCATTGAAGAAAAACCCTCTCCTGACCTTTTTAATTGAATAGGATTGATATTCCAACAATTGACCACAAAAAACACACGTCTTATCCGAGCTTCTGCCCTGGAGAATCTTCAGTATAGCGATCCATGAATAGCTCCTGTACTAGCAGGCGGGGCTTTATTCGTCATGTTGACCATTACTCTTTTCTCCATTCAAAACTCTATGATTATGTATTCTATAGTCTTTGTTTGTTCTGTAGACAATTGAAAAACAAACACTGCTTAAGGCACAAGACGTTTGGCCATAGGAGAAATGGTCGTGCCCACCTGAGCCTGGTTTCTCTCGAGGTTTTTAATTCTTCACTTTCGCCAATTGGTGAAGTTTTTTCCTCGCCGCTGTCGCCACTGGCTTGCATGGTTCGGGATCTGTAGAGCTGCGCATCAATGGATTTGCTCTTTAGTCTTTGGAGTCTCAGTAGTGATTATTAAACCACACTGAACTGAGCTAAACTGAACTGAACTTAAACACTGAAAACTGGACTGACACGGTTTTAATTCACTATAATCTTATATGTTAAGCTGCTTTGACACAATCTACATTGTAAAAGTGCTATAGAAATAAAGGTGATATGCATTGAATTAAGGGGTCTAATAATATTGACCTTAACATGGCTTTAAAACTGCTTTTATTCTAGCCAAAAATAAAAATAAAAAAAGACTTTCTCCAGAAGAAAAAATATTTTAGGAAATACTGTGAAAAATTGCTTGCTCTGTTAAACATCATTTGGGAGGAAAAAAAGAAAAAAGAAGAAAAAAAGAGGGCAAATAATTCTGACTTCAACTGTATATGTGGAGATGGAGAATTCTGGAATGCAAACACACACACACAAAATGGAGATCCATCAGCGTGATTTATGACAGGCCGCAGAGGTCTTGTCCAAGAAGTATGATTTAATTGAATGCACACGCTTCATTTTCAGAAATATCCTTTCTGTATCATTGACCAAGTGAGTCAGAAGAAAAAGCAGCTTTTAAATGTCCACATTCAATGCCCATATTAATCAATATTTTCTCCTTTTTTTTTTTGAAAAAGCAATGGTTGTTATTGTTCTGTGAGGTTATCCCTCCAAATACATCAGCTGATGAACTTAGACTGCTAACAATGTTAAATGAGTCTGTGAAGCGATCTTCAATCTCTTCGAGTTTCTAATCTAAATGTATGGCATTTATATGCAGCTTCCGCATCCTAAGCAATGTCCAACATAGAGATTGATCCTCTACTGTCACTGTATGTGGCTTTTGTTTTGCTGGGTAGAGACATACAGTTGACGTCAGAATTATTAGCCCTCCTGTATATTTTATCCCCTAAATTATTTATTCACCACATTTCTAAGCATAATAGTTTTAATAACTCATATCTAATAACTGATTTCTTTTATCTTTGCCATGATGACTGTACATAATATTTGACTAGATACAGTTGAAACCAGAAGTTTACATACACTCTAAAAAAAGGAACATAACCATTTTTTTTTTTTAAATGTCTGATGGTAAATCATACTAAACGTTTACTATTTTAGGTCCGTTAGGATTACCTAAATCATTTGCTAAATGCCAGAATAATGAGAGAATTTTTGATTAATTTCACTATCACAATAGTTTGAAGGAATTTTGGCCCCTTCCTCCTGGCAGAATTGGTGTAACTGAGTCAGATATGTAGGCTGTCTTACTCGCACAAGCTTTTTCAACTCTGACCACAAATATTCTATAAGATTGAGTTCAGGGCTTTGTGATGGCCACTCCAAAACATTCACTCTGTTGTCCTTAAAGCACATTTTGAGTAATTTGGCAGTATGCTTAGGGTCATGGTCTGTTTGGAAGACGGCAGCCATATTGCGCCAGACCGCACACCACACACCAGTGGAGAGGAGGTGGAGAGGAGACATAGTGATGAAGCCAATTACGAAATGGGGATGGTTAGGAGGCCATGATGGACAAAATTTGCCAAATTTGGCCGGGACGCCGGGGTTAAACCCCTATTCTTTTTCGAAGGACATCCTGGGATTTTTAACGACCACAGAGTCGGGACCTCGGTTTAACGTCTCATCCGAAAGACGGTGCTCACTGAGCAGTATAGAGTACCCTTCACTATACTGGGGTGTTAGGACGCAAACACAAACCACAGGTTGGGCGCCCCCTGCTGGTCTCACTAACACCACTTCCAGCAGCAACCTAGTTTTCCCATGTGGTCTCCCATCCAGTTACTGACCGGGTGCAGTAAATTCAGTGGGCGACCATGTGAAAGTTGCAGAGAGCTAGCTGCCGGCACAACACCGGTTATGGTTGAAATGACGTATTATGCCATTTTTCTGCAGTACTTATGTACTATTGTAGTATTACTGTACTGTTAACTCCTATAATGCTGCCATTCATTCATTTTACTTTGGCTTAGTCCCTTTATTCATCAGGGGTCACCACAGTGGAATGAACTGCCAACTCATCCAGCATATGTTTTACACAGCGGATGCCCTTCCAGCTGCAATCCAGTACTGGGAGCTATAATACTGTAGTTAGTGTAATTTCTTAAGGTATAAGTGGTTGCAATCAATTAATATGGGCTGAATTTAATCAAACAAATTAAGTTGAACATTACAAAATTTTATTTGTTTGTTTAAATTCAAATGTTATAAATTATTTACAACCACTTATCTTCAAAAAATGCAGTTAAAAAAATGTAAATGCAAAGAATCGTTTGTTTTCAGTGTGCACTGTAAAAAATGCTGGTTTCCACACAAACAAATCGACAAATCCATTAAGTTGGATCCATTCTGTTTTTACAAATTTAAGTGGCATGAACATAAAAAATGAAGTTAGTAAATTAGTTAAAGTTATTCGACTCATTTGAAATAAGTAGTTTGAACAAGCAGAAAAAGTCATATTTTTTGAGCGTAAGGAAAATGAGCGCAGTGTCAGTACAGTCAGTGTCAGATTCACATCTCTGGCGTTCGGCCGCAGCTCTTAGCGCTAAGCTAATAGGAGCGTTCCTTTTATCATGAAGCAGGAACTCGATCCTCAGACTGAAATGTGGGGCACGAGCGGCCTGCGCTTCTCTGTCAACCAAAACACCTGGCATCACCTCCACCCGCTCATGCCAACACCAAGGCCAACAGCGCCTGTTGGATCCAGCACTACATTCAGCTTTGTGTCGCTCGAAATTTCATTGACATTTGCTTTTTTATACTGGAAAACGTATAGACACGCTCATCAGTGATAAAGTATACGATTCTGATGGTATGATAACCTAATAAATGACTTTACAGATACTTTTACAGTTTACAGTTGTAAATTCTGACTTAATGTTTTTGTTCAAACGTAAATAAAAGCTGAAATTGTTTAATAAATATAAATAGTTTTTATTAAAATAAGATGTTAATATAAATATTTTAATCTTAACTGTAAATTAATAATATATAGATGCAAATGTGAATATACAAATGTGAATCATGACTATATACAGGCTAAAAAAGTCTTGTCACTTAACAGAAATAGTGTACAGTATAGAAAGTCATGCTGCAGTGGAAAGAGAATGAATATTGTGTATGACTCCCATGAGCTTGGAGGACTGCATCCATACATCTCTGCAATGACTCAAATAACTTATTAATAAAGTCTGAGAAATGGCAAAGAAAGCGTTCCTGCAGGACTCCCAGAGTTCATCAAGATTCTTTGGATTCATCTTCAATGCCTCCTCCATCTTACCCCAGACATGCTCAATAATGTTCATGTCTGGTGATTGGGCTGGCCAATCCTGGAGCACCTTGACCTTCTTTGCTTTCAGGAACTTTGATGTAGAGGCTGAAGTATGAGAAGGAGCGCTATCCTGCTGAAGAATTTGCCCTCTCCTGTGGTTTGTAATGTAAAGGGCAGCACAAATGTCTTGATACCTCAGGCTGTTAATGTTGCCGTCCACTCTGCAGATCTCTCGCACGCCCCCATACTGAATGAAACCTCAAACCATGATTTTTCCATCACCAAACTTGACTGATTTCTGTGAGAATCTTGGGTCCATGCTGGTTCCAATAGGTCTTCTGCAGTATTTGTGATGATTGGGATGCAGTTCAACAGATGATTCATCAGAAAAATCGACCTTCTGTTACTTTTCCAAATGATCAACTAGAAGTCAAGTTATTATTTGTTGCTCTTACAACTAGAATCAACGACAAGACTTTTGTCAGGTAGTGTAGACATAAATCGTAACGCGTACAACAGTGAGATTATACATATTATACATTTATTATTTTTAGCTATTGAGAATTGATTGAGTGGTTCCAAAAAAAGTGTAGATCTTGTGAGGACTTATCGACAAGGATCCTTTTTGTTGCATCTTTGATTCTATTTACATTATTGTACTGTAGTTACTGTAGGCCGGCCATCTAAGCTGAGTGATCGAGGAAGAAGGGCCTTAGTTGACGGTACATTAACCGTCCGTTACTATGGTATATGTACTTTTTTCATAATTTTATCTCATTTCGTTTTTTAGGGCAACAGTATCTCCACCAGAAAAGGACCATTCACACCAAGAGCTACTGATCAGCCCACAATTCACAATTTTTTTTTTATGTTCAATTCACTTAAATTTGTAAAAAAAAAAAAAAAAAAAAAAAACTAACACAGTGCATCCGGAAAGTATTCATAGCGCTTCACTTTTTCCACATTTGTTTATGTTACAGCCTTATTCCAAAATGGATTAAATTCATTTATTTCCTCAAAATTCTACACACAATACCCCATAATGACAATGTGGAAACAGAGTTTTTGAAATTGTTGCAAATTTATTCAAAATAAAAATCGTGAAAAATCTCCTGTACATCAGTATTCACAGCCTTTGCTGTGAAGCTCTAAATTGAGCTCAGGTACATTCTGTTTCCACTAGGGATGCAACAATACAGTTAGCTTACGGTTCAATACATACCTCAGATTTTTAACACGGTTTTCGGTTCGGTTCTGATGGCTTAACACATAAGTGTTTTTTTTTTTAATGTTATTCTATGCTTAGGCAATAGGAACAGTAAGAAAGAGAAAAAAATAAAAACGATTTATTGCAATACTCCTTTATTTTACTTCAAAGCCAAGAAAGGTACACTAGTTCCTAGCGTATTGTATAATAAAAAAATTAACACTGAAATCTCAGAGCTGCTGGTAGCCCATGTACAAACTGGGCAACACATAAATTCCTACATTTTAAATATAAACATGCATGTGAAGTTAATGAACATAAATTGACCATTTCAAATAAACACATTTGTACTTCAGTAAATATAAATAAATCATCTTAATTAAACTTAACACTGCCTTTGTTATTTTTATATGTCTTTCGGAACCAGTTGGATATGTTTGCTGGAAGGATTCAGTGAGGGATTGTTGTTTTATGGAGGTCTTTATTACCTTCTCTGCTATTCTGCCTTCAGACAGTGATATTGCTGGGTGATGGCGCCGCAGATGTGCAGTCATGTTGGAAGTGTTTCCGTTCGATTAGTCTAAACGTGTAACCGAAATGTCCCAACACCGCGGATTTGAAAGACACCAGCATCTTATTGCTCCCTCACTTCACTGCCGCTCGCCATGTTAAAGTGTGGAATGATGGTGGAGCGCCCCCTAACTTTATAGCATAGTGATTGAATATTTACTCGGGGGGAGGAGTTTCCTCATCTCAGCTCGTAGACTTACAGGCACACACAAACAGTCAATTCGGAGAGAAATAAAACGCACATAAATTATTTAAACGTGAAACCGGAAAAACAATTCACAAGCGCGTATTGAACCGTGGATGTCGTACCGAACGGTTCAATATTGTATTGAGAATTGTGGCATCTCTAGTTTCCACTGATCATTCTTGAGAAGTTTCAGCAGCTGAGTTCACCTGTGGTAAATTCAGCTGATTGAACATGATTTGAAAAGGCATACACCTGTCTATATAAGGTCCCAGGGTGGACAGTGCATGTCAAAGCACAAACCAAGCATGAAGACAAAGGAATTGTCTGTAGACCTCTGAGACAGGATTGTCTCGAGGCATAAGGCTGGGGAAGGTTACAGAAACATTCCTGCTGCTCTGAAAGTTCCAATGAGCACAGTGGCCTCCATCATCCGTATATGGAAGATGTTTGGAACCACCAGGACTCCTTCCTAGAGCTGGCCGGCCATCTAAGCTGAGTGATCAAGGGAGAAGGGCCTTAGATAGGTGATCAATAACCCGATGGTCACTCTGTCTGAGCTCCAACGTTCTTCTGTGGAGAGAGGAGAACCTGACAGAAGGACAACCATCTGTGCAGCAATCCACCAATCAGGCCTGTATGGTAGAGTGGCCAGACGGAAGCCACTCCCCGCCTGGAATTTGCCAAAATGCATCTGAAGGATTCTCAGACCATAAGAAACTAAATTCTCTGGTCTAATGAGACTAAAATTGAACTCTTTGGAGTGAATGCCAGGCGTTACGTTTGGAGAAAACCAGGCAGCGCTCATCACCAGGCTGATACTATCCCTACAGTGAAGCATGATGGTGGCAGCATCATGCTGTGGGGATGTTTTTCAGCAGCAGGAACTGAAGACTAGTCAGGATAGAGGGAAAGATGAACGCAGCAATGTACAGAGACATCCTGAATGAAAACCTGCTTCAGACTTCTCTTGACTTCAGACTGGGGTGACGGATCATCTTCCAGCAGGACAATGACCCAAAGCACACCGCCAAAATATCAATGGAGTGACTTCACAACCACTCAGTAAGTGTCCTTGAGTGGCCCAGCCAGAGCCCAGACCTAAATCCTATTGAACATCTTTGGAGAGATCTGAAAATGGCTGTACACCGTCGCTTCCCATCAAACCTGATAGAGCTTGAGAGGTACTGCGAAGAGGAATGAGCAAAAATTCCTGCTTGTGGCATCAAATTCAAAAAGACTTGAGGCTGTAATTGCTGCCAAAGGTGCATCAACAAAGTATTGACCAAAGGCTGTGAATACTGATCTACAGGTGATTTTTCAAGGTTTTTAATTTTAATAAATTTGCAACAATTTCAAAGAATCTTTTTCCACGTTGTCATTATGGGGTATTGAGTGTAGAATGTTGAGGAAATAAATTAATTTAATCCATTTTTAAAAAAGGCTGTAACATAAAATATTGCATAAAAAGTGAAGCGCTATGAATACTTTCTGGATGCACTGCAAGATAACTTAATTCCTTAATGTTGTCCCAACACAAATCGATTGTGTGGAACCCAGCATTTGTTTTTACAGTGTACTGTATAAATCTTCAGCGTAAATCCTAGGAATTCCACAAGTCTGAACAAAAGCAGATGAGAGAAGAGATACTGTAGATGTTTAAGCATGTAAAAATGTCCTGACTGATTGTAGGACAGCATTTTCAAAAGCTCTCTTTTAGTCTGCACCAGATTTATGAGTGAAAATGAGTCCAGATGTCTGTGCGTTGCTCTAAAACAGGTGTGCTCTGTGCAATGAGCCGATGTAAATGCTAAAAAGACACTTACAGTACTGTACATGTGATGTTTATGGCAGTGAAGGGCAGGTCAGTGCTTTTTTTCTCCTCTTTCTCCAAACGTCTCTCTGGAGGCTCTTATAATGGCGGCATAATGAAATGAGCAAAATCCACTCAGCTGGCAAGATTAGCTCAGATTCTGGACTCGCCAATGAAAGGAGCTGCTTAATTGAAATAAACGAGTGACGACTGTGAAGGACAAGATGACAGAGGGATGAAATGTGCTTTTCATTTTCATACTGAGGTCATCGGGAGCTTTGAGGCCATTACGGGTCCTGTTGGGAATGAAAGATGATCATGAGTATATTAAATAGACTTGATGTAGTGAGAGCTTCCAAAACAGTAAAAAATTGCAGTCGGCGTCGTTATTCCCAGATGATTTGGAAGTAGGTAAATATTAAGAGAAATTAAATTTAAAAATATTTACAATTTTTTAAATAATACAAAGTTAAACTCAAAAATAATTGTGAAATTATAATTTTTATTTTAATAAAAAATATTTGTAATAAAAAAACAAATACTTTTTTAAAATTGTGAAATAATTTTTTATATATATATTTTATGCTTATTTTTTATATATTTTTAAAAATGCCATTTTCATGAAGTACCGTATTTTTATTACCATAATATTAACATTTTTAAATAATAGTTTTTATTCTCTTTTTATATTTAATAAAAATCATTTTAATACATTACATTTAATACATTTAAATATTTTAGTACATTTAAATAACAACAAAAGCTAACAAAAATGACTAAAACAAATAGTAAAACAAAAAAGAAATGATAAATTAATAATGATTTTTTAAATATTTTATAAAGTATTATCATTTTATCGTATTTCATATTTAACTGTAATGTGAACTGTATTATACTGTAGTATGACAGTTATGCGTTATGTAACTGTATTTTAAAGTTGCATTGTGGAAATTACTATTTATTTTACAGTATACAATAGTATAAATATGTACAGTATAGATAAATAGTGCTGTAAATGTAAATACAGTATTTTTGCTGTAACTGATTTACTACAGTTTCTACAGGAAATTGTTAACAGTGTATACACAGCACACATATATTTTACGTAAATACAAACTTTTATCTTGGATGCGATAAATCTCGATTAATCATTTCACAACACTATTTATTTATTAATAATTATATATAAAAAGATGATTTGGATGTAAATATTTAGAGTAATAAAATAAAAAACATTTACAATTATTTAATCAAATACAAAGTTAAATTCAAAAAATGATTTTTTTTTTATAAAAATATTTTTATTAAAATATATATATATACTTTTTTAAAATTGTGAAATAATTTTTATTTTCTTTTTTATATATTTTAATATATTTTTTTAAATGTCATTTCCATGTAGTACCGTATTTTTTATTACAGAAATAATTAAATTTTTAAATAATAGTTTTTATATATATATATATATATATATATATATATATATATATATATATATATATATATATATATATATATATATATATATATATATATAATTATATTACAATTTTTATACATTTAAATAACAAAAAGGTAACAAAAATAACTAAAACAAATACTAAAACAAATAAGAAATGATAAATTAATAATGATTTTTAAAATTATGAAGTTATCGTAGTTCGTATTTCACTGTAATGTGAACTGTATTTTACTATAGTATGACGGTTATGCAGTATATTACTGTATTTTAATGTTGCATTGTGAAAAATACTCTTTATTTTACAGAACAGATATATAATAATGAAAATACATATACAGCCAGATAAATGGTGCTGTAAGTGTTAATACAGTATTTTTGCTGTAACTGATTTACAATAAGTTAGTGTAGATACTACAGGAAATTGTTAACAGTGTATACACAGCACACATATATATGATGGAAATACAAACTTTTATTTTGGATGCGATAAATCTCGATTAATCATTTCACAACAATATTTATTTATTAATAATAATATATATAAAGATGATTTGGAAGTAAATATTAAGATAAATAAAATTCTTGTTTAATTAATACAAATTTAAATTTTAAAACTATTGTGAAATAGGTTTTTTGAATCTATTTAATAACAAATATTTTTTATAAATAAATAAATAAACAGTTGGAGCAGGAAGCAGCAGTGCTCAGTTAAGTGCCTTTAAAGCCCACTGCAGCTTATGGTGGTCCACATGCTAAATATTAAGATAAATACACATTTTTATTTAAATAATACAAATTTAAATTAAAAAATTATTGTAATTTTTTAATTTATTTTAAAAATAGTAATAATAAAAACATGTATTAAATAAATAAATACATAATCTATTGGAGCAGTAAGCAGCAGTAATCACAGTAAAAACCCTTTAAAGCGCACTGCAGTTCACGGTGGTCCTCATGCTAAATAATGAAGATCATCATCAACAGATACAGTTATTCTCCCTCTTTTCACATCTTATCAGTCTTCTGTTCAGCAGGACTTTCACAAAGCATTCATTCCCACCTAACATCCCTCTTTCTCCTCAGCCGTGGGTTAATTAAACTCAAATTGACTCCAGATATATGCAAACACTTTAATGCCAAATTTCCTCATCAGCAAGATTTTCCAAATAGCTCCATTAGACCCTAATAACTCCAGTGCAGGCCCTCCGTATTTAAATGGTAGAGGATGAATTAGTACTAATCAGCAGAAGTAATTATCAGTAATGTCGGATAAGTACGTTCTCTCAGTCATCGTTATGAGTATGAAGCGATAAGACTGTAAAAAAGGGAAACGGGTTCAATGAGGGGATGTCAGAACTGATGCCATTATTAAAGATACAGTAAGTTTGACACCCAGTGGTTGAACTAGGTATTGCACGCCTGGTTCAAAACACATGCAAGCGCAGGTTGCCAGATTGACGACTCCAACAGGAGCGAGCCTGACTGTCGAGCCTAAAGGCTGATTTAAGTCGTGTTCTAGCGAATGATAAAAGCAACAGCAAGTAATAGAAGGTATATTTACCATATTAAAGGAGTTTTTGTACTAACCATAGACTGTAAAAGATATGGACGTAGTATCCGTGATGTCACACATAGATTTCTGAAAAAAAACAAAAGAAGTTAAAGGTAGGCATGGCCATTTTGTTCACGCATCATCGCACCGACCGGGGGATACCAAACAAGGGCAAAGAGGCGGAGCTACAGATATACTATTTATGAAATCCAGGCATAACACTGTATGACAACGCTTCAGATGACTGTTCTAGAGCCTTCAGCTAATCAATCTGTCAGATTCTGGAGTGCATTACAGGTCTAAAGAAAATTATCAATGATAAATGATCTTAAGTAAAACAAATACATTTATAGAGATGGTATATACGTATATAATTTCACTCACCTGGGAAATGGAGGCCAGGTGAATGGTTTATGAGCCCAATAAAGTGCACACAGCATGCCATATCATCTGATAATTGTAAGAAATAATTCCAAAAGGCAACTGACTGTGTAAAGCCACATAAAACAACACAAAAATACTATGAATATGCCGAGATCAGCAGCTAATCAGCCAGAATCAGCTGAGGTGAAGTGACGGCGAGCAGCGAGACCTAACTGTCACTCAAGTGGCCACGCCCTTAAATATGTAGACTTAATATAACTTAATAAAAACAAAATGGATGAGTTATAAAAAAATTCACCCCCCTCACAGTTGTCATGAAGGGTAATATTAGCTATATGCACCAAAATCTTTCTTTGTACCAGGCTGTAAACATCTTTTTTTTCTGCTGTAAAGTTGACCATTTTAACAGTGGGCTCAATAGAAATCTGCTCTATTATAGAGCCAGGACTAGCGGAATTTCCATGAATTGCAGTTTCAGTTACTTGCTTATTTGCTTCACGAGGGAAAGCGGGAGGTTGCTCCTTGGTCCTAACCAACTCCTCAAATTGATATATTAGAAATGGCTTCTATTTCTTGCAGCTGAACAGTAGGACAAACTGGCAATAATCACCTCAGGTACACCTCTTGTGCTTTATTCAGTGTAAATGCTAATAATGTGAGTTTGAATGCAATTTTACATGACATGTATTGCCATATACTGAAAGCAGCAGCAGATAGTTCACCTCAGATCTTAAAAAATAAAATAAACCATTTGAAATTGAACTTTAGAAGTGTGAATCAGTGCAAACCAACACATATCAGTGATCCAGCATCTACATTTAATAGAGGTTTATTGTGTATTAATTAGATTATAAACCTTACCATTTCGTTGGAGTGCAGTAAGTGCACTATTCTGTACTTTGAAAGCCTCCCTGACTTAATTTAATGAATGAAATACACATGCTGCGTCCCAATTCGCATACTTGTACTACGCCCTAAAAGTATGTACTTTTTTGTGAAGGAAACATATATACTTTTGAGTAACAGAAGAGTATACAAGCTTTGAAACATACTACTTCCTTGTTAAAAGATCGTTATGTTGCTTAGTTATGAGTCCTGTCAATCATCCGCGTTTGTAGTTTTAATTGAATTCACGTCCAACATGCCATGTACTATGGGCAATATTAGCAGTTAGAGCAGGGGTCTCAAACTCCCGGCCTGCGGGCCATTTACGGCCTGCTCTCCTCCTCCCTCCGGCCAGCTACTGATGTCAAAAATATAACGAGATCCGGCCCGCCAAAACATATTTTTGAATCACTATCATTGTTGTGCTGTTGCATATAGCCCCTTGTGGTTTTGACCCCCCACCTATTGGATGTTTAAAGTACTGCACTATACTCAGTTTTAGGCCCAATCTCAATTCTACCCCTTAGCCCTTCCCCTTACCCCTACCCCTCGTTTTGCGCGTTCCCGTGAAGCGATGGGGGTGTCCCAATCCTCTTTAGCTTGAAGGCGTAGGGCTAAGGGGAAGAGGTAGATAGCCCTTCGAACGAAGATTTTTCAGGACCACACTCGAAACCAAGGGGTAAGAAAATTTCCCAGAATACACCAGCCACAACGGCAGGATAGTTATACCCGAAAATAAGGAGATCCACAAATTAGTATTTTTTGTCATTATTATGAAGTTTTACAACAAACAAACACATGTTTTAATATATTCATAACCGCGTTCGTGTTTTACCATCATGCTTTAAAAAAAAAAACGCTAAAATAAAAACCGCTAAATTTCGCGATCTATAATCCATAATCATAACTCCTGTACAGCAGTCCCACAACATTCTGACACTCGAATACCCTGTCAGAAAATTCTAGTGGCTGGGAATGAGCTTTTTACAGTGTCTGCTATAATGTTAAAGTTGTTTTTGCTGTGTTTACATAGATGAATATGGCCACTGTGTAAATGCACAGTACAGTTACGATCTTATTGCCACATTAGATCATTATGATAACATAATATATGCCTTCAGTGATTTCCTGAAGATGAAGACCAAACAATAACACAACTGGAATAACTACAGCAGTCAACGTGAATGCACCTGACGACGTGTGCAGGTGCTGTAGTACTGTCCCATTTCTTAGGGGTAAATTTTGAAGTCCTTTCCCTTCACCCTCGGTTTTAAGGGCCAAGAGGAAGGGGAAGGGCTACAAAAATAGAATTGGGTTTGGGCCTTTCGTTTTTTTTTTTTCTCAATGAGCGGTTGAGAGTAACGCACATGCAAACTATTTCTGTGGCTGATTTAAAGGTTAAAATAAATGTGCTAAGTGCTCTATTTTTACTAAAGCTCTATTTTTGTAAATATTCAAGGGTCACTTGATTATAATAAGTGTTACACCACTTGTATGTTGTTGTACAAGCACTTTTTCATAGCTTACACGTTATGCTGGTGGTGTGACAAATATAATAATTTTGCTAATATTCGATTCAAATGGTCTCATTAAACAGATTTCTCTCCTATGCGCATTGAGATTTCTATGACAACTATGTACATTTTACTGCTGGATGAATTTAACATGTTAAAGTAAATGTGAATATATACTTACTTTTCCCCTCTTTGCTGTAGTTTTACAAAAAAGAAAGATATTGAGAAGAACAATTGCCAGTAAAGTCAGTAAAGTTACCCAAACTCTTTCTGCGGTTCTTACTAGGGATGGGTACCGAAACTCGATACTTTATCGGTAAATTATAAAAGACAGAAGATCGATAAGCTCTGACGTTAACGGCTATCAGTACTGGACAATTATTGTTGAACATTACTTACAGTAGCATAATTTAACTGACCAACCTTATTTTAATTTGCCATATTTGATATTCGTCTGCACAGTTGGCAATCTCACATGAGAAATGCTCGTGTTTCCGGCGAGCGCGTCAAATATAAATGCCTTCACAGTTCTTGGCTGTTCGTGCGCACTTAGTGGAGGAGATAGCTTGCGACACAGACTTGCGCACACACAGCTCGTAAGCTTGCGGAGTGAGGCAAACCGGTTGTATTTCCCGAATGGACAGCGACAATGCCTGTTGCAACAAACGCAACAAGTTGTTTTCATGTATAAGCGGAAACGCAGGCAACTAAGTGAAAGTATCTTTCAAAAGTGCATTAACTGCAGAAAGACAAATAAAAATTTTTTGACTGCCTAGCTACTAACCGTAACGTCACATAATCCACATTGTTATGCCAGCAGTCAGTCACCTAAATTAGTATAATATTAATAGTAAAATAAACACACACATTCTGTTACAATGAAAACAGTAGTTCATCTGCAGTATCCTAAATAAATCTTAAACATTAAAAATGCTTTTACATCAGCTGTATTTACAAATATAGCACATGAATAGCCTAATAATAATCTATGCTTATTAAGGAAGCTTATTTTTACATTGCAAGATGCTCCAAAACTGTATTAAAAACACAGTTAACTCCCAAAACACTGTTAACTCATTTATGCGAACGCATTAATGAAAAATCATAAACATTATCTCATTTAACTGCATTTTGCAACTCAAAGAGGGTATTTTCAATTGCAGTGAGCACAACAAACCAAGAAAGGTCCCGACTTCTGCCAAAAGAGGCAAACATGTAGATTTTGAGTAATTTTCCTTCAAACCATTGTACATTTTTTTTACAGGAAAAAAATGATTTATTTGTTTTACAATTATTAGTTTCATTTTATTTTACATTGAAAACTTAATAATAAAACAAAATGTTGTTAATTCTGTTAAATTTTTTTATTTTTCATAAAAAAAAAAACCTACAAAAAGTACCGATAAGAGAACCGTTAAAGTACCGAACCGATAAGAGGTATCGATAAGAGTAGTAATCGCACTTTCAAGTTTCTTGGAGTACACATCGCTGAGGATCTGACATGGACTGCCCACACAGATGCAGTGCTGAGGAAGGCACAACAATGCCTCTTCTTCCTCAGGCGTCTCAGGAGGTTTGAAATGAGCCCCCGCATCCTCCGCTCGTTCTACACCTGCACTGTGGAGAGCATCCTCACTGGCTGCATCACCACCTGGTACGGAAACAGAACCAGCAGCAATCGCAAAGGTCTACATAGGATCGTGCGTACTGCTGGACGCGTAGTAGGAGGTGAGCTTCCCTCCCTCCAGGACATCTATACCAGGAGGTGCATGAGGAAAGCCAAGAGAATCATCAGCGACTCCAGCCACCCAAGCCATAGACTTTTCTCTCTGCTACCCTCAGGCAGACGGTTCCGCAGCATTCGGGCACACACCAGCCGACTGAAGGAAAGTTTCTTCCCTCAGACTATCAGGCTGATGAACACTTAACACACCCCACACAAACTCTTCCATACCCCGCACTGCACACCATCAAGATGTAGCATGCACTGCACTTTAACAAATCCATACTTAAAACAATACTCCCTACGTATTGCTGTCAACATTGCCAATTTTACATTGTCTTGTTTTTTTTGTGAGTATGTTGTTGTATATTGCACTGTCTGTATGTTGCACTGTCTGTATTTCGCACTGTCGTTGTATTTACACTGTCTGTATGTTGCACTGTCTGTATTTCGCACTGTCGTTGTATTTACACTGTCTGTATTTTGCACTGTCTGGAGCCAGCACCTAAGCTTTTCACTCATCATAGCACACGTGCTGCTGATGATGTGACAATAAAAGTGATTTGATTTGATTTAATACCGTTAAAAGCTTAACGATACCCAATCCTAGTTCTTACGCTATCTGTTAAAATTTTGTTAAAGCAACAATTAGTTGGGACAATGATAATAATAATTATTATTATTCTATTATGACTATTTAAATGTCAAAATGCTAATTTAAACAGCCACAGATATGTTTTAGCAGTTGTGTGAAGCAAAAAAACATGCTAATTTGTTGATTTGTGACAA
Organism: Danio kyathit; assembly: GCA_903798195.1. Lineage (NCBI taxonomy): Eukaryota > Metazoa > Chordata > Actinopteri > Cypriniformes > Danionidae > Danio > Danio kyathit. Next base: position 10,017,599 of record LR812519.1, read on the forward strand.
GTAACACTTGAATTATAAACATCATGTCTGTTGTCCTAAGATGCACCAATTACTTTTTTCTTGTGCTTGAATGTTAAAACGGCCCTCCTATGAATGGTCAGTCATTGAAATGGTCCCCCCCCAATTTGAGTTTGAGACCCCTGGGTTAGAGTATGGATGCTTCTACACTTCAAATTTTTACTGGAAATAGTAAACCATCCGGGAACCTTTGACATACTCTTTTCAACATACTACGATTTGGGACATACTAATTCTATTTTCAAATACTAATTAGGACGAATAGTATGTGAACGATTTTCCACCAAGGCAACACAGTGTGCTGAAATGTAATTGGCTAAACTGGCATTGGGTTAAAATAACCAAAACAAAGACAGACGTTCCGGCACGTAACGCACATTTTCAAAGCAGAATATCTGACTTCAGCATTGTTTTTCAGATAAACAAGAATGTTCCCTTAGCATGTTTCTAAAATATCTGCAAACATATTATGGTATGTTTATGCTTCAGAAGAGTCAAAAACGTACATACAGCACCTTTAAAGTGAAATAAACCAAAACACCTTTTTTATTAATTAAAAACACAAATGTACAAACTGTGATTTTAACATAAGTACCAAAATGTCACAAACAATTTGATGATTCATGATTGAGGAGACAGTTTATTTACTACATTTAGATATGAGAGTTTTGGTTATAGCGTGTGCAGTGGAATCACATTATTTTTCATTTAATACAACATTAGCAAAGTTTGAAAAATAATTGCAAACCATATAGAAGGAATAAGATATCAAAAAAAAGAAGAAATAAAATATCATCTTGCTTGTTATTTGAGTTTAGTTACGCAGACCAGCATCTTGATTTTCATAAAAATATATATAGAAATAGGCAAAAATCTCATTTAAATTTACAAATAGCTAATGAATTGACCAGAAATCCTTCTAAAACAGCAGTTAATGAAGTAAAACAAGTATAAAAAGGTTAAATAAAATCAAAAAAGCAGATTTTCTATAAACATCGACTGCAAAATGCAATATAAAAATATTATAGAAATTAAAATCGATTTTCCAATGACAAGACACACACAGGATTGAACACCGACTGAATATCAATACATATTATTTTAAGTTCAAAGAGTAGCATGTTAAAAAAGTAACAATAATCAAAATGAAATCCACAAAACGTCATGTATTCTTTAATTTCTTGCTATCTATTTAACTAAAATCCCCTTCGTTCAGGAGTTAAACGTGCAAAAACGTGAGTATAAAGTGGGCACAATGATTTATTGTTTATATATTTGAAGTTGACTCTCGCGGGATCCTGTTTTGACTGGCATCGCGGCTTCTAATTATAACAAACAGACTACTTTATAAAACAAGGACATCAGGAAGTCTTGTTTTCAAAGCAATGATCCAGCAGTTTAACACAAGAGAGTGTTATTTTAAATATACTACACCCAGACAGCAAAACAAATCTAACAAAAAATAAAATGAAAGAAAAATAAAGGACAGAAATGTTAAAACCTCGACCTGAGATAAAAGAGGAGCCGCGAGGACAAAAAGTCAAAACAGTTGTTGGAGACTTTGATATGGGATCTGTTGTTTGTGTAACCTCGTCTGATTCATTTTTTTTTGGGAAGGTTGAACAAAAATGAAGTGTCTAATAAGAGAGTATTACTCTCAAAACATCGGATTTAAGACACTTTAGGATTAATTTATAGCAAAACTGAGGTGTTTCAGGGAGACAAAGTTACAGAAAAGGCTAAATAAAAACATTTAGTTCAACAAAAAACGTAAACTGATTGTAAATGTCTTCACATTTCAACATCTTCCCACCATAAGGCACCCAAAATATAAACGAACACACTCTCGGAGAATGTTTTTAGGGTAAAATGATGAAAATATTAAAAAATTTAGTCGGCAAATAATAATGAGGAGGGAGAAATGACCCTACTAGCCACGGCTGACCAACATATACACATTTGTGTGAATTAAATACATGCAAAAACATACATACACATATACAAACGCTATATCCTTCTTACAGCTTTATGATTCAAGCTTAAAGGGGCAGTTCACACAAAAAAAATGAAAACGTGCAGTTCATTTACTCATCTCCAGGCTATCCAAGATGTAAGTGATGTTTTATTCTTCAGAGGGACTTTATTGAAGGTTTTAGCTCATAAAATGGAGGTCAATGGCTTCAGGTACTTTCAGAGTCATAAAAAGACACATACAGGCAACAAGAAAATTCATCCTTATAATACAATGAGATCACAAGTTAACTGATCAGTCTGTGCTATAAACTGAACGTAATTTACAACATAAGAAGTCAATATGTCATCCAGTGGCATAGCTATTTTTTTTGTTTTGTTTTGTTTTTTTGACTCTGAAAGTTTTTCTGCCTTTCAAGAATATAAACACAGTTTCAGCAACAAAAAAAAAAAAGTTTAGTTTATCCAAAACTGAAAGTACTGTCATCATTTACTCTTCCTTCACTTTCAAACCCCTGAGTTTCTTTGAGAAGATATTTTAAAGAAAGCTAGTAACCTGTAAGCATTGACTTCCATAAACCTGTTTTTCCTACTATAGAAGTCAATGGTTACAGGTTTTCAGCTTTCGTCAAAATATCTTCTCAATGAAACTCAAATAGGTTTCAAACAAGTGAAGGAAAAGTAAATGATGACAGAACTTTCAGTTTTGGATGAACTAATCCCTTCACTTCACTTGTTTTTTTGACTCTCATAGTTGTTTGTTTTTTGCCTTTCAAGAATATTGACTTCACCAATAACTGCAGTTTCAGCTTTAAAAAAGGGTTAGTTCCTCCAAAACGGAAAGTTCTGTCATCATTTACTCTTCCTTCACTTGTTTCAAAACCTATTTGAGTTTCTTTGAGAAGATATTTTGAAGAAAGGCGAAAACCTGTAAGCATTGACTTCCATATACCTGTTTTTCCTACTATAGAAGTCAATGGTTACAGGTTTCTAGCTTTCTTCAAAATATCTTCTCAAAGAATCTCAAACAGGTTTCGAACAAGTGAAAAAAGAGGTAATGATGACAGAACCTTTAGTTTTGAATGAACTAACCCTTTTACCACTCTTGTTTTTTGACTCTCATAGTTGTTGTTGTTGTTTTTTTTTGCCTTTCAAGAATATTGACTTCACCAATAACTGCAGTTTCACCTTTAAAAAGGGTTAGTTCCTCCAAAACTGAAAGTTCTGTCATTATTTACTCTTCCTTCACTTGTTTCAAAACCTATTTGAGTTTCTTTGAGAAGATATTTTGAAGAAAGTTAGAAGCCTGTACCCATTGACTTCCATATACTTGTTTTTCCTACTATAGAAGTCATGTTTCAGGTTACAGTTTCAGGTTTCTAGCTTTCTTCAAAATTTCTTCTCAAAGAATGTCCAACAGGTTTCAAACAAGTGAAAAAAGAGATAATGATGACAGAACCTTCAGTTTTGAATGAACTAACCCTTTTACCGCTCTTGTTTTTTTGACGTCAATATGTTATCCAGAGCCATAGATATTAATTTTGTTTTGCCTGTCATGTTTTTTTGATCCACAGTTGTTTGTTTTTTCTGCTTTTCAAGAGTATTGACTTCACCAATAACTAGAAGTTTCAGCTTTAAAAAGGGGTTAGTTCCTTTAAAACTGAAAGTTCTGTCATCATTTACTCTTCCTTCACTTGTTCCGAAACCTATTTGAGTTTCTTTGAGAAGATATTTTGAAGAAAGGCGAAAACCTGTAAGCATTGACTTCCATATACTTGTTTTTCCTACTATAGAAGTCAATGGTTACAGGTTTTCAGCTTTCGTCAAAATATCTTCTCAAAGAAACTCAATCAGGTTTCAAACAAGTGAAGAAAGAGTAAATGATGACAGAACCTTCAGTTTTGGATGAACTAACCCCTTCACCTCTCTTGTTTTTTGACTCTCATAGTTGTTTGTTTTTCTGCCTTTCAAGTATATTGAAGCTGCAGTTTCAGCTTTAAAAAAGGGGTTAGTTCCTCCAAAACTGAAAGTTCTGTCATCATTTACTCTTCCTTCACTTGTTTCAAAACCTATTTGAGTTTCTTTGAGAAGATATTTTGAAGAAAGCTAGAAGCCTGTACCCATTGACTTCCATATACCTGTTTTTCCTACTATAGAAGTCATGTTTCAGGTTACAGTTTCAGGTTTCTAGCTTTCTTCAAAATATCTTCTCAAAGAATCTCCAACAGGTTTCGAACAAGTGAAAAAAGAGGTAATGATGACAGAACCTTCAGTTTTGAATGAACTAACCCTTTTACCGCTCTTGTTTTTTTGACGTCAATATGTTATCCAGAGCCATAGATATTAATTTTGTTTTGCCTGTCATGTTTTTTTGATCCACAGTTGTTTGTTTTTTTTGCCTTTCAAGAATATTGACTTCACCAATAACTAGAAGTTTCAGCTTTAAAAAGGGGTTGGTTCCTTTAAAACTGAAAGTTCTGTCATCATTTACTCTTCCTTCACTTGTTTTAAAATCTATTTGAGTTTTTTGAGAAGATATTTAGAAGAAAGGCGAAAACCTGTAAACATTGACATCCATATACTTGTTTTTCCTACTATAGAAGTCAATGGTTACAGGTTTTCACCTTTCTTCAAAGTATCTTCCTTTTGTGTTCAACAGAAGAAAGAAACTCATAAATGTTTGAAACAACTTGAGGGAGAGTTAATAGCGAGTAACTTTTCCTTTTTGGGTGAACTATCCCTTTATTTTTCTACGAAAGAAGAAAAAAAGTTAATTTGTGGGTGAACTGACCCTTTAAACTGACTCTGCTGTAAAACCAAGTTGACGTCCAGATTTGAGCAATACAGAATGCTAATTTGTAGTAAATCTTTAACAATCTTTACCTTGTTCACTTTGGAGTAATCCATGTCTGTGTCAAACTACCATCATTAGCTTTATCTCATACCGTAAATCTTCCAAAAACTAGATTGGTCTCATAATCGTACAAAATTACCTTCATTTTTACACAAGCACTTCAGCACCAACTGTCCTCTTTCTCCTCTAGACGGCTCCGATCATTGGGTTTTTCCGCCGGGGGTCTTGATATTGTTCATCTGCATATGGGCTGTAGCGGTCGGGACTGGCCGTTCGGTAGTTGCCCTGGTTTAGCGCCTCGTATCGCGGTGGATCTCTGGCTCCTGGATTGGATGACAGAGGGACGTCCTGCCTCAGCGGAGGCCTTTGTTGCGCTGGGGATGATGGGTAATAAGCGCCCGGGGTCTCTGTAGGTTTGGGTACGGGCAGACGAGGTGAGCGTGGAGGATTGTCGTAGATGGGGTTCGGGTAATGGACAGGGTCTCTCTGATTGGACCAGTTCTGGTTTGGATATTCGTCAACAGGCTTCTTCCTGCAAAAACAGACGCCAAGGATAAACCACTATGAAATGTGAAATCATTTAATATATATGAATATTTAAAATGATTAAACCCTGCGCATATACTCATGCCCACAATAAAAAGCTTAAGTTTTACTCTCGTTAGTAGAGCAAATATTGAAAAATTCTTAAATTGAGAACAGTTTTATGGTAAATGAAAAAACATTGTCTTGTTTTGAGAAATTCATTCATTTTCCTTCAGCTTAGTCCCTTTATTCATTAGGGGTCGCCACAGCAGAATGAACCGCCAACTTATCCAGCGTATGTTTTACACCGCCGATGCCCTTCCAGCTGCAACCCAGTACTGGGCAGTTTTTAGAAGTAATATGTCAAAACGTAATGTGTTTTTCATTAAAACAAGCTAAATATTCCATTTCCGCTTAAAACAAGATTATTTTGCCAACCCCATTAACAGATTATTTTGTTCGTTTTGAGGAAAAACTGACTTAATTTTGACATTATTTCTAATCACAAGACAATTTAATCATTTTTTATATTTGGACTAGAAACAAGATAAAAACTTAAAAAAGTAAGAAAAAGCATTTTTGCAGTGTAATCTATTATTAAAATAACTTTCTTTTTTTTCTGTTAACAACATCTCTTGACTTGTCTGATGATGCATTTACTGGCACAAGGGGCTGGATCAACCTGTCACTCACATGAGATCCACCAATAAGAAACAAAACATTCTATCAAATCTTGATGGCAAAATCAAGTCCCGTCGTACTAGTGTACATTCTGTTTAGGGTTACCTAGATTTCTCATCTTTGAATACAGGATGGACATTTAGATAAATAATTGTAATATAGTTCCAATTCTCAGCAAAACATTTGTCATTTTTATTTTTTGGCTAATTAATGGGTTTGGGATACTGGATATATACAGTAATTTATGTATTACTTCATCTTCTGCATGCTTATTTATCACTAAATAAAATCATTAGGATAATGTGATCGGATGGTTCTTTTTCAAAATACACTAAAACAGAAGTTTTAAAAATAAGTTGGGGTACTAGAGCTAAAATATAGAACTCATTCATTCATTTTCTTGTCGGCTTTGTCCCTTGCGGGGTCACCACAGCGGAATGAACCGCCAACACGATTTTACGCAGCGGATGCCCTTCCAGCCGCAACCCATCTCTGGGAACTTCCACACACACATTCACACTCATACACTATGGACAATTTAGCTTACCCAATTCACCTGTACTGCATGTCTTTGGACTGTGGGGGAAACTGGAGCACCCGGAGGAAACCCACGCAAACGCAGGGAGAACATGCAAACTCCACACAGAAACGCCAACTGACCCAGCCCAGCCGAGGTTCGAACCTGCGACCCAGCGACGTTCTTGCTGTGAGGCAACAGCACTACCTACTGCGCCACTGCGTTGCCCCAAAATATAGGACTGTCCCACAAAAAAAAAACAAAAAAAAAAACATGTTCACCCCAGAAATATTTCCATTTTTGTGTGAGAATTTTACTCTAGTTTAGTCAATGAAATTGACAACGAATTGGTTAAAGTGATAATAACTGTTTATTTTGTTCACAATTAAAATATAAACAGCTGTTGTCATTTGTAAAATTTATTTTCACATTCCATTACAATTATTGCATTTTTTCCCATAAGCACAAACCTATACACCGGGTTTAGTTTACTTCATCTACTGTACTAATTTACCATAGGCCATTTATCATAGAATCATCACTTAAATTAACAATTTAAAACATGAAACATAAAAAAAACAAGAATCTTAGAAAAGAAAACAGAGAATTTCAATAATAAAAGTAATTACAAATTACATAAATGTTCTTCATTTAACCAATTTATTTAGAATATAATATATTTGAAAATAACATATCAAACATGTTGCTCTTTAAGCCGTTGACATTGGGTGAGTCATATTAAAAATTAGCTTTTGCCATATTTTTGCCACTATATTCAGAAAATAGCAAGATCCTCTGGCCAAACTTCTTGTGCCTAGACTGCAGCTTTGCAAAAGAAGTTTGACCAGACAAGAAAGTGTCGTGCCCAACTGAGCCTGGTTACTCTGTTACTGGGTTTTTTCTTTCACTTTCATCAATTGGTGAAGTTTGTTTCTCACCACTGGCTTGCTTGGTTTGGGACGATCAATGGATTTGTTCTTCAGTGTTTGGACTTTCAGCAGTGCAATTTAAACCACACTGAACAGAACTAAACTGAACTTCAACTCTGAAAACTGGACTGACACAGTTTCAGTTAACTAGAACTTCTATGTTAAGCTGCTTTGACAAAATCAACATTATAAAAGCACTATATAAATAAATATTTCAGAAAATAATGACTTGATTTTTTATCTGCTCATAACAAACCTGTGAATGATCTGAAAATAATTGTAGTAGTCAAATATACAGCATATAATCCAAGTCAGGATTTAAATGACTTATTTTCTTGAGCGATGTACTGTAGTTAGGGCTTTAAAATGTGCTCGATGGCATAAAGCAAACAGCATATGGCTTTGGAGCAACATGAGGGTGAGTAAATAACAGTTTTCAAGGTCTAACTGGCAAACCGACACAACCATGCAGCTACCGAGCACAATTTGCCAGCCAGCATGTGTCTTCTGAAGCCCGTTTACCAAAGACGTCCTGCTGGTTATGCTAGTTAAGAAGCCTTGCAAAGAAACCAGCACATCATCATACCAAAACTACTGAACACAATGGGATATAACTGTCGCTTTTGTTGGTCAGTTCTTCGTGTAGAGCTTCAGATCCAGGCAGAACTAGAAAGAGATCAGATCCAAAACACAACAGATGCTCTTCAGTGGGGAACGCAGCTTTGTTCGGTTGCAAAATCAAAGAATGTAAGCATCATTCAAACATCACAACTGGAATGTTTACTGCAACTTCCTGCAAATAAAGCCCTTAACTGTTGCCCCCATGTTTTGAACATAGACATAAAAATGACATGTTCAACTTAAATGATTGCCAACCTTCGACGCTTCGGTGCATAGATGTAAGCTTGGTCTCATTTTAAAGTTGACAGATGTCAGATTGCAGCAGAAGTGAAAAAAAAAAAAGTTCAAAAAGTTAAATAAAACAAAAGTTATGTCGTTATCTTAAATAATAATGAAATAATATTATAACAATACATGAAATCTGTATTTTGCTAAACGTTTTAGCCTAAACGGACAGTAAATCAAAGCAAAATATCCTAACAAATTTTATTCCAAATTTGAACTTGAGATCTCAAATAAGTAGCTTTCAGTAAGATTTTGTTTGACCAAAAATGACCACCAGATGACATTCAGTTTACATAGATGACTATACAAGGGTGCCCCCTATGTTTTGAGGAATATAAACTGTATTTTTTCATACTTTTGACAATATTTGTAAAGTAAACATACAAATCTAAAGTAGTATGGGCAGTTTGGTGGTAGTTCGTGTTGTCACAATACTGGAATTCGGTACCAATCGGTACTGAAAATTGAAAATCGTCTATTTCCTGCTAACATTTGAGCGCTGTTGAGCATGTTCTTAAACACTGCTGATTTGCCATTGTGTTCACTCAACAGAAATGACTGTGATTGGCCGTGAAGGTCATCAGTTTACTGAACTCACCGCTGTAAACACTGAGTGTAAACACAGATACAGGAAGATTGGAGCGATTTAAAGCTGCAAAGATCAGCTGGTCTGTTTATAAGCTGACATACGAGTGATCCGCTGATGAATTGATTGATCTTCAAGGCTTTAAAACGCTCCAGTGTCCCTGTATCTGTGGTTACACTCAGTAACAGTGGTGAGCTTGATAAACTGATGACCTTCACGGCCAATCACAGTTATTTCTGTGGAGCATGTAAACACAATGGCAAATCAGCGGGGTTTTAAAACACGCTCAACAGCGCTCAAATGTTAGCAGGAAATGGACGTTTTTAAAATTTTAGTACTGATTGGTATCGAATTCCAGCATCGTGACAACCCTAGTGGTAGTTGATTTGAATTTAGCCTCTAAAAAAACATCTAAATATAATGTTACATCTGAATTGCTGTAGCAAAGTATACTCTGATAATGACTCTGATAATTATGCTTGTTGCAAATGAATAAATAACAGTTGCTCAGTAATATCTATCAAAAATCCATCCCCATATACGGACTCTAGAAATTTGAAGCTTTCAAATTATACATAGTCATGATTGTTTTATGTTTAGACTAAAATATTATGATTTAAAAATGTAACCGTAAATGGTCCCACAGATTGTAGGGTGACATTAAGGGCCGTATCATAAACCCGGTGCAATAAGGCGCAAGATGTGTTTGACATGATTTGTTGCTATTTTTAGACCAGCGCAACAGTAATTTCACTTTTTGTGCCACGATGTTTAAATAGCAAATCCATTTGGGCCACTTTGTGGACTCCGCGTGTGCTGGTATAAAAAGGGAGGTGTATTAAGGTGCATTGTTGGTGCGTTACTATTTTGAGGAACTGAAATAGACCACGTCATTGACCAACAAAAAGCTGGTCTAAAGTCCTGCGCTGAGCGCGTTACTTATGCGCCTATGTGAGTACAAAAGCTTGACATTGCTTAATACACACAGAATGTACAGCAATACACAAATATCTTTACATATAAAAATAATTAAAGGATTAATTGCAAAAAGTATTAAGACAATCTGCATTTGCATAATGTTATAATCATTAGCAGTATTATTTATTATATACATATTTATATCTGGTTTAAAAAAAAAGATTAGATTAGTCCACATGTTGGTTTTGGAGACGTTGCATCACCATATGGGGCATAAGAATAGGATGTGTGTTTGGATATAACTCAGTTTTTTGACCACACTTCGTTATTATTGTTCATTTATTCATTTTCTGGAAATTAGAACTGAATTTAGAAATAGTTTTGAAACAAATCTTTGCGCTTAACAAACTAAATAAAATATGTAGGCTTATGGATGTCTTTAGTGGAGTGAATTTCCACCGTTTCCTTATTGTAAGTAAAGGAGTAAAGTAAAAAGTAAAAAGAAAGTAAAGAGGCTGAATGGAGGAGGCTCGTTCTTTATCCTCGCGCTGCAGATGCTCCGTTTAACTGTTTTTTTCTCGCTAGTGAATCATTCAGTTTTTCCACTTACAAAGTCTGCCATGTAAATAGCACTCCCATAACTCATTGACAGAAAAAAACACAACCCTGTTAGACCATGTGCTAGAATGCAAACTGTATTTTTCCATCCTTAAAATAGCACAAGTGGATTCGAACATGCCCTTAATGCTTTTGCGCCATGCGCTTTAGACTTTGCACCTAGATTGTTAAGATAGAACCCAGAATGTATTTTTATCTATTACTCTTCCTATGTAAAACAACATTGTTCAAATATCTTCATTTGTGTTCATCAGAAGAAAGAAACAAAAACAGGTTTGGAAGAAGTGGTGGATGAGAACATTAATGACCATTTACCATTACCAATAAACCATTACCATATATTAACATTACCAAATCACCATTTTTTTGGGTAAACTACTTAAGTTATTACATATATTAAGCAAAGTTACCCAATTTGCAGGAGTCGTTCACATACTGCATCTAAAAACATGTGAAAAGTGCGAGGTGCGTCACTTCCTTTACTAATTGTTTGTCTGGCGTGACGCAGCTGACTCTTAAAGGGAATGAGAGATGAGACTCTGATTGGTTTAATGCACATTATGCTAAAAACACACCCATAACTCATTAACATAAAAAGCACAACACTCTTAGACCATGCGCTGGGGCGCAGACTGTATTTTTCCATCCTTACAATAGCAAAAGTGGATTCAGACATGCCCTTAATGCATTTGCGCCATGAGTTTTGGGCCCTATTTTAACAATCTAGGCGCAAAGTTCAAAGCGCAGGGTGCAAAAGCATTAAGGGCATGTCAGAATCCACTTTTGCTATTTTAAGGACGGAAAATTCTGCTTTGCGCCGCATGGTCTAACAGGATTGAGTTTATTTTCTTAATGAATCATAGGTGTGTTTTGAGAATAAACCAATCAGAGTCTCATCTCCCATTCCCTTTAAGAGTCAGTTGCGTCCTGCCACAGCGCATTTGCTATTTGTTATGACTTTGTAAGTGGAATAACTGAGTGCTTTACTAGCGAGAAAACTGTTAAACAGATTATCTGCAGCATGAGAATGAGAGATGAGCCGCCTCATTCTTTACTTTCACTCTCTCTCGTGGATAAGGAAACGTGTTGTAGCACAGACAAACATTAGCTTACATAATTAATTTCATTTGTTAAGCGCAAATATTTGTTTCAAAACTATTTCTAAATTCAGTTTTAATTTCCAGCAAACAAATAAATGAACAGTAATAATGAAGTGTGGTCAAAAAACTGAGTTATATCCAAACACACATGCTGTGCCCCATATGGTCTAAAACCTGACAGGTGGGCAAATCTAAGCTTGTTTTTAATAAAACAAATATAAATATGCATAAAATAAATAATACTAATAATAACATTATACAAAAGCAAATTGTCATGAATAAACTGAAAAAGCCCCCCGAGATGAAGAAGGCATGAAGGCAGTGGTTTTTATATTTATGTAAAGTAATAACTATTGTAATATTTTAATCCTTTAATTCTTTTTTATTTGTAAAGATATTTGCGTATTGCTCTACATCCTTTGTGTATTAAGCAATGTTTAAGCGAGGTGCACATCTAACGTGCTCTGCACTGGACTTTAGACCTCCTCTTAGCTCACAGGAGTCAAACTCAGTTCCTGGAGGGCCGGAGCTCTGCACAGTTTAGTTCCAACCCTAATTAATCACACCTGATCAAACTAATTGAGTCCTTCAGGCTTCTTTGAAACCTGCAGGTAAGTGTGTTGAAGCAGGGTTGGAACTAAACTGTGCAGGGCTGCGGCCCTCCAGGATCTGAGTTTGACACCCCTGTCTTAGCTGGTCAATGGAAAAGTCTATTTTAGTTCCTCAAAATAGCAACACACCAGCAATGCGCCTCAACACACCTCCTTTTTTAGACCAAAAACGCCTATGGGCGCACATACAGTATGAGCGCAAATGCATTTGCTATTTAAACAGCGTGGCGCAAAACTTCAAAATGAAACATGCGTCCAGCTGAAACTAGCAAACAACATTTGTGTCGCGCCTTGCACCGGGTCTATGATAGGGCCCTTAGACTTTGCACCTAGATTGTTAAGATAAAGCCCAAAATGTATTTTAATCTATTACTCTTCCTATGTAAAACAAAAAAAAGTTGTTAAGTTAAGTTGTTAAACATTTACATTCACTCTGATCTGTGTCAAAAAAAAAAATGTACTATTTACTGCTTTCAAAAGAAACGTGTCACTTGCAAATAATTGCATGCGATCTTAATATGCAGAATTAATATGAACAGGATAAATCAGAACCAAAGAACTAAATAAATAAAAGCATAAAGCAGGAGTCTTTACAAAACTACAAGAATAAATAGAGGGCATCTGCAGACTGAAGGGTAATAGAAGCTACATATATATATACAGTATACAGTATATATGAAAAACCCCACATTATTCATTTGCATTCTTAATATGCTCAGGGTTGCGGCCTACATTACTTATCCAAATGTTGCATCCCTCTGCAATCCATCAAGCGGCGCGTGGCCTCCAAAAAAAACGAGCCGGGAGAAGCCGACAACCTTTATGTCAAACCTGCGCTGCAGAACACATTTGTGAAGGCTTCATGCGTGCAGCGTTTGATGTTTAATATAGTTCAGTCTAAAGCGTGACTGTAGTCCGTTCACTATTTCACCTGTCAGAGTTAGTTACAAACAGTGTGTGGGTGTGTGCAGACTGTGCACCGTACTGTGAGATGTGTGTGTGTGTGGTTATAATCCATCAACAGCGTGTGTGTAGCGTGTCTGTCAGCTTTGACCACCCAAGAACAACTGAAACAGAAATACTGCAGTCGTGAGTCTAAACATTGTGTGTGTTGTGTGTGTGTGTGTGTATGTGTGTGTTCATTTAAACTCTGGAGACTGATAAGAGCCAAACATAGCCATACTTAAGACTTCAGACAAATATCAGCAGTACGGTTTCATTCAGTGCTTTCTGAGCGAACAAATGCTTCTATGAAGAGTTGTGTTTACAGTACACTAATAGATGATTACTGTGGATTTAATAAGGAATGAACATTTGTTAGAGCTCAGGGAACGCATCCTTAAAAGTATAAATCACCCTAAAATGAACATTTCCTCAGACTCAAGTGGTTTTAAACTTTTATGAACAGCTTCAGGGATTGACATGCACAATAGGAACAAAAAAATACAGTGGAAGTCAATGGCTGCTAGTTTCCAGCATTGTTCAAAATATCTTTGTTTGTGTTTAACAGAAGAAGGAAACAAGTTGAGGTTTGTAACAAGTGGTGGATGAGTGAATTCATTTTTGGGTGAACTACTTATTAGATATATTAAGCAAAGTTACTCCATTAAATTCATGCAAAACGTACATACAAATATACAAACGCTATATGTCCGTCTTCCAGCTTACAGCAATTCAAAGTTAAAGGGGCAGTTCACACAAAAATGCAAAGGAGCAGTTTGTTTACTTCAGACTATTTAAGATGTAAATGTTTTGTTTTTTTCTTCAGAAGGGCTTTATTGATGATTTTAGCTTATAAAATGGAAGTCAATGGCTTCCGGTACTTTAAGAGTCATAAAAAGACACATACAGGCAACAGGAAATTAATCCTTATGTTACAATCAGATCATGTGAAGTTAACTGATCAGTCTGTGCAATAAACGAAACATAATTTACAACATAAGTCAATATGTCATCCAGAGCATTAGGTATTCAATTTGTTTTGTCTGGTTTTTTTTTTTTTTGTTTGTTTGTTTTTGACTCTCACGCCCCATTCACACGGGGCGTCAGCTTCAACGCTTCCCATTCACTTTGAATGGGTGACGTCAGGCATTGCCGAACTGCATTGTGGATCCGTCTGCGCCGCTTCAGAGGCGTTGCTCGCTGCAGAAGTTGGGACATGCTCAACTTTTCAAGCGCCGACGGAAGCGTCAGCCAATCAGATCACTGTATGCAAATACACCAGCTCCAACAGTGGCCTATTGCTGATTTCATTGGCTGATGCTGCTATGACGATCGCGTCAGCCCCAACTTCAGACACGCCCTCTGTCAAGCGCTGAAGCTGAAGCCTCGTGTGAATGGGGCGTCAGGGCGTACTCACATTATGCTATCCGAACCGTGCCCAGGCCCGTTTCCTGGATCATTTGAGAAGTGTGAGTGCTCTGAATTGGGCTCAGGCACGGTTCACTTGGCCGACCCTGGCCCGGTTGGAAGAGGTGGGCCAGGGGTGAAGAAGAGTGCGGATCACTTGGGCTCAGGCGCGGTACGCTTGTGTGTGAGTGCAAAACATGCCTAAGCCCGAAACTGAAAGCGAGACGTGACTTTTAAGGGACTGTTTGATATGGATTAATTAATCATTCGTACTGTTCAATGAACCCAAACTGTCGTAGTTTATTAAAGTCACAAACCCCTCACTGCACCACAGCTGCACCTTCAGCAAACCTCCTAATTCCTGCAGCACGAGGACTTTATGATTGTTCATGAGCGTCAAAAGTGGCTGATCTGTTCGGCGAAATATTTGACCGCGTCACAGCATATCAAACGATTTAAACGATATAACTAAAGAAATCTCCACTGTGCTGAGCGAGAGCGCTTACTGAACAGCGCATTATCAATGACGTAAGCGTGCCCAGGCCCGAATGTAATGTGAGTGCGGGCCGTCTGGGGAGACGGGAGGGGGGACAAGCGTGCTTTGGCCCGGTTCAAGGCAACTGTACATAGTGTGAGTACGCCCTCAAAGTTGTTCTGCCTTTCAAAAATATTTGACTTCACCAAAGACCACAGTTTCAGCAAAAAAAAAGGGTTAGTTCATCCAAAACTGAAAATTCCGTCATCATTTACTCTTCCTTCACTTGTTCCAAGTCAATGGGTACAATGGGTACACATTTTCACCTTTCTTCAAAGTATCTTCTTTTTGTGTTCAACAGAAGATAGAAACTCATAAATGTTTGGAACCACTTGAGGGAGAGTTAATAGCGAGTAACTTTTCATTTTTGGGTGAACTATCCCTTTAATGCTCTACTAAAGAAGAAAAAATGTGCATTTTGAATGGTCCGAGGCTGAGAAAATGAACAGCACATTTTTAATTAGTGGGTGAACTGACCCTTTAAACTTGACGTCCATATTTGAGCAATACAGAATGCTAATTTGGAGTAAATCTTCACCTTTGGAGTAATCCATGGCTGTGTCAAGCTGCCATCATTAGCTTTTTCTCCTCATACAATAAATCTTCCAAAAACTAGATTGGTCCCATAATTGTCATTTTTTAGACAAGCACTTCTTGTGCTTAACTTATTAGATATACAGTATTAAGTTACCCCATTTACGGGGGGCGTTCACATACTGAATCTAAAAATGTGTGGAAAGGGCAAGATGCGTCACTTGCTTTTCCAATTTCAATGTGTTTCTGTGCTCACATTCTCATATTGTCTGTCATTGCTAGACAATCGTCAAACATTCTTTCAGAGGATGACAAACTGACAAACCCTTGCTGTAGCTCTGATACAAGTTTTATTAATGGAGAAAATTTTAAAAAGCACTGCGGTGTTTGAGTGCGCTTCGTTTTTCTGAGGTAATTAAGTTGACTGTTGTTACAGAAATGTGTATAATGCATACAAAGTATGAAGCTGATTGGTTAGTCATCCCTATTTGCGCACACAAGCTGTGCCTCCGTTGGAAATAATAAACTTGCGCAAACAAAAGAAAAGCGAATCAAATTTACAATTCAGAATACAATATACTTTTGATCGTATGTTATATATATACATACATTCAGTATGCTAGAGTAAAGTAGTGCATTACAATATTGAGTTACTCCCCCCAAAAAGTAACTAAGTGCGTTACTTTCTATGGAAAGTAATGCGTTATATTACTTTTGAGTTACTTTTGCATTACTTTTCCTTACCTAAAGACTGAAATAAAGCCTAAGAGTACTAACATGAAATATTTTGAGGCAAAAACAGATTTTAAACCTTTAACATGTTTAATAACAAAATGAACAGTAAGACGATAAAAACCATCCCCAAATCAAAATAAATCTTTGAGCTTTATACATTGAACACATTTCTTCAAGTGCCCTTAACAAATTACAAAAGTAGTCACTTCAACAGTAGACAGTGGCTGCGTCTCCTCAACAATAAAAGCAATATCCATTTTTTAGTTTAGTTGAATTAATTGTTTTACCTGGAGACCGTGAACTGATGTCGATCATAGCTGGAGGTGTGGTGTGGGTGTAGTGCTTTGCATCCAGTTTTTTTTTTTTTTCTCGATGTCGTGTTTCTTGCAGTTGTCAAGAGTTTTACTTACACATAATCTACATTTAAAGACAATTCACTTCTTTTCTTCAATGAGTTCAAAATAACAAGTATCCATTGCAAACGTGTATGTCTCTGGCCTGCCATTGTTTCTGACTGTAGTGATGACGGGCGATTCGCAAATGAATCGTTTGTTTTAACCCGATCTTTTAAGTGAACCGATCAAACCAGTTTATTAAATTAAACAGAGGTGTCGTAAAACGGTTTGCGTCTTCAGTAAGTACTAACATACCGGATACCCCTCTGACTCGAAATAAACCAAATATCCCGAGTTATTCAGTTAATAGAACAGTACACTGACTCATCTGCTTTGAAAAAGGAGACCTGATGATGATGTTCCCTCACAGCATGCTCTCTCATTGAGTGTGCGATTCAACCTGACTAAGGTGATTTTTATTCTGCAATATATTTTTTTAAAGCCAATTAAGCAAGGTAAAAAGTAACTTGCATTACAATTTGTTTTAGAAGTAACTCAAATAATATTACTTATTTTTAAAAGTATTGTGTTATATTACTCTTTACTTTAAAAAAGTTATATTATTACATAACGTGTGTTGCTTATAATGCATTACCCCCAACACTGCACATATTAAAAATAATAATATAAATAGGCAAATAGGCACTATCCTTATAAATAAACTGCATAGTTGCAATCTACACAACTACATTCTCGCCTAAAAAGCCTCAAAAGTACATTATGTTGTCCAACAGCAGCAGCAATATTACTATACTCCAGTAGCATATTAGAAAAAAACTACACTGTAACTTATATGATATTCATTCATTTTCTACCGCTTTTCCGGGGCTGGGTCGCAGGGTCAGCAGTCTTAGGCAAGGCAAGGCAAGGCAAGTTTATTTATATAGCACATTTCATACACAGTGGCAATTCAAAGTGCTTTACATAAACAGGAATAAAAAGACAAGTGTAAGAAAAAAAATTAAATAAAAACAGATAATAAAAAACAGATAAAAACAGATAAAAATATGTTAAAACAGGTTGTAAAAGAACGAAAAAGAAGAGAAAAACCTAATAGTGCGATCTGTCGGACGTAGCACAGTGCTCATTCAGTAAAGGCACAGCTAATCAAATGTGTTTTCGGTCTGGATTTGAATGTGCCTAATGTTGGAGCACATCTGATCATTTCTGGGAGTTGATTCCAGCAGCGAAGGGCGTAGTAGCTGAAAGCCGATTCACCCTGCTGTGACTGAACTCTTGGAATTTCTAGTTTAAAAGATCCTAGAGATCTGAGTGTTCTTCTAGGTTTGTATTCAGTGAGCATATCTGTAATGTATTGAGGTCCTAGGCCATTTATTAATTTATAAACAAGTAGTAATACTTTAAAATCTATTCTGAATGTAACTGGGAGCCAGTGTAGAGACCTGAGGACAGGTGTGATGTGCTCTGATTTTCTGGTTCTGGTCAGAATCCTGGCCGCAGCGTTCTGGATGAGCTGCAACTGTCTGACTGTCTTTTTGGTAAGGCCTGTGAGGAGGCAGTTACAGTAATCCACCCTGCTGCTGATAAAAGCATGAACAAGTTTCTCTAAGTCTTCACTGGAAACAAAGCATCTGATTCTTGCAAAGTTTTTGAGATGATAGTATGCTGATTTAGTAACTGCTTTGACATGACTATTGAAACTCAGATCTGACTCCAGAGTCACACCAAGATTCTTGACCTTATTTTTTGTTGTTTGACCTTTAGAGCCAAGGTACGCATGGTACACAAAATGTGTCGTCCCCGAGGTCTCCTCCCGGTGGGACATGCCTGAAACACCTCCCTAGGTAGGCGTCCAGGAGGCATCCGAAACAGATGCCTGAGCCACCTCAGCTGACTTCTCTCGATGTGGAGGAGCAGCAGCTCTACTCCAAGCTCCTCCCGGGTGTCAGAGCTCCTCACCCTATCTATAAGGGTGCGCCCTGCCACCCTGCGAAGAAAACTAATTTCGGCTGCTTGTATGCGAGATCTTGTCCTTTCGATCATGACCCAAAGCTCATGACCATAGGTGAGAGTAGGAACGTAGATTGACAGGTAAATTGAAAGCTTTGCTTTTCGGCTGAGCTCCTTCTTTACCACAACAGACCGGTACATCAACCGCATTACTGCTGCCGCTGCACTGATCCGCCTGTCAATCTCACGTTCCATCCTTCCCTCACTCGTGAACAAAACCCCAAGATACTTGAACTCCTCGACCTGGGGTAAGGACTTTCCTCCAACCTGGAGATGGCAAACCACCTTTTTCCGGTGGAGCACCATGGCCTCGGACTTGGAGGTGCTGATTCTCATCCCAGCCACATCACACTCTGCAGTCAACCGCCCCAGTGCATGCTGAAGGTCCATGTTCGATGAAGCCAACAGAACAACATCGTCTGCGAATAACAGAGATGAAATCCTGTGGTCCACAAACCGGATATTCATCTCAAAATTGGTTGATGATTATTTAAGTTATATAATATAATATAAAGATAATTTCGTCAGCTTATAACTCATTCACACTGGTGTATATAATATTCTATTTACATAGTATCTTAACCACCTATAAAGCCCAGTTAACCAACTATTGTGAATATATATCACACTATCATGAATGATATCTCTTACAAATGGCATTTAATCTGTTAATTACACAAAATATGACAACTTTTTACTGCTGTAAGACATTATATTTATCTATTTTCCACTTAGGTGTTTGATATAATCCTCAAAAACCCTTAAATGTATAGTATAAAGACCCTTTATTGTACCACAATACATCCCAGAAACATTTGCTCAAGAATGATCGATGTGCTGTACAGTAAAACATGCTCACATACACTAGAATATTAAGCGTATACCTCATTTAGACTGGGATATATCATACATACCTCACGCACACTATACTGTGAGATAAACACACAGGGGTTTCAAGCTGAAGTGAGCATGCTAGATTAGCCATAATGAGAAATGCTGTGTGTTATAGACTGTGTGCAGGCAGCTGAGGATTAAAGCAGACTTACACACACATACACACACTGCTGCATCTCCGCTGGGGCAGACACAAGTTACAGTCCTAGCCTACAAGTGACCCCGTGATCCACTGACCCAAAGTAAGCCCAGAGGCTTTAGGTCACAGCTGAATGAGCAACGGGTGGCCAGATGTGTGTAAGTGTGCGTAATTGTGTGTGTATGAATAAGCACATGTGTTTGAGATTGGTGGACCTGCAAGCGTGCGTGTACAGCCAAGAGATGCAAGTGCTGTTATGGTAAAGGTCGTGTGTGTGTGTGTGTGTGTGTGTGTTATAGCGCCACATGTGCTTATTTGAACAAATGCGGGTCAAAGCTTTTTTTGAATTCACATTTATAACATGCGATGCAGAACACGTCTCTAAGCGCGCGTGTGTGTGTGTGTGTGTGTGTGTGTGTGTGTGTGTGTGTGTGTGTGTGTGTGTGTGTGTGTGAAAGCGACTCTACAGCCTGCGGTAGGTGATGTGATTTAACATACATGGGTCAGAAAACAAAGTAATGACAAGTCCTGCAATCCATCTCTCTCCCGTTCGCGCTAATCAACACTCAGAAAGTGTGTGTGTGTGTATGTGTGAAGGAGCCGTCAGTGAACATATTTTCCGTCTTACGACAAGAGTAAATCAGTTTGCATGCGCTCGCTGCACCTGCCCGAGACGTTGGGAAGGAAATTCCTCTCTTGGCTCCCGGTTTGACCTCGACTCCTGTGTCGTCCCCCTGAGACAGACGTGCACACACACACAATGCCAAACAGCTGGTGGGTGAGGGTCAACAAAGCAGGGTGTGTGGAATTGTAAGCAACAGGATGAACTTATGTGCAGTCAATGAGTGAGGATGGATTAATGGACTGACTCAAGAGTTACGCCAACGGACTAAACAATCGACCACAACAAAAACAAGAGCGGGAAATGGCAGTTTACGCACAGAGCGAGAGACTGATATACAGGTGGAAGGAAAGACACTGATGGGGAGGCAATATACACTACAGATATATAGTTGAGGTCAGAATTATTAGCCCTCCTGAATTATAAGGCCCCTGTATATTTTTTCCCCAATTTCTGTTTAACGGACAGAAGATTTTTCAACACATTTCTAAACATAATAATTTTAATAACTCATTTTTAATAACTGATTTATTTTATCTTTGCCATGATGACAGTACAGAATATTTTATAAGATATTTTTCAAAGCTACTTGTGTTCAGCTTAAAGTGACATTTAAAGGTTCAGGACACTCTTGAGTACCTTTTTTGAGATTTTAACAGATTTGTGTGTGTTGAGCATCATTTAAGACAACATTAGCATCTGTCAGCTTTAATTGGGGGAAAAAGTGGATAATTTGGAGCATTTATAAGCTAATTTCATCTTCCAGGTTTAAAATAATTGTTGGGGCGGAATTACAATTGGTGACATTGCGCAAATCTGCTAGTGGAGTGATGACGCGTCAGTTTCTCATTATTATTCATAGCTGAGTTTTCTTATCCTATGAGAAGATCCTGCTTCTTAATTATTCATAAGAGCACGTGCTTTCTGAAAGCAGAGGCCAGTGGGCAAATTTGGCCAGGATGCCGAGGTTAAACCCCTACTCTTTTTCGAAAGGACATGCTGGGATTTTTAATGACCACAGAGAGTCGGGACCTCGGTTTAATGTCTCATCCGAAAGACGGCGCTCACTGAGCAGTATAGAGTCTCCATCAATATACTGGGGCATTAGGACCCACACAGACCACAGGTTGAGCGCCCCCTGCTGGTCTTACTAACACCACTTCTGGCATCAACCTATCTTTCCCATGTGGTCTCCCATCCGGGAGCAGTCCTGCTTAGCTTCAGTGGGTGGCCATGTGCGAATTGCAGAGAGCTAGCTGCCGCCATTTCATCTACAGCACTAGTTCCACACATTAAGACATTTATTTGGTATTCACTCACCCTCAAGTTGCTCCAAACCTCTACGAGTTATACACAAAAGAAGATATTTTGAAGAAAGCTGAAAAAATGTAACCTTGACTTCCATAGTAGGGCGCAGTAGGTAGTGCTGTCGCCTCACAACAAGAAGGTAGCTGGTTCGAGCCTCGGCTGGGTAAGTTGGCGTTTCTGTGTGGAGTTAGCATGTTCTCCCCGCGTTCGTGTGGGTCTCCTCCAGGTGCTCCGGTTTCCCCCACATTCCAAAGACATGCGGTACAGGTGAATTGGGTAGTTAAAATTGTCCGTAGAGTTTGTGTGTGAATGAGAGTGTATGGGTGTTTCCCAGGGATGGGTTGCGGCTGGAAGGGCATCCGCTGTATAAAAACGTGTTGGCGGTTCATTCCGCTGTGGCGACCCCAGATTAATAAAGGGACTAAGCCTAAAAGAAAATGAAAGGATGAACTTCCATAGTAGAAAAACCAAATACTACGGAAGTTACTACGGAAGTACTACGGAAGTTACGTTACGGTTTTCCAAAAGTTCTTCTTTTGTGTTCAGTAGAGGAGAGAAACTCATGAAGGTTTCAAACAAGTAAAGGCTAAGTAAATGATTTTTGGGTGAACTATCCCTTTAAGAACCATAGGAAAAACAAGAGCTGATGGAAGCAACAAATCAAAAGCAAAATAAAAGTTTCATTTCCAAACACTGATTTCATTACGGCTCCTGTGTTTCAAGGCAAACAACGTTAAAGCCGAACAGAGTCACTGCGCTTTATTTACTTGGAAGCAAAATGGCAGGCGAAGCCAAAACGCAATATAACGCAGAGTGAGATGTCATGAGAGAATGAAAAGAAATAACCCTGCTTTCCGGTGCCAAGATGAATGAACAAAGAAAAGCACACTCCTTCATGATAATCTGAACCAAAACATCCTTTTTATAGAGGCAGACGCTCGCTGCTTTAAATAAACTAATACTTTTTAATCGCATTTTTAGCGGTGTGAGCTCTCTAGCAGATCAGAATGTTCTCAGGAGAGCTGCTTTTACTGGCAGTCGCTCAACTGGTGGAGTTTCTCAACAGCTCTGTTGTCTGTTCCAGCTACATGGAGCCTTCTCCTTCATTTCAGTTGTTTGCTTTCGGAAAGCATTGTTTTAAATGAGATGTCATTTCCGACGCATGGGACTTGTTTACACTTGGTCATTTCATGTGTTTTTTCTGATCGAATATTCAATTCAATTGATGTTTATTTCTCTAGCGCTTTTACAATGTAGATTGTGTCAAAGCAGCTTAACATAGAAGCTCTAGTAAATTGAAACAGTGTCAGTTCAGTTTTTAGAGTTGAAGTTAAGTTCAGTTCAATGTGGTTTAATTTTAACTGCTGAAAGTCCAAACACTGAAGAGCAAATCCATCGATGTGCAGCTCCACAAGTCCCAAACCAAGCAAGCCAGTGGCGACAGTGGTGAGGAACAAACTTCACCAGCTGACGAAAGTGAAGGAAAAAAAAAAACTCAAATAGCTATCAGATTTCTGAAAACGGCTTCATTTACATTTGACGACATGAATGTTTCTCCGCTAAATGAATATGATTCCCGATCTTCAAATCCCACGCTATATGCAAACGGGCAATATGCACAGCTTTTCAGCCAATAATAAACTTCCGGTGAAAGATTGATGTGACTATTTTCAATTTCATAAAGTTTCTTTTAAAGCATCGGTGTTGTAATGTAATTAAAATGTAATCAGTTACATGGTCCAAAGATTTTCATAGAAATCAGTCAAGTTTGGTGAAGAAAAAATCATGGTTTGGGGTTACATTCAGTAAGGAGGCGTGCGAGAGATCTGCAGAGTGGACAGCAACATCAACAGCCTGAGGTATCAAGACATTTGTGCTGCCCATTACATTACAAACCACAGCAGAGGGAAAATTCGTCAGCAGGATAGCGCTCCTTCTCATACTTCAGCCTCCACATCAAAGTTCCTGAAAGCAAAGAAGGTCAAGGTGCTCCAGGAATGGCCAGCCCAGTCACCAGAAATGAACATTATTAAGCATGTCTGGGGTAAGATGAAGGAGGAGGCATTGAAGATGAATCCAAAGAATCTTGATGAACTCTGGGAGTCCTGCAAGAACGCTTTCTTTGCCATTCCAGATGACTTTATTGATAAGCGATTTGAGTCATTGCAGAGATGTAAGGATGCAGTCCTCCAAGCTCATGGGAGTCATACACAATAATAATTACTTATACTTCATATTACTGTACATTATTTCTGTTAAGTGACAAGACTTTTGTCTAAGCAAATTCAGACCTTACTGTCCTAATTAAATAATAAAAAATCAAGGCATGATCATATTTATTTTAGTAAAATAAGCGTAATCTAGAGGCCTTTGCCTTTCATATAAGCCACTTCTGATACCAAATGATCAACTAGAAGTCAAGTTATTATTTGTTGTTCCTAAAACTTGGACAAGCGACAAGACATTTGTCAGGTAGTGTAGTTGCTGGAGTCTGTTCTGGACCTCTGTTTGCAGACAAGTGTGGCGTTGTGTGACCTCCTGCTTTCAGCTGATCTTTATCCAATCAAACACAGGTTTAAGACTCAGCGGCGATTAGTCTGCAGGGACTGAGCTCTAATCCACCTCCTGCTGAGCTCAAACACTCACGGAAATCAGTCCTTTGTATGCTAATGAAATGACCTAAGACACAAAGCATTTCTGAAGTTTAGGACTGTTTTCACAGGGTCAATATAGAACTACGTGAGAAGCTGTAAGTACAGTAGCTTTGTCTAGAATCATTTTGAGACCTGTAGAAAAGCTGTGGATGTGTTTGATTTAGTCCATGAGGTTTGAAGTTTACTAGGATTTGTGGTAAAAGTTAAATACAAAAAATGACAAATAAATGAATGTTATTACTGAAGTGTGTAAAAATAAATAAACATGCTGTACAAAAGTCTAGGTGAAAACCTAAATCAAGACGTTAATTTAAACTATATTATTAAATTTGATATATTGTTCTTTATATATTATCCAATTATTTATATACTATTGTATATTATTACTATTATTATTATTATTATTATTATTATTATTATTATATTACTCAATATTATATATTATTTGATGTTATTGAATATAAAAAAATTAAATGAAACAAAAAAACAAAACTTTTTAAATAAAATCTATGACAACACAATACTGTAATGGAATTCAACAAAAATTATATAAAAAAAATAAAAAACATTAAAAATGTAAATAAAATGGTATCACTATAAAACAGTAAAAATATTGTACTAAAAGACCTTCAAATCATATCAAAATAGGAAAGCGAAGAGAATAAACCTAATAAAGCAAAGCAAAAACAACAACAAAAAGTATAACACCTTTTTTTTTAATGAACTAAATGCCGTCTAAAACAAACAACAACAAAAATCTCAACAAATGAAAGAAATTTTCTTTTATACTCGTTTTAAAGAAAATAATTGCAATAAAACCTAACAGGAAACATAACTGCTCAGCAACAGTGCTTTATACTAATGTTTTATCTCTCTCTCTCTCTCTCTCTCTCTCTCTCTCTCTGTGTGTGTGTGTGTGTGTGTGTGTGTGTGTGTGTGTGTGTGTGTGTGTGTGTGTGTGTGTGCGTGTGTGCGTGCGTTAATAATACTTCTTGAAAAATAAATAAATGAATAAAATAATAATAACAATTATAATAATAATAATAATAAATTAATGAATAAAAATAAATAAAAATAAATAAATAAAACGATGATAATAATAATAATTATTATTATTTATTATTATATTATTATTATAAATAAAACAAAAAAAAAAACTATAATAATATTATTAATAACAACATTATATTAGTATTATTATTATTATTATTATTAATAATAATAATAATAATAATAATAATAATAATAAATGAATGAAAATAAATAACAAAACAATAATAATAAAAATAATAATAAATTAATTAATGAATAAAAATAAATAAAACAAAATAAAACAAAACAATATTGATATTATTAATAATAATATTATTATTAATAATAATAATAATAATATAATCAATAAAAAATAAAACAAAATAAATAAAACAAAACAGTAATATCAATATTAATAATATTAATAACAGTAAAAAATTATTGAATAAAATAAATAAAACAAAACAATAATAATAATAAAAATAAATAAATGAAAAGAAATAAACAAAACAAAATAAATAAAACAAAACAATAATGATAATATAAATAATAATAATAACAATAATAATAATAACGATAATAATAATAACACTACTAAATTGATGAATTAATAAAAATAAATAAAACTAATTAATAAAACACAAAACAATAATAATAATAATAATAATAATATTAATAATAATAATTAATTAATAAAAATAGATAAAACAAAATAAACAAAACAAAACAATAATGACAATAAAAATAATATTAATACTAACAACAACAACAACAAAATAATAATAATAATAATAATAATAATAATGAATAAAAATAGATAAAACAAAACAAAACAATAATGATAATAATAATATTAATACTAACAACAACAACAACAATAAAATAATAATAACAACAACAACAACAATAAATTCATTAATAAAAATAAAAACTAAATAATTAAAACTAAACAATAATATAATATTAATAAATAATAATAATAAATAAAAACAAATAAAACTAAATAAATACAACAAAACAAAAATGACAATAATATTAATACTAAAAACAACAACAATAATAATAATAATAATAATAATGAATAAAAAATAAAACAAAAAAGTATATAATAATAATAATAATAATAATAATAAATTAAAAAACTAAAATAAATATATATTTTTTTATTACACAAGTAAATTATGAATAATAACCCTGAAAAAAGAAATGCAACTTTTATGCGAATGTCAACAATGTCCACGAACAGTATGATGGATCACGGCTATATTTAGGATTCAAACCTGCAACCTTCTGCTTTACCACCTCTGAGCTTTAACCACATCACCTCATGATCATCATCATCATCGTCATCAGGCCTGGAGGCTGATTGTGTGTGACTGCTGCATTACAGCTCAACACAGAAACACTGCACAAAACTGCTCTCCGTGACAAGAGTGATGTGACACACTGTTAGAACTGAGAGCTTTCAGCCTTAAGGAACTTTTCCCAAAGACCGAAACAAGCACTTTTGCTTCTACCGAGTCACACGTACAGAGAAAGAGAGAGATGGCGAAGGGGGAAATATATGCTAATGTAATGGAGCGCAGTCATTTGAAAGGAAATGGGTCTGAATGAGCAGCCCGAGGGAACCACAGCACAAAGTTCAACCCTGAAAAATGTATTTCATTTCATTTAAATAGTCCACTCTTCTGAATACGAGCCGGGAGACGCAGGAGGGCTGAGGCGGGACTTTATTTTAGGAGAAACATATCAAAACAAGATGTGGAGCTTGAGATAAGTCAAAACGTATGACTTTATGAGCAAGGAAAAGTTTGTGCGAGTCGCTCTGATGTCTCATTTGTAGGTGTTTGACAGGTCTGCGTTGCACAATGATATGCTTTGATGTGGATCTGGGTGGATTTCAGACTCCCATTAAATCTACTTAAACCGCACTATTTAACCACATCCTGCTAACAGTGATAAAATATAATAATTCACTGAATGAATACTATAGAGAAATTACTAGCACTAAGATACTTCAAAAAGCAGGATTTAACTATAGTACATCTACAGAAAACATCAAAATCAGCATGATACATATTCAGAAAAAGAGTAACATCACAGTACATTTGGGATCTATTTAAAACATATTTATTAAATGAATTCATTCATTCCTTTTCAGCGGAATGAACCGCCAACTTATCCAGCAATGTATTACGCAGCGAATGTCCTTCCAGCTGCAATACATTATTCATACACTATGGACAATTTAGCTTACCCAATCCACCTGTACCGCATGTCTTTGGACTTGTGGGGAAAACCGGAGCAACCGAAGGAAATCCACGCCACCACAGGGAGAACATGCAAACTCCACACAGAAACCCCAATTGACCCAGCCGGGGCTCAAACCAGTGACCTTCTTGCTGTGAGGTGATTGTGCTACCCACTGCGTCACCGTGCTGCCCATATGTTCAAATATTTGAATTAATTTAAATATAATCTAATTTAAAATATATGCATATATGTATTTAGTTATCAAGATGCAATTTAAATCAATTTTTAAGTAACTATATAAATGAGATGGTTTTAAAAACAAAACA
Source organism: Danio kyathit (assembly GCA_903798195.1). NCBI lineage: Eukaryota > Metazoa > Chordata > Actinopteri > Cypriniformes > Danionidae > Danio > Danio kyathit. The sequence goes on from LR812519.1 coordinate 10,045,580, forward strand.
GAATTATGAAACGTTGCGCTAATGTCTGATTCTGGGTAATAGAAGCCCTTTTACTTTGGATTATTTGGAATTATTTTGGCCTTAAAGATAGAAAAATGTCTACTATGTACTCAAATAAAAACTCATATCAAAACAAAAGTTATTTTAAAGAACATTGTGTTCTAAATATTATTAGATTACAATAATTTAATTAGAGTTGCAATCAGAATTATTGAACCCCCTTTGAATTTTTATTTTTATTTTTTTTAATATTTCCCAAATGATGTTTAACAGAGCAAGGAAATTTTCACAGTATGTCTGATAATATTTTTTCTTCTGGAGAAAGTCTTATTTGTTTTATTTCGGCTAGAATAAAAGCATTTTTCAATTTTTAAAACCCATTTTAAGGTCAAAATTATTAGCCCCTTTAAGCTATATATTTTTCCAATAGTCTAAGGAACAAACCATCATTATACAATAACTTGCCTAATTACCCTAACCTGCTTAGTTAACCTAATTAACCTAGTTACGCATTTAAATGTCACTTTAAGATGTATAGAAGTGTCTTGAAAAATATCTAGTCAAATATTATTTACTGTCATCATGGCAGAGATAAAATAAATCAGTTATTAGAAATGAGTTATTAAAACTATTATGTTTAGAAATGTGTTGAGAAAATCTTCTCTCCGTTAAACAGAAATTGGGGAAAAAAATAAACAGGGGGGCTAATAAATCAGGGGGTTGAATAATTCTGATTGCAACTGTATATGAAGTATATTATTTTGGCAGATTATTGAAGTTAGAATTATTAGCCCCCTGAATTATTAGACCCCTGATTGTTTATTTTTTTTCCCCATTTTCTGTTTAAGGGAGAGAAGATTTTTTTCAACACATTTCTAAACATAATAATTTTAATAACTCATTTCTAATAACTGATTTATTTTATCTTTGCCATGATGACAATAAATAATATTTAACTAGATATTTTTCAAGACACTTCTATACAACTTAAAGTGACATTTAAAGGCTTAACTAGGTTAATGAGGTTATTATATTAATTATAATTAATTATAATGATGGTTTGTTCTGTAGACTGTCGAAAAAAAAGTTTGCTTAAAGGGGCTAATAATATTGACCTTAAAATGGTGTTTAAAAAAATAAAAAATGCTTTTATTCTAGCTGAAATAAAACAAATAAGACTTTCTCCAGAACAAAAAATATTATCAGACATACTGTGGAAATTTCCTTGCTCTGTTAAACATCATTTGGGAAATATTTAAAAAGGAAAAAAAATACAATGGGGGGCTAATAATTCTGACTTCAACTGTATATATATGAAGAGTTCAGATGCAAAAACCTCTAAATGCCATCTGAAATGTTCTCCTAAAATGACCATTTTTGCCAGCTTCCTATGTTTACGTTCAGTTATTCCACCTTAAAGGCAAAGTAAATAGCTTATTTGTCACTATAAAAGTAAAATGGCTAAGCCTACAGACAGGAGTTGGGAAAAATTATAATTTTAGAAGAAAATATCAGACGGCTTTTGGAGTTTTTTTGCATCTAAACTCTATACACATTTATATATTTAGTTGACTTCTAGGTGATCATTTGGTATCAGAAGTGGTTTATATGGAAGGCAAAGGCCTCTAGGCCATGCTGCAGTGGAAAAAGAGTCAATATTGTGTATGACTCCTATGAGCTTGGAGGACTGCATCCATACATCTCTGCAATGACTCAAATAACTTATTAATAAAGTCATCTGAAATGGCAACGGAAGCGTTCCTGCAGGACTCCCAGAGTTCATCAAGATTCATTGGATTCATCTTCAATGCCTCAGACATGCTCATCTTACCCCAGACATCCTCAATAATGTTCATGTCTGGTGACTGGGCTGGCCAATCCTGGAGCACCTTGACCTTCTTTGCTTTCAGGAACTTTGATGTGGAGGCTGAAGTATAAGAAGGAGCGCTATCCTGCTGAAGAATTTGCCCTCTCCTGTGGTTTGTAATGTAATGGGCAGCACAAATGTCTTGATACCTCAGACTGTTGATGTTGCTGTCCACTCTGCAGATCTCTCGCACGCCCCCTTACTGAATGTAACCCCAAACTATGATTTTTCCTTCACCAAACTTGACTGATTTCTGTGAGAATCTTGTGTCCATGCGGTTTCCAATAGGTCTTCTGCAGTATTTGTGATGATTGGGATGCAGCTCAACAGATGATTCATCTGACAAATCTACCTTCTGTAACTTTTCCAAATGATCAACTAGAAGTCAAGTTATTATTTGTTGCTCTTAGAACTGGGATCAGCGACAAGACTTCTGTCAGGTAGTGTATATATAAATATTAGTTCACCTCAGGCTTGGAGTAAAAATGAATAAAAAATATATACACATCACATCAGATGTTACAAGAAACATCCTTGCTATTTTTAGTCAAAACAAAATCATAAATTGCTCCTCGTGAAACATGTCAACTTTAAGAATATTAAAATAATACCCAGAATGAAGTTTAATTCACAAATATGCCTTCAAGTATCCTTTAACATGATCCCTAAAACCACATTCCTTAAACTATGAGCACTTCATCATAACAAACGCCAAACTCCAGCTGCCTCATATCAGAGTATGTTCCTAGACGTCAATGATTGAGGCACTTAAGGGTCCGGGATGTGAGCCAGGAATCAGGATAGCATTCCCAGCTTCCTGCCTGGATCCCGGTCCTCTGGGAGCAGATCAGGTGAATATTCCGGGATGAGGAAAGCTCTCGGAAGGCAAACACTCAAGATTTAATTAGCGGGATGAAAGAGGATTAGACTGAATGTGTGTGTGTGTGTGTGTTTGTGTGTGTGTGTGTGGGAAGGGAAGTCCCTCCACCTTCTTCCGTCTTGTTTTGTTGACTCTACGGATCCAGCAGTGCCACATATGTCCAGCATATGGTACAAAAACACACAAAGCTCAGCGGTAAAACACACACAAACGCTGGCTTACCTGGGCACAGAGGTGTACAGGCGATCGGCGTCGTTGTATCTGGGAGCTGTTCTAGGATCAGGCCCTCTGATCTGTGGAGAAACAGAGAAAACCAATCAGATTAGGACTCGCAATCTGATAAAGGGACATTTAGATGCGGCTTTAAAGGTGGGGAGGAGGATTTCTGCACTTGAGTATCAACAACACTTTCGTGATACATTCATTCATTTTCTTTTCAGCTTAGTCCCTTTTTATTAATCCGGGGTCACCACAGTGGAATGAACTGCCAACTTATCCAGCACGTTTTACGCAGCGGATGCCCTTCCAGCTGCAACCCATTCCTGGGTTTGATGATACAGTAAAGCTTCAAAATAGAGTGATAAAATTAATTTATTGTTATTATTTTTTTTATTAATTTTTTTTTTGTTATTTATTTATTTATTTACTTTATTTTATAGACGAATTACCATGTTTTTAAACTTTCAGGATGCGCGCGCAGCATGGTTGCAGAAAAAAACCAGAAGCGCTAGCATTTACAGCAAGGGAATGACATCCGATGGGGTACAGAGTTTGCTGTTGTGTTAGAAATAAGTTATATTGATTACATATTATATTTATTATTTACATAATGCTTTCAGAGTATTATAACAGCTTGTCATCCAGTGATAAGCACAGTTATTCGGCAAAATTAACGTTAAAATGAGCGGCATTCGTCTGACAGGTCCATTTGCGATAGCACCCTCCCAATGGATATTGGATAAGACGAAATGGCCAAGCATCCAGCCCAAAATATACAACTATCTCATTGAAACTCCAAGTGATTTTACAAGAGAGAAGTTAAAGGCCTACAAGTCTTTGGATGCCTACAATGTTGTTCTGTGTGGTCATGTGCAAGAAATAATGTTCCATGATTACCAGATTCAAAACTTTGTAGTGCTAAAAACCGAGGTTCTGCCTAGCCAAAGACAAGGAAAAAAAGACAGAGCTAACGCTATACAAGGCCTGGGTAATCATCAACAAGCAGAACAACTGCATTCTGACAACGAACTGCACCTGTACGGCAGGGTATGTGAAATTGCATGTTTACATTTCACTCTTAGCATTCAGTGTCTGCAGTTTAATTCACCATATTTAACTGTTTTTGCTGAAATCATTGCTGCAATCAAAAATGATTCAGCATAGCATGAACATACCTGATATAAAATGAGAACTGCAGAGTCGAGCATTTTTAATTAGGTCCTCACTCCATTCAGCTCCCTTTTAGACAAATACGTCTGCGGTTGGCATTAAAAGCAGTGTGATGTACGTAAAAAGTTAAGTTTTCTATTTTTGGACTCGAATTTGGCATCCTACCGCACAACACCACAGGTTTGCTATTGCAACCGGTCTCTTTTTGCAACCGGGAACCGGTGTGACATCATGTGTGGCGTAGGTTGGTAATTCCTCTATTCAATTTTAAATTAATTTTATTTTTATTTTACTTTATTTTTTTAATAATATTTTATTTATACTTTATTTTTTAATTGTTTTTATTTTACAAAACTGATGTCTGAAGGAGACATTCACACATTATTTGATTGTAATGACCCCGCAAGTTTATTACAACTACTAAAACGCAAGGAACGTGTTATATTACAAAGAGAGAAATAATAAATTTAAGATTTTCGAGGACCATATATAAATAAAAAAAATAAACAAATACAGCTTGTGTAACATAGTTTTAATCGTATTATGCAAAAATAATCATATCTAACAGGTTTTCTTTTTAAATGACTAGCAACCAATCTTCAGTGCATTCCTCAATATGAACACTTCTTGCATTTTAAGCAATAGAAAAGTGTTTAGAAAGAAAACTACATCAACACAACATTAATAGGTTTGAATGAAGCATAATATATAACCTTTGCTCGCTATAGTGAGATCTGATCTATGAAGGAGAAAGAAAGAGATTCTGAGGCAGTATAAATGCTTCATCGGTGACAATAGCCATGACTGATCACCTGTTCGGCCCGAACAGACGCAGGAAGAAATGAAAGGAGCCCAGGAAAGCCGGCAATTGCATATCGTTGTGATCATTTGGTGCGTGCAGCGGTCTATCATTCCCACAATCATCTCTCGCTTCTCCAAATGTGACCTTTCTAACGTGCGCGCGTCGCCATCGCTCTCTCTGACATTCGATCCCTGCGAGACACCTTTGTGTTTAAAGATCACACTTAGCATGCAGGGTAGCGCTCAGGGCCGCCATTACACGCGGGAGGACGTGCACTTATAAATGCCTCATTGAGACAAATGCCACCATTTTCCCTCACACAGTCCCCAGAAATGAGCTGCCCTTCTTTACATAATGCCTCTAACCTTCATCTGTCAGGATCTGCCACACGCAGACTCCCACAATCCCTCTGCACGCTGACATACTGCTGACAAAACCAGGATTTTACAGAGTTAGATATGGTGGAATTTTTTTAGCATTCATGTAATCCAAAAACTAATCCCTACCCCAAACCCTAACCCTAAAGGTCTATGCACACTGAGTCTGATGTGTATTAAGGCTTAGTCCCTTATTTATCAGGGGTAAACACAGCGGAATAAACCGTCAACTATTCCGCCGTATGTTTCACACAGCGGATGCTTATCCAGCCACAACCCAGTATTGGGAAACTCCCATACACTCTCACAATCACACAAAAACTTATACACTACGGCCAATTTAGTTCATCCAATTCACCTATAGCACATGTGTTTGAACTATGGAGGAAACCGGAGCAGGAACCACACACCAACATGGGGAGAACATGCAAACTCCACACAGAAATGCCAACTAATCCAGCCGGGACTCGAACCAGTGAGCTTGTTGCTGTGAGGCGACAGTGCTAACCACTGAGCCACCGTGCCGCTTATATTAATTAATTAGTTAAGTTAGTTAGCCAGCAGCTAGCTCTCTGCAACTCTCACATGGTCACCCACTGAAGCCAAGCCAGTACCTGATTGGGAGACCACATGGGAAAGCTGGGTTGCTGCCGGAAGTGGTGTTAGGGAGATCAGCAGGGGGCGCACAACCTGTGGTCTGTGTGGGTCCTAATGCTCCAGTATAGTGATGGGGACTGAGAGAGCGCCGTCTTTCGAATGAGACGTTAAACCAAGGTCTCGACCCTCTGTGGTCGTTAAAAATCCCAGGATGTCTTTTGAAAAAGAGTAGGTTTAAAAAAAAAAAGTTTAACCCCGGCATCCTGGCCAAATCTGCCCACTGGCCTCTGTCTATCATGGCCTCCTACCCATCCCCATACCATAATTGGCTTCATCACTCTGTCTCCTCAGCTGGTGTGTGGTGTGCGGTCTGGTGCAATATGGCTGCCGTCGCGTCATCCAGGTGGATGCTGCACACTGGTGGTGGTTGAAGAGATTCCCCCAAAAATGTGTAAAGCGCTTTGAGTGTCTAGAAAAGTGCTATATAAATGTAAGGAATTATTATTATTATTATTATTATTATTATTATTATTATTATTAGTTGCGAAATAATTAGTAAAACAATACAAAATGGAGTCTTCGAATAGTGAAGATGATTTTGCTGTTGCCTTCCTTCTTAACAAAAGAAAAAGAAAGGAATACTGGGTCCATCGCATCCTAAAGCCTCATTCACACTACGAGGAACTCGCAGCGGCAAAATGCCAAGCGACCGCTCATTTCAACGAAGAGTGAGTGACTTCCGGGACCTCCGTCTACGTGAGCGACAGGGACCGTTGGCGACCAGGTGGGCATGTTGAGTGACCTAAAGTGTCTTTTTGATGGCAAGAGCTGAAATGTTACATTTAAGGGATGGGAACGATCTTCAATAATGACTATAACTGCTATTATACATAGTAATAATAATTACTAAGGAGACTTTTGTAAAGTGTTACCTTGTTTACCTTGTTAGTTTGTTCAAAACAGCTGTTTACTCAGAACCTGTCTACAATAAAGTAATACATAAGTCTTTTTTGGGTTATTATTCCTGGTTAAGTCCTCTTTTTTCGTAGCTTCACTCAATATCGGGATAATACCGTGATAAAAGCTTAAGCAACTAAACGCAAAAGAAAATTTGATGCTGGATGAAACCACTTTTGAGTTGTTTTTTGTATTTCCAGTTCACAAATGAATTATTCAATTTGCAATTTATGTAAATATTTTATGCAATTTGTGAAAAGATTTAACATGTTTTAATAATAATAATAATAATAATGATAATAATAATAATAATAATTCCTTACATTTATATAGCACTTTTCTGGACACTCAAAGCCCTTTACACATTGGGGGAATCTCCTCATCCACCATCAGTGTGCAGCATCCACCTGGATGATGTGACGGCAGCCATTATGCGACAGACCGCACACCAGCTGATTGGTGGAGAGGAGACAGAATGATGAAGCCAATTAAGATATGGGTATGGTTAGGAGGCCAGTGGGTAAATTTGGCCAGGATGCCGGCGTTAAACCCCTGCTCTTATTCGAAGGATATCCTGGGATTTTTTTAATGACCACAGAGAGTCAGGACCACGGTTTAACGTTTCATCCGAAAGACGGTGCTCACTAAGCAGTATAGAGTCCCCATCATTATACTGGGGCATTAGGACCCACACAGACCGCAGGTTGAGCGCCCCCTGCTGGTCTCACCAACACCACTTCCAGCAGCAACCTAGCTTTTCCATGTTGTCTCCCATCAAGGGCACGGCCCTGCTTAGCTTCAGTGGGCGACATGTGAGAGTTGCAGAGAGCTAGCTGCCGGCAATTAAACATTCAATATACACACAATACACATGCAAAAATATTCAATATACACATGCAATATTGCTGTGGAAACACTCATCTCGAGTTTCTGGGGGTATTCATAATGTGTTTTATTAATTCTAATAAGTTGTAAGGAGAATAATGTCACCTCACTCTGCCCTTTTTATTATTATTAAATACTTCACTGTTTAGCTTTGGGCGTAGGAAAAAATAGTGGATAAGGAGTTCCAAAAATAAATAATTAGCGAATAATGACGTAGAAGCTCCAAACCATGATTTCAAACCTAAACAAAGTATAAACGTGTTCCTCAAATCTAATTGGCTGATTGGAAAGGGTCAACAAAGATAAACTGATCCACAAACATTGTGCTGGTTGAGTCTAACGCTGGTTATGTTGCTTATACAAGCCTTGGAATAGTTGCATAAGGAAGAAAAATGAGCTTTAATTGTTCGTTATAATCACAACAAAGCCATACGAGGCAATAATGGGCAAAAGGGGCATGCATTGAAAAATAAAAAAACATGTTTGTCATTGCTGGGTTGTTGTTTTTTTATTCATCTGCAATCTTAAGGGTCGCTCTTACTTGAGGTTAATAGCTCAGACTGACTGTAATTATAGCATTAAACTGAGCAGTTATATCATTTATGAATCCTGCATTTATTAAAAAGATTTTTTAATTTGTTACATCTAGTTTCCCTCTTTCGATTTTAACATGTTCTTCATATTTTAATAGTTTTAATAAACATTTAGGTTCATTGTATTCAAATTTAGTGAATGTTGGTTGTCAAATACGTTAAAATCTATGTTTCCCTCTTTATAATATAACAGGTCATTACAATCAAATATTGTGTGAATGTCTTCTGCATCATTTTTGTGAAATAAAATAAAATAAAAATAAACTGTTAAATTATTAAAATAATAATCAGGCTGCGTTAAATACCAATGTAGTTTTATACATAATAATTTCAAAAAATCAATTCTGAATAAAACACAATATTTATAACTCTTATTTCTTGCATTCAATTGCACTGAATATTCAACAACAAGACCACAACAAAAAGACAGCAAACATTCTAAAGGCAATTCTGTACAGAAACTCCCATAATAAGCTGCATTTTTCCTTTACCCCTAAATAATTTTGTTAAATAATTTGTTAATTAATTAGTTGTTGATCTAGTTTCCCTCAATTTGGATACATTTTTAATAGTTTTAATAAATGATTTGGTTCATTGTATGTTTTTTGTCATTTGTCTTTTTTTAACAGATATCATATAAAACTAGAATCTAAAGTTCGTTGACGAACTTTGATGTTGGCTTCAGAAAGCCAACGTGATCATTAATATCATGTAGCTAATTGTTATTAGCACTTGGCTTATCATTGTTACCATACATAGTACACAGGAAGTCCCATTTTGCTAGCACGAGTCAAACGAGCTAATACCCAGGTCCCTACAATGTTCGGATGTAGAGATATTGCGGTTTTTAAATGGTTGCTAGGTTAGCCTGTTTTATTTCTATGGGGACAAACTTCTTGCCAATATGAGTGATATAAATCAACTCTGATGTCTCTATGACAGTCAAAAACTGGACTTGGACATGTCAGAATGTATGTATGTAATGCTTTGTGTAAAAATGGCTTGCCATATCAGTAAAAAAAAATTGGGGTTTAAGTCAAACATGCTATATTTTGACAAAAATAATGTATAAAATTTATTGGAAAACTATAAGTCTGATAAACCTGAAAAGGTAAAGCAACAAAATCTAATGCAGAATGCAGCTTTTGCCCAAATTTGGGGCTTGTTTAATTTTTTTATATGCCCAGATTACTAAAATGTAATATTTATTTATTTATTTATTTATTCAAAAAAACGATAAGTCTGATTGTCATGAGGAGATATAGCAACAATCGTAAATGCAGAAGGCACATTTTGACCAAATTTGGGCATTGTAGCATGAACGGCCTAGGAGAAGATACGTTTGTTTTCGAGGACAGAGTAGTATAACAGCATGTTGGCTTTCTCAAGCCAACACAATAAAACATTAAGACGTTGTTTTTATTTTAAATTATGAAAATATTTATCATCCTGCTTCAACACTGTTTTAAACATAAGAATTTCTAAATATAAACTCTGAATAAAACAACATTTACACAATCTTTTTTCTTAGTTGCACTTAATTAAATTATCCAGTAAATATCCCTCAAAAAGCAAAACAAACACAAATATCCTCAAAATGATTCTCGACATAAACATTGATGCACTCTAGTAAAACTGTATTTTTCCTGTTGCTCCAGTAAGCATCATCACACAGAGATGGACTGACTTCATCCCACTGTTGAACTGAAGTCGATCAATGCCAATAGCATCAACTTGTATTGAATGGTGAAAACAAGTCTTCAAATAGCTGAGGGTGTCATGTTGAGCGTCAGATGTATACAGTACTACACACATTGATCTCCAGACTGTACGCAGGTTACGGAAGTCAAGGTGCTCAGCTTTCTGCCAGTCTGCTAAAAACAGAAAACTTATCGAGAACTAGTCGCACGCTGTGTTAATATACTACAGTAACTTACAAGATCTAAAAACTTAAATACACTAACACAAAAATAAATCAAATGAAATAAAATCATTCCAGTTAACACACTAAAATTAACAAAACTAATTAAAACGTACTGATTCAAATGATCTATTCAGAGTGAAACTCCAGTAAATGGTTCACTGATTCAAATGATCTGTTCAGAGTGAGTCCAAGTAAATGGTTCACTGATTCAAATGATCTGCTCAGAGTGAGTCTCCAGTAAATGATTTGTTGATTCAAATGATCTGTTCACAGTGAGTATCCAGTAAATGATTCACTGATTCAAATTATCCATCAAGAGTGAATCTTGAGTAAATCACTCACTGATTGAAATGATCTGTTCAGAGTGAGTTCAAGTAAATGATTCACTGACTGAAATTATCTGTTCAGTGTGAATCTCCAGTAAATGATACACTTATTCAAATCATCTCTTCAGAGTAAGTCTCCAGTAAATGATTCACTGATTCAAATGATCCATCAAGAGTGAATCTTGAGTATATTACTCACTGATTGACATGTTCTGTTAAGAGTGAGTCCATGTAAATGATTCACTGAATCAAATGATCTGTTCAGTGTGAATTGCCAGTAAATTATACACTTATTCAACTGATCTGTTTACAGTGAGTCCAAGTAAATGATTCACTGATTCAAATTATCTGTTCAAAGTGAGTCTCAAGTAAATTATACACTTATTCAAATGATCCGTTCAGAGTGCATCTCCAGTAAATGATTCCCTGATTCAAATGATCTGTTCTGAGTCAGTCACCAGTAAATGATTCACTGATTCAAATGATGTGTTCAGAGTCAGCCTCTAGTATATGATTCACTGATTCAAATGATCTGTTCAGAGTCAGTTTCCAGTAAATCATTCACTGATTCAAATAATCTGTTCAGGGTGAGTCTCCAGTAAATGATAGACTTATTCAAATTATCTGGTTTGAGTGAGTCTCTAGTTAATGATTCACTTATTCAATCGATCTGTTCAGAGCGAGTCCGAGTAAACCGTTCACTGATTCAAAGGACCTGTTCAGAGCGAGTGTCCAGTAAATGATTCGATTATTCAAATGATATGTTCACAGTATCCAGTAAATGATTCACTGATTCAAATTATCTATCATGAGTGAATCTTGAGTAAATTACTCACTGATTGAAATGATCTGTTCAGGACAAGTTCAAGTAAATGATTCAAACGATCAGTTTAGAGTGAATCTCAACTCACTGACTGAAACGATAGGTGCGTTCGACATGAAGCACAGCTGCAGCCGGTGATCAACGAGATTAGCCGAGCGCAGGCGAGGGCGGAGTTGAAAACGGAGCCGTCAAGCCGGACACTTCGGGGCTCGAAGTTGCTGCTGTCATGATGACCGATCACATGGCGGGATCATTTATTTATTTGTTTATTTATTGCAATAACAACAAAAGATTTACAGTACAAATATAACAGAATACAGTCTCTACAAACTATAGTTCATTTTTAAACAAGGGAATTATGAATTAAAAGTAGCTTATACAACAAACACATGAGAAATAAGTGGAAAACGAGAGAGCACATAAAAGAAATAAATATCCACAAATAGGCCTATTAAACAAAACAATAAGCATCAGACTTTGGGCTACTAGATGTTGAACGGTATGTCAATACTGTTCCAGTGCTTGTTTGAATATGCTAAAAAGGCTTTACATTTATTTACATTTATAGATATAAAACTTTCCAATATATATTAGTGTAAAACCCAAAACCCAAGGTGTTTTGATTAAGTCTTAAACAATAATTATTTTGGATAATAAAAGCATTTTTTTAAAAAGCACTTTAATCCATAGAGATTGAACAAAAGGACCACAATAAATAAGCTACACTAAATAGAAAATACCCAGAAAGAGCAGGTACATCACTGTCATTTTTAACATTTCTGCATAAATGGCTTAACAGGAAATAAAATAGTTTAGAATCATATATTTTTATATTTAATCAAATATTTTTTACTTAATTTGTTATGAAATCTTTATAGGGGTGTCAGGATCAATGATGATAATTATTTTATTATAAGTCTGTAAGACATATTTGAGTTAATATTTGGTCATTCACTAAAATGTACAGTATAATAAAGTAGTGTGTATAAAAAAGGCAGAATAAATATGTTCAAACAATCTAGACATTATGAACAAATTATTTAACAAAAGATGATGCTGCAGTAAAATATTTGTAGTCTTTTTATAAGCATGATGTGTACAAGATAGAGATGGTATGAACAGTTAATTGTTTGTTTTGAAATTTGTGAATCGGAATTTGTCCAGTAATAAACCCGAAACACACGTGGTTGTTGTCATGCTGTGAACTCGGCCAATCGTGTAACATCAGTGTCGTCATCGCAGCTCCAGCAGGCGCTCTTCAGGTGCTGCGCGGGCTGACTCAATCGTCTGTTCTCGGTACTTTAATGCCACATGTGACAGTCACATGGCGTCAGCGCAGCATCAATCCGGCCAAAATTTCTAACCGGCATGCACCGCTTTAAGACAGATTTCGATCGATCTGCGCAGCGCTGCATGAAGTCGAACGCACCTTTTGATTCTCTGATTCAAATGATCTGTTCAGAGTGAGTCTCCAGTAAATGATTCACATGATCTGTTTAGAGTCAGTCACAAATAAATGATTCACAGATTTCACAAACTGATCTGAGTGGGGTTCACGTGTTAATGTAGTTTCATGTGTTTTCACTTCAGTTATTGTGAATGATTATTGTGGTTATTAGAGTATGATAAGCTTTGATAATTCAACTTTTTGCAAAAATAAACATTAACCAGTAAGAATTTTTACTGTTATTACTTAAGTAAATAAAAAAAATCAAGAAATTTTATACTTTGAGTCAAGTAATATTAAAAAGAAGGACTTTAATCTTCTACTTGTGCAAGATTGCATTAGAGTATCTGTCCTACTCAACTGTTCACTCTATACAGTTGCAATCAGAATTATTCAACCCCCTGATTTATTAGCTCCCCTGTTTATTTTTTTCCCCAATTTCTGTTTAATGGAGAGAAAAAAAATTTCACCACATTTCTAAACATAATAGTTTTAATAACTCATCTCTAATAACTGATTTATTTTATCTTTGCCATGATGACAGTAAATAATATTTGACTAGATATTTTTCAAGACACTTCTTTACAGCTTAAAGTGACATTTAAAGGCTTAACTAGGTTAATTAGGTTAACTAGGCAGGTTAGGGTAATTAGGCAAGTTATTGTATAACGATGGTTTGTTCTGTAGACTATTGAAAAAATATATTGCTTAAAGGGGCTAATCATTTTGACCTTAAAATGGGTTTTAAAAAATTAAAAACTGCTTTTATTCTAGCCGAAATAAAACAAATAAGACTTTCTTCAGAAGAAAAAATATTATCAGACATACTGTGAAAATTTCCTTGCTCTGTTAAACATAATTTGGGAAATATTTAAAAAAGATTAAAAAAATCAAAGGGGGTTCAATAATTCTGATTGCAACTGTACATCTATCTAAACACACTCAACATCCCATCATGTTACATGTTATGTCAAGGCGTCCTTGTTGCATTGTAACTATTTAACTATTGAGTACATTAACTACTGAGTAATATTCATTAATTTAGATGCACTTACAATAGGGTTAGGGTTAGAATTCGGGTTAGTTTTAGGGATATTTCTATGTAATTAATTGTAATTACTATATCATGTACTCTACATGAAACCTGTGTAAGAAGGACACCTTAAAATACAGTGTTACCCAATACAGAAAGAAAGAAATGTCTATTCTTTAAGCATTAAAAATCGTCAGACATCAGCGCAATTAAACGCTGCCACAGGGCCGGTTATTACAAAACACCCGAGACTCCAGCAACTTCAGATCTCCAACATTAGCCACGTGCTTCTCTTCACTGGCCACAGATGTTATCTTGGGCACAGGCGATTGATCTTCACTGGGTAATTAGCATTTTAGGCAGAAAGGACAAGACATGGGCCTGCTGCCAGACGCAGAGAGAGAGAGAAAAAGAGAGAGAGAATTTGAAACTTTGCCACGGCAGGCTTGGTGGTCCGGGCAAGTTTTAGCCTTTGGGGTCAGAAAGGATCAACAAAACCTGCTCAACCTCAGCAAAGGGGGGGACACCGGAGCACCATGACAACCAGACTGCCAAGAGTAGCTGTGGTGCTGTAATCAGATCAAAATGGCAGATGAAGGACTCGAACGCTGAGAATGTGCATGCTTTGCTGGAGAACTGGACTGAGACGGCAAACACTCGCCACAACAAACATGCAAACATTTACAAATAGGCAAACAGCACTCATGCGTGCAGATGCAGAGAGATCAGAGCAGTGGTTTGAGGAGTCGGATTAAACACACAGACATGCATGTAGGACAAGGTCATATAAACTCAATGGGACGCACGTTTGTGTACCTCATTATAATACCAATAACATCAACGAAAAGATTACAAAATATTAATAATAAAAAACGTTTAACAAGGCTTTAATTCAAAAAGGCTACATGTATTATTCAGAAAATTGTCATGGTCCTGACCTGACAGTATTGTCTGTCCTGTCAGTGTTTAATGTTTGCCTGTTTGTCCTGTGTTTATTTACATTGCTGTGCCTTCATTTGTGTTGGTCATGTGCTCCTCTTGTCTTTCCTCCTCGTTTTCAGTTACCCCGCCTTCTTATTTAGACCTTGTTATCCTGATTGTTTTCACCTGTCTCTCGTGTGCTTTGTCCTATATATTGTGCTGTGTTCTCATTTCTTTGCTGGTTCGTTCCATGTGAGCTTGTCTTGTATCCTTGCTTTGTATCTTCACTGAGCCTTTTCGCCTGTTCTAGTTCTCTTGTCTACTTATTGTTAGTTTGTAGCTATTACTTTCTTTTGTTTGTTCCTACTGTTTACTTATCTTGTGTTCTAATCTTTATTTTGCTTTTATCCTTTGAACCACTTTTGTTCTATTTTTCTGTCAGTCCCCGTCTTATTAGTAGTAGTTTATTAGTTGTTGTTTGATTGTTTAATTACTCTCTTTAAGATTCTAGAAGTCTTTATTTTATTGTATTGTATACTATTGCTGCCTGTTTGCTGTCCTGTCTTGTGTCTTATGATTTTCCAGTCCTGACCTCCCTGGTCTGCCAGTCTGGAGTTTATGTGGCTTGCTCCAGGATCTAGCTCTGGTTTGACCACTGTTGCTCCTACTCCTACTCCTGGCTGGCTGTTCTTTTTAGTACCACCTTGTCTCTACCACTGGCTTCCCTGTGTTGTTGCCCCTACTGTTTGGACCTTGTCATAACTTTGTCTGTCTATTTGTGCCTTATTCTGTCAATAAACCCCTATGTATAATTTATTGCTGCAACTGGGTCCGCTTTCTTGCAATCACCCGTGACAAAACTCCTGTGACATTTATATGAATATTTAAGCAGGGCTGCCAACTTTTGGTTTACCTTGGAGTGAGAATTTATGCCCTGCCCCGATGGCAACCCCCCCAACCCAGCGCCCCCAATACATACAAATTATAAATTTAATAAATACTTTTTATAACATATTCAATATAAATAATAGTATTATTATTATACAATTAGGTTTTCAAGAAGCCTCTCATATAATTTTCTTTTTCTCTCCATCACTGACAGCAAACTTTTGAAAGTCACTGTATGCTATAATGGACATGCACACATCTCCCTCATATCTAGCAGGTGTCTCTACCACCCACTACCACTCACTTGGCAGGAGCCAATTTGAAGTCCTCAGTAACTTTGTTCTTGATCATTACTTTTGGGTAATGAGATTCCATTGATTTGGGCTCCGAGTCAAACTCTCTTCCAGAGGGAGTTGGCAGTCTGGAGTGAAGTTGTGTGGTTGGACTCAAACTTCGCACACTTCTCCACAAAAACACAAACTGTGCTCAGCGTTTGCGACAAGAAGCTCAAGCTGTGAGCGTCCTCCCTCAAAACTCAGCTGTGCTTCGTCACTTCTGTGTGTGTGTGTGTGTTGTGTGTGTCCCACTGTGGGCTGAAACTTCTTTTTATACACCACAATTATACAAGCAACTAAAACAGCCTGGCACTTCATTAAAAAATAACACTTGCACTTCATTACAACGCAGATTCTAGAAAACTCTTTTCTTCCTTCGGCTTTTTTATTCATTTACTGAATTTGAACGAAAAATATTATGCAATATATGAAGTGAACGGAAGGGACGTGAAGGGAAAGGACGTGACGGTGGGGGGGGGGGAATTGGATAAAAGAAAAAGAAACTGGGTGTTAGGAATAAAAAACTGTGATGGGAAAACATGTACTTTTAATTTTTGCTTTCCCACGTAAAGATGCAAAGGTGTTTTGCGAAGGAATGCAAAGATGTTTCGCGTTCCCTCGCAAAACCGTTTTTCCACAAACACTTCCTGTTCACTTCATACATGTCAACCCTCCCGTTTTTGCCAGTATTCTCCCGTATTTTACCATTCTATCCCGCTATCATCCTATCATTAAGTATTTTCCCATATTTCATTCATTCATTTTCTTTTCAGCTTAGTCCCTTTATTAACCCGGGGTCGCCACAGCGGAATGAACTGCCAACTTATCCAGCATATGTTTCACGCAGCGGATGCCCTTCCAACCGCAACCCATCTCTGAGAAAGATCCATACACACTCATAGTCTACGGACAATTTAGCTTACCCAATTCACCTGTACCACATGTCTTTGGACTGTGGGGGAAACCGGAGCACCCGGAGGAAACCCACGCGAACTTTTCCATATTTCTCATATATTTTAAATCTTGAAAGCACGCTGTGCGTCGATCATCGGCCTTTATATGCAACCTCTGAATCAGCAAATGCATGTACAGTATAAGCGCTCTGACGGACACGCTCCGTATAATAAACTGATCGCAGATCAGCTTCTGTACACGTCATTTAAAGAGGAGCTAAAGTGCAGGACACTTTGGGATTCGGGTGTGTGTTTAAACAGACAAACACACTTAATAATATGTAAACTCGTCCGTCCTGCGTGTTTTATTTTGAACACAACTAATTTTCTCTTAAATGAGCACAAACAGTTAAAGTAATGGAATGCTTTCATTATAGCTCTGTGCATTCTTACGGTGGTACCTCTGTTATCAAACAAAACAAGATTCATTTGCTGCTCTGATAACAGAGGTGCTGTTGATAACAGAGGTGTCACTTTAAATGGAGTGTACAGAAGCTGATCCACGCACAACTTTAAAGGGCACCTATGGTGAAAAATCTACTGTTCAAGCTGTTGGACAGACATATGTGTAGGTATAGTGTGTAGACCGTCATATTGGGGTGATATAAACACACCCAGTCCTTTTTTTTTTTCAATTTAACAACATAAAAACGGTGGACCAATTGGAGCGGTTTTCAGACCAACCGCAAGTTCACCTAGGAGTGCAGTCCCCCCACCCACCGAATTGATTGACAGCTGCGTATTAACATGTCTCTGTAGTAACGTTTATAATCATATCAACAAGACAGGACGTGCGCAAAGCAACCGGGAATAAAAGATCTGTTCAGTTCGCTAGGATCATCAATCATCATCAAATGTGATCAAGAGTGAGTTTTACAAGTTTAAAATGTTTTAAAACAGTGCATGTTAATGAATTACAGCGATTTACTTCAGCTTTACTTCATCACCACAGCCGCATGACAGAACAATTATAAAAGAAGATGCTTCAATCCCGGTTTGTGGACGTTAAATCAGGTTTATTTTGTACACTAACATAACAGATATCCATACAGCAGTGGATATTAACATGTATCCTGTCACATTTGCGTGCAAAAAGAGTGCAAAGCTAAACATGCGCGCTGTCTCTGTGTGTATGTCCGCGCTGTGTGTGTGGGTACTTTGTAACGACATTGTTATTGACTCATCGTTGCTACTCCACAACAAATGCATCAAATACTCATTGGTAAAGGTCCTACTGTAGTATTTCTCACAAACGTTGCGTGAGACCTTATTCCTTCGTGTCTGTCTGTTGTCTGACGCAGCCGAGGGAGGACATCGAGGCACGCTGACAGGCACGTGGAAACGGTGGGCGTGAAGGACTAGCCTTAAAGGCGCAGTACACAAAAACCGCTACCTGATGCTAAGAGCTACAAAATAGAAACTTATAAAAGCTTTAATAAAAAATCTGATGGGTGTTTTGAGCTGAAACTTTACCGACACATTCTGGAGACACAAAAGGCTTATATTGAATCTGGAAAAAGGGGTAACCTAGGTGCGCTTTCATGTAAAGAAAGTGAATGCAGACATTTTTCTATTAATTTGAGTGTGCTTTCAAGATTAAAAATACATGAGAAATATGGGAAAATAATTAATGATAGGATGACAGCGGGATCGAATGGTAAAATACAGGAGAATACTGGCAAAAATGGGAGGGTTGACATGTATGAAGTGAACAGGAAGTGTTTGTGAAAAAAAAAAGTTTTGCAAGGGAACGCAAAACACCTTTGCATTTCCTCGCAAAACATCTTTGAGAGATAACGCAATCTTTACGAGGGAACACAAAATCCTCTCACTGTTTTTTTCTCCCACCCAGTTTTTTCCCCACCATCACATCTCTTCTGGGTCTCCATATGATTGCAAGGCCTTACTTTATGCTTCTCTAAAAAGACATTAAACAGAGTTAGACTAGCCATTTTTGTCAAACTTTCCATGAAGCCAGCACAGCACACCACCACGCACTGCAAAAACAAACATGCCTTAAACACGCAGTGATCCCATCGCTTGTTGATTCTGTCCCTGGAGTCTCTGTGTTGGTCATGTGTGTGTATTCTGATCTTTGATGTAGTGTGGCCATGGCCCAGTGCCCTCTAACGTGCCCTGAAAGCCACGCTCATGCCTCCCAAACGGCCCGGGCTTGTTAGCAGCAGATGGTGGAACCATTCTGAGAGGGTAATTTAGACACAGGGCTGTAGGAGGCTGGTCATGACCTCCTCATGTATCCAGCACAACCCACCAAAAGAGAGCTGCTTTTGCTCTTCAGTACAGCCATGTCTTATCCTATGTAGGACCAATACATTTCATAGTTCAAATCTATATTAGCAGTCTAGTGCTGCATCCTAATTAGCATACTATCACTAAACAGTATTCAAATACAGAATCAAGATATGTCTCAAATAATAATATGCTGAAATGAGTATTCCAAAGTTGCCCGGATGGTCTATTATTTCTGGTAGAAATTTAAAACGTACTGTAGATCCAGGTTTACTCTAATGCACAGGTGTCAAACTCAGTTCCTGAAGGGCCGGAGCTCTGCACAGTTTAGTTCCAACCCTAATTAAACACACCTGATCAAACTAATTGAGTCCTTCAGGCTTGTTTGAAACCTGCAGGTAAGTGTGTTGAAGCAAGGTTGGAACTAAACTGTGCAGGGCTGCGGCCCTCCAGGATCTGAGTTTGACACCCCTGCTCTAATGGCTAGTATTCCCCACAATACATTGCATCTTGGATCTGAAACTACAAACATGGTGGACACATGAGACACCCGATGGTTAGGTGGAGAGGCTTAGGTAAAACTGTTTGAATGACTGATAGCTAATATCTAACCTAATGGATAATATTTATTATGTGTTTCCCACATTATATTTAATCTGCAACAATGTGACCTTTCTTAAAGATGCGTTTGGTCATTCACTTCTAGTATCGGAGATTTCTCTGCTTGAAAGAACCAATGGCGGATTAACCTGCTGGTGCATCTCCAATTATATAGGAAATTAATTATAAAAGTAATGTGGATGATTGGTGGCACGGTGGCTCAGTGGTTAGCACTGTTGCCTTACCGCAAGAAGGTCGCTGGTTCGAGTCCTGGCTGTACCAGTTGGTATTTCTGTGTGTAATTTGCAGGTTCTGTTGGCGTGGGTTTCCTCCGGGTGCTCCGGTTTCCACCACAGTCCAAAGACATGCGCTATAAGTGAATTGAATAAACTAAATTGGCCGTAGTGTATGAGTGTGTGTGTGTGTGTAAATGTAAGAGTGTATGGGTGTTTACCAGTTTTGGGCTGTGACTAAAAGGGCATCCACTCCGTAAAACATATGCTGGGATAGTTGGTGGTTCATTCTGCTGTGGTGACCCCTGATAAATAAGAGACTAAGCCGAAGGAAAATGATTGAATGAATGAAACAACGAATGTGGATGATGTGGCAAGATGACTGACAGGGCACTCAACAGAACAGCCCATTTATGAGAATGTAGTATGACCCAAATCTTGTATACTCTTGCAAATCTATATACTTTTTCTCCACAAAAAGAGTACATACTTTTAGGATGTGGTATAGGTGGGTGATATGGGACGTAGCATAATTTTCTTTTAATGTAGTGCTTACATTGTAAGTTGCATTCCAAAATATTCTGAATCGAATTATCTTATATTAACTGTTCCAGTTCTATTCTATGGTCCAACTGCATGATTTGCAGAATTGCAAATAAACATTAAACTAACATTTGCTAACTACAGTGGTGAAGCAGAAATAAACAAATACAGTATAGCTGATCAGTTGAGTGATTCGGAGTAGAGGTCTGCATTCCCAATTAAATTTCAGAATTAAATTTCATAAAATTTCCAAATAAAACGGGCTAGCGGTCAGTAACTCTGGTGTAATATGAACGGGAGCGGGCGGTCTAACAATATAGTGCTCCTGAGAGAAAGAGTGCATGCTCTTGACCAAGACAGAGCCTACAATCCTTGCACAACCTACACTTTTATCTGTTATCTCTCTCTTTTGGTAGTGCCCAATTTTGTCGTGAGATTTTGAAAACCAGGTCTAAATTTAGTGGGAATGGTTGGGTCCGGTAGAAATGGGGGCGAGTCGGGCAGCGGATGAACAAAGGCTGAATATACAGCAGGAGCGGTCGGGTGCGGAATAAAACCTGGCGGGAGCAGGACTAAAATTTCAGTCCTGCGCAGATCTCCAATTCAGAGAATCAGCTCCTGAATGAACAACTGTTTTAGAATGAATGTGGTGGAGTGATTCAGTGATTCATTTTTAATATGGGTTCATTCCTTGATTATTCAGTGATCTTGAGCCAATCAGTTGATTTAATGAATCAGTTCCTTTAAAATCAGTGTTTAAGTATAAAATGATTGAATAATTCAGAGGCTGACATAAAATCAGTCACTCATTTTCAACCTGAATGATTCAGTGTTTTTGAATGAATTGGTTGAGTCATTAAATGACTCATTTATAAAGAGTCACTTGATTCATTCAAGAACGATTCTGTGTTTTTGAACCAATTTTATTTAGTGATTAAGTTACTAAGTAATACATTATTCTAGAAAGGCCAAAGTAGGGTCCATGGGCCAAAGTTGGTCCATTGAAACCTTTGACCATCGTATCTGAGAAAAGAGTGAGAATGATGGAGAGGGTTGGGGCGAATGCCTTTATCAGAGATTGTCATTTCTAATTTGACGTTACTTTTTTATTTGTTTGTTTTATTATAGCTACAAAAAAAGCATTCTAAAATTAAATACTTTAATTAGATGTTGTAAATAAATCAGATTTTATCAAATGTAAATACTGTCAGTTGACTATCCAGAAGACATCGGTGAGCAAATCAAGGTAAAAACTAGTGGAAACTCCATTAGGTTATAAATGAGATTGTTTTTGTTTTTACTGTAATAGGTTCATTATAAAAATGTAAAAAGATTACACTTTACTAGTTAATACAAAGCAATGTTTTCTAGTTTTTTTAAATGTGTATTAACATTTAAAAATAACTAAAAAACATTGCTTTTTATTAACTAGTAAAGTATAATCTTTTAAAATTTTTGTAATGAATCAATACATTCATTCATTCATTTTCTTTTCGGCTTAGTCCCTTTATTAATCTGGGGTCGCCACAGCGGAATGAACCGCAAACTTATCCAGCACATGTTTTACGCAGCGGATGCCCTTCCAGCTGCAACCCATCTCTGGGAAACATCCATACACACTCATTCACTACGGACAATTTAGCCTACCCAATTCACCTGTACCGCATGTCTTTGGACTGTGGGGGAAACCGGAGCACCCGGAGGAAACCCACGCGAACGCAGGGAGAACATGCAAACTCCACACAGAAACGCCAACTGACCCAGCCGAGGCTCGAACCAGCGACCTTCTTGCTGTAAGGCGACAGCACTACCTACTGCGCCACTGTGTCGCCCTGAATCAATACAGTAAAACAAAATCAATCCCATGTGTGTATAGATTAGTTAATTACCCATGGCAACTATATTTACCTTCAGCCCACTAGCCTCGATCAAGTTTGGTTTTTGGTCCTTCATAAGAAAAGGTTTGGGCACCCCTGCTCTAGAATAAACAAGGCTAAGTAAATTAATGACTTCATTATAAAGACTTGTTTTAATCCTGAATGATTCAGCATTTAAAACGAATCAGTTGAATTGCCTAGGGTGGCACGGTGACTCAGTGGTTAGCACAGTCGGCTCAGTTTCACAGGTCGCTAGTTTGAGTCCCGGCTGGGCCAGTTGGCATTTCTGTGTGGAGTTTGTCCCCCCGTGTTGGCATGCGTTTCCTCTGACTGCCCTGGTTTCCCCAACAGTCCAAAGACATGTGCTATAGGCAGTGTTGGGGAGTAACGGAATACATGTACCGGCGGTACGTATTTAGAATACTATTCATGAGTAACTGTATTCCATTACAGTTACTATTTTTAAACAGGGTATTTAGAATACTGTTACTTTCCTAATACCATTGGAATACTTAGGGCGATGCGTGTCTGGCCCATAATAATATTACTAAATTGCCGCCGAAACCATAGAAACAGAAGCTACACTCCCGACTGCAATCACCAGCGTTAACTCAGTGAGACTCACGCAAATGACCCTGTTCTCATGCTCTCACGCCACACCTCCATTTTCTCACGCAGCAAAAAGGACGATCACAAACACCGAACAACCGGACAACAACCATGATTTTTAAATAAACTGCTTTTTTTGCCGTCATTGTTCGTGAATTCGCTGCTTGATGTTTCGTTTGCGCTTTCAGAGGTTTCATTTACGCTTCTTAAATTTACGTTCGCTTTTCTGACACAAATGTGGGCGGGACACCTTAGCCAAAGTTGGCAGCCCTGGTTAACTTGAGAGTACAAATATGAAGGATTCAGACCAGGGGCTCGAGTGGTTAGAGCCGCAACCGAAGCAACTTCTAGCAGCAGTAAAGGAAAAAATGCATTCACGTCTTGGAAGTTCAAGCATTTTTTCTCTTTAAAGAATGAGAGAGGTGAGCGAAACCTGACAGTGCAGTGCAATCTCTTTTTCTGTGCAGAATGTGAAATACAAAGGGTAAGCAAAATGCATATTATATACATATACTGTATATTACAGACAGTAATGCTGTCTATGTTCAAGCACTTTTTATCTTTATTATAGAAACAGAAATTGAATTTGTTGACACTTTGATAAATAAACATTATTTAATAAACATAATTATATTGTTTTATTTATTTATCAGTCAATAATGGGCATTAGAGGTCCTCTGTTTTCCTGCAGAAATTGCTACCAACGCATAGTGTGACATTTAATAGACTTGAAGGCTGTTTTTAAGGGCAAGTATTCCAAGTATTTAGAATACAGTACCAGGATTAAGCAAAGTAATGGAATACGTTACAAAATACATTTTAAAGCAGGTATTCTGTATTCTGTAACTAAATACATTTACAAAGTATTCTCCCCAACACTGGCTATAGGTGAATTGGGTAAACTAAATTGACCATTGTGAACGAATGTGTGTGTGTGAATGTGAGAGTGTATGGGTGTTTCCCATTACTGGATTGCAGCTGGAAGGGCATCCGCTGTGTAAAACATATGCTGGATAAGTTGGCGGTTCATTCCGCTGTGTCAACCCCTAATAAATAAGGGACTAAGCTGAAGGAAAATGAATGAACAAACGAATGAATCAACTAGTTTCTGGCACATCAATGCAACTTGTCCTAAACTCCCATCTCTTAATACACACACTGACAGTCCATGTTGCAAACGGTGTGTATAAAAGGTCTATCTGTATAAAAGAATTATTTGGAAAACATTATGAAAATGAAAACCATAAAAATTCTTCTTTTATGAAACAGCCACTGTTTACTCCTACAAAGCCATAATCAGCCAACAAAACATTGCAAAACATTTTTAAGTGCCAATAAAGAATTTGGGACACGGTTATTATTCTGTCCTTGCTCATTTCTCCCCTGAGGTCCCTCAACGACGGATCCCTCCAACCAATCTTTTCTTCTTTTTGTTTTTGTTTTAGTGGCTTCATTCAGATTCCCGACCACAGTTTCCTGCTCTCAAACAAAGGCTTGGGTTTGATGAAATGAGTTGGTCTTCCTCGTCTTTGACCTACTGGAGAAACTAAGACCTGCTTGCTGGAGCTAAGATGAGTCGGATCCTTTTGTTCCCTTGTCCATCCCTGCCTTCCTGGCTTTCCTTCACTCTTAATCTGTCTCCGTGAGCTCATGTTGATGTGTTTTGACATCGCAGGCACCTGGTTTTTAGGATTTAGGATTATTTGTCACTTCTGCCGAGAGCCACCTAGTCACCGTCACTCAATCTTTTTACACTTCTCCGTCACGGCTGCCCGTCAAGCGTTTGGAGATGCAGATGCTGGCTTAATTAGAGCTGACAGGGCCAGGATGCTCATCTCAAGCTGTTCTGTCGCGAGGAGGAGAGGATAACAATCAGAATGACAACCGTCTTAATTTTCCATCTTCTCTCTCTCTCCTTCTGTCTCTTGTCTTTGGTTCTTTCGCATCTGCGCCGTCTCCTCTGTCACTGCAAGCTGCTTTTCTCATTTCACTCCGAGACTGCTTGTCTCATGATGGCTTAAAGTAGAAGCATGGCTTTTAAAGAGTGATCTGTGATCATATCAGAATTGGACAATATTTGCACTTCTATATAAGGAGTGTGTCACTTCCTGTTTGCTTAAACCTGCTCCTTAAATCTATTCGATGTCTGGAAAACCTGTTTCCAAAAGTGTTCACACTTTACAATAAGGTTCCATTAGTTCATGTAATCACTAACATAAACTAAGAATAGTGATGTCATGATAATGGAATTCGGTACCCGCTAAAATTTAAGCGCTGTTGAGCACTTTCATAAACATCGCTGATTTGCCATTGTGTTCATGGGCCAAAGTTGGCCCATTGTAACCTTTGATTTCTTTGTAACCACTAGCCTCTATCAAATTTGGTTTTTGGTCCTTCATAAGAAAAGGTTTGGGCACCCCTGCTCTAGAATGAACAAGTCTTAGTGAATTAATAACTTCATTATAAAGACTTGTTTTAATCCTGAATGATTCAGCATTTAAAACAAATCAGTTGAATTAACTAGGGCGGCACAGTGACTCAGTGGTTAGCACAGTCAGCTCACAGCACGAAGGTCGCTAGTTTGAGTCCCGGCTGGGCCAGTTGGCATTTCTGTGTGGAGTTTGTCCCCCTGTGTTGGCATGTGTTTCCTCTGACTGCCCCGGTTTCCCCAACAGTCCAAAGACATGTGCTATAGGTGAATTGGGTAAACTAAATTGACCATAGTGAACGAACATTTGCCATTGTGTTCACGTGCTCAACAGAAATGACTGTGATTGGCTGTGGAGGTCATCAGTTCACCGAACTCACCGCTGTTTACCAGAGATGAGAAGTAACAAAGTACAAATATTTCGTTACTGTACTTAAGTAGATTTTTCTGGTATCAGTACTTTACTCCACTATTTATTTTTTTGACCACTTTTACTCCTTAAATGTTTTAGTTTTACTCCTTACATTTTCTCACAAATATCTGTACTTTCTACTTACTTTTGTTTTCATGTGTTTGGTGGCGCAATCTATATTATTTCTTGTCATTGCGCAATTTGAGCACCTTTTGATGCAGTCAGTCTATTTTCGCCATTGTGCGCCTGCGTGCTGCAGTGCACTGCTTTTTCAACCATGGCTATCACACACCTTGTGTAGGCTAGTTTATGAAGATTACTATGAGAAAGGCATGGATGACTGCAGCTCTGCACAAGACGTTTGGCCAGAGGAGAAATGGTCGTGCCCAACTGAGCCTGGTTTCTCTATAGGTTTTTTAAAATCTTCGCTTTCGCCAATTGGTGAAGTTTTTTCCTCGCCGCTGTCGCCACTGGCTTGCATGGTTCGGGATATGTAGAGCTGTGCATCGATGGAATTGCTATTCAGTGTTTGGACTCTCAGTAGTGAATTTTACTCCACACTGAACTGAGCTAAACTGAACTTAAACACTGAAAACTAAACTGACACGGTTTCAATTCACTATAATCTTCTATGTGAAGCTGCTTTGACACAATCTACATTGTATAAGCGCTATACAAATAAAAATGAATTGAATTTAATTGACCACGCAGATGACACAAAGGGAGACGGCGAATTTAACATGACTGATGCTGCCTTGCTTACACGGTAAAAAGACACACTTTGCTGGATCAGATCACAGGTAAACAAGAGAGACACAATTAAGTTCAAAAATATGCCTACAAATGCTTAAGTTTAAGAGTCTTTTGTCCACTTCCAATCATACTGCATGGGATTTCTCTGGTCTTTCAATCTAAAACCGTGAAAAAAACGTGTTTGCACAAAATTTGCACATTTTAGTACTAAAACAATCAAATACTTTATAAAAACTTTATGCATTTATTTCCTTCATTTTCGATGAGTTCATATTTCCTAATACAGGATTTATGCTGTTTAACAGGTTTTTGTATTGATTTTTTAATTGACTATATGATTTTACATATAGGCATATTAATATTCAATCTTAATTAATATAAATATTACAACAACAAAGGTAAATTTACTGGCCAATTCATGAATAAAAATATAATGCAAAAGATCCTGAATTTATCACGTGAATAAAAGCTCATGCACATGTTTTTTAGGTTGTAGTCATGTCTGTGTATGTAGCTTTTAGCATAGAATAAATGTATTAACAGAAGTAATGTTTATCTATAAAATAAAATATCCACAATAAATTGGAAAAAAAACACTAAAATAACATATTATGTATGAGAGCTGCTAAAGCAAAAAAAAAAAAAAAGTTTGCAATCAAATACGATAAGTATTTATTTTAGCAAAAGAAAATATATTTTCAATATAATCAATTAAAAAAATATTCAAATATAAAATTCAAAAAATTCTATATATTTTGGACAGTAGTCAGTGTAAAATGTAAGTCATTATTTATATGAGCATGAATGACAGCTGTTGTTTTTGATCCAACAGCCACAAAACTACATGATGAATGCTGTGAGTTTGCGTCAGGAAAATAATAATATTAATATTATTATTAGGAGTCCATGATGGACAGAGGCCAGTGGGCAGATTTGGCCAGGATGCCGGGGTTAAACCCCTACTCTTTTTCGAAGGACATCCTGGGATATTTAACGACCACAGAGAGTCGGGACCTCGGTTTAATGTCTCATATGAAAGACGATGCTCACTGAGAAGTATAGAGTCCCCATCAATATACTGGGCCGTTAGGACCCACACAGACCGCAGGTTGAGCGCCCCCTGCTGGTCTCACTAACACCACTTCCGGCAGCAACCAAGCTTTCCCATGTGGTCTCCCATCCAGGTACTGACCGGGGGCAGCCCTGCTAGCTTCAGTGGGCAACCATGTGAGAGTTGCAGAGAGCTAGCTGTAGGCTTGATGAATGATGATACATGAGGGGAAACCAGATATTTACCTACCTAGTGAAACTAAAACATGTAGTAGTAATGGGTACTTTTTACTTTTTTTGAGGTTGTACTTTTTACTTTTACAGAGTACAAAGGTGTAATCAGTACTTCAACTTTTACCAGAATCGTTTAAACATGAGTATCTGTACTTCTACTTGAGCAAAGGATTTGTGTACTTTTGCCATCTCTGCTGTTTGCTAAGTGTAATTATAGACACAGGGACACTGGAGCGTTTTAAAGCTGTGAAAATGTGCTTATAAGTCAAGAATACAGCATGTGTTTCTGCAGTTATAAAACGCTTACTAACATCTGTTAATGTAGAGTTAATACTTACCAGATAATGAATTAACTATTTGCTAATGCTTATTAGATGATTCATAGTGTGTAGTTATTATAAAGTGTTACCCATTATTTTCATTAACACTAACACACAGAAATAAATACTGCAATAAATGAACTTTCACTGTTTTTTCATGATTGTAAACACATTAACTAAAAGTTAACTAATGGAACCATATTGTAAAATGTTACCAAACATTAAAATCTAAGCAATGACACACTGAATTAAACCACTTTTAACTCACTGTGTCATTGCTCAGATTTTAACGTTCGGTAGACTATTCGTGCAAGCTAGGATGTTAGTCATTAGGGTGTTTTAGATGGTTGACAACAGGTGTTTGTTATATCTTTTTCAAGCGGCAACCTCCCGCTCTCCCTCGGGAAGCCAATACGGAAGTAACTAAAACTGCAATTCATCGACTCGCCTGGGGGGCTGGCTCCAGGAAGTCCAAGTGCTTTCTTTCTGCATTGGTAAATTGGCCATTTTTTACAGCTGATAAAAACATGTTTACAGCCTGGTACAAACAATGGCTTTGGTGCATATAGCTATGATTACCCTTCATGACAACTCTGAGGGGGGTGAATTTTTTTATAACTCATCCGTTTCGTTTTTATTAGGTTATATTAAGTTTGTATAATTAAGGGCGTGGCCACTTGAGTGACAGCTAGGTCTCGCTGGTCGCTGTCTCGTCACCTCAGCTGAATCTGGCTAATTAGCCGCTGAGCTCGGCATATACATCGTATTTTTGTTTTGTTTAATGTTTCTTTACACTGTCATTTGCCTTTTGGATTTATTTCCTGCAATTATCAGATGATATGGCATGCTGTGTGCACTTAATTGTGCTTACAAACCATTCAAGTTGCCTCCATTTCACAGGTGAGGGAATTTATATGCTTATATACCATCTCTATAAATGTATTTGTTTTATTTAAGATCATTTATCATTTAAATGTTCTTTAGAGCTGTAAAGCACTCCAGAATCTGACAGATTGATTAGTTGTAGGCTATAAAACAGTCATCTGAAGCGTTGTCATACAGTGTTAGTGCTGGATTTTATAAACAGCCTTGCATTTACTAACACAGACTATATCTGAAGTGTTTGATAGTAATTCGCGTTTTCCTCCTGTCGAAAACGTCATAAGAACAATGTTTAGTGGCTCAATGTATTACAACAGTGTTTTTAAAAGTCTAAACACTTTATTGATATAGTGTACAACCAAGCACGTGTGGTCAGAACACAAAAGAGTCACAGGTAATGAAGTATTAAGCGTTCTGCCAAAGTAATAAGTCTGTTTTAAGCCAGTCTAAGCAAAATGCTGAGAATCCAGCATGCGTCTGTAGCTCCGCTCACTCTCCGCCTCTTTGCCCTTATTTGGTATCCCGCGTTTGGTGCGATGACGCGCAGACAAAATGGCGACGGTTGGCCGCGCCTACTTGTAGCTTCTTTTGCAGTGTTCAGAAACCTATGGGTGACGTCACGGATACTACGTCCATATCTTTTACAGTCTATGATCTTTTTAGGTGGCTGGATTTTAAAGGTAGTTGCTAAAGAGATATTAAGTGATTATCTGTGTGTTAATAGGTGTTTTCGGTTGGTATCGAAGAATGCCGTAGGTGGCTGCTAGGGCATTCCAGAAGGTTGCTGGGACGTCATTCTGTGCAATTTTGAATATGCATTAAATGGTTGTTAGGATGTGTCCTATATTAATTCTGATCATTTAGAAAACTAACAATACACCTTCAGTCAACAATCCACACTAATTGCTGTCCTTGATGCACAGATGTTCAGGGGTTTGTTCAAATGACGAACCCCAAGTATGAGTAATAGTAACAGTGTAGCCTGCCTTAGAAAACACCACTAATAATGAGTTGATAACTATTCCCGGCATTGGTCAAAAATTCTCTAATGGTTTATCCCTACTTGTGTGGTATGAGATCATAGATGAGCATGACACACACACACACACACACACACACACACACACACACACACACACACACACACACACACACACACACACACACACACACACACACACACACACACACACACACACACACACACACACACACACACACACACACACACACACACACAGAAACGAGACAGCAGACAGACTCAAGGTCTGTGAAAACCAGTCTGAAATCCAATTAAATTCTTCTGTTGTTAATGAATCATACCCCACAGTCCCTGCTGTGTGTGTGTGTGTGTGTGTGTGAGTATATTTTTGTGTGTGCGTGTGCACGTCTACTCCACATGCCAGTCCTTATGGTGGCCTAAACGTCCTTCTCCATATCTTCTGTTACTCTGACAGCAACCATTCGTCTTTCTTCTATGCGTTTCACATATTCATTCATCTATTTCTGAGTAAACTGTCACTTCTCAATGAAGAAGCGACTCCATGCAGAACACCAACATTGTTAAAACATTGCCTTCAATAGGCACGCACAATAAAACCACCTAATTGTGACCAAATCAATCACAACAATACAACATTGCAACACAATAACATGTGTAAAACGATAAAAAGTGTATACTGGGTATTCAATATTAATCTAAGGAAGCATCCAAAGTAACAAAACATAAAATAATTAAATAATTAAAAGACAAAAAAGGTTAAAAATTAATACTTATTCACTAGTATATATATATACACATACATATATATATATACATATATATATCATGGTTTCCGCTATATTCATTCTTCCATGGCGGGGCGCCACACCAAAATTCATCCCGCCACGGCTATATTACAGCTTCCCATTCAAAACATTCAGTCATTGTTGTTGATGTTTTTAATAGCAGGTTATAATCGCACCAAAACGTATTAAAAGGTAAGTGAATTATAACAGCGAAACTTTTCTTTAACCGTAGTAGTGCTGTGAGTTGACGGTGACATGCTGACTGACTGACAGGTGCGTGCTTGCGTGAGACGTGAGACCAGCAAACACGGCGTAGCTTTCAGTTAAGATGAACAGTTTACATAATTATACTGTATAGATAAAGGTCTATGGTTCTGCATACAATGACTTTATCTGGCTGGAATTTATAGCGGTTTCACTTTACTTCAGGACTGTTCAGCTACTTCAGCTGTTTCACTTTACTTCAGGACGCATTAATGCCGCTCTGTAGGTCTACCGGAGACATTCATAAATATTCCTAGCAAAT
This sequence comes from Danio kyathit, assembly GCA_903798195.1. Classification (NCBI taxonomy): domain Eukaryota; kingdom Metazoa; phylum Chordata; class Actinopteri; order Cypriniformes; family Danionidae; genus Danio; species Danio kyathit. Next base: position 10,077,082 of record LR812519.1, read on the forward strand.
CTAATAAATGTTGGAGATGTACTCGTCACATAAACGCACTAAATCGCACTTGAGCAGCGTATATTTCAGGGTGTAAAGTTGTGCACGAACAGAGGAAATCAGCGCGCAAGCAGAGATTCGCATGCTCTTATTACATAAATGCGCTCACAACATGTGTCATTGAAATAACACCCATAGGTAGTTGGTACATCCGTGTAAAAGTCCTGCCGCCACAGCTGGAAAAAATCCTAGAGGAAACACTGTATATATATATATATATATATATATATATATATATATATATTATATATATATATATATATATATATATATATATATATATATATATATATATATATATACACATAGAGTTGAAGTCAGAATTATTAGCCCCCCTTTGAATTTGTTTTTCTTTTTTTAATATTTCCCAAACAATGTTTAACAGAGAAAGGAAATTTTCACAGTATGTCTGATAATATTTTTTATTCTAGAGAAAGTTTTATTTGTTTTATTCGGCCAGAATAAAAGCAGTTTTAATTTTTTTAAAAGCCGTTTTAAGGTCAATATTATCAGCCCCTTTAAGCTATTTTTTTTTTTTTCGATAGTCTACAGAACAAACCATCATTATACAATAACTTGCCTGATTACCATAACCTGCCTAGTTAACCTAATAAACCTAGTTAAGCCTTTAAATGTCACTTTAAGCTGTATAGAAGTGTCTTGAAAAATATCTAGTCAAATATTATTTACTGTCATCATGTCAAAGATAAAATAAATCAGTTATTAGAAATTAGTTATTAAAACTATTATGTTTAGAAATGTGTTGAAAATTTTTTTCTCTCTGTTAAACAGAAATTGGGGAAAAAAATAAACAGGGGGCTAATAATTCAGGGGGGGGCTAATAATTCTGACTTCAACTGTAAAGTATATATATGAACAAAGAATTGAAACAAAAACATGATTTCATGCATTAACATCAGACGGAGTATACGTCACTCTCCCTCCAGCGCCAGAGAGCTTCTATTTTCTCATTCAGTTGTTACTGGAAAGTCTCAATGAAGCTGCCTTTTCCAGCAGATGTGTGTAATCATATAAAGTATAATTGTAAAGTTTGCCGAGCCCTGGACACAACCCTCAATCTCTGGAAAATGAAGTGCTGGACATCTGGGTGGACGCGAGCCTGGCTCCGGGCGCTCAAATGACAGAGTTCAGGGCTCCGGTAAGTGCTTCTCGAAAAAAAAAAAAAAAAGATCCTGTGCTCAATTTAGATAGAGTTTTTGTTTTAAAGTAGCCCAGAAGAGAACGGCTGACAGCCACCCTTTCCATTTACAACCCTTGTGATTTCTAGAAGGGATTTATATGAAATGCTTTCGTTTCTGGGTTGCTTTTCCCTCATTCTTTCCTACTGTTTCAGCAGATATTTCTTTCCATCATATTTCTTGCTGTCTTTCATGCATAATAAACCACATGTCTCACTCGGCATAGTCTTCAAAACATCACGATGGATGGCCCATTTGTCACTCGTTATTTTATTTTTATGCGAGGAGTCAAGAGAATGCAAAAATGCAAATGCGTTCAAAAAGGAGAACGCAAACGCTAGCAAGCTGAGCAAGTGTTCCAGATGCTATTTTAATATTAAAAAGGACAGTTCACTGCAAAATGAGCACTGTGACACCATTTACCAAACTTTCTTAAAGGGCACCTATGATGAAAATCATCTATTGTAAGCTGTTTGGACAGAACTGTGTTTAGGTATAGAGCGTCCACGGTCATATTGAGGTGACATAAACACAATAAGTCAAACTTAATTAAAGACAATAAGTTTTTTTTAATTTCCTGACGTTAAAATAGGATCAAAATCCCTCCCATTTAGAGGCCCACCGCAACGTGACGTAGGAGTGTGGTTTTACCGCCCACCGAATTGATTGACAGCCACATATTAACATGTCTCCGTAGTAACGCGTATAATCATGTCAACAAGACAGGACGTGTGCAAAGCAACTGGGATTAAAAGATCTGTTCAGCTCTCTGTGATCATCAATCATCATCAAATGTGATCAAGAATGAGTTTTACAAGTTTAAAACGTTTCTAAAACAGTTCATGCTTGTAATTACACTGATTTTACCATCTTTACTTTATCAGCACAGCCACGTGTCAATACAATTATAAAAAATGACGCTTCAATCCCGGTTTGTGGACGTTAAATCAGGTTTATTTTGTACATTAACATAACAGATATCCATACAGCAGTGAATATTAACGTGTATCCAATCGCATTTGCCGTGCAATAACAGTGCAAAGTTAAACACTTGCGCTGTGTGTGCGTGAACTTTGTAACAACATTGTATGTGATTCATCGTAGCAGAAAGGCTTGAATTAACTCCACAACAATTACATTAAATAATCATTAGGAAAGTTCTTACTGTATTCAATTCATGCTTATTTCTATAGCACTTTTACAATGTAGATTGTGTCAAAGCCGCTTAACAAAAGTTCTAGTAAAGTCCAGTTATCAGAGTTGAAGTTCAGTTTAGGTCAGTTCAGTGTGGTTTAAATTTCACTGCTGAAAGTTCAAACACTGAAGAGCAAATCTCACAAACTATTTCTCACAAACGTTATGTGAGATCTGCTTCATGTCTGTCACTGTGCTGTTTATCTGACGCAGCCAAGGCGGAGATTGAGGCTGCTTTCACCCAGTAAAATTGTTACACTTTACTCTTGGTGCGGTTTGCTTTCACACGGCAAAGTTTCTAAACGGACCAAATTAGCTAAAACAAGTCACGTGCAGTAAATTCTCCACACATTGGTCAGAGATCCACGCTTTATTTTGCAGAGTCCCACTCAGCTGTCATGCGTCCTTATTTTAATTTATGACGATGAGCAATAAGACATTATAAGTGAAAAGCTGCACTTTAATTTTGAATAGTGACACCCACAGACATCGTCACCAAATATAAATCTGAGGTAAGACTTTCTCATAAAAAAAGCAGTTGGTTTATGCATTATAGGCTTTACATTATAGAGAGAAATAACAGATAAACGTTCGGTCAGTTTTGCTGATGGGTAAACACATCTCGGTAATAGTTTGCATGCTTTTACTTTCGTATTTGACATGAAACGCACATTTACCGGTAGGAATGACATTTCGCTCTACTTAGAATTCTCTCTTCATATAGGCATATACATGCCTATCACATATCCATAATACACGGTGATATAGCCTGGTTCGGATCGTATCGCTTTCTCACTACAATCGATCCGCTCCAGAGTATGTTTCAATCTAGCCGAGACCACCTCATTCAGGCGATCTCAGACCGATTGTTTTGGCGCAGATCCGAGCGCGATTGCTGGATTCACATATGCCAAACAAACCGTGCTAACTAGGGAAATGCACCAGGTTTCGAAACAAAAGTCTAGGTGTGAAAGCACCCTGAGGCACACTCTGACACCATGTGGGAAAGGTAGAACTAGCATTAAAGGCACAGGCAACAAAAACAGCTACATACTGTTCAGAGCAGAAAATCCGATATTCTGAAAGGTATAATAAATAATCTGATGGGTGTTTTGAGTTGAAACTTTACAGACACATTCTGGAGGCACAAAAGTCTCATCTTAAAACTTTTAAAAAGGTGTAAAATAGGTGACCTTTAAACCGGGTCTAAATAACATTGGAATCACGTTCTGGATAAGATTACAAAACAAAACCTATGGCTGTGGAAAGATCTTACCATAATCTCAAAGTCTTTTATTTATGACTGATAAGACAGCGCTAATGCTAACACTCATCCCTAACCATCATCACTATGACAGACTCCATAATGCAGTGGGAGGAGACACCTAATGAGACAATCGCCCGCATCAGATGGAGGATCCTGCTTCTTAATGAGCCAAAGTATTATTTATCAAAACCCCTTTCAGTTATTTATTAAGTGAGATGTGTTTGGAGGTGTGAGTTTACAGGTGATAAACAGCCCTCGGTTTGCATATTTAAACCAAGATGATACTTATAGACTGTGATTACTGCTCTAAAATATATTCTTTTTAAATGTCTGTGTGAAAAACTAAACGTTTTTTTTCCCTTTGAACACAATATATTTAATTTTGAGAAACATTTATAATATTTTGGAGCAGTAAATGTGCCAGGCCAAATAATGAAAATGAATCATTGACGTCTGCCGTCTTCATTAGATTTTTTATTATTTATAATAATTAAAAATGGCATCTTTGGATATCTTTTCAGCTGGAGATGCTGTTGTTAAAAAAAATGTAAATAAAAAAAATCTTACACATACCTTAGGAACGGTATTAGAGAAAATTTTGGCGGTAAGAAAACCTTGACTTTTCCAAACTTGACTTTTCGTCCCATGCCTACATGCGCTATAGGTGAATAGGATGAACTAAATTGACCTTAGTGTATGAGTGTGTGTGAATGTGAGAGTGTATGGTTTTCCCAGTACTAGGTTGCAGCTGGAAGGACATCAGCTACAGTACGTAAAATATATGCTGGAATAGTTGGCGGTTTATTCCGCTGTGGTGACCTCTGATACATAAGGGACTAAGCCGAAGGAAAATGAATGAAATCAAATATTTTAAGCAGAAGTATTGAAAAGCATGAATTAAAATGTATATTGTTATGCATGTCTTAAGTTCTGTCATCCTTTACTCACCCTTCTATCAAACCTTTATGGTATGCGTTCTTCTGTTAAATCCAAAAGAAGATATCCTGAAAAATGCTGGAAACCTGTAACAATTGACTCCCATAGTATTTGTTTTTATAGGTTACAGGTTTTAAGCTTTCTTCAGAATATCTTAAGGAAAGAAACTCACAGGTTTCGATCCACTTGAGGGTGAATAAATAGCATGTTTTCATTTTTGGGTGAACTACCATTCTGGGTGAACTATAACTTCCTTATTTTGAACACATCAAAGAAAAGGAAAAGGGGATTGTCTCAATAGACAGTGATTTTACTTAAGACAAATAGTACAAAAGTAGAAAACACATTGCTTTAAAACGTTCAATAATCTGTATATACTACAGCATATATAGCTCTGGGTCAGGAAGTTCTCAGATAACATTATCCTAAAATATTATTTTTGATGTGTTGTTTAAAGGTAAATGAATGTGTAGGTTATACAGTGTGTTGTTAATTGCAGAGCTCCTCTATTTAAAAAAGAAAAAGTTCTGAAAGAGATCAAGTCTCAGCCAGGTAATAAAAAGTAATGCAAAAGTAACTCAAAAGTAACGTATTGCATTACTTACCATAAAAAGTAACTAAGTAACGCAACCAGTTACTTTTTTGTGAAGTAGCCTTATATTGTAATGCATTACTTTCAAACAAAACTTTCCCCAACACTTGTTCAAAATTTACTAATGTATTATCGAAATGCAAAGTTGTGTTTATTAACATTAGTTAATACACTGTGAGTTGACATGAACTAACAATGAAATTTTTTTAAATAAATTGATCTTTATATTATCATAATGACATAAATGTATGTGATTAATGATTTATATAATAACTAATTATAATGCAAATCATAATAATGTTTGTTTATATGATGTTTATCCTTGCAAACATGTTACCAAAATGAAGCAAAATTATGCAATGATCGTATTTTTTGATTGTATATTTTTCTACATATAATTAAAAATAATAATAATAATTAAACAAATGTAAGAAACAAAAGATTTAAATAATAAAAATACATTTAACCTATTACTTATTGTTATTGTTATTATTATTATTATTAATATATTGAATTATAGAGAGGAATCTAATAAAATATCTATTTAGGAACACTTGGGCAACTAATAAAAATAACAAATTGCAAAAAGATAACATAATAAATATTGATTTTTTTTATGTTCATTACCTAAAGTTAACAAAGATGAATGAAAATACAGTAATACATGTATTGTTCACTGTTTAAATGCAGCAACTAATGGATCCTTATCCTTATTTCAGAGGTCGCCACAGCTGAATCACCAACTATTTCAGCATATGTTTCACACAGCGCATGCCCTTCCAGCCACAAACCAGTACTGGGAAACACCCATACACTATTGCATTCACTCACACACTCATACACTACGACCAATTTAGTTTATTCAGTTCACCTAAAGCCCATGTCTTTGGACTGTGGGGGAAACTGTAACACCCGGAGGAATCCCACACCAACACAAGGAGAACATGCAAACTCGACATAGAAATGCCAACTGGCCCAGCCGGGATTCAAACCAGCGACCTTCTTGCTGTGAGGCGACAGTGCTAACCACTGAACCATTGTGCTGTCTGACCCCAAACTTGCATAAAGTTAAAACATGAAGACAAGTGAACAGTTATAATAAACAAATTACAACTTGGAAGCTTTCCTATTATACAGATATAAAATAAAAGCTGACAAGATTGTACAGGAGGATTATTGCAGCTGAATTTGCATGTATGGCCAGCGGTGTGGCGTGTAGGTGTGGATGTCAAGGGACGGTCAGCTCACTTTACGCTCTGGGCAATGCAGACACACACAAATACACACCCACACAAACTACTACCTAGAGAACATGCTAACTAGACAACATGCATCTAAAAATACTTCTGGGTTCATACAGTATGTATGCAGAAGACCACGCATAGCGTAAGCCTTCAATTTTACAGCAGAACTCCTCCCTGAGAGACACAAAGAGGTTGAAAAAGAAAGGTGGAAATGTATGGAAATGAGTGCTTATGATATAGTCTGCAGGGCAGATCAGAAGAAAAATGGACATGATTAAAGGGTGAAGTAAAGGATGAAGGTTTTTTTAAGTCACATACAAAGCACACAGTAAATTTCACTTTAAGATATGACGGCGAAACTTAGAAAAGGGATGCAAAGTAAGACATCAAAGATACAGATATGTCTTTAAACCATATATATATATATATATATATATATATATATATATATATATATATATATATATATATATATATATATATATATACATACATAGTTGAAGTCAGAATTATTAGCCCCCCTGAATTATTAGGCCCCTTGTTTATTTTTTTCCCCTATTTCTGTTTAATGGAGAGATTTTTTCAACACATTTCTAAACATAACAGTTTTAATAACTCATCTCTAATAACTGATTTATTTTATCTTTGCCATGATGACAGTAAATAATAGTTGACTAGATATTTTTCAAGACACTTCTACACAGCTTAAAGTGACATTTAAAGGATTAACTAGGTTAATTAGGTTAACTAGGCAGGTTATGGGAATTAGGCAAGCTATTGTATAATGATGGTTTGTTCTGTAGACTATCGGGAAAAATATAGCTTAAAGGGGCTAATAATTTTGACCTTAAAATGTTTTTTAAAAAATTAAAAACTGATTTTATTCTAGCCGAAATAAAACAAATAAGACTTTCTCCAAAAGAAAAAAATATTATCAGACATACTGTGAAAATTTCCTTGCTCTGTTAAACATTGTTTGGGAAATATTTAAAAAAGAGAAAAAAAATTAAAAGAGGGTTTAATAATTCTGATTTCAACTGTGTGTGTGTATGTATATATATAAATATATATATATATATATATATATATATATATATATATATTAGTGCTGGGCCATTATCAGCATTAACGTGCTGCGTTAACGCAAGACTCTTATCGCGCGATAAAAAAAATATCGATGTTAATCTATTCTCAAAGTTGGGTTGGGAGCTGGGTCTATTTTACGCAAACTATGGCGATTTTCACCTTGATATATTAGCGCGGATGTATACCTGACCGGTGAGCCATCTGCCCTTCTGAATCAAATCAGCAGGATGCTTGACTTTAACTGCAGTTGAGCAGATTCACTTTAACTCACGAACATTTCATTCATTCCTTCGTGACATACTGGGGTATTAGACGCAAATACGGAGTAAGGACTGGTGAGAGAGTTATGGAATTTAATAACGCACGCCAAATGAGAAGAAAAAAAACATCCGCATTTCGCGATGTGTGTGTTTGTGTATGTGTGTGTGCGGTCCTTTAGTGACAGCCGCGTGTGGATGTTGTTGGAAAATATGGCGAAAGGTCCTAAAGACCGTGGGGTTTACTTCAATAATGCCACTAATATCTGCAAACTTCTTAATTCCTTTTCTGTTTAGTTCAGTTAAGACTTTTTTCAGAGTAAGGTAATCAGAAATCGCAGTTTGGAGCTTATTTAGGCCTACAGTTCAACATTGATGTTTAACTGAATAAACAGTTAGTAAACACAAGTACATCTTATTGAACATCGTTTATTTTCATCACCAATTATCATAGTAGAATAGTTTCTCAAGCAGTTTGTGATGCATTTTGGAAACAGGAGATGAGCCCCTGGCCTAATGCGACACCCGGCTTGAGAAACCTGTTCTCAAAGACATATTATTTGGGTAACACACATATTCTGAATGTTTTTGGCAGAATTCAAATGAGTCATTTTAATCTAGATTAATCTAGATTAATTTCAAGATTAATCTAGATTAATCTAGATTAAAAAAATTAATCTATGCTCACCTATAATATATATATATATATATATATGGATATTTTTTTTATTTTTTTCTGACAGACTTCAAGAAAGAAAAATCATAGCTATTAGAAAACAATGATATGTAGTTATTATGTTTTCTATTAAATATATATACTAAAAATATATTACATTACATATTTTATTAAAGTGTATAATATAATTATATAATATGACATTATAATGACATATATTTGATTAATATGTTTAAAAATAACTACTTATAATAACAAATGACAATAATTATATTTGCTTGCCATTTGTTTGTCTGACGTTTATGTTTATTACCAAAATTAAGCAAAATCATGCAATGATTTAGTTATTTTACTAGCCATAAAATTAAACAAAATCAAAATAATTATAAGTAATACAATACCTTAATTATATAAACAATTTATTTATAAACTCAATAAAACTTTATAAAATGTAATAATATAGCTATACAGCAACAGTTAGATTTTAAATAGACGGACGGACGGACAGATAGACAGATAGATAGATAAATAGATAGACAGATAGACAGACAGACAGACAGACAGACAGACAGACAGAAAGACAGACAGACAGACAGACAGACAGACAGACAGACAGACAGACAGACAGATAGATAGATCACGTGATCACACCCACACACACACACAGCCACATGCACACACACACACTGTCATGCGCTCGTCTGAGCTGCAGAGAACAGTGTACGTCGGACAGATTATCAAGGATGTACCGCTGGATCGCATCTCACTATTAAAAGTGTTAAAGGTGATATTTAATTAATCTTGTCTCTATCTAACAACTCTTCTGTCTTTTGAATCTATCAGGTAACGTGTCATAGCGCCAGTACACTGCTTCAATCTTTCGCTTTCACGCTTGTACTTAGTAATTTTAGCGAAACCCTTAGATACTGTTGGTTTTTCACCTTTTTTACCAACCAAATTTGTCGACACTATTATAATGACACAGATCACTCTGCTTATTCATGCCAGAGTCCCGCGGGAAAAGTGATTGACAGGTGGTAATTTGTGTGTACCTTATCTTTATTTATCTATGATTTGGTTATGGGTAAAACAAAGACCAAGGGGGTCAGGTAGTTGAAACGGTAGGCTACAAATAATTAATTTGTTGTGAATTAATTAATTATTCATAAATAATTAAATCACCTCCGCCTATGAAGACGATGCCATCGTCCATCGCGATGTTTCACATTAGACATTGTACGATGCCAAATTGGTCAACATCGCCCAACCCTAATAGATGGATAGATAGATTGTAAAATAAGCTGTCAAGCAGTAGGGACCACCTAATGGGGTATATGCACAGCTAGTGTTTTTCGACCAACAGTAAACTTCAGGTGAAAGGTTTCTGTGATCTTTTAAATTTTATAAGGTTCCTTTTACAGCATCGATGTTGTAATGTTATTAAAATAAAATCAGTTAAATAAACTTAAGCATTTATTTAGTTCTTCAAGCGTAAAACGTGATGATAGACCGTGTAACCATTAGCTACATAAGGATCAGCTAGCGCAGAAACTCCATTAAAAACACTGAGGTAAAATAAATTTACATATTTTAAAGAGATGGCAGGGTAAAATGGAATTTAACACAGTGCTTCTTGTCCAGTCCGAGACCCACTTTATATCAAATATCTATTAGGCAGTGAAGATTTTCAAAGAAATTAGATCTTAAACATGGCGATTTTGTAATAGAAAGACAGTTCACTGGAAACCGTTGGACTGACTGGCTGAAATTAGCATGTGCATATACCCCATTTGTAACCAAATGTTAATTTGTAAATACTAACAAAAATAACTCAAGAAAATTCTATTTTAATCTTGCAATTACTGTGGTAACAGGTCTGAATGTGTGAGCTTGATAAATGCAGTCACACCAAGCAAATCCAAGCAAAAAAGAAGAGCAAATGCAGAACACTGGAGAAAAGGCCCAAAAAGAGTTGCTTTCAGTACATCAAACACTTTTATATGACTTCACTTATTTAGTCATCTAAAAATCACACAGTAGTTCCTAAGATTGGACATTAGCCCATAGGTTAAAGTAAACATAAGTGGTCGCATGATAATAATTACACCATTAAACATGAACACAGTGCTGTGCAGTGAGCGAGTCCATGTTGAGTCTAAGCAGATGAACAGATTAGTAGGAGTGCTTTAGATTTGGCCTGAAAAACACACAGCAAGATGAACCCCGATAATCTGAGCTTTGAATCGGTGCCTGAGAAAACTGCCAGACATCGGGATGACAGGAGCGAGAGAGGGAAAGAAAGAAAGAAAGAAAGAAAGAAAGAAAGAAAGAAAGAAAGAAAGAAAGAAAGAAAGAAAGAAAGAAAGAAAGAAAGAAAGAAAGAAAGAAAGAAAGAAAGAAAGAAAGAAAGAAAGAAAGAAAGAAAGAAAGAAAGAAAGAATTTTTTTTTTGTTTGTTTTCTCCAAATACGTCAAAATACATTTTCACAAAATAAATAATTTGGCAAAGCAACAATCACTCAAAAAAGACATCTTCAGTATACATAACACATCCAACCCAGGCTCATTGGAAATATGTGACCAGGGCTACTTTTTTGAGAACCGTGAAATATGTACCCTGGGCTACATGTGGTTGCCATTTTTGCTTTCACAAATCCACTAGAGGGCTGCATGTACATTTTTGACAATCTCAAATACATTCCGGAGACGCGTTTTCTCATACGTGTCATTTCTCCAAAATCCAGCAAAGGCCACCGTGGACATTTCTGCCAATTTTACCATCTTTCTCGTGCATGTCCTTGAGAGAATATGGCTGGCTTGTCATTGTGCATAATAAATCAACTTAATATCGACTGACCAACCCACTCCCTTCTCTAAATCCAACCCATAGTGTTTTCAAAAGCAAACTTGAAGAGAAAAGCCATCACAACCACATGCTTTTACCACGATTTCACACTGCTTTTATGGGTTTTGTTTTACCTAGTTAAAGGAATCGTCGTTTGCTGGACTCGAAGTCTGACGCCATTCGTGGTGAGCAACTGAGCAAACCAGTCATGCCAGAAAAGCAGTCAGTGGTACCACCCCGTAATGTTTGTTTTACAGCCATATGTACCCGCAAGCACATATTTCTCGGTTCTCAAATATGTAGCCCTGGGCACATTTTCCCAATGAGCCTGTGTTGAACACATCATGACCGCTCCATTTAATATTTTAATGTGAATATATATTCATGGTAGGGATGCTCATAATAACCGATTAACCGTTAACCGAAAGAGTGCGTTTTTAAATTTTTAATTAATGCTATCAGTTAAATGATTAAAAATATTATTATATATATTTTTAAAGTTTGGCTGCATAAGGGGCCGATCACTGCGAACACACTTTTTGCATTGAGAGGGGCATTATTTGAATAAGTACAATGATCGCTATTCTCATTCAACTGTAAAACCCTATTATTTAAACCCATTTTGTGCAAAACACGTTTTGTATAAATCCTTCCCAGAATCTGACTCTGGCCCAATTATCGTCACATCTTTACAATGTAAAAACACCGCTTTACAGTTTTCTAAAATGGGAAAACATCATTACAATTTGGAACAGTTAGCCTTTCATAATGGTCCTCCAACAACTTTATCTCGTCAGTTGTGAGAGAAGCCCTTCATTAAAGAAAGAAAGAAGGAAAGAAAGAAAGACATGTACTCACTCGTGAAGGGTCATACTCTGGTCGTCTTCGAGCGGTCAGGTCCTCATAGGATGGAGCTGGTTTGATCTGCTGAAGCTGATTCCTGATTTGCTGCAATCGTTCTTCATTACTGTAAAGAGAGAAACAAGACAGATAAGAGACAGTCTCCATTTAAACACTCTGGAAAACATCCACACCAATTTAAGCAATTCTACAATCCACCTTAATTCTCATAGCAAGCCTGAACTTAATCTATTAGACAAAAATATAAACCAAACTATAAAACGAAATCTAGTAGCAGAGTGATTCATCATAGCAAATACAGCAATGATGTATAATCACTGTTAATCTGATTCAATGTGTTGTGTATGAATTGAGGCCAAAGTTAATGTACAATTCTGTTTGTCCAATTTTTAAATCGCTAAAATAAACAGCGCTTGATGTAAAATTCAGTGTATTAAATTATCCATCTGTGAGCTCCATAAACACACATGTAACCTAAGGGCATGTATTGATTCAGAGCAGAAATGGCATTATAAAATCAGAATTTAAACTGCCTTAACTTTTACTTCAGCTGAATGCTACAGCAACTCTTAAGTTTAAACAGAGAGAAAGCACGCCTGCTTTTGATTGGTCCATTTTTTTCTGCACCATTAACTCAAAGTAATTCAGAATTGTATTTGAATTTATTTCAATGATGATTGGATGAAGAATGGATAAAGAAACAGACAATTGCAGGGATGGATGCATGGATGGATGGATAGATGGATGGACGGACGGACGGATGGATAAACAGACAATTTGAAGGATGGACGGATGGATAAACAGACAATATGGAGGATGGATGGATGGATGGATAAACAGACAATTTGGTGGATGGATGGATAGACGGATGGAGGGATAAACAGACAATTTGGTGGATGGATGGATGGATGGATGGATGGATGGATGGATGGATGGATGGATGGATGGATGGATGGATGGATGGATGGATGGATGGATGGATGGATGGATGGATGGATGGATGGATGGATGGATGGATGGATGGATGGATGGATGGATGGATGGATGGATGGATGGATGGGCGGATGGATAAACAGACAATTTGGTGGATGGATGGACGGACGGATAAACAGACAATTTGGTGGATGGATGGACGGATAAACAGACCATTTGGTGGATGGATGAATACACTGACAATTAGATGGATAAACAGATAATTGGAAGGATGGATGTATGGAGGATGGATGATTAACACAATTGGATGGATGATGAACAGACAATTGGATGGATAATAAACAGACAATTGGATAGATGGAAGGGCAGATGAATTAATTGAAAATTGGATGGATGGATGGACGGATGGATGGATGGGTGGATGCATAAACAGAAAATTGGGTGGGTGGATGGATGGATGGATGGATGGATGAATGATAAACACAATTTGATGGATGGATGGATGGGTGTATGGATGATAAACAATTTAATGGATGGATGGATGATTAACAGATGGAGAATAAACAGGCAACTGGATGGATGGATGGACAGCCGCATGGAGAAACAGACAATATGGTGGATGGATGGATGGATGGATGGATGGATGGATGGATGGATGGATGGATGGATGGATGGATGGATGGATGGATGGATGGATGGATGGAACTTATGAATAGATGGGTGGATAGATGAACTTATGAATAGATGGGTGGATGGATGAACTTATGAATAGATGGATGGATGAAGAAAGGGATGGATGGATGAATGATAAATACAATTGGATGGATGAATGGATAATGAACAGTCAATTTGATGGATGAATGGATGAACAAACAGTTGGATAGAGTGATGGATGGTGGATGGATAAAATAAAGAATAAATAACTGCAAATAAATAAGTTTGAGGAAACACCACTGAGAGATGTTGAGAATAAGTCCAGTACAGTGGAGTGTGCTGTGTGTTTCTCCAGCAGCTGGCGGAGCACAAACGCCATCCATTATCTAATCCCACTGAACGCAATTACAGCTGCCATTCTGACTGAGAGTCCACACACACTCAATGAATGACAAACACTATCAATGTTTAATTAGCTCTCGGCCAGCGTGTATGCATCATATTCATATGAGGACAGCACTGAAGAGCAGACCTACAGCACTCACAACACACACACACACACACACACGCACCCTGCAAAAATACCAGCCGTTTACATGCATGATTAAACACACACACACAAATGAGTGAGTGTCTGAAGGCCGGCTGTCATCGGCAGTTCATTTGGGGTATTATGATAGCGGGCGCTGCGTAAAGCCAAGAAAGGCCGGAGATATTAGCTTTCCTTCTTTGAGAAGAGCGTGACTGATTCCTGCTGTGATTTACCTGTTTGTGTTACATCTGAGGAGAGCTAATTAGTGTTGTGTTGAGCAGCAGTCAACAGTGCTAAACAGGGGCGTGTGTGTGTGTGTGTGGCTTACCATTTTGTCCACTATTGAACTACATCTGTTTTTGCTACTTAAAATAAACACTTAACTGAAATACTATATAATAATAAATATTGAAATAAATAGTAAAATAAATAAATAAATGTAAAAAATGATAATAATTTATGTATGTAAAGCGGGGGAAATAAGTATTGAACACGTCATGTTTTTTTTCCTGGGAATAACATTTTTAAAGGAGCTGCTGACATGGAATTGAACCAGATTTTGGTAAAAACCCAAACAATACAAACAAAAAAATAAAACAAACAAAAACAAATCTGAAACGAGTTCTGTGTAATAACCATGGGATGACACAAGGGGAAAGCACTGAACTATTGAAATGTATTTAATACTTTATATAAAAGGCATTATTGGTGATGGCGAAAAAAAAAGCTTAAAGACGCCTCTCATATGGAAAATGAAGCCACATGCATTGCTCACGTGTGAGTTTTTCACAGACTTAGAGTGTAAAAATCTTGATGGTTCTGTGGGTCTCGTCTATCAAATCTGAGCTTTATTTTGTATTCTCTATTGGGTTCAAGTCAGGTGATTGGCTGGGCCATTCTACAGCTTTATTTTCTTTCTCTGAAAGCATTTGAGAGTTTCCTTGGCTGTGTTTTGGATCATTGTCTTGCTGAAATGTCCACTCCGGTTTCATCTTCATCCTCCTGCTAATGTAGATGTTGGACTGAAGCAGCTAATATTCATTTACACTGAGGAAGGGCAGAGGGCTGCTGAAGAACTACTGAGAGATTTCAGCTGCTGTCTGAGCCTTCACTGCCTTTCTACACCTCCTTTTCTTCATGTGTTCAATACTTTTTCCCTGCGTCATTTCATTTTATTACACATATTTTCTTTGCATATATGGATTTCTTTGGTTGTTACCAACATTCGGAGAAAATTTCAAGTGAACAGCACCTTTAGGCATATGTTTTCTGAGAAAATGGTGACGTGTTCAATACTTATTTTCCCCGCTGTATATAAATATAACATTGATATGTAAATATTCCTAATTTTCATTTGGTTTAACCTGATTAAATAAGAATAAAAATACTATAGAGAAAATATTTGCACATGTTTAACTAAAATAGCATAAAAAGAGGAAAAAAAATAAATCAAACTTTTATATTTTAAGTACAGATAAAGATTTAGTGGAAAAATCAATCACATCATGCATTTATCATTAAAAAATAAAATACATATTTATTTTTTTATACATGGAAATGTATGATATCATAACATAAAAACAATGTAATTAATTAGTAAATATGACATGTTACAGTACTTTGGTATAAATACTTTTAATCCAAATACTAATAAATAGCAAAATCTAATATAACTGTAACCAAAATAACAATGAAGATTTTAATAATAATAATAATAATAATAATAGTAATAATAATAATAATGGGACGGCGCGGTGCCTGAGGGGGTATCGATGTCGCCTCACAGCAAGAAGGTCGCTGGTTCGAGCCTCAGCTGGGTCAGTTGGCATTTCTGTGTGGAGTGAATTTGGTAAGCTAAATTGTCCGCAGTGTATGTGTGTGAATGAGAGTGTATGGGTGTTTCCCAGTGATGGGTTGCAGCTGTAAAACATATGCTGGATAAGTTGGCCTTTCACTCCACTGTGGTGACCCCAGATTAATAAAAGAACTAAGTCCATAGGAAAATGAATGAATGAATGAATGAATGAATGAATAATAATAATAATAATAATTAAAAACGTGTTTAAACTATTCAGAAAACCAGGTTTTTAAGCAGTTTTGGAAGATATGTTTTTTTATTTTGTTTTCAAAAGTCTTGATGGAAGACATTACATCTGGATATGTTATACATATTTTTGTGCTTATATTTAATAAAACACATTTTTTACTCAAATGATGATGTAATTGTGTCATTTGGAAACACTATAAAATGGCAAAGAAACTGTAAATACATGATATTTTATGCTAACATGTTAATTTGCTAAACATTTGTCAACGTTAAACAACTTCATTGCATATTTACAATTCTATTATATTGCATATCTAATTTATATAATACATATAAAGTACAGTTACTGCATAAAGTATATTACTATATACTGTACTTTAATATTTCACAGATTCCAAACAGACACTCAAACACATACAGTTGCGGGCAAAATAAATTGGCATTTGTCTACTGTATAAAAGCCCAAAGTACAGTTGAAGTCAAAAATGATTAGCCCTTCTGTGAAATATTTATTGTTTTTCAAATATTTATCAAGTGTTATTTAATGGAGCAAGGACATTTTTTACAGTATTTCCTATAATATTTTTTCTTCTGGAGAAAGTCTTATTTGTTTTATTTTGGCTAGAATAAAAGCAGTTTTTAATTTTTTAAATACCATTTTAAGGTCAATATTATTAGCCCTCTTAAGCAGTACGTATATTTTTTCGATTGTCTACTGAACAAACCATCATTAAACAAAGACTTGCCTAATTACCCTAACCTGCCTTATTAAACTAATTAATCTAGTTAAGCCTTTAAAATGCTCTTTAAGCTGAATACTAGTATCTTGAAAAATATCTAGTCAAATATTATGTACTGTCAACATCAGTGGCGGTTCTAGTTTAAATGGCACCTTGGATGAACCAATTTTTTTTATAATATTAATAATATTTAATAATATTTAGAAATATTTAGAGTTGATTTGAATATTTTAATCACAAATGGTGTCAGAGTTTAAATGACTTTTACCATTTTTACAAGCTATTTAAACATTTTTATAAAATAAATTAAGTGCTAATTCCAAAAACAGAGTCTTCCGCAATAACCAGGATGTTTTTCTGAACATTTTGGTCCTGGTTTTACTGTATAATTTCATATGGTTGAATTGTTTAATTCATTCGTATAGTTAATTTATTTATTTTTAATCGAGAAATGAAGCCTTGTGCAACATAAAGGGCACATACTTATGTCTATCTGACATATTTTTGGCTCAAACTATAACAGGAGCAAAGAATTTAATTGGTTTGAAACCGAATGTCTAATGAATGTCAAACTAACTTTACCGCGGTCTGCTTACCGAGCCATGCTTAGTGAAAGTAACGCAATCATCATATTACATAAACTTTAGTTTTGTTGACTTGCAAAACTCGCTGCGTGCCGACACCTCTGCACAAAAGGCTGTTACTCCGGCTTCACGGCGCATGAGCGGTGCATATTTTATCGGCGTGCATGCAAACTACAGGGATTTCCACAGGAGTGTGTGTGAGGCGCGTGAGAATGGTTTTCTATGCACATGCGTCAGTGTGCTTTCATCAGTGCTGTTTCGGTTGCACATAGAATAACAAACGTGTGCAAAAGATGTCAAATGTGAATGGCTCCTAACGTCTTTTTTTCTGGGATTACCACTCTAAATTAAACCACTTGCATAAAGTAAATTGTATCTCAATGCTTTTACTGGGGGACGTTTTTTTTTGCAACGTCTCCCCGTGCCGCCCCCAGCAAGATGTAGGCAATCGCCCATGTTGCCCATGCCTAAATCCGCCACTGGTCATCATGGCAAAGATTAAAAAAAATAGTTTATTAGAAATTACTTATTAAAACTATCATGTTTAGAAACGTGTTAAAAAAATATTCTCTCCAATAAACAGAACTTTGGAAAAAATATAATAATAATTCTGACTTTAACTGTATATCCTTTTCAGGCCCTCAGACAGGGAATGCTGTTCTCAGATCAGTTTTCACAAACTAATGAATTTGATTATATGTAGCCGGTGAAGTTAATCCTCAATCTGCCTGTGAAGACGTCAACACACGCACGGAGCCCAATAATCCAGGACTGAATGAAAAGTGACGTCCGGGTAATGCTAGAAACCATGACGCGCTCTTCTTTTCATCTCTATACCTCATCTTCTTCCTGCGGGACGGCTTGTATAATGGGATCTGACAGCAGGCTGGCGTTTCTCCACACCGGACGCACAAACACAGGCCTGAGATCAGAAGCGACAGCCTTCTCTAAACACACCTGCCATTGAGCTCTTAATGAATATGTCCGCTGGTCAATTAAGCAGTCTTGCTGTGTCTTGATGGGACTGTCAGAGACGTGTGCGGTCACGACCGTCACCACCGCAGACGCTCACCGAATATATGAGATTTGGAGAACTGATTTATTTCACTATCATCATCTGGATAAACATCCTGTCAGGATTATGGTTAGTATACTGTCCAATTTAAGTTTTCCTCTAACTGAAAAGTGATAGGAGAGGCACGGTGGCTCAGTGGTTAGCACTGTCACCTCACAGCAAGAAGGTCCCTGTTTCGAGTTCTGGCTGGACCAGTTGGCATTTTCTCCCGGTGCTCCAGTTTCCCCCACAGTCCAAACACATGCAGTATAGCTGAATTAGGTAAACTAAATTGACCGTAGTGTAAGAATGTGTGTGTGAATGAGTGTGTACGTGTGTTTCCCAGTACTGAGTTGCAGCTGGAAGGGAATCCGCTGCATAAAACATATGCTGGAATAGTTGGCGGTTCATTCCGCTGTGGCGACCTCTGAAATAGAGACTAAGCCGAAGGAAAATATTTTAGCGTAACAGTTAAGGCAGAGACACATCAAGCTGATGACAGACAACTAGCGGCAACGAAACCCAACAGTTGTCTGGACCAAAAACTAAAACTAACGCTAAAACAGCGTTCTAAATGTCAGGACGTGTCTTTCCGCACCGTAGAGGGCAGTATCTGTTTTCTCATTCCACAAAGTGAAACTGAAACGTCTGAAAATGTAAACAAAGCAGTGTTTAGTACCATCATCATCACAGTAATTGTGACTCACCACAGAGGGATTCGCTCCTGCAAATATGTTTGACAATCTAATAATCCATTGATTCATTTTCTTATCGGCTTAGTCCTTTTATTAATCCAGGGTCGCCACAGCGGAATGAACCGCCAACTTATCCAGCACATTTTTACGCAGTGGATGCCCTTCCAGCCGCAACCCATCTCTGGGAAACATCCACACACTCATTCACTACGGACAATTTAGCCTACCCAATTCACCTGTACCGCATGTCTTTGGACTGTGGGGGAAACCGGAGCACCCAGAGGAAACCCATGCGAACGCAGGGAGAATATGCAACCTCACACAGAAATGTCAACTGACCCAGCCGAGGCTTGAACCTGCGACCCAGCGACCTTCTTGCTCTGAGGCGACAGCACTATCTACCTCTAATAATCCATATCGTTTGCAAATATTTGAGAAATGTAGTGAAATTCCAAACGGCCTATTTGTGATTCTCAAATTGTTAACTTGCTACGTCACTTCACTATGCCACACTCACTTTCTGATTCGATGCTGAATAACCAATCAGAGTGCTCTCTTAAGCCTGGTTTATACTTCTGCGTGAAGTGATCGGCGTGACCCATGGCGCAAGCCTTGCGCGTAGCCATGCATTTATACGTTTGCGCGCTGTTTCTGTTGCTCTGCAATAACACTTCCGAAACGCTAGCTGGCAGTAGGTGTTTATGTTCCTCTGTGTTCAGTTTCTTCGCTGGTGTAATGTACAAGTGGCTCAAATTCGCTCATTTTGAGGCGGGAACCGGCGGACGTGCAACAACTTTAATCATAAGGTAAACACAAAACAACAGTTTCCATCCGGAGCTCCTTCACGGGACTCCACACTTGTAAACACTAGCTGCATAGGGCGCGTGGCTCTCACCTTCACCCACACTTGTCAACACTACCAAGCCGACCAATCACAGAGCTTGCGCTACGCGTACGCGTTACATTTTTTGAGAGGTGCGCGTCAATGTCGCCAACAACCACGACGACGGCTCTGCGTCCACTCGTAGGCTGCGCCGTAGCATACGCATGCGCTTGATGCAGAAGTATAAATCAGCCTTAAGGCAGATGGTCTAACGCTGATTCTTGATCAGGCCAACGAGCTTTGACGTTAACCCAACGAGAAGCATATTTTTTAAAAATATATATTTTTTTTTTTATAGCAATAAAACTCTCACCATTTCTGCTATGAAGTAGTTCAATTCTATTTTACGATTTAATGTATTTTAATAACATTTTTGTTTAATACAATTTCATGTGATGAAAGATGCAGTTTTCTTATTATTATTTACACGTTATATTATTAAGTTTTTACTTTTTACTTAAAAACATTGTAAGCTATAGTGACATGTAAATACAAATTAACAAAAAGACAATTTATCTCATATATTAATCTTATAAAACACATGTCATATTACATCTATTATGC
>LR812519.1:10102962-10198988 GCA_903798195.1 Danio kyathit
CGCAGATGTGAATGCATCTGAATGTTCTGAGAATCTTCTCTCAGCGTGTTTTAAGCGTGAATGCGCTCTTTCTGGCAATTTTCCTTTTGCGTTCACACAGCGCAGCATTCTGGCAAATTACTGGTAATGTTACAACTTCTCTTTCCAGAAAATTGCTGGAACGAATTTACCGGTATTCTAAAAAGCCTGTTCACACATACAGACATTTCCGGAAAATTGCCGGTAATTTTCCAGAAAGGTCTGTATGTGTGAAAAGGGCTATTGTTATTTTAAAAGTAAATAAAAGTAATAAATACATAAAATTAAATAAAAATGTAGAAAATAAAATTCACAACTAAAATGTATGTAATTATAGTTATTTTAAAAGTGAATAAGAAAAATTATTAATAAATAAATAAAATTAACTTATTAAATATTTACTTTTAAAATAATAACAATAATTACATATTTTCAATTAGTGAATTTTATTTATTTATTTATTACTCTTACTTATTTACTTTTAAAATAACAATTACATATAAGTAAAAGTAATAAATACATAAATAAATTAATTAAATTAATTAATAATAGTTAAAGTATTTAGAATATTTAACAATAGTTTAAAAAATAAACATTACATTACTAAACAATACTAACAATATTATTTTAATTAATATGAAAACAAACATAATAATAATAATAAACATAATTATTATTATTATTATTATTGGTAGTAGTAGTAGTAGTAGCAGTAGTAGTAGATTTTAGGGATGCTCCGATCGATCGGTCGAAGATCAATATCGGCTGATAATCATGACTTGATCGCTACTCGCTGATCTGGCCGATCTCATGAACCGATCGTTTGAGTGTTTGATTACGAGTTTACAAGCCGGGTTATACATCTACAGCGCTACAACATGTGAGCAATATTTCCAACTTGCATTGTCAGTAATCTTTCCTACCATTTTATTTCTGTCTGTTTTATCTAGAATTTTTTTGTAAAGCTGCTTCTGACTATTACATGTATGCAACATCCTTAATTTATTCTCTTAGGTGAAGTGAGATCTCATACATAGAGGGAAAACGTGCTCATGAAATGGCAAAGTTATATAAAGGTTGAAGCATCAGAATTGGTACTTGGTATCGGCTGATTACAATGACGAGGAATCGGTACTCAGTATTGGTGTAAAAATCCTGATCGGAGCATCCCTAGTAGTTTTATTTACTATTTATTGCTGCCTAATGATTTTTATAAAGAAAAAATGAAACTATTTATTACAAAAATTACAAAAATAAATCAGTGACTCTTTTTTGGATGCTTGTTATTGATCCAACAACTGGTTCTTACCTTTCAGTCTTTGGAGGGGCGGTTCTTTGCTTGTTCACTTTTGCATAAAGACCCTCTAGTGCGTCCTCATTGGGCGGCTCTCTGCTGGGGGCGGGGACTGTAGGCTGAGCGTAGTTATTGGCTGGAGCTCCAGGTGGGAAAGGGAATTGGCTGGAGGCAGGTGGATCTCTAAAATTGTTGATGCGAGCGTAGTTTGGATCCAGATCATCATCTTCAACGTCTGGGAAGATCACACGCTCAGGAGCAGGGCTGTTCCTCTCACTCCTGCGCAAATAACAATGTTATTCAGGACTTTTGAAGGATGGGGGGGGATCATTGTTAAATTCAGCTATGCAGTAAATTCACCGTTGGTCACACAATACATTATTACTAGTCATACAATTTAAAATGCTAGTTATTTTACAATTTTTTGTAAATTTTTAGTAAAGTTTTCAATGTCTAAATATCAATGGAAGTGAACGAAACTGGAGGTCTCGAGCCAAAACGATTCCAGGTCAATAAGAGAGACAGTAATACGAATGACCATGTTAAAACTGACATTAAGTTGCAGTAATAGAGTCAGATTGATCTGCGGCAGTGCTAAAGGGTTAGAACATCCAAAAACACTTAAGTAAACATAGTTGATTGAGTTTTAATGTTTCCTTTTATTAGTTCATTAGTCTTGACTCTTTAATTACTGTAGGAAGAGAACAGCTAATTAAACCAGTGAGGCAATTGGAACTAGTTTAATCATTTAGACAACATCAATTTGGCAAATTAGCATTTTCCACCATTTCATAACTGAAATTTGTGGAATAAATAATATGCAACACATATTTACTCTTAGGGATTGGCAATAAAACACAAAAAATGATCACGATATAATGTTTAATATCATTCGGTATCAATAATTATTGAATCAATTATTGAACAATCAATTTAGGAATATTAGGATATTTTTATTTATTTAGCCACTTTATTTAAATGTGCCAACATTACTAAGGCAAATAGTTTTAATAGTCAAAAAATTTAAAATATCTCATCTCTTTTGTCTTATAATAAAATAAAGATAAGTGTTAAAGAGACTCCTAAACTTGATAAATAAACTAAATAAATGTGTGCTATGAATAAGTGAACATGCTAAACAATCAAAGCAAACTTTAAGGCAGATCAACATCTGTAAGGTGTTAATAATAATAATAATAATGATACAGTAAACCTCAAACTCTGGAAACAAAACAAATTATGATAATGAAATATGAGCTTTCAAGTAAAGGAACCAACTATCATTATTTAAATACAAATACGAATGACTACATTACCTCTATGCTAAAAACTCTTTCAGATGGGTGCTAGTGGCTGGGATGCACAAAAAAACAAAAAAACAAAAGGCACTCTGGCAACATTCTTTTTTTATTTACAATCTCCTCACTGCTGCTTGTTAAGGTACTCATTTTAGCATGTGTTATTCTGACCTGAGGTGGCAATGATGAAACCCAACCAGAGTCCGTTCACATATTTTATCTAAAAGCGTGTGAAAATGTGTGGTGCATGGTTTCCTATCACCATTTTCAATGTGCTTTGCGCTCGCGCTCCCCTGCCGTTTCTCGTAACCAAACGACCATCAACCGTTTTCTCAGAGGATGACAAACAGACAAACCATTGCTGCGGTTCTGATACAAGTTTTATTTATGAAGAAAATTAAAAAGCACTGCAGTGTTTGGGTGCTCTGTGTTTGTCTGAGGTAATTAGTCTACCATTACTAGTGAAATGTGTAGCCCAGGGCTATTCAATTAGTTTGTCATGGGGGCCAGTTCATGAAAAGCATCCCAAATGAGAGGCCGGAGAGATATGACTTGCAATATGAGTGATGACTAGGCCCACATGGAATCTGCACGCGCAGAATTCCACAGATTTCCGCAGATTTCCGCAGATTTTTAGCCCATCATCAATTCTGTTTATTTACTTACAGTTAAATATTTACAGTTAATCTAATTGGATTTGCATTTTAAACATTAAATAAAAGTTTAAAAGATATTATTTTTTATTTAACATATTAAGGTTCTAGTTATGATACTCCAAAAATAATTCCGCAGAAATCCGCAGATTTTTACCAAAATTCTCAGCAGAAATAGCAAAAAACGTCCGCAGATTCCGTCTGGCCCTAGTGATGACACAACAGCATATAAGAGCCCAAATGAAGTATGTTTGCTCCTTAAGACACCCACCTTGTATTTTTCTACATTAAAATGTTAATATATTGTATTTTAAAACTACATAATATCAGTGCATAGTACAATGCGGCTTTTTTTTACAAACATATTTAAACGTTGTATTTTAAAGCACAACAGAAGCAGTGCATTGCTGAAGTAGGCTTCTTCTACATTCAGACACATTCATATGTTATGTTTTGAACTGCATAACAATTATGGCTGCAACAAATCTAGATTTTGGTTGCACGATTATATAGTCTGAAGAATAATCATGGTTTCACGGTTATCACGTCTAATTTAAGCTTTATTTTAGGTAAATATTTAAATGAACGGTTGTTATCATCTGCGTTCATACATACATAATCATTT
This sequence comes from Danio kyathit, assembly GCA_903798195.1. Taxonomy (NCBI): domain Eukaryota; kingdom Metazoa; phylum Chordata; class Actinopteri; order Cypriniformes; family Danionidae; genus Danio; species Danio kyathit. The sequence goes on from LR812519.1 coordinate 10,106,851, forward strand.
TAATAATAATTCGTCCAACATATCTTTTGTTTACATTGCACCGAAAACCACGCACAACTCTCACCGCTACGGCGTGAGATGTTTTAGATTCGGTACGTCTGAAAGGCGCGAGCGCATTGATCCGTTTGCGAGCGCATATTGGCATATATTCTTACATTGGAAATAACGAGCTTGTGCCCGGAAAAGACGCGATATGTGAATGACCTGCTGCTATAGTTAAGGTGGCATAACTTTGTTTAGTTGCAGCATTTTCGTTCCGTGCAACAGAAACGCAGCATTGAGAAACCTTTACAATTAAGTATCCAAATGTTTTCGGCTGCTCGCAGTGACCCTTTAATGTCAGGTGACTCAGGCTCTGTGCAGTTTTCAACTGCAGCTCATGCTGTATTGAACAGACGAACGTCACTACATAACTATAGCGGCCGCTTTTCGACTGAATTAAATTTATTTTAGGAGGGCCGAAACAAATTTCTGGTGTAGCCTATATTCCATACAAAGTGTGAAGCAGACTGGATAGTTCTAGTTATCGCAGTGCGCATGTGACATTTAGCAAAGTCGAGTTGTTTTCAACTACAGTACGTGCGCCTGGACAATGCGAGCGCGTCACATGCGCATTGCTCCTTATTTGCGTGTGCAAACACACTAACATTCTAACATGGATTATATTGAGAAAATAACAGTGTTTATGTGCTTTATGAAAGCTGAAAAACAGCGTCGATACATTTGGAGCAGTGTCTGAGTCCACTAGATCTTTTCAGAGGTGCACCCAGCTCTGTGAGCTCATAAACTCCTCCAGAAACTTAACCTGGATGATGGAGGCTTTCAGCGGTGCTTCTGACTGAGCCGAGCCCAGTTTGATGAACTGTTGTTGGCTGGAGGATTTCCCCCAGGACACCAACAACAGGTGCTACGTCACAATCACGCCCCCACAAGAGCAAGCTCCTGATTGGTTAACGCGGCTCGAATGTCCGCTGAAGTTTTCCAACTCGAGCGATTTGCGCGATTTGCACGTTAAGCGCGTCAAACGCGCAAAATGCTCAATTCCCGCCACGTCATTTGTGAAAAATTAGAAACCCTAATAAAACACTTCCTTCTGCTCCTGCCTTATATCCCATGGATCTTATACTACTATGCAGTTGTATACATTTCCAGAAATCCCCTTTATCTAATAAATTGAACTTGTCTTTCAACTCCTGAAATGAATACAGTGCTCCCTGTCCATACTTTATCTGCTTGTTTAAATTCAGCCCATATAAATTGTTTGCAACCACTTACCTTGAAAAAATGTAGAAAATCCAATGAATCTTTTTTTTTTTCAGTGTAAAGGGAATAATTCACTCAAAAATGACCCTTTATTCCTCCTCCACAGAAGTTCCAAACTTCAGTTTCTATTGAAGTCAATGTTGTTTACGTAACACAACATGAAATAGAACCGCATAGAAGTGTGAAACCACTTGAGGGTGAGTAAATTACGATTAAACTCTCATTTCTGGGTGAGCTTTGGCTTCAAAATAAAACCTACTTGGACTGAAACAACTCCGGTTCACTCTTGTCCACCTCCTCTTCGCTCACAGCAACCATCTGTTTAGCCTTGGATTTGGTCTTGTCCTCTTTGTTTTTTCTCCCAAACCTAGATGAGGGTTTGAGTAGAAAGCGAGGAGAGAAAGAAGAACAGAAAACAGAAAGATGTGTTAAGTTTTCATAACCAATGACTCCACAGATTCCCTGCACTTCCATGTACCGAAGCAGAATTTGCTCTAGAAACTCTAATGATTGGTTCCCCATGTACCAGCCTGCAAACACATACACTCAAACACAACACCCATACACACACCCTCCGGCAAAACCAAGCAGTATCACGTCCCTGCAGTGATTTTTCTAGCCCATCTCCACGCCAAACCATCAGAAACTCACATATTCTTCTGCACTGATCTGAGGTCAGGTGAGGTCTCCGTGCTGACAGATAGATAAAGACAGAAGAGAAAAGGGTTATGTGAAGAATAAAGCTAATAATGAGAGAGAGAGAGAGTGTGAGATGATGATGACGCTGGCTCAGGACAGTGAAGCGGTAATGAAACATCAGTGTCAGGTTTAAAGAGAAGCAGCTTCTGGTTCACTAACAGGCCAATCTACACTAAACTCACAGTGAGCTGGTTAGTTGTAAGCACAGGGACTTTGCATTTACATTTAGCAGATGCTTTTGACCAAAAGGACTTAACATAGGGTATATGCAGAGCTAGTGTTTCTTCCCCTACTGATACGCTTCCGGTGAACGACTAATGTGACTTTTTCCGATTTTATACCGTTCCTTTTACAGCATCGATATTGTAATGTAATTAAAATACAATCAGTTAAATAGACTTTGGCATTCAATTAGTTGCTCAAGCGTAAAACAAGACATTAAGCTGTTTACTCGCACACACCCGTCAGGATCGGCAGGCTAGCGCAGAAGCTCCATTGAATATACTGGGGTAAAATAAATGTTCATATTTTAAAGACATGGCAGGGAAAAATGTCATTTAATGCAGTGCTTCTTGTACAATTTGGACCCACTTTATATCAGATATCACTCAGCCAGCGGAGATTGCTGATTTTTAAAGAAAACAAACCTTAAACGTGCCGATTTTGTAATGGCATACAGTTCACCGGAAGCGCTTAACCCAGGTTACTGATAAATTAAAAGTCCTTCCGCATACACCCTATTGAGGAGACATTCAGCAATTCAACAAGAAGAGGCAATACACACAAGAAGTGCTTCAGTAGTTATTGAAAGGAACTGTCATTGCTTAGAGTGCCAGAGTAAGTTTTTTTTTTATAAATAATAAAAAAGAATTTAATTATTATTATTTTACTATATTAAAAACCAGGTAACTGAGTTATTTATACACGAATATAAAAGGATGATAACAGAATAATTGTCCAAGCTGAAATATTTCACATATGGGTGTGATAAGTAAATTTAAGCAACCTGGAAAAAATAATAAATAAATAAATATTTTTTTACAATGTAATATATAAAACAACAAAATAACAAAGTATAACATTATCATAATAAAATATATAAAAATAAATTAAAATTAAATTATAATATACACATTATTAGGCCCAATCCTAATTCTACCCCTTAGCTCTTCCCCTGGTGTCCCAATTTTCTTTAGCTTGAAGGTGTAGGGCTAAAGGGAAGGGCTAGGTAGCCCTTGAAACTGCGATTTTTCAGGACCACACTCGAAACCAAGGGGTAAAACATTTTTTTCCAGAACACACCAGCCACAACGGCAGCATGGCTGCACACAGAAGTAAGGAGATGCACAAAATTTGCCATTATTATGAATTTGTACAACAACCAAACACATGTTTTAATATGTTCATAACCGCGCTTGTGTTTTACCGTCATGCTTAAAAAAAAAAACGATAAAATAAAAAACGCTAAATTTTGCTATCTATAATCCATAATAATAACTCCTGTATAGCAGTTCCACAACATTCTGACACTCGAATATCTTGTCAGAAAAGTCTAGTGGCTTGGTTTTACATAGTTTACATAGTTTTACACAGATGTTTACATAGATGATTATGGCCACGGTGTAAATGCACAGCTTATTGCCACATTATATCGTTATGATAACATGATATCGTTGCCTTCAGTGATTTCCTGAAGATAAATTCCAAAAAAGAACACAACTGGAATAACTACAGCAGTCATCGTCGTCGATAGCATATGAAGCAAGAGATCGCGATGACATATGATGGCGTGTGCAGGTGTTGAAGTGCTGTCCCATTTCTTAGGGGTAAATTTTTCGGTTTCAAGGGCCAAGGGGAAGTGTTATGTAGCAATATAATATAATAATGTAATATACTAATGTTATTAATTATAATATATACAAATAATAATCCATAAATCCAAAAAGAAAAAGAAAAAAGAAACCAAGGAAATTGTATTTCATTTTAGAATGTGTTTACGTTTGCATGTGTTATTCTATTTGAAATAAACAAAATAAAATAATTTATTATATGAAAATAGCATTATAGAAACTTTTCGAACTTAAAAAATCGACACTTTTTACTAACAGCTTATAAGTTTAACATTATTTAACAATGAACTCAATAAATATCATTAATATTGATATTAATAATTTAGGGCTCTATTTTAACAATCTAAGCACAAAGTCTAAATCTCAAAGCGCAAAGCATTAAGGGCATGTCCGAATTCACTTTTGCTATTTTAAGGACAGAAAAATGCAGTCTGCGCCCTGGCACATAGTCTAACAGGGTTGTGCTTATTCTCTCAATGAGTTATGGGTGTGTTTTGAGCATAACGTGCATTAAACCAATCAGTGTCTCATCTCCTATTGCCTTTAAGAGTCAGCTGTGCCGCGCCATAGCGCATTTACTATTTACATGGTGGACTTTGTAAGTGGAAAAACTGCTTCACTAGCGAGAAAACAGTTACACAGATCATCTGCAGCGCGAGGATAAAAAACGAGCCTCATCCATTCGGCCTCTTTCACTTTATTAATCTTTTTCTTATAATAGGGGAAATTGTCATGAATTAAATGAAAAAGCCCACCGAGGTGAAGAAGGCATGTAGGCAGTGGTTTTTATACTTATGTGGAAAACAATAACTTTGTAACATTTTAATCCCTAAATTTGTCATTTCATATGTAAAGATATTTGTGTATTGCTGTACATTGCGTGTGTATAAAGCAATGTGTAAGCGTTTGGACCTGCATAGGTGCATAACTAAACCGCTCTGCGCTGGACTTTATACCACCTTTTTTTGTTGGTCAATGGCGTGGTCTAGTTCAGTTCCTCAAAATAGCAACGCACCAACAATGCGCCTTAACACACCTCATTTTCAGACCGGCATACCCATGAGTCAACAAATTGCCGCAAGTAGATTTGCTATTTAAACAACGTGGCACAAAGTGTGAAAATTACAGTTGTGCTGGTCTGAAAATAGCAACAAATCACGCCATACACATCGTGCGCCTTGTTGCACTGGGTGTATAATAGGGCCCTTAATATTATAACTACAGCAAATATAATCAATTTCTATCTTTTGATATATAAAATGACCTGAATAATTCTTCACATTCACACAGAAAAACATTCAATCAAAAAACAACGACAACAGCGAAACCTCTATTAGCGACAGAGAATTCAATTACATTTCCCACAAACGGACACACACTCCAGTGAGGAAGAACCACAAGCTCACCCGAGATTTCTTTTTAATTTGACACAGATATGACCAGAGGCTTCAGTTTTTTTCCGACACAACGTACACGCATGTTTGCTGAAGATAAGGCGTGACTGAATGATCCAAACATCAGCCCACGAGCGGCTCAAGGGTCCGGCTGGATCTCCTGTGTGTTTGAGCCTCAATAGTCTTCCATTTCCCAGCCCCACACACACACACACACTAATGACTGTATTTATCTCATTAGGCTGGAGCGATCTAATACCGGCAGCTGGCATGCTAGCTCTGCCTTGCCCTTAAGCACTCTCATTAAAACCAGAGGGAGTCGTGGCCTGAATATCAATGCGTTCAATCCATGAACGCTCATCACGCAACAGCTACACTTTACTGGCCAATCAACGTCTTTCACTGACAACACAACGGACCCTTTTCACATTTCCGGGTTTCTTGGTACCGGAAATCGTCATAGTTGGGTAAACTTAGAGCGCAGTGGATGGGAGAGTACCACAAATCATGTTTGTTTTACAATTCTATTTGCTGAAATAACAAAAGAAAAACTCCATGATGGTGAAGACTTTCAGAAAAATTAAAAAAATTGGGTGAGACTGATAATGGCAGCCAGTAGACAGAATAACGTTAAATTTACTGTCTTGTCCAGCCTGATCTCACGAGAAAACGTAAGTATTTTACGTTGTGTCAGTTTAGTGGCTAATTCGTACGAATTTGTATGAGTTCAGTCGTATCAAAATGTACGATTTTAAAAAGGAGGCGTGGCACCTAACCCCACCCCTAAACCAAACCATCATTGGGTGATAAGCAAATCGTACTAAATTGTACAAATTAGATCGTACGAATTCATACGAATTAGCCACTAAATCAAAAAGTTACGAATTGCCGTGAGATTGCCGTGAGATTGCGTTGTCTTGTAGATGCTGCATTAGAAATGCCTTGCACAAGTGGTAATTACCTATTTGTAATTTGATGCAAAGACGATATAATACTTACATACAGTTGAAGTCAAAATGATTAGCCCTATTATTTTTTCTTTTTCAAATATTTCCTTAATTATGCTTAACATATTAAATATGTTATTAATATTTTTTTCTTCTGAAGAAAGTTTTATTTGTTTTATTTTGGCTAGAATAAAAGTAGTTTTTATTATTTCAAACCATTTTAGGGTCAATATTATTAGCCCTTTAAAGCATTTTTTTTTACTTTTACTATTTACTTTTGTTATTTTTATTATATAGCTCGGTGACACTTTATTTTGATGGTCCATTTGAGTATTTGTAGACTCTCTGCTTAATATCTGCTGATACTGCTCCTTCAACAGACATTTAACTGACTATAAGAAACTTTGTAAGTACATGTCAACTTACACTAAACCTAACCCCAACCTAACAGTCTACTTTTAATCTAATGAGAATTAATTGACATGTAGATGCAATGTACTTAAATTCAACAAATGGACCATCAAAATAAAGTGTGACCAATAGCTCTGCCAAACAGCAAGATAAAATACAGTATTTACCACATAATTTAGCTACAGTGCCTTCATTTGCACTAAGTAAGCTTTTACTTTGATTGTACTTAAATTACATTTTTTTACATAAATTTAACTCAGAATTTTGTGTCATAATTACAAATTATTAGTCTCATGACTAGTTTTGCCAAAATTTCATTAATTACTTTTCTTTTAGCTTAGTCTCTTTTTTTTATCAGGGGTTGCCACAGCGGAATGAACCGCCAACTATTTCAGCATGTTTTACTCAGCGGATGCCCTTCCAGCTGCAACCCAGTACTGTGAAACACCCATACACACTCACATTCAAACACACACTTATACTCTCTATGGCCATTTTAGTTTAGTCAATTCACCAATAGCACATGTGTTTGGACTACTGGGGGAAACTGGAGCACACAGAGGAAACCCACACCAACACGGGGAGAACATGCAAACTCCACACAGAAATACCAACTGACCCAGCCGGGACTTAAACTAGCGACCTTCTCGCTGCGAGGTGACAGTGCTAACCACTGAGCCACCAACAATCCAACAATTTGACATTGAAACAATTTTGACTTTTAACTTCCTAACGGACATTTATTTTTAACAATTTTCTTAGACTTTTTACTTGTAATTACATGATTCCATCATAACTAATGTCATGAATTTGTCATGATTGTTTTTATGTCACAATTTGTGATTTAAAACACTGGTTAACACTTTTTAAAATATAATTTCAGTGCATTTTCACAATTATGAGAGTCTTATTATTATCATTATTATTATTATCATTATTATTATTTCATTGTTTTATCTCATAATAATACATTTCATAATTATGTCAAAGTTTGACATCTCAGTATTATAAAATATGACATTTTTATCTCATAATTGTGAGACATTCTCATAATTAAGACCTATGGCTCTAATAATTTGATTTATAATTTGACTATTTGAAGGTGCTGTATGTAAGTTTTTGATTCTTCTAAAGCAGGCATGTCAAACTCAATTCCTGGAGGGCCGCAGCCCTGCACAGTTTAGTTTCAACCCTGCTTCAACACACTTACTGGTAGGTTTCAAACAAGCCTGAAGGACTCAATTAGTTTGATCAGGTGTGTTTAATTAGGGTTGGAACTAAACTGTGCAGGGCTGCGGCCCTCCAGGAATTGAGTTTGACATCCCTGTTCTAAAGCATAGAAATACCATAATATGTTTGCAGATATTTAGGAAACATGCTAAGTGAACATTCTTGTTTATCTGAAACAATGCTGAAGTCAGATATTCTGCTTTGAAAATGTGCATTACGAGCCAGAACGACTGTCTTTGTTTTGGTTCTTTTAACCCACCCAATGCCACTTTAGCCAATTATATTTCAGCACCCCGGGTTGCCTTGTTGGAAAATTGCACATTTCATTCATTCATTCATTCAGAAAGGCTCTCAAAACATGTGCCCATGACCGAAATGCGACCTCTGGTGGACAGTAGCAGACTCTGAAATGAGATGCAGATTCAGAGTTCCACATGAGGTTATTAATTAGCAAATTATATAAATATTACAAATGTAAACACCGAATATGTGCTTCTGAATAAACAAAATGGTAAGGTTTATAACCTAATTAATACATATTAAACCTCTTTAACATTTTTAAATGTAGATGCTGGATCACAGTTCACAGTTCTAAAGTTCATTTCAAATGGTTTATTTTATTTTCAGAATCTGAAGTACACTATCTGCTGCTGCTTTCAGTAGTATGACAATAAATGTCATGTAAAATAGCATTCAAACTCACATTATTAGCATTTAACACTGAATAAAGCACATGAGGTGTACCTGAGGTGATTATTGTCTTGTTGTTCAGCTGCAAGAATTAGAAGCCGTTTCCAAAATATAAATTTCAGGTATTGGTTAGGGCAAAAACTCATTTTAATATGGAAAATATTCCTTCTATCGCATTCCGTTGCTTTTATTTAGAACACGATTTAGATCAGCCTTAAATCAGCTTTCAGGCTCGATAGTCAGGTACACCCCTGTTGGTCCTCAATCTGGCAACCTGTGCTTGTGAGCGTTTTGATCCAGGAATGCAATAACTAGTTCAACCACTGGGTGTCAATCTTACATACTGCACCTTTCATTTATGAATTAATTTATCATAATTTAATCTTGTGTACAAACTATCAAACTAAGATTACGAGAGTATACGTTAAGATCTGCAGCCCTATACAGCATAATATCAGTTTAATACAGTCTAAAATTGAGTTTGCACAGTGAATTAGCATTACTTCAGTTTTTAACCTGAGATAGTGATGGTCTATGAAGCTCTTGGGAGACTTAAAAATTCATACGGTAGAAATTACAGTCCAACTTTAACAGCGAAGACGATGTGAAATGAGACAAAACGACACCATGTTGATGAGAATTCACAAGCTTGAGCTGTAATTACAAAATCCCAATTATGCCGAAACGTATCCTACAATAATGAAAGCATCTTCAGCTTTTTCTTGGGCTCTTGTGTTGGCAGCTCTTGGTTTTATCGATTGACTGGAGTTTACAGAGTGTTGCAATTTATCAGTCTAAAGCAGAGGCTCATATTTTAGCAGACAAAACCTCCATTCTCACACAGACGGACGGGCTGATCTGTGGGAACTGGGGACGTACTGCTAAGCTGATCATTATGTTTGCATATATTAATGCCTGTTTCTCGGCCTTCTGCTTTTTTAAGGATCTTTATAATTAGGTAAAACTGTCAGGAATGGATCTGCCTCTCTCTTTCATGATTCACTGTCTCTGGCTCCCGTCTGAGATATGCTTTTTTTAACGCTTTATGAAAAAAGTTTGTCTTCAGCAGGCCAACTCATCAATTTTGTTGAACATTAAATCTGTTTGTAGACTACCATTCATTATTAGGGGCAATTATTTATTTACTTACTTACTCCCAGGGCATTTATATCGAAGTTGATATTTATTCGCATCCTGTTGGTGTTTTGTAACATCTAGTTTTTATGAGGTGGGTTGTTAGCCCAACACTCAACCCCCAACACGGAACACCAGGACATACACGTATACACTACGGACAATTTAGCCTACCGAATTTACTTATACCACATGCCTTTGGACTGTGAGGGAAACCGAAGCACCTGAAGGAAACCCACGGCAACACAGGGAGAACATGAAACTCCACACAGAAATGCCAAGTGACCCAGCCGGGGCTCGAACCAGCGACCTTCTTGCTGTGAGGCAACAGCGCTACCCAGTGCGCCACCGTGTCGCGCCAATTTATTTATTTATATTATACTTTGCCATAATGACAGTACATAATATTTTACAAGATGTCACGATCACCAGCGATTGGAAAACTACCCATCTGCCACCACATGAACTACAACTACCATGATGATTACAACTCCCGCTACAGCTGTGAACTACCTGGATAGATACACACACAGATAAAGATCATTCTCTCTGACTACCAGGACTATAAACACAGCGCGCACGCACTGTTCATTGTTTTCTGTAACACTACGAAGCGTTCTTAGTCTAGTCTTTTCCGTGTTTTGATCCTTGCCTTGTTTTACCATTGATGTTGATTAGGGGTGTCAAAATTAATCGTTTCTTCGGTGCACCGCGATGCAGACGCGGACAATTCAAGATTGGTTCAGTAATAATCATAACCGCTTATTATATACTGACATCATTTATCTCACATGCGCTATGTCGCCGTAGCTTACTATGGCGAGGGAGGCGAGCGGCGAGCGCGAGTACAACGCTCTAACTACGTAAAAACTCTGAAACAGTGCACAATTTCACTGCGTGTGTGTTTGCTGAACACTGTTTCACTGACACTTACAGCAAAAGCCCCTATTTCACGGCGATTAAGAGAATGAAAGTAAACTCCATTTCTCTCTCTCTCTCTCACTGTGGCCCATGAGTGCAGCTGTGAAGACCACCAGCGTGTAAGAGCTAATCGCAGCCCTTTCTGTTGAGCGCGTGACCAATCAAAGGGGTGTAAGAAAGAACTTGGTAGTTGGTAGACAAGGCTCAGAAAGCGAGCGGGATATTTATATTTGTTTATTTGCTATAAATGCTCGTGTTGCTTAAAGGTACAGTTTATATATCTGAAGATAGAGGTAAAGTTGGTTTTATATTGGGATATTCAGACATTCTCCTTAATAATATAATTTCAGAAAAGTATTATTTGCAAATTCTAAATAGGGAAATCATATTAGCAGCCAATGATTATCAAAGTACAACATTGTTCACAGTCAATTAGATAGTGTTAATGTTGTTTGTTACTTGTATGCTAATTCCAATCGAACATTCAAAGTAACATGATAAACAATATAGAGAATTCTAAATGAACGAATGTGTGAATATAAAACCAACTTTACCTTTATTCTGACTGTTGGTATTAAAGGACAAAATTGTTTTACAAATAGTATATAAATATATTTATACATGTTAATACAAGAATTGCTGTGCTGTGAAGAAAATATAAAACTGTGTATGGAAAGAATCGTCAATGCACCGTGATGCACCGAGATATCGAATTGAACCGAATCGATGGCATGATAATCGTAACCGAACCGAACCGTGAGACCAGTGTAGGTTCACACCTCTAATGTTGATACTTTGCCAGCCTGTACTGACCACTCGCCTGTTTTTGACTATGATCCTGTATGCCTCTGTTTTGACCGTTGTCTGCCTGACTAATCCTGTTTTATTCGTGTTCCGTTACACTAGATAATTTTCAAGACACTAGTATTCAACTTAAAGTGACATTGAAAGGCTTAATTAGGTTAAATTGGCAAGTTAGGGTAATTAGGCAATGTATTGTATAACAATGGCCTATTCTGTAGACCAGGGGTGGGCCAAAAACTAAACTTGATTGAGGGTGGTGGGCCGGAGGTAAATATACCAAACTTTAAAGAACCCCTATTATGGGTTTTTTTAAAGTGAGCTTCCATGCAGTGTGTGACACAGCACTAAGTGAATGAAAACATTCAGCTGAGGTTTAAATCTGCAAGTGTTACATGTTTAAAACTATTGATTCTTTAGCGAAATAGTTGACTCAGAGTCGAATAAACAAATCAAGTTGGGTTTGGATCTTTTGATTGATCTCATCAACGTCGACACGGTACATCACCAAATATGTAGTTCCAGTTCTGGTAAAATGTGAACGTGCTTTCACTTCAGACTCTAGCGGAGCGCTGAGATCATGACGCGAAGATGACGATCACTGACAGATGGACATTCGGCTGAGGGGAATAAAGGGTTAAAGTTAAATTTCACAACAATACTACAGTATAGCCAACCGTGTCCTGTGTTTGTTCCTGTCATTTTTCTGAAGATTGATACAATGACCAACGCTGCAACGTGGGATTTGCTAGCCGTTTGCTATTGAAGGAGCAGCAGAGACTATGGCACTTTGTCAGACTTTGACAGGGACTTTGTCAGTAAGTTTTACAGTTCAAATGGACCATTTTCTTCCTCTGAATCATAACATGTATGAACATTGTTGCCTCGCTTTTGAGTAGTTTGCAAAATATGTGTTTAATTGTGTGTTATAAGTTGTAATCACCCCGCGCGGCTTGTAATCACGTATCAATTATAGATCAGTGCTTGTATCTCTCAGGTTAAATCTGTATAGGGCTGTTCAGATATCGCGTCCAAAACCACGTAAAAAATGCAACACGTGCTTTACCGATTTAAAGGCGTTTCTGAACTTGTGATCCTCTGCTGTTTGTTGCTATGGCCACCATCAGCTGCTCCTCACACGTGCGGCGCGGTCAATTTTCTAAATAATTCAACATTTGCCACTGTGTGGATTAATACTGAATGTGTGTCGCTGTTATTACTTGGGGTTAGGGTTAAGAGTAGAGTAATATGCTGGTGTTTAACTGCATTGCTTTATTGCATTCCTGCATTGGGCTCTCACATACTCTCTGCTACTTCATACTGTAGCCGTGGTGGGCATTTCTTTCTGTTTTGTGCTAAACGCAGTCGACCAATCACAACATACTGGGTCATCAGTCCAATCAGTGCAGATTAGCTTTGCGCTAAGGAGGAGTTTGGGAACAAATGACTCGCTGAACGAATCATATGGGAGTCGCTGGGATAATTAGGTAAAAATAAATGCTTATTATAAGACAATGAAAGTGTTTTTTGACCTTGCAAGCATATCAGCATGTTCTTAGAGTCCCCTAAAAACAAAATATGCAAAATAGGGGCTCTTTAATGTTGTCAATGTAATTTCCTAGTTTATTATTACAATTCATTATATTATTTAGTTAATACTTTAATTTATTACATTTAAAATACTTAAATTTTATTAATAATTATATGTTTTTGTGTATTTTATAATGAACATCCTACAATAAAAAACATGAACAATCCCATTTATAACACTTAAAAATACCCTTTGCCTTGGTTCGCTTGCTGATGTCGTCTGCATTGTCCGCTATCCATCAAGTGACCTGTATTTATTTTTTTATTTTTTTATCTGATTCATTCACAACATTTAATTAAAACATTTATTTTTAGTTTGCTTTTTTGTAGACCAACAGTTATAAAACAAAAGTTGTTAAATTAGAAATGACAATCTCTGTTAATGGCATGCCCACGAAAATTCCCTATCATTCTTATTCTCTTCTCAGATGGCATGGAGGGCCAAATCAAAGGTTACAATGGGCCAACTTTGACCCGTAGGCCCTAGTTTGGGCATCTCTGCTGTAGACAATCAGGGGAAAAAAATGGTTAAAGCGGCTTATAGTATTGACCTTAAAATGGTTTTTAAAATAATTAAAAACTGCTTTTATTCTAGCCAAAATAAAACAAATAAGACTTTCTCCAAAAGAAAAAATATTATAGGAAACACTGTGAAAAATTCCTTGCTCTAAACATCATTTGGGAAATATTTGGGCTAATCATTTTGACTTCAACTGTATATACTGTATATAAATACACTTTTCTGTGATTTCAAAGCTAAAGTTTCACCATCATTAAGCTAGTCATTTCTAAAATCATTCATTATTGCTAATTTGCAGTTCAAAGCTTATAAAAATTCATTAAAAACGCTGAAAAAGTTGCACTACTTAATATTTTTGCAGAAACAAATTTATCATGACTCTTTGATGAATTCATAATTAAAAATAGCATTCATTTGTAATACATTTACTTGAACATTATGCATATTTGTTTTTACTGTAAAACATGGCACAAACATATCATGGTATTCCCACAAATAAAAAAAAGAAGAAAAACACACACACTCACTAAGAAACATTTAGACAACTGCCATATAAATACCTGTAAAAATCTAAAAGATAAAAATAAAAATGTCCCGTTTTTAGTTGATAGAAAAGATGCCATCCCACCCAAACTGCCATATTTCCATATGGATATACCATTAGGAGAAAAAGGACATCCCACAATACTCAGATATGAATTCATTACATGACTTTTAGAGGATTAAGAAGGGTAAAATTAGACTACAAGAGATTTCAACAAGAAGAAATGAAGGAAAGAAGCCAATATATGAGATACAGTGAAATGAAAGGAGGTGTGATGGATTAAATGCAGTGACTCAAATTAAAATCTGAAAAACACAGTAAAAGGGGATTATCGGGCTAATTCCACAGCAGTGGGAAACTGAGAAATTAAGTAGAGCTATATTTCAAATACTTCTGCATCAATAAGCAGTAAAATAAATCAAAAGAAAGAAAGAGATTAGCGGCAAACAAAGCACAAAACCAAATGAAGCTTATGGTCAAAATCTCTGATTTAATTGATAGTGTTTGCAAAAAATATATACTGTCGTAATCAACCCATGCTATTATATAGTTGGTTTTGTCACTGTTTTAAAAACAACAATGCACTTACACTCACCGGCCACTTTATTAGGTATACCTTACTAGTAGGTTGGATCCCCTTTCGCCTTAAGAACTGCCCTAATCCTTCATGGCATAGATTCAACAAGGTACTGGAACTATTTCTCAGAGATTTTGCTCCATATTGACATGATAGCATCATGCAGTTGTTGTAGATTTGTCGGCTGCACATCCATGATGCAAATCTTCTTTTCCACCACATCCCAAATGTGCTCTATTGGATTGAGTTATGGTGACTGTGGAGGCCATTTGAGTACAGTGAACTCATTGTCATGTTCAAGAAACCAGTCTGAGATGATTTGCGCTTTATGACAAGGCGTTCTATCCTGCTGGAAGTAGCTATCAGAAGATGAGTACACTGTGGTCATAAAGGGATGGACATGGTCAGCAACAATACTCAGGTAGGCTGTGGCGTTGACGCGATGCTCAATTGGTACTAATGGGCCCAAAGTGTGCCTAGAAATATCCCCCACACCATTACACCACCACCGCCAGCCTGAACCGATGATACAAGGCAGGATGAATCCATGCTTTCCTGTTGTTGACGCCACATTCTGACCCTACCATCCGAATGTCGCAGCAGTAATCGAGACTTATCAGACCAGGCAACGTTTTTTCAATCTTCTATTGTCCAATTTTGGTGATCCTGTGCGAATTGTAGCCTCAGTTTCCTGTTCTTAGCTGACAGGAGTGACCATGTCTACATGCCTAAATGCATTGAGTTGCTGCCATGTGATTGGCTGATTAGAAATTTGTGTTTACGAGCAGTTAGACAGTTGTACCTAATAAGTGTAAAAGTGAAAAGTTTTTAAAGTGCACAGATCCACAGAAACAAACAAAAGGATTTAAAATGTTAGAAAAACTGTATTATGAATCAAATTTTGACTCTGATTGAATGATCGACATTATTTACAACAAACTAGTTTAGAAAACCAATATGTTCAGACATTACACCCTTGACGCAAATCCATCAAAACATTTAAAAGTTGTCAAAAACATATCACCGGTGTCACTGAGGTGATATAAATCTTGTCTTTTTGGCATGAGACCTTTAAAATCATATGTATGTTATGTTTTACACCGTTGACCAAACTGTAAAGTCTTGTTAGAGTTTTGAGTGGCATGTGTCCAAGCTGCAGATGGCGTCTTCAATAAAGCGCACATCAATCAAAAAGCCGGCGATTTGCTGGAAGAATGACACTTTGACTGCAAGTTTGACAGCACACATCTGTCACTCCCCGCAAGACTGGAGAAACCTCTCTGTATCTAATATTCAGATAGATGATGTTTATGGACCTCTCACCATATGAAATCTATCCAAGCAAATTCATTTCCGCCCATGGCGAGAGGGAAAAAAAAAAGATTTCTGAAGCAAAATTGTTTCTGACGTATTACAAAAATTACCATATGCTGCAAACCATGGAAATGAATGGCATGAGTGACATGTCAAATCATGAGGGTTATTGAAGGGAGGGTGCTAATATGCGTAGAAGAGAGGTGATGAGATAAAAATCTCACCTGGTGGGTGAAAAAATGATAATTTTCAGTCATTTCCCAAATATTGGACATTCATTCAATAATTTTCCTTCAGCTTAAGTTCCTTTATCAGGGTTTCGGCAGATATCACAATGT
This sequence comes from Danio kyathit, assembly GCA_903798195.1. Lineage (NCBI taxonomy): Eukaryota > Metazoa > Chordata > Actinopteri > Cypriniformes > Danionidae > Danio > Danio kyathit. The sequence goes on from LR812519.1 coordinate 10,123,074, forward strand.
CAAATTTAAGACTTTTAAAGACCTTTTTAAGACCATTAAGCATTAAATTTAAGACCTATATTGCAAAATCAAAAACACGTGAGAGGAAAATGCAAAATCATAAAATTAGTGGTAAAATAAATTTATTTAAATTGAACTGTACTAAAGACAGGTTAGATGGACCACTGTACTACAAAAAAAAAACATCTTAAGGCTGATTTATACTTTCACTGGCGCCGCAGTCAGCGAAGGTGCGCGCACCTCACGAAACGGACGAGGCTTTTATACTTGATGCGTTCGCCGTTGTGATATTCTTTAAAACGACAGGGGGCGGTCAAAAGAAACCCACCGTAAAATCAGACGGATAAACAGAGATGTAGTACGTTTCCGGAACTACATCACATCATTAATATCGTTCAAGATTTTAAAACTTATTATTTTTTATTATTTTTATAATTTATTATTCATTCATTCATTTTCTTGTCTGCTTATTCCCTTTATTAATCTGGGGTCGCCACAGCGGAATGAACCGCCAACTTATCCAGCACGATTTTACACAGCGGATGCCCTTCCAGCCGCAACCCATCTCTGGGAAACATCCACACACTCATGCACACACATACACTATGGACAATTTAGCCTACCCAATTCACCTGTACCACATGTCTTTGGACTGTGGGGGAAACCGGAGCACCCGGAGGAAACCCACGCGAACGCAGGGAGAACATGCAAACTCCACACAGAAACGCCAACTGACCCAGCCCAGCCGAGGTTCGAACCTGCGACCCAGCGACGTTCTTGCTGTGAGGCGACAGCACTACCTACTGCGCCACTGCGTCGCCTATAATTTATTAGAATGATTATAAAGATTTTTATGACCATTCAAGATTTTTTAAATCAAACTTTGATGCATCACTTGCTTTTGTTCATATCTCGGACAGTTCTACCTATTAAAGTTAAATATCAATGACAAGAGAAAATGAGTTGCTCTACAATTATATTTTTTATTATGGCAAGAATAAAAGCAAAAAAAAAAAACTTACTAAAATACTGACCTTTTTTATTATTTTGCCCACTCAACAATTCACATATTATTGTCTGGCTAGTTTCTGTCCTTTAAAGGCTAAAAAGGCAATAATGGTCCAACATTCCTGACCATTATCACCAATAAAGCCCAGAATTTGGGCATCAGTATATTGTAAACTGATAGGTTCATATATACTTTTCCAGTTATCAAAGACATAATTTGTCACTTCATTTTAGTTTGTAGCTATTAACCACACGGGTCTCCACTTTTGCCATGGCATCTTTTTTTTGTTTTGTTTTAACAAACTTATCCCTCAGGTTTTTCAAAACATTTACAAAAACTTTCCTCCTTTTCCACGGCTGTTGCAATTTCTAGCCAAGAATTATAGGTCATCTGGTTATCTCTATGATGATCACGCACGGACGATTCATAAAGAAGTCTGTACAGTCGTACCCGTTTCAGACAATTGGCCGCTACTGCATGCTGGTCTCATTTGTAGTTGCAAATTAGGACTAGTGAAGTAAAGGACTACAACACCACGAAAACCAAGCAACAACAACAAAAAAAGAATTTAAATGAGCATTAGATGTAGCGTTACGTGGACATCGGAAGAATAAGACCTGTGCAAAAAATTTTAAGACCTACAACAGCGAATTTAAGACTTTAAGGCCTTAAATTTCGATTTTTAAATTTTAGACTTTTTAAGACTTTAAGACCCCGCGGAAACCCTGTTTATGAACCGCCAACTTATCCAGCATTCGTTTTATGCAGCAGATGCCCTTCCAGCTGCAACCCATCACTGGAAAACACCCCTTCTAATTGTTATTCTAATAAATTGCCATTCTAATATTACAATATTACAAATACAGTACACCAACCTTTCAGAACACCTAAACAGCTATTTAGCAACACCCTAGCAACCCATCAAAACATTCAAGCGATTGCATAGAAACATGGCAACCACATAGCAACAGCTTATGGTTTCAGTTTAAAAACTACAACACTACAGAAGTTGACACTGCCCGCCGTGCTTTTTTCTACACTTGAGCGTTTTGAATCTCCAGTTTCTTTATGCAGCACTTGCTAATATTAAAAAGGCGTGAAAGTAAAGGTTAATGTGATTTGACCACTTCCAGGCCAGGCGTGCGTCTGATGGGAAAGAGGCTGTTAACCTTTACCGTCAGAGCAGCGTTCTCTGAGCCGCAGAGAAGTCCATCAATCACCGGCTGTCTCATAACGCCGCTCACTATCAACCTGTGCTGGAGATGCAAGGCGAGGAGCAAGTGTCATGGGATACTGCTCGCGCTTTCCAGACTAAACATTGACAGACTCAACAACAGTGCAGCTTTAAACTGACACTCTCACTGCGGCTCCAACACACAAATGGACACACACATTGAATAATACAGTACATGTATAGTTATAAGTAATCTGATTATTTCAACACACAAAACTTAACGGTGAATTTAAAGGCATTATAAAGAGAGAGGGGTTGGAAGCATGGGATTGTTTTTGTTGAGTGGATTGATGAAATGTTGTTGTTGTTGTTGTTGTGTTTTTGTATTTTAAAATTGTTTTGCTGTATGGCTGCTTCCTTGGCCAGGTCTCTTTAGTAAAAGAGATTTTAAATCTCAATGAGACTTATAAATAAATTAAAAAAACACACATTTAAAAAAAAAAAAACACAGTTTTAGTTTTGCAATTTAACACACTTTAAAAGACGATAGTTCACCCAAAGCTAAAAAAACACAATATATATATACACATACATATACATACAGACACACACCCACACACACCCACACCCCGGCAATTTTATTAGGTACACCTGTCCAACTGCTCGTTAACGCAAATTTCTAATCAGCCAATCACATGGCAGCAACTCAATGCATTTAGGCATGTAGACATGGCCAAGACGATCTGCTGCAGTACAAAGCAAGCATCAGAATAGGGAAGAAAGAGGATTTAAGCGATTTTGAACGTGGCATGGTTGTTGGTGCCAGACGAGCTGGTCTAAGTATTTCAGAAACTGCTGATCTACTGGGATTTTCATGCACAACCATCTCTAGGGTTTACAGAGAATGGCCAGAAAAAGAGAAAATATCCAGTGAGCGGCAGTTCTGTGGGCGCAAATGCCTTGTTGATGTCAGAGGCCAGAGGAGAATGGCCAGACTGGTTCCAGCTGATAGAAAGGCAACAGTAACTCAAATAACCACTCGTTACAACCGAGGTCTGCAGAAGAGCATCTCTGAATGCACAACTCGTCAAACCTTGAGGCAGATGGGCTACAGTAGCAGAAGACCACACTGGGTCCCACTCCTGTCAGCTAACACCAGGAAACTGAGGCTAAAATTTGCACAGGATCACCAAAATTAGCCAATAGAATATTGAAAAAACGTTGCCTGGTCTGATGAGTCTCGATTACTGCTGCGAGATTCGGATGGTAGGGTCAGAATTTGGTGTCAACAACATGAACGCATGGATCCATCCTGCCTTGTATCAATGATTTAGACTGCTGGTGGTGGTGGTGTAATGGTGTGAGGGATATTTTCTTGGCACACTTTGGGCCCATTAGTACCAATTGAGGATCGTGTCAACGCCACAGCCTACCTGACTATTGTTGCTGTCTGACCATGTCCATTCCTCTATGACCACAGTGTACCCATCTTCTGATGGCCACTCCCAGCAGGATAACGAGCCATGTGATAAAGCACGAATCATCTCAGAGTTGATCTTGAACATGACAATGAGTTCACTGTACTCAAATGGCCTCCACAGTCACTCAAATCTCAATCCAATAGAGCACCTTTGGGATGTGGTGGAACGGGAGATTCGCATCATGGATGTGCAGCCAACAAATCTGCAGCAACTGCGTGATGCTATCATACCAATATGGAGCAAAATCTCTGAGGAATATTTCCAGTACCTTGTTAAATCTATGTCATGAAGGATTAAGGCAGTTCTGAAGGCAAAAGGGGATCCAACCTATTAGTAAGGTGTACCTAATAAAGTGGCCGGTGAGTATATATGACATATATGATATGAAAAGACAATAATAGATATGTTAAACTATAACAGTAAAAAAGTCACTAAAAACTATGGTATAACTTGGTTTTAATGCATTCAGAAGACTTGTTGGCTTTTTATCCGTGCTCGACAGCATCTAAATAAACCGAAATGTGAGCAGAAAGCTTGTCATCATTTCACAAAAGTCCTTCATTACATCCAATGACTGAAATTTGACTTAAGCTGTCATTTCGAGTTCATATGATACACACAGGCGTATCATTTCAACTCTATCCATTAATACCTCTCATAAACAATTTTGCTTAAGCGTTTCATTACGTAAAAAAAAAAAAAGTTTGAAAGCCGGCGTCAAGACCGGTGAAGTTGGAAGACACGGCAGAACCTACAAACAAACACAGAGTGAAGGGCCTGCCACGGCCGATTAAGTATGCAAAAAGCTCATTAATATTCATAAGTCGCTCTGCCTTCCCTGCTAATGTGAATATGTGTTTTTAGTGACTGACAGGACGCATCGGCTTGAATAAATGAGGAAATCACAGAAGAATGGGCTTCAATTTTAGAAACAGATTTCAGTAATTAGCCTCTAGCGGGCTGCGCTGAGCGATTGCGCTAACGGCTTCATATGTTTGCATTCAGATGGGATGCGTCATGTGTGTCCTGCTAAATACCAGCTATAATTCTAGACGTCAATAAAAACAGATATGGATTCCATTATAAGCATTATTGTATGATTATATGTGCGTCAAAATGAAATACGCGTTTAGCATATTGTGCTTTTGTGTGCGCAAATTTAGTTTATCATGCTAGCAAGCTTTAACTACTTTCTATACACACACACACACACACACACACCATTTGTCTGTAAATTGGCTCTTAAAATCAAATTAAGCCATTTGTATAGTTCTGTGTGTAATCAAAAGAGTTCCCACTACTGCATGCATCAACAAAATGATTTTTTTTTTACATGGTTGATGGAAAATAAATAAATTACTTTACAAAAATCTTGCGGCACACATTAGCAATTACCTTAGCAAATGTTGGAATAATCTACAGTCTTAAAGGTTAAATAGGACCTCTGTGTTTGTGCTTTTTACACAGGAAAACAACAACTTTTTTCAGAAAATGCAAAACAGAGAGCGTGTCAAATTATTAGAGCACTTTGGACAAGGAAAGTAGTTAGTCTGTCACAAAATACAATCAAATTATGAATAAAAATAGTTAAAAAGGATGTGCACAAAAAAGTTTGTTTATAGGTGAATGGTGACCACAAGACCAGTTAAACAGGATTTAATGTTTATCATAATGAATTTCAATTCACTAATTCCTTTTAAAGATGTGTTTATTTTATTTTGTTGCTAATGCTTCTTTTTACAAGGCATTAAGTATTAGTGTTTAAAATAAAACAAAAATGAAAATATAATAAAACTTGGACACAGTTGTGTAAGTGTAAATAATAATAAATAAAAATAAAACTTTTATGAATTTCTTTTTATGAAATGTAAAGTTCTGTTATTAAATTAAATTAAATTTGGACGGCTGAAAATGTACAAAAAAATTATAAATAAAAACCAAACAATTTTATGAAATGTAAAGTTCTGTTCGTTTTATTTTTTGTTGCTAATACATGTTTTAAATAAAATAAAATAAAAAACTATAATAAAATTTGGACACAATTGAAGTAATATAATAATAATATATATATAATCAAAATAATACAATTGTATGAATTTGAGTTTGTTTTATTTTCTTGCTAATGCTTGTTTTAAATAAAAATAAATTGAAAATAAATAAAATAAAATAAAAACTATAATAAAACTTTGACAGTTGAAATGTAAAATAATAATAAATAAAAATAAAACAATTGTATCAAATGTAAAATTCTGTTTGGTAACACTTCATTTGATGGTCCATTTGAGTATTAGTAGACTGCCTGCTTAATATCTGCTGATACTGCTCCTTCAACAGACATTTAACTGACTATAAAAAACTTTGTAAGTACATGACAACTTACACTAACCCTAACCCCAACCTAACAGTCTACTTATAATCTAATGAAGAATTAGTTGGCATGTAGATACAATGTAACTTATATTCAACAAACGGACCATTAAAATAAATTGTGACCATTTTATTTTTTTGCTAATACTTGTTTTAAATAAAATAAAATAAAATAAAATAAAATAAAATAAAATAAAATAAAATAAAATAAAATAAAATAAAATAAAAACTATAATAAGACTTGGACACAGTTGAAGTGTAAAATAATCACAAATAATAATAAAACAATTCATGAAATGTAAAAGTTCTGTTATAAAATAAAATAAAAAAAAAAACTATTAAAATTTAAACAGCTGAAATGTAAAATAATAATAATAATAATAAAAAACAATTGTATGAAATGTAAAGTTCTATTTGCTTTATTGTCTTGCTGATACTTGTTTAAAATAAAATAAAATAAAATAAAATAAAATAAAATAAAATAAAATAAAATAAAACATGGACACAGGTAAAGTGTAAAATAATCATAAATAATAATAAAACAATTTTATGAAATGTAAAGTTCCATTTGTTTTATTTTCTTGCTAATACATGTTTTAAATAAAATAAAATAAATAAATAAATAAATAAATTCGATAAAATAAAACTTGGACACAGTAGAAGTGTAAAAAATAGTAAATAAATAAAAAACAATTTTATGAAATGTAAATTTCAGTTATAAATTAAATTAAATTAAATAAAAAAATTTAATTAAATTAAACGTGGACAGCTGAAATTGTAAAATAAAATAAAAAATAATAATACAACAAAATTAAATTTAAAAAATACCATAAAAATTATTAAAAAAAATAAATAAATAACTAAAATAAAATAAATAAAAATAAAGCATTTTTTTTTTATCTTGTCTGCTTTGATTGCCAGTCACTAAAGCTTGTTTTCAGCATGCAGGCGGTGAGCATTAGCTGTTTTACAGGCCGTGTAACAAGTCACTGTAATTGAAGCCATGGCTGAATGTTTCTCTATGGACTAGTAAAAGACCATGAACTGCACATACTCTGACAAGCTGTATTACAAAACATATTCACAAACCCTTTCTAAACACACACACAACAAATTTAAAAAAACCCATAAAATGTACAACCATTACTAAAGCTTAACAACTTTAAAATCATCACAAACCCAACATGTAAAAGATGTCATGAGCGCAGTGGGAGAAGCGTCAACTTTGTCAAATCACCCAGGGATTAAACAGAGCCAAATGCAAAAATTTAAGTAAATTAAAGAATCATCTCCATTTCAGATTACTGTCAAAGCCATCTGCTCACTCATAAACAAACACTATGATAAAGCCTGTTTACAGCTAAACTAATACATGTCTAACTGCGGCTGGCTTACGATGAGGCTCGCTGTGTAATCTCACTGGGCGCGATGCATTCTGGGTAGAGGAAGAACAGGCGTGCTAATTGGCTTGATGCCTTGTTGGATTTGTTGGTTCAGATTTGGAACGTTAGACGGGATTGAGGTGGACGGCAGACGTGTGTGTGTGTGCTTTTTATCAGAGCAGAGTGTGGGTTTGCCTGACACACTGTCAAAAAGGGTGTTCGGAGTTAAAATAAGCATGTTTTATTCAGTTTATTAATGCACGGGGATGAATTTGAATGCTTAAAAGGATGAATTTTTCGAGTACGTTAACCTAAAGCTGAAATTCAGCTCTGGAAAAAAAAGAAAAAGATTCATCTCTACAAAGTTATTATTGGTTCTCTGAATTTGGCATTAATATTATTGTTTGTTTGTTTGTACATACGTACGTACAAACGTATTTATTTATTTATTTATTTATTTATTTATTTATTTATTTATTTATTTATTTATTTATTTATTAATTTATTTATTTAATCATTTATTTTTTATTTACTTATTTATTTATTATATACATTTATTTATTTACTTATTATATAATAATAATTTATTTATTTATTTAATAATAATAATTTATTTAACTTTTTTATTTACTTATTTATTTACTTGTTTATTTGTTTATTTATTTATTATTTAATAATAATTATTTATTTATTGTTTATTTGTTTGTTTGTTAAGAAAATTACATTATGTCAATATTCAATACAATATTCAAAGTTTCTAGAGTTTAAATTTTGGGAGAATTTTATAGAATTTTTTTCAGTAGTTTATAAATTAAACTCTTTGTGCATATTTTTTTTTTTCTTTTTGGCTGTTTTTTGTTGAAAGGTTTGCATTTTAAAATGTAATATTTTCCCCTTACCTCCTTACTAAAAATCAATTATATACTTGGTACAAACAATAATTTATCTCAGGACTTTCGGGGACAAAAAGAAAATGTTTCCATTGAAGCCCATTTAAAAATAGAATAAAATATTAGTAAAAAGTCATACAATCATTGTTAACAGGGTTCCATTTTTTTTCCTACTTTTTTTTTTGCTGTATTTTAAACTGGACAATCTATAATATATTTTTTCAAATTTAATCAAGTTTGTCTTGTGGAGACTTTTCATAAATAAAAAAATAATAAATAAATAAATCTTTGAAGGTCTGTGAAAGTGTATAATAATAATAATAATAATGATGATTATTATTATTTTCTTTAATACTTTTCATAACTATTTTTTTTAATAACTTTTCAACTCATTTATTGAATCCAATCCAGTACAGCAAAAACAGTAAAACTTTTAAACAGTAAAACAATTACTAAAAGACTTATTTTTAATGGTGTGTTGGCCAATTTAAAAACTAAGTGTACGCTATGTACCCTAGGCCTATTTAGAGTGCTGAGATGTTATGATGTTACAGAGGACTTATTTTCTTTCTTTGTTTCAACTTCCAAGTGGCCTATAGCCTATGTTTGTTCTAAATAAATTAGGTTAAAACACGTATAAACGACTCATTCTTGAAAAAAGGCAAAAGAGCTGTGTACATTTGAATAATGTCTGGCGCTAAACAGGTTCTGGGTTTTAAAAGATGTCAATCAAAATGTACTTGTCGGACTCTAATTCTGTCGGGCCTAACTTTTAAGGCCCAATTACAGCTCTAATGCATTTATAAATAGAAATGTAATATAATCCAATTATTTCAAAGCTGCATTTTTAGCATAATTACTCGCCATATGAACCTGATTTGCTGTTCAAGAAAACAATAAAAACTGTACAATAAGGTCTAAACCTTTTGACTAATAGTGTATGTGTAACTTTTTGTTGTTTCCTTCTTTTTTCCAAAGTTGTGTGTAGATGTACCAAAGTCTGCTTGATGTTAGTAAAGTCAATGATGTTAGGATGTCCAAGAAAAGATTTGGTTTGTTTTAGGAATAGTTCACTCAAAACTGAAAAAATGGAAAATTCAAAACTTTTACTTTCTTCTGTTGAACACAAAAGAATATACAGTATGTTGAAGAAAGCTGCAAACCTCCATTGACTCCCATAATTTTTATTTTTCCCTGGTTACAGGTTTTCAGCTTTCCTCAAAACTACTTAAATAAATAAATTTTCATTTTTCAGGTGAACTGTTTCTTTAAATATGCTAGATGAAATTTCTCAGTATACAGTACAAATAACCGAATCTTTATTTATAAGACTTCTATTGAGACTGAACGCAAAACCCAAACTGCAGAGCCAGCCAAAACATCCATTATTATACACTTAGCCCTGACAGCAACCCAAATAACACACACAGCTTTCATTGTTGTTTCCAAGACACCCCTGCCTATAATGAAACAGCTCTAATTGTAAAAACTCTGAAAGAAAAAAAAAATCAAAAGATAAGACGGCAGGCAGCCAAAAAACCCAAGACGAAGCTCCAAAAATGTGACGCTCTATTGTTGTGATGCTGAAAGCAGCCCACAAATCCATCTGTAACTTCAGATACATACAAACAGCACATCTGTCTGCAAATGCACACCGCAAACACAACATCCTCACCCCTAAATGAGGACAAATGAAAATCTGCAGTTTGTTCTGTAGCGAAGTTGAAAAACGAAGCATGAAATAATCAGGCTCACATGTTTATAATTTACCCTTTTTTTTTTAAAGATGATGAAAAGCATCCGTGAAGTCTTTACAATTCGATTAAATTGCACCATAACACAACACAATGGCTAATTAAGTCATTTTTCAAATTCAATAAGGAAGCAGATTGGAAAAGTGGGGATGTGATACGAGTCGTCTGGCAAAAAAGAAATACCTTACTGAACACGTCCAAGCTGTTTGGCTGACTGATATTTGGCTGCGAGTTTGAATTTCTGGGAATTTCATCAGCGTTAAAGAGAGGAACAGTAAGAGTCTTTCACATGACTATAGCGTCAGGGTTTCATCGCATCTCTCGACACAATCACCATGCTGCTTTGACCTCCACATGAGAAGTGTTGAAGTCAGGAAAGAGTGATTTTACAAGACAGCGAGAAGCGTGGTAAATCATGAACATGGTCAAAACTAACACAAGTAATAAGATATTGGACATCATGCACATTATTTGTTGCATTAGCTGCATGGTTACATCCATTATCCTTGTTTCATAGGCTTTAATATGAACATTATTTCACTGGACAGCCTTAAATATCCAAAATGACATCCAAATTTAAAAACAGGGGGGAAAAAAGATATATACTATATACAGTTGAAGTCAGAATTATTAGCCCCCCTGAATTATTAGCCCCCGTTTATTTTTTTCCCCAGTTTCTGTTTAACTGAGAGAAGATTTTTTTTAACACATTTCTAATTATAATAGTTTTAATAACTCATCTCTAATAACTGATTTATTTTATCTTTGCCATGATGACAGTAAATAATATTTTACTAGATATTTTTCAAGACACTTCTATACAGCTTAAAGTGACATTTAAAGGCTTAACTAGGTTAATTAGGTTAACTAGGCAGGTTAGGGTAATTAGGCAAGTTATTGTAATGATGGTTTGTTCTGTAGACTATTGAAAAAAAAATTGCTTAAAGGGGCTAATAATTTTGACCTTAAAATGGATTTTAAAAAATTAAAAACTGCTTTTATTCTAGCCGAAATAAAACAAATAAGACTTTCTCCAGAAGAAAAAACATTACCAGACATACTGTGAAAATTTTCTTGCTCTGTTAAACATCATTTGGGAAATATTTAAAAAAGAAAAGAAAATTCAAAGGGGGGGCTAATAATTCTGACTGCAACTGTATGTGTACTATATATCAAAAAGATGTACTATACCTCAACAACTGGGCCACAGACCGGTACCGGTCCGTGGATCAATTGATACCAGGTCACACAAGAAATCATTAACTATTTCCGTTTCATTTATTATCCGAGTCTGAACGATCTTTTGCTTTGAAAAATCCTTTATTTTGAAAAATGACCGTATTCTCTCACTAGCATCTCGGTCATTTAAGTGAAAAACAGACATCTTTGGAAAGTTTCTTTGTTAATGCCGAGTTCAGACTGCATGATTTTAACCCCGATTTTGACTCGCCGACAGGTTTTGAGAAATTGCCGACAAATGCCTGAAATCACAGGCAAATCGGTGCTCATGGACGCGAGTGACAATCACACAGTGTGAACTATCAAGAACGCAATCTGAAAGAATCGCAGATGAGTCGCCCGTGAGATATTTGGCATGCTAAATATCTGGAGTTGTCGGCGATTTAAATCATGCCGTGTGAAATGAGTTTTGACTGAAAATAACATCAGTGATCACCTACAGCCAATGTACGTTTTTATCAATTTTAAGTTTTATCAGGGCGACGCAGTGGCGCAGTAGGTAGTGCTATCGCCTCACAGCAAGAAGGTCGCTGATTCGAGCCTCGGCTGGGTCAGTTGGCATTTCTGTGTGGAGTTTGCATGTGCATGTTCTCCCTGTGTTTGCGTGGGTTTTCTCCGGGTGCTCCGGTTTCCCCCACAGTCCAAAGACATGTGGTACAGGTGAATTGAGTAGGCTAAATTGTCCGTAGTGTATGAGTGTGAATGAGTGTGTATGGGTGTTTCCCAGAGATGGGTTGCGGCTGAAAGGGCATCCACGGCGTAAAACATGTGCTGGATAAATTGGCGGTTCATTCCGCTGTGGCAACCCCGAATTAATAAAGGGACTAAGCCAAAAATAAAATGAATGAATGAAGTTTTATTAGTTTTTAAGTTTTAAGTTTAAATATATTGTCTGGGTTGCTGATTAAACACATTTTGTATCTGCTTATTATTCTGTTAGTTTTATTTATTATTATGTTTTACGTTTCTTTTCTTCTTGTTCATGTAAAGCACTTTGAATTACAATTGTGTATGAAATGTGCTATATAAATAAACTAGCCTTGCCTACATTATTTTACAAATACCTGGTAATATACTGCCAGTAATACAAACTCATTTCTAGATTATTCCACACAATATAATGTTACAAACTACTAACAATATATTATATAAATCTACAACATCAAAAGTCGACAGAGCAGAGATCAAGGGCCTACAATGCAATTCACAACCATAAATAAAATGAAAATACCTGTGAATCACAAAATACAGAAACTGTTGACTGTTAACGATTCATGTTTTTACAGTGTAATGCTGGCCATATCAACTAGCCCTCAAACAGAAGGGTGACTTTTCTCAGACTCCCCTATGTTTGATATGCATCATTATGAATCAGGAATATTACATTCCTCTGTATATTTTTGGTAGCTGTTGTCATGCATTTTATGGCCCACATTTTCAGCTAGGAATCTAAAGGAGATGTTCTGGTGAAAAAAAAAGAATCATCCTTACTTTGGATGGCCTAAGGGTGAGTAAAAAAACTATCCAAAGAATAAAATCAAGTCGGACCCTAAAGCTTTTCACATCAAACATCCTATTTCACTCGAAGAATTGCACAGTATGGAAGACAATGGTTTGTGAATACTAGTGGTTACAAACATGGCAAATATTTCTAAGCTAAACAAAGATAAAACACCCACACAGAAACAAACAAGATGGATTAAAATGAATGTTTCCATTCAAATGGATTTGCTGCTCAGCTAATAAACACTGGGCAATCCTCATAAAGAAGCCATATGAAGGTATATTTTATATTTTACTCTGTTGTAAAACCATCCTAATTTGAAAAGATTCTTATGTTTGTCAAGAGGGGAAGAAATTACGCATGAAGTCTAAATATAAAACCCTCAAAACACAAGCTTTCCAGTCTTATTTAAAGACATGGATATCACAGTATGTCTGTCATCATATCCGTCTCTGCCTGTATTTATAAAATCACACAAAGACAGCATATATTTAGCTCCCTTTTCTTCCCCTCTATTATAATGGTGCTGTAATCATCAGAAGGTCTCCTTGTGCTGCTGCGTTATGAGGCCCTTATGCTGTACCATATGCCAATCACCATCTACAAAACCCTGACTATCTGTTTAATGCATCAGAAAAAGGTCAAAAATAAAAATGTTTTCCATTACTATTGCTTCATTTGGTATGTTTCTTCATTTGTAGCATCATACTCGGAAATAAAATCACAATGTACTCTTCTTATTTGTATATGTATATAGTAGTGCTTGTTATAAACAATGTATCTGTGCACTTTCTTCACCTCTGGTAACATGGAATGCATTTAGGGCTGGGTTACTGTGCTTTAGGGCTATCAATGCTTTAGGGCGGGGCTATAAGTCCTTTAGGGTGGGGCTATCAGTCCTTAAAGGCGGGGCTATAAGTGCTTTAGGGTGAGGCTATCAGTCCTTTAGGGTGGGGGTATCAGTCCTTAAAGGCTGGGCTATCAGTGCTTTAGGGTGGGGCTATCAGTGCTTAAAACTGGGGCTATCAGTGCTTTAGGGTGGGGCTATCAGTCCATAAAGGCGGGGCTATCAGTGCTTTAGGGTGGGGCTATCAGTCCTTAAAGGCGGGGCTATAAGTGCTTTAGGGTGAGGCTATCAGTCCTTTAGGGTGGGGGTATCAGTGCTTAAAGGCGGGGCTATCAGTGCTTTAGGGCGGGACAATCAGTGCTTTAGGGCAGGTTATAAATGATTTAGGGTGGGACTATCAGTGCTTTAGGGCAGGCTATAAATGATTTAGGGCGGGACTATCAGTGCTTTAGGGCAGGCTATAAATGATTTAGGGCGGGACTATCAGTGCTTTAGGGCAGGCTATAAATGATTTAGGGCGGGACTATCAGTGCTATAGGGCAGGCTATAAATGATTTAGGGCGGGACTATCAGTGCTTTAGGGCAGGCTATAAATGATTTAGGGCGGGACTATCAGTGCTTTAGGGCAGGCTATAAATGATTTAGGGCGGGACTATCAGTGCTTTAGGGCAGGCTATAAATGATTTAGGGCGGGACTATCAGTGCTTTAGGGCAGGCTATAATTGATTTAGGGCGGGACTATCAGTGCTTTAGGGCAGGCTATAAATGATTTAGGGCGGGACTATCAGTGCTTTAGGGCAGGCTATAAATGATTTAGGGCGGGACTATCAGTGCTTTAGGGCAGGCTATAAATGATTTAGGGCGGGACTATCAGTGCTTTAGGGCAGGCTGTAAATGATTTAGGGCGGGACAATCCGTGCTTTAGGGCAGGCTATAAATGATTTAGGGCGGGACTATCAGTGCTTTAGGGCAGGCTATAAATGATTTAGGGCGGGGACTATCAGTGCTTTAGGGCAGGCTATAAATGATTTAGGGCGGGACTATCAGTGCTTTAGGGCAGGCTATAAATGATTTAGGGCGGGGCTATCAGTGTTTATGACAGGCTATCGAGCTTTAGAGCGGGGCTATTAGTGCTTTAGGGCAGGCTATCAAGATATTAGGCAAGACTATAGTCCTTCACGGCGGGGCTATAAGTCCTTTAGGGTGGGGCTATTGTGCTTTAGGGCGGGACTATTAGGGCTTTAGAGAGAGACTATTTGTGATTTAGGATGGGACTATCAGTGCTTTAGGGCAAGCTATCAAGCTTTAGGGCAGGGCTATAAGTGCTTTAGGGCGGAACTATCAGTACTTTAGGGCAAGCTATTGAGCTTTAGGGTGGGGCTATCAGTGCTGTAGGGCAGGCTATCGAGCTTTAGGGGGGGCTATCAGTGGTATAAGGTAGGCTATCAAGCTTTAGGGTGGGGCTATAGTCCTTTAGTGCAGGGCTATTTTGCTTTAAGGTGGGGCTATCAGTCCTTAAGGGTGGGGCTATCAATGCTTTAGGGTGGGGCTATCACGCTTTAGGGCAGGGCTATCGTGCATTAGGGCGGGGCTATCAAGCTTTAGGGCGGGGCAATAGTCCTTTAGAGCAGGGCTATCATGCTTTAGGGCAGGGCTATTGGTGCTTTAAGGTGGGAATATCAGTCTTTTAGGGCAGGGCTATCGTGCTTTAGGGCAGGGCTATTAGTGCTTTAAGGTGGGAATATCAGTCTTTTAGAGCAGGGCTATCGTGCTTTAGGGCAGGGCTATTGGTGCTTTAAGGTGGGAATATCAGTCTTTTAGGGCAGGGCTATCGTGCTTTAGGGCGGGGCTATTAGTGCTTTAAGGTGGGACTATTAGGCCTTAGGGCAGGGCTATCGTTCTTTAGAGTGGGGCTATCAGTGCTTTAGGCTGGGGCTTAGTGTGTCTCATTTCTGCCCTGCTTTCGTCCATTCATCAATCTTCTTCAATCTTGTTCGCAACGTCTATCTTCTAGAGATTTAATCGGTTTCTAAAGGACGAAAGCATGCACCACCCTATGTTTTTTTCTCATTTTAGGGCCGTTTCAGTAGAATGTATATCATTATATGACAATCGCAACTTACGTTTCATACCAACTTTGAAGGGATAGTTTACTGAAAATTTACTGAAAAGTATCATAATTTACTCACATTTCACTTGTTTAAAACCAGTTTGAGTTTCTTTCCTCTGATGAACACAAATGAAGATATTTTGACTTCCGTAGTATTTGTTTTTCCTACTAAAAAAGTCAAAGGTTACAGATTATCAGCTTTCTTCAAAATATCTTCTTTTGTGTTCTACAGAATAAACAAACCTGATACCGGTGTGTAACTAATTAAAGGAAGAGTACATTTAAATTTTTGGGTCATCTGTCCCTTTAAGAGGTACTAAACACTTTCAAAAACTATTCAAAAACGTCATGGGGAGTAATACGCTTATTTCACGCGACCGCCATTTTAGAACACGAAAGCGAGGCTGCGGTGGGAAGAAAGCCGGAAGTATAGGATCAGCACTGTAAACATTGCAACGATATGCTGTGTGCTATAAGCCTCCAGCTGTTGCTGCGACTTCAAAGTGCAAAAATGGTGTAAACATCACTTTAATATCATTCAGTTCAGTTTAATATAAACAATTAAAAGCATATTAGGCATCAAACAACATTATAATCTCTTTAAGAGTGATACACTTAAGTGTCCTCCTAGACTTCAGTCCAGGGCAGCAGGTAAACACCGTGGGGACGCTTCCCTGCTTCAGCCTATCTAACCCGGTGAGTGATAAAACAGTGCAGTCCTCTGTAGCACACCCTCGTGTTGTCCTGGTACTGAAGTTTTAAAAACGTCAATTTCCCGCTAACATTTACGCGCCGCTGAGCGCGCTCATAAACACTGCTGATTTGCCGTAGTATTCACCAGTGCTCAACAGAATGACTGTGAAGGTCCTCAGTTCACCGCTCTTCAGATTGAAAACACACATAGACGGATATTGGAGCGTTTAAAAGCCGTGAAGATCAGTCGATTCATCAGTGGATCGCTTGTCTGTGTTTGCACTCAGTAAACAGCAGTGCCAGTGAGTTTGGTGAACTGATGACCTTTACAGCCAATCAGAGGGATTTCTGGTGAGCACGTGAACACAATGGCCAATCAGCGCTGTTTAAGAACTCCGTGAACAGTGTCTTAAATGTTAACAAGAAATTGGCGTTTTTTTATATTTCATTACGGAAATTTTGTATCGTGTCAAGTCTAATATAGTGAAAGAATCAGTTCATTAACTTGAGTTTGATGAATGGCATCTAAAATGTGTGTTTGGGAAAGAAAACGTTAGCTAAGTAGTGCCATTTCCCTTAACCTAGCCTGAAATTAGGTCAAATATCCCTTTTTATTTTCACTATTCATTCAGAACGGACCTTAGGGTCACTCGGAAGGCGCTGAAATCATAAATTTGTGTCACTTTCTCTTCGCTGATAAGATATACAGCCAGGTACACAATATTCCTGTGTGACTCAGTCTATACTTCCGGGTTTCTTCCCACCGCAGCCTCGATTTCGCTGTGAATAATGGCGGCCGCGTGAAATCAGTCTATAGGACATAAATCTATGCAATTCCAGTGAAAATGACATTTGTAACGATATGCTTGAGTAATACTGAGACTCTTTCAGCTTTCAGACTCATACCTCAGCAATCCGAATCCTTTTTTCTTGGTCTTTTTATCAGGATCTTCAGGCTCGTCCTTCTTTTTGGTCTTTTTCTCTTTCTTCTTCTTGGTTTTCTTCTTCTTAACCTTTCTGTCATTGTCGAGTTCCTGTCGCGAGGAGCTGCTGGCCGGTGTGTCTCTGCCGGAGTCTTCCTCAGAGTCATCTGTTAGAGAAAAACAAACACACACACACACACACAAATATCAGACATCTCCAATGTGATCTAATCATAAGCAATCAAACAACAACTGCTCTACAAGACTCTCATTTGTCAGGAAAAGATGAAGAAAGACTTGATTTCTGGTATGTTTTCCTGTAAATCATATCAAGAGGGGATTTTCAGAAAAAGTTAGTTTTATGTCTAGATAGTTGTAATTAATTTAATTTAATTTATTATTTCAGTTTTAGTTTGAGTTTTGATATTATGATATTTGTTTTATTATTTGTTTTAATTTATTATTTGTTTTTTTTTATATTTTGTTTTCAATAATTTTTCATTCTTATCACTTCATATTTTCATTAATTTATTATTTTCATTATTATTATTATTAGTAGTAGTAGTAGTAGTAGTAGTAGTTGCTATTAATTTGATAACATTTATTATTTAGATTTTAGTTCGAGTTTTGATATTTTAATATTTGTTTTTTATTTGTTTTTCATTCTTATCACTTCATATTTTTAGTATTTAATATTTTCATTATTGTCTTTATTATTATTATTATTATTATTATTATTATTATTATTATTATTATTATTATTATTATTAGTTTAACTGATATTTTTAATATCAGTTTTTTATTCGTTTTAATTTATTTTAGTTTTTTTATATTTTGTTTTCAATAATTTTTCATTCTTATCACTTCATATTTTCATTAGTTTATTATTTTCATTATTACTATTATTAGTAGTAGTAGATTTATGTGTAGATTGTTGCATTTCATTTTATTAAATTTATTATTTAGGTTTTAATTCGAGTTTTGATATGTTTAATATTTGTTTTTTATTTGTTTTAATTTGTTTTTCATTCTTATCACTTCATATTTTTATTAGTTTATTATTTTCATTATTATATTTGTTATTATTATTATTATTATTATTATTATTATTAGTTTAATTTCTAGATAGTTGCAATTAATGTTAATAAATGTATTATTTCAGATTTAGTTTGAGTTTTGATCATTTTATTTGAACTAAACAAGAAAAATTATATATTGGCAACCAAGATATTTTTTTAAATATATAACTAAAAATAGTATTTCTTTATGCGAATTTTTCTGCGGACTTAAACTATTTAAAATTTTTATTTGAATTACTTACCAATCAAAATTTGTTGTACTGCCTTTAATTTAAATAAGATTCATAAATAACCACAAAACAATAATACAACTCATTGTCATCATCATGATAATAATGCCATCCTTACTACAACCAAAACAATTTCCGACATTTATTTTACTGCATTTATTTACATTCAACATTTAGTTGTATTTTAGGCCCGGTCATTATTTTGATTTTCCCACAGGTTTTTATGTCATTGGCTGGTCTGTTTGCTATAAGCTGATATCCTCAATCCTCCATTCATGTGGCAGCTCCTCTAGGAGTGCAGAAAAAGCTTGACATTTATTCATGAAGTCTGACATCTTATAGGTTCCAATCGAAGGCTCCAGCTCTATTTCTCATTTAGCAGGGGGCTTTCATGTCAATGAGAAAGAGCAGGGGTTGAAACGTGCCCTTGAATGTGCTGACTTGCTGCTGGAGTTTCAGACAGAATCCGCCGATACCCACATCTGCTGATTCACTCCTCGCCCAAAAGTCACCGAGTCAAATTCATCTTTCAAATGAGCTGCTAAGAAATGAGGGCTCCCCGACTGCTCTCACACACTTCAGAGGACTTCTACAGAGAGCATTAAACATGACTTCACTTCCATAATGTAGCATATTTAACGCTATAATAGTTATAGACAGTTAAAGTCAAAAATATTCATCCTCCTGTAAATGTTCTTTTCTTTTTCAAATATTTCCCAAATGATGTTTCACATAAAGGAATTTTTCCACAGTAATTCCTATAATATTTGTTCTTCTAATGAAAGTCTTATTTGTTTTATTTCAGCTAGAATAAAAGCAGTTTTTCATTTTTTAATCCATCTTAAGGTCAATATTATTGTCTACAGAATAATCGTTATCGAATAATCGTTATACAATGACTTTCCTAATTACCCAAGCAGCAACCTCCCGCTCTCCCTCGGGAAGCCAATACGGAAGTAACTGAAACTGCAATTTATGGAAATTCCGCTAGTCCTGGCTCCATAATAGAGCAAATTTCTATTGAGCCCACTGTTAAAATGGCCAACTTTACAGCAGAAAAAAAGATGTTTACAGCCTGATACAAAGAACGAGTTTGGTTCATATAGCTAATATTACCCTTTGTGACAACTGTGAGGGGGGTTATTTTTTTATAACTCATCCGTTTCCTTCATATTAGGTTATATTAAGTTTGCATAATTAAGGGCATGGCCACTTGAGTGACAGTTAGGTCTCGCTGCTCGCCGTCACTTCACCTCAGCTGATTACGGCTGATTAGCCACTGATCTCGGCATATTCATCATATTTTTGTGTTGTTTTATGTGGCTTTACACTGTCAGTTGCCTTTTGGAATAATTTCCTACAATTATCAGATGATATGGCATGCTGTGTGCACTTAATTGTTCTCACAAACCATTCACGTGCATGGCCTCCATTTCCCAGGTGAGTGAAATATATAATTCTATACCATCTCTATGAATGTATTTGTTTTATTTAAGATCATTTATCATTTATAATGTTCTTTAGAGCTGTAATGCACTCCAGAATCTGACAGATTATTAGCTGTAGGCTCTAGAACAGTCATCTGAAGCGTTGTCATACAGTGTTCTGCCTGGACTTCATAATTAGCCTTGCATTTACTAACACAGACTATATCTGAAGTTTTTGAAAGTAATTCGCACTTTCCTCCTGTTGAAAAACATCATAAGCACAATGCTTAGTGGCTCAATGTGTAATGCATTGAGCCACTAAGCATTGCGCTTATGACGTTGCTTATGAAACAGTGTTTTAAGTCTAAACACCTTATTGCTATAGTATACAACCAAGCACATGTGGTCAGAACACAAACGAGTCGCAGGTGATGAAGTATTAAGCGATTCTCCCTTAGGAAAGCCCGTCTAAGCAGAATGCCAGAATGAGTCTGTAGCTCCGCTCACGCTCCGCCTCTTTGCCCTTGTATGGTATGCCCGAGGTTGGTGCGATGAGGCACGAACAAAATGGCGACGGTCGGCCACGTCTTCTGGTAGCTTCTTTTGGGTTCTTCATAAACCTATGGGTGACGTCACGGATACTACGTCCATATCTTTTACAGTCTATGTAAATACCCTAACTTGCCTAATTAACCTAGTTAAGCCTTTAAATGTCACTTTAGCTGAATACTAGTATCTTGAAAAATATCTAGTCAAATATTATGTACTGTCATCATGGCAAAGATAAAAGAAATCAGTTATTAGGCCGCATTTACACTGCAGATCTTGATGGTCAATTCCGATTTTGTGACTGTCTCCGATTTTTTTGATGACCTGCTTACATCTTTTAAAAGTGACTCGTATCTGATTGTCTGCATTTACACTGCACACAATGACAAGACGGAATGACCAGGAAAAAAAAAAAGAGCGGGCGCTGACTGACAGCTGATAATAAAAGAGTGCCCTTTTCTCCGTTCCTGTATTTAATCTGTTCGCAGGGTTTCATTTTTTTTCTTCTTTTTTTTTTTTTTTTATTATTATTTTTTTTTATAATTATTTTTAAGGGGTTTTCACCTTTATTTGATAGGACAGTAGAGAGTATTGACAGGAAAGAATGGGGAGCAGAGAGAGGGGAAGGATCGGCACAGGACCGCGAGGCGGAATCGAACTCGGGTCGCCATGAACACCGGAGTGCATGTGTCGACGCACTAACCACTACACCACTGGCGCCGACCATTTTTTTTTATTTTTTTTTTTTATTCTTTTTGACAAGTTGTTTTACTATCATTTATGACAGAAAAGTTCTCATTTGGCCATCTTTTAATTTAGGCATTTTTTAAACCAGTGGGCATCTTAATGCAATGTCCATGGTGTGATTTATGCACGTGATGTACAGTTTTATATATTGTTCATGTGATGGATGTTGTGCTCTCTCTTTCTCTCTCTCGCTCGGTAACATGCTTGAATAATGTTAGTTGTGGTATATGACAATATAAATGCTTTGGTTTTTTTGTTCTTGTATATTAAATGTTAAGTTTGGGACTCTGCTGAAGACTGTTCCGAGATGAAAGCGTCAGAGTTTACATCATTCGATAAGGTTTTTAATGGCGCGCGACTCGCATTGGCAGGTTAAAATCCGACCTGCTTACACTGCAGACACAAGGACAGAGATCCGATTTATATCGGATAAATTTCAACATATGAACATGGCCTGAATCTGATTTGAGTAAATCATAATCCATGTGATTTTTTTCCTGCTTACACGTACATGGACCATATCCCATCTGTGCCACATGGGAGAAAAAAAAATCGGAACTGAGTCACTTGAACCATGCAGTGTAAATGCAGCCTTAGAAATGACTTATTAAAACTATTATGTTTAGAAATGTGTTGAAAAAAAAATAGGGCGACGCAGTGGCGCAGTAGGTAGTGCTGTCGCCTCACAGCAAGAAGGTCACTGGTTCGAGCCTCGGCTGGGTCAGTTGGCGTTTCTGTGTGGAGTTTGCATGTTCTCCCTGCGTTCGCGTGGGTTTCCTCCGGGTGCTCCGGTTTCCCCCACAGTGAATTGGGTAGGCTAAATTGTCCGTAGTGTATGAGTGTGAATAAGTGTGTGTGGATATTTCACAGAGATGTGTTGCAGCTGGAAGGGCATCCGCTGCGTATCCGATCCGAAGTTGGCGGTTCATTCCGCTGTGGCGACCCCGGATTAATAAAGGGACTAAGCCGAAAAGAAAATGAATGAATGAAAAAAAGAAAATAGGGGGAAAAATATACAGGGGGGCTAATAATTCAGGAGGACAAATAATTCTGACTTCAACTGTATGTCATAGAGTTTTGTTTTGCGTGTCAGCGTTTGGACACAGTCGTCTTTCTATTTGTTAAAATTGTCAACTTTTTTGGTAATGACCTTTAAATTAAAGGGATAGTTCACCCATAAATGAAAACGTACTCATCATTTACTCACCTCAAGTGCTTTTAAACCTTTAGGACTTTGTTTTTAAACCTTTCTTTAAACCTTTTTTATTATAAGAAGAAAGCTGAAAAGCTGTAACTATCCACTTCCATTGTAGGAAAGACAAATACTTTGGAAGTCAATGGTTACAGGTTTCCAACATTCTTAAAAAGTTTTGAAACAAGTGAATGGTGAATAAATTATGACAGAACTTTTGGGTGAACTATCCTTTTAAGGTACTGAATATTTAGCATGTTGTTTGTTTCTTCATTTAGAAGAATGGACTTTTTTATTTATTTAACATTAATTGAAGCTGTTGTGAATCTTGTAAAAGAAAAAAAAAAGAAAATATTTATTTTAATTATAATGCAATTTTGACTATAATTTTAGTCAAAATTGCATTAAAATTGAAATGTTTAACCATATTTTTGGTTTTTCAAGATTCACAATAACCTCAAATGACGCTAAAAGCAAATGATGTACTGGTCAAAAAGGCAAATACACAGTTTTAAGCAGTTCTGTCTATATTTAGGAGCCCACAATATTTTTACACACTAGATCTAAGACCAAACACTTTAAAATAAAATAAAATTAAATAAAATAGTTGGTGGCGCAGTGGTTAGCACTGTCGTCTCGCAGCAAGAAGGTCGCTGGTTCAAGCCTCGGCTGGGTCAGTTGGCGTTTCTGTGTGGAGTTTGCGTGGGTTTCCTCCAGGTGCTCCAGTTTCCCCCACAGTGCAAAGACATGCGCTATATGTGAATTGGGTAAGCTAAACTGTCAGTAGTGTATGTGTGGTAATGAGAGTGTATGGATGTTTCCCAGTGATGGGTTGCAGCTGGAAGGGCATCCGCTGCGTAAAACATATGCTGGATAAGTTGGCGGTTCATTTCGCTGTGGCGACCCCTGATTAATAAAGGGACTAAGCCGAAAAGTAATTTAAAGTAAAAGGTTTTGAAACAAGTGAATGGTGAGTAAATTATGACAGAACTTTTGGGTGAACTATCCTTTTAAGGTCCTCAAGATTTAGCATGTTGTTTGTTTCTTCATTTACAGCAATGGACTTTTTTATTTATTTAAAATTATTTGAGGTTATTGTGAATCTTGTAAAGAAAAAAAAACTAAATAAGGTTATACATTTTAATTTTAATGTGATTTTGACATTTTCTTAACATAAAAATAAATGTTTAACCATAATATTTTTTTACAAGATTCACAACAACCTCAAATGATGCTAAAAGCAAATGATGTACTGGTCAAAAAGGTAAATACACATAGTTTTATGCAGTTTTGTCTATATTTAAGAGCCCACAATATTTTTACTGATTAGATCCGAGACCAAAAACTTTGGTTTTTATGTGATCTTTACCAAAACATCTTAATATGAGATGCTTAATGAATGCAGGAGAACTGCAATTCTGCCACTAAAATGAACTACAGATCCCATCATGCATCTCACGCACACCAGTTACAGTTCTCTCCCTGATTGCACACACACAGCTGGAAGTTCATCATAGACTAATTACATGGACTACATATACACCTAATGCATGTTTTAAATTTCTGTCCAGAGAGGTTATGTTTTGATCATCGATTGGTCTCACGCAATCACATGATACGATGTCGCAGGTCAGATTTCACCAAGCTTGAACTTTGCAACGCAGTGAACTGCGCAACTTGACGCATGAGCTTGCGTTTCCAGTCTGACGCATTCGCCTGCGTATGAATGGAAGTCTATGGGGCGAAAAGTTTTGTATGCATTCATTATGTAAGCGTTTATCCTTATCTTATGTTTTCTGCGTTTTGACCTTGGACTGTTTATCATGTTCTGATTCTTTGCCACCTGCCCCGAACCTTTTGCCTGTTTTTGGATTATGCTTCTGGATTGTCATTTATACTGCATATGCTGGTTTTCGACCCTTGCCTGTCTGACCATTCTCTGCATTTGGAAACTCATTGGAAAATAAAATAAAATAAAATAAAATAAAATTAATTTAAATTAAATTAAATTAAATTAAATTAAATTAAATTAAAATAATATAATATAAAATAAAATAAAATAAAATAAAATTTAATTTAATTTAATTTAATTTAATTTAATTTAATTTAATTTATTTTAATTTAATTTAATTTAATTTAATTTAATTTAATTTAAAATTAACAGTTTCATTTCAGTTTGGCACCTTTGTCTAGTTTTTAGATTTTTGCTATTTTTAAGAATGATTTCAGGTCAGTTTTGCTTACCCCATTAGCAGATTATTTATTTTTCTTTCTTCTTTTTTTGCAGTGAATTAACGCTGACTTTAATTTCCACAATACAACATCACATTAAGAATGTAAAGACTAATAAGCATATGGGGGTATTTTGATGAAAGTAATGAATGTGAAGGGTCCAGATGTAGCTTTGGTGAAGCGAGCAGCAGTGCTGTGCAGCTGGAACTGTTAGCACATGTTTGGCAAACTCATGATAATCTCACTACTGTGCTCAGAAACATGCTTTCACTGGTATGCAGCGTGCGCACACACACACACACACACACACACACACACACACTTCTCATTAATGCATTTTTGCTGTTGTGAGCAATAACTGCAGAAACCACTGACAGCCTTCTGTTTAAATTACAGTGCAGTGATAAGAATAACAGTTGCATTAATTATGCATATAACAGGAAATAATAAAAATAAAAAGTGCATTACATCATATTTCATGTTGGCTGTCATAATCAGTTAAATTAGGCACTCACTCAACATTAACATAAGTTACTTACACACTGTTTTCTACGATGTGTTTATAACATGCATAATTGTAACATTTCAAAATTCATATATGCATGCATTACTAAATAACCTAAACACAGAATGAATGATTGAATGAATGAATGAATGAATAAATAAATAAATAAATAAACACAAATAAATGAACGAACGAAAAAATAATAAATGAACAAACAAATAAATAAATAAGCATACATTACTATAATATACTAATACGATTCTACTGAATAACTGGAATAGGACAACTTAAAAATAATATGCACATATGTCATTCATTCATTTTCTTTTCGGTTCAGTCCTTTTATTAATCTGGGGTCGCCACAGCGGAATGAACTACCAACTTATCCAGCATATGTATTACGCAACGGATGCCCTTCCAGCTGCAACCCATCACTGTGCAACATCCATACACTCTCATTCACACATACACTACGGACAATTTAGCTTACCTAATTCACCTGTACTGCATGTCTTTGGACTGTGGGGGAAACCGGAGCACCCGGAGGAAACCCATGTGAACACTGGGAGAACATGCAAATTCCACACAGAAATGCCAACTGACCCAGCCGAGACTCGAATCAGCATCCTTCTTGCTGTGATCATGCTACCCACTGTGCCATCGAGACGCCCCCACATATGTCATATTAATTAATATAATGTATTTAATAAAATTTGTAATTTATTGTTAAAATGTATAGTTGTAATAAACAAAGCAAAAAAATGTTATTAATTTTGCTCAGCTTTGTGTCATCTTAAACAAAAATAAAACAATCAAAATATTTTTATGACTTCAATAAAACAAAATATACATTTTAGAATAAAAACTAAATCAGAAATTTTGCCCTGAAAAAATTATTAAAAAGTAGAATGAATGAACCAATACAAATAATTGTATTT
The DNA here is from genome assembly GCA_903798195.1 of Danio kyathit. NCBI lineage: Eukaryota > Metazoa > Chordata > Actinopteri > Cypriniformes > Danionidae > Danio > Danio kyathit. The sequence goes on from LR812519.1 coordinate 10,149,346, forward strand.
ATTAATTAACAAATAAACAAAACAAATAAATAAATAAACACAAATAATAAAAAAATAAATTAACAAACAAACAAATGAATAATCGAATCAAATAGATAAATAAAATAATTTATTTTCCATACTAATAGTATCAATATTATTTATTAAGAAAACAGTATTATTTATTTTTCTAATTATAATTAAAATATAGAATTTCAACACTTAAAAATGAACAACAATTCAAATAATAGTTGCAATTAACAAAGCAAATATTTTAATGAATTTTGCTCAGCTTTGTTATTGTCATCTAAACTAAAAAAATAAAACCATCATTAAAACCACAATGGTAAAGATGAAGTAGTAAATAAAATGCTTCATGAGTTGAATGAATGAATGACAAATAAACAAAAATAAAATAAAAACAAAGCATGCACATATTACAATCATATACTAATATGATTCTATTAAATAACTGGAATAGGGCAACTTAATTAAAAAAATATGCATGTATTTCATATTAATCTATATTATTAGAATATAGGAAACAATATTTTTATTGTTCTAATTATAATCAAAATGTAGAATTTCATAACTTAAAGGGTCACGAAACACCAAAACACTTTTTTTGAGATGTTGACAGTCATATATGTGTCCCACGCTGCTATAAACACTATTAGGACACATATATTGCACTAAAAAGTGAAAATTGGTTGTTTTTGCGTTATTTTGAGCAAATTCGTTCTTCCGGTTTGAAACGAATTTTTGAAGCTACGTCACGGCCATGAGATACTTAGGTGTAAATCCAGCCAGGAGAGTGGCTGGCTGTCTTTTTGAGGACGTTCTGACGCATTTGAGTGAGCGGCATTAATTCATGAGAAGACGTGCTTCAAACCAATCAGCGCGCTCTATTGTGTATGACGTGAAACTTCATTAATATGCATGATAGCTCCGGAGACTGTTCACACTGTACAGACGGCAGAGAGACGCCACGTTGTGTTGCTAAAACAAGTGAAAGAACAAGAATTTGGAGACATGGGTCGTCGGTGTGCTGCAACAAGGTTTTGTTTTCATTTTCCCTCTATGAGAGAGCAGCTGGACTCACGTGTGGATTACAGTGCACGCGACACGCGACAGAAACGCGTTTGTAAGGAACATTTTTACCCGAGAGTTTTTCGCATCTTGAAATGGTGAAATCCGGATTTGCCGCTCGTCTCCTTTTAATAAAAAGACACAGCTCCAGTTTGATTGTCCTGTCGCTACAGATTAGGTAAGTGTGTGCAGTGTTCTTTGTTTAACCCAGATTGCAAAGTTTGTCGTATTTTCAGCAGTGCTTTATTAGTTTTTAAAGACATACCTCAGTCAAAATGATTTAGTTACTAAGTTTACAGTATGTTAATATCACTGCAATATTACAGTACAATATCATAGACTGAAAGATCCGCTAATGCTGCTCTCCGAGTGTAAACATATAAACACAAACTATTCCCGTTGTGCAGGATTTTCGCCGCATTTTGTGACAGGATAGTCTATACACACACGGCTTTCTGACGCTACCTACCGAGTACATAAGTTACAGAGAAATGCGGAGGATTTTTTTTTCTCCCATTCGCCGTGCGGTATCAAAGCCTCTGTGTTTCTTTTGCCTGTGATCAGCACATGGCCAAATGGAAACTCCCTTCTATGCAAATTTTACCCTCTTTCCCTCCCCCGACACTCCCACACTCCCAGAGCTGGACACGCCCAACTTTCCTGACTTTTTTCAAACTAGAGGTGTGACAACACCCTGCTGAGACAGGGGGGTTTCATGGCCCTTTAAGGATAAATAACAATTTAAATAATAAAGTTGCAATAAACAAAGCAAATATTTGTATTAACTTTGCTCAGCTTTGTTATTGTCATCTTAACCAAAAATAAAACCACTAAAATATTTGTTTATGATTTTAATAAAATAAAAATATACATTTTAGAAAGAAAGAAAAATCAGAAATTTCACCCTAAAACAATGGTAAAGATGAAGATGTAAATAAAATGCGTCTTGAGTTGAATAAATGAATAAAAATACATTTTAATTAATTAAAATAAATTTAAAAAGCATACACACATTGCAATCATACACTAATACGATAAATAACTGGAATAGGACAACTTAATTAAAACTGAATAAATAAATGTAAATAAATAAATAAATACATGCAAATAAAAAACAAAAAAATAAATAAATGCAAATAAATAAATAAAAAAAAATTAATAATCAAACAACCAAATAAATAAATAAATGCAAATAAATAAACAAACAAAAAACAATTGAATAATCAAACAAACAATCAAACAAAAATAAATAAATAATCAAACAAACAATAACAGACAAACAAATAAAACATGCAAATAAATAAATTCAAATAAATAAAAATAAATTCCAAAAAACAAATAAATAAATGCAAATAAATAAATAATTAAATAAATAATCAAACAAACAAATAAATGCAAATAAATAAATACAAACAAATGAATAAATAAATGCAAATAAATAAACAAACAAATACAAATAAATAAATAATCAAACAAACAAACAAATAAATACAAACAAATAAATAATCAAGCAACCAAACAAATAAATAAATAAACATGCACATATTACAATCCTGTACTAATACGATTGTACTAATTAGCTGAAATAAGACTACATAATTAAAAACAAAACGCACGTAAAGGTAAAGATGAAGCAGTAAATAAAATGCTTCTTGATTTTCCAACTCACCATCCTCAGCTTCAGAAGGCCCTTCGTAGGATTTGTCGATGGCGTAGCGGAAGCTCATGTTGCATCCTCGGCCTCTCACCATGTGTGCGCGTGGACGATGGAAGGGCACTTCATCCTTACTGACCTCCTCCATCGCAGTCTGGAGACTCTCTAGTGAGCTGGACTTCCGAAGGCCTAGCCGGGGACCCAGCGCCGTCCCGTTGGAGGAGATGGGCTCTAAGACAGGACATGGAGGGATTTCAGAGATGGAGGACAGAGGATGGGAAAGCAAGATTTGAGGTCAAGATTACAAACATAACATATAGTGCCCTGCTGAAAAGACCAGCAGCATGAAATATTATGACTTGCTTCAGCCTACGATATCAAATACACTAAGTCATGGAAGATAGTGTAATTAAAGGTCTTGTTTTTAATATCACAGCCATTTTCGAGCTCTGTATGGATACATATGTAGGGTTTGGCTTGTTTGAATTGATGTTCCACAGGGTTCTGTCCTTGGCCCTTTACTTTTTAGCTTTTATATCTTTCATTTTGGTCAAAAACTAATGTCTCTTGGTTTTAAATATTATTTGTTCATGCTAATGCTATGCAAATGGACATCAATTCAAAGTCTAGTCTATAGTAACTATATTGTACAACTCAATTCTCTACTGATGGTTCAATGTTAGACCCAAATATATATAGAAAAACAAGGTTTTTTTTTTAATATCACACAGCCATTTTCTAACTCTGCATGGATGCAGATGTACATAAAATTCGGCTTGTCTGAATTGGTGTTCCACAGGGTTCTGTCCTTGGCCCTTTACATTTTAGCTTTTATGTCTATCATTTGGGTCAGAAACTAATGTCTCTTGGTTTTAAATATTGTTTGTAAATGCAAATGGACATCAATTCAAAGTCTAGCCTACAATAACTATATTGTACAAATGAATTCTCGATTGATGCTTCAATGTTAGAGCCAAAAGATAAATAGAAAAAACATTTTTGAATCATTTTTGAATCATGTTTGATGTTTAACCTCATAAAAATGTTAAGACATCCTCCTCCAATTTCAGAAATACTAGCTACAGTAGTTCGTTAACAATCTTTTTGAGCCCTTTCAATCTTGAAAAAGTTGTCATTCATTACCATTCATTGTTTCGAAAGCATTTTTCTTTTTAAGCTCTGCATTTGACACTAAAGTCTACAATCTTAATCTTAATTTTAGTCTAAGTTGTAAAATTGTCTCTAAACAAATTGTAAAAATATATAGTTTACAACACACACTCTTTAAACTGTGATTGGCTGCTTTACATGTCAGAATAATGGCTTTTGAGTGGTGTTTGTCCAATGAAAGCTGCAGAAGAGATCAGTCTATCTGCAAATCTGAAAGTATGGCTACTCAAGACTAACAATCCTGGATCATCTAGAACAGGGGTGCCCAAACTTTTTCTTATAAAGGGCCAAAACCAAACTTGATTGAGGGCTGTGGGCCAAAGTTGAATATACCAAACCGTATTACAATAAATTTGCCATGGGTAATTTCCTAATTTATTTGCTAAGATTTAAAAATAACTAGAAAAATGTTGCTTCAAAACATATTACTTAATGATGCAGTATAATTTTTAACGATTTATAATGAACTTATTACAGTAAAAACATAAACAATGCCATTTATGGGACACAATGGAGATCAATGCTGAATACACTAGTCGAGCTGCTCCTGTCTTTGCCTTGATTTGCTTGCCGATGTCTTGTGCATTGTCCTCTATCTGACAGTATTTACATTTTAAAAGTCTGATTCATGTGAAATATTTAATTTTAGTTGGCTTTTTTGTAGCTTCTCAATTAAACAAAGAAACAAAAGTTTACGTTAAATTTGAAATGAAGATCTATGTCAAAGGCATTCATCCCAATCAACTACCTATCATTCTCCCTCTCTTTTCAGATGGGATGGGGGGCCAAACCAAAGGTTACCATGGGCCAACTTTGGCCTATGGGCACTACTTTGGGCAACCTCTGATCAAGAAGATTTTCCTTTGGTCTTTTCAGCAGAGTGGTCAAAAGTAGTGAATTGAAAAAGCAACAGTAGTGCAGTAATCTGAACAGAAAGTCTAATGGATGTGGACGCATTAAAAGAACAGACGGAGATGAAACATGTAAGCATGGAGGACTTGAGAAGGGTGGATGATGAAACCTCAAGGTGACGGTGAAAGAGCATCAGGGAATAAAGGCGACATTGCAAACGTGGACGAGATGTGCAGGAAGACTAAAGATAAAAGTAGCAGTAGTAACACAGGGGAGAGCAACGTCAAATTAAGTACTAAGAGATGGACAATGCAAATGGCTAAGAATAATGGTAACAAGAGCAGTAGGGTGAGGTGAGGGATTAAAACAAGCACAAACAAGACAACAAAATGGAGGAATAACACAAATCCAAGGGCTCCAAACACTGAAATGAAAAAAGACATTTGTAGAAAAGGAGAAAACAGAAGTGCTTGGTGCTTGAGAGGAATAAAAGTGGCATGCGGGGAAGATATTTAAATCATGCTTTAAAGTCATATGGTTCAGCCTTTAAATAAATTAAAGCCATTGTTTTCTATTCTGATACAAAACAAACAACGATTAATTTATTCATTCAAGCAAGCCACAGGAGGACGCATATAATTTAAAATGATTAAATGACATTTATAGCCATACAAATAAATAAATAATAAAATAAATAATAAAACATGCAAAGTCATAGCAACATTTAACTTTAAATAACACAAGCAATATGATAAAAGACACTTTAAAAAAAAAAAAAAAAAAAAAGCTTGAAATGGTCCAAAAATCACAAACAAATTTGACAAAAAGAAGCGTTAAAATGCTTTATTTTTGTATATATTTTGTTTGCAAAGGGTACCCAAAAAGTGGTACGGTACAGTTCGCTTTTAGGTACCTTTTGACAGCGGAAACGGCCATAAAAGCGCACAGAACCGTAACGTACCATACCACTCAGTGGAAACGGGCCATAAAAAGTACACCAGACTTCTTTTTTTCTTGTCAACAAAAAAGGCAGTGGGGTGCATCTCACATTTTCAGAACGGAAATCGCATCTGGTGTGATCGGCCCCTTAGTCTTAACTTTTTCTATGGCATTTTTTAAAATTTATAGTTTTAATGATAACGATTTATTTAATATTTAGCAATTATTAATTATACTATTTAATTATTTAACAATTATTTTCTTTATTTTCTATTCCCACCTGGGAATACTCTAGAGATTATGCAGCACCATTGATGCGATCCAAAACCTGTGAAGAAATAATGCCAAGGTATCCATAATCCTGGACAAGGCCGTATCCTGAACAGATGGTGTGGTGGTCATGGAGGAGGGGAGAGCATGAGACTGATTCCTGAAAGACCCCAGTGACAGACGAGTCTTCGCATTGATCCCGTGGGCCAGCCTGAACACCCGCCGGTGACCTACTCACACCTGCAGCTTCTCCACGATGGACAACCAGCGTTTTCCAGCCTCCAGCACCTAGACTGCAGCTCTGGACAAGAAGTTTGACCAGAGGAGAAATGGTCGTGCCCGACAGAGCCTGGTTTCTCACAAGGTTTTTTTTTTCCTTCACTTTCGGCAAATTTGTTCCTCGCCACTGTCGCCACTGGCTTGCTTGGTTTGGGTCTTGTAGAGTTACGCATCGATGGATTTGCTCTTCAGTGTTTGGACTTTCAGCAGTGAAGATTAAACCACACTGAACTGAACTTCAACTCTGAAAACTGGACGGACATAGTTTCACTTTACTAGAACTTCTATGTTAAGCTGCTTTGACACAATCTACCCTGTAAAAGCACTATATTCAATTTCATTCAACATATGGTCAATCTAGGGATGTTTTTTTTTATCTGGTACCACTGATTGATGTATTATGATTCAACTTTATGAGTAATAAAGATAAATAAAGTCCTTTTTGAAATTGTGTATATACAATTTAAACTAAATCCAGCCAGTGTTTAGTCTCATAAATCTAATTACAGGCTGAAAAAATGGCAGAATAAGCAAACCCTGAGTTCAGGGATGCCATATTACACAAAACAGCACACACTAGAAGTGCTCATTTCCACAAAATGCTGCTGTAATCAGTAGGATCTAAGCCATGAAATGTTTCAAATGTAGATTTAATTTCCACAGCACTGCATGCACGCAAGCCGACACGCATAAACATACAGTATGACACAGATGGCCCTCTCTGGGATGCTTACATAAATCAATCTAAACCAGCACAACATGGCGGCTCTCACAACAAACTAGACGAGCGAGAACCGACAGCAGGACTCGGAGACGGGAAAGTCATTTAAATGACTTCTTAGGAAATAAACCGGTAATTGGTGAAGACTCTCCGGCAGACGTACAGTATACCTGTATGCTGCCATTATCAAGAAAAGGGAAAATAATGAGACGCAGAAGAAAAAAAACAAAACCAAAACAAACAAATCAGCAGAAGCAGCGCTGCAGGGCCCGGAGCAGAGCGAACGCTAACTGGAAAAAAAAGGGAAGAGAGATGAATTGGAAGACGCTGAACTGTGAACTAAAGCGCCGCAGAGCCCATGAGCAACACAGCCGCTATGAGTGGTCTTCATTTGGAGCCACAGGAAAATGTAGGTGTTTTGGAGGGTAGCCAGTGAGAGAGGGAAAGCGAGACGGAGACGGAGAGAAGCGCTGCCTCCAGCATCTTTCATCTATCCTCTTTAATGGACATGTTCTTCTCTCCTGCAGACCGAGACTCGGCTCTTTACTGTATCCGCTACACACACATGCTGTATACACACATTCTTGTTGATAGCAAGAGTCATAGTTACTAATGTATTCAAATAAACTATGAAAACAGCATTTAAAGGGATTATACACAGTACAAGTTTGTTAAAAGTTACCATTAATTTATTTTTACATTTTTATTCTTCTGGGTAGGGTTGCAGCAGCTGTTCGTAAGTTCTTTTTTAAACTGGAATGTAAAGTGCACACTAGGGGCTTCGTAACTACTAGCTAGTTTGTAACTAAGGCCCAATCCCAATTCTACCCCTTACCCCTTACCCTTACCCTTACCCCTGTCCCAATTCTCTTTAGCTTGAAGTCGTAGGGCTAAGGGGACGGGGTAGATAGCCCTCAAAAGAGAGATTTTTCAAGACCACACTCGAAAGCAAGGGGTAAGAAAATTTCGCTGCGCTGCACCCAGAAGGATTAGCATTTTTTGTTATCATTATGAACTTTTACAACAAACAAACATATTTTTTAATACCTGTTTTACCGTCATGCTTTTTTTTTTAAAAACGCTAAATAAAAACATCTAAATTTTGACACTCCAATACCCTGTCAGAAAACTCTAGTGGCTGGGAATGAGCTTTTTACAGTGTCTGCTATAATGTTAATGCTGTTCTCTTGTGTTTACATTGATGAATATGGCCAGGGTGTAAATACACAGTACAGTTACGATCTTATTGCCACATTATATCATCATGATTTCGATCAGTGATTTCCTGAAGATAAAGACCAAAAAATAACACAACTGGAATAACTACAGCAGTCGCGATCGTCTGATCTCATATGAAGCAAGAGATCGCTATATAGAAACGCGCTATATAAATACACATTACATCGCGATGACATCTGACGACGTGTGCAGGTGCTGTATCAGTCTCCCATTTCTTAGGGGTAAATATTGAAGCCCTTCCCCTTCACACTCTGTGAATAGTTCAATTCAATTCAATTCACCTGTATTTCAATAGCGCTTTTACAATGTAGATTGTGTCAAAGCAGCTTCACATACAAGATTATAGTATTGGGGTTTGGGCCTAAATTTGTTCTTACTTCGGTTGCACCAGATGTTCTTAAGGCGAACCGTAGTTAGTAGGTTGTAAGATCTGTGTAAAGTCATGCGTAGTCGCATTGAAAGACGTAATATCCAATAGAAAGCATTTAAATCCTTAAACTGCTTTACAATTCTGCAACTAATGAGTGTTTATATAACTGTCCTATGAAAATTAAATGATAAATGACATTTTATAGCATAATAAATTACAGTCAGTCACTATAACGGACGACGCACACATCTGCATGGCGAACCGTGAATGCACGCAAAATTGAATGCAAAAGAAGTTAGCAAAACACTCTCTACACACTCAGAAATAAAGGTACGGGAGCTGTCACTGGGGTGGTACCTTTTCAAAAGGTACAAATTTGTACCTACAAGGTCCATATTAATACCTCAAGGATACAAATTAGTACCTAAAAAGTAAATATGTTCCTCCTAAAATTTTTAGGTACTAATATATACTTTTGAGGTACCAATATGGAGCCTTTAAGTACAAATGCGTACCTTTTGAAAAGGTACCACCCCAGTGACAGCTCGCGTACCTTTATTTCTGAGAGTGTACTTATGAAAGAGGAAAGAGCAGGAAGAATAACTCAGTTATGAAGTAATTCTCATTTAAATTCATGAATACAGTTAACACAAAACACTCCTTGAAAGAAAATTTAACTCTTCTTTCACAAACCAAAAAAAAAAGCAAGGTTTGAGAGGAAAATAAGGCTGAGTAGAAGGAGAACATTCTTCAATATGATCGCAAGCTCCTCAACTAATCTCTTCATCGTCTCTTTTCTACCGTTATACATGGGGGGAGGCTGCCATAAATATTTAGTTGGAACGTAGCGTTACCTTTAAACTAAGTTCTGTGGTGCAACACAAAAATATTTAGTAATGTGTAAGGTGTAACTTAGTGTGCCTTTAAGTCACAACTAGGCTACGTTTTAACTTACACACTGCTGGTGCAACCGGGTCCTGTAACTACAGTAAGTTGGGCATTAGATATTGGTTCTGGGATTACCCTAGTAATAGTTTTATTTTAGGAGTTTACAGCTATTTTCTTACTCTTTCTGGACACAAATGTAAGATTCGGTCTGTCTAAGCTGGTATTACACAGGGTTCTGTCCTTGAACCTTCACTTTTTTCTTTGGGTCAGTTACAGTGTCTTAGTCTTAACTTTTTCTAAATTTCATAAATTTATATTTTCATATATCTATGAACATATAAATTCATATATTTATATTTAGAAGCTCAGTGGTTAGCACTGTCACCTCACAGCAAGAAGGTCGTTGGTTCGAGTTCCGGCTGGGCCAGTTGGCATTTTTTGTGTGGAGTCTGCATGTTCTCCCCGTGTTAGCATGGGTTTCCTCCACGTGCTCCGGTTTCCCCCACAGTCCAAAGACATGTGCTATAGGTGAATTGAGTAGGCTAAATTGTCCGTAGTGTATGAGTGTGAATGAGTGTGTATGGATGTTTCCCATTGATGGGTTGCAGCTGGAAGAGCATTCTCTGCGTAATAAAATATGCTGGATAAGTTGGCGGTTCATTCTGCTGTGGCAACCCCAGATTAATAAAGGGACTAAGCCGAAAAGAAAATGAAAATAAAAAAAATGAAATAAAATGAAATAAAATAAAATAAAAAATAAATATAAAATAAAATAATAAATAAAATAAAGTAATTTAATTTAATTAAATTAAATAAAAAAAATAAAATAAAATAAAAAAATTATAAAATTAAATAAAATAAAATAAAAAATACATTTAAATTAAATTAAAATTAAATTAAAAAAATAATTTTAAAAATTAAAAATTAAAATAAAAACTAAACTAAAAATAAAATAAATTAAAATAAAATAAAATAAAAAAATGAAATAAAATTTAAAATAAAAATACAGTAAAAAATAAATAAAGAATAAAATAAATAAAAATGAAAATAAAAAACAATACAAATATAACAAATAAAATAAAATACATATTTTTATTTAGGAATTTGTAAATGAAATATTTTATTTTAAAGAAAAAACAGCTAAAGTTAATAAAGTACTACAGTATACGATTTCATTATAATTAAAAATATATATTTTTTAATTGTTCAGCAGGCATTAGCAGTTACAGCAATACACTTTGTACAGAAACACTTTTCCATTTTGAGTCCGCACACACAAACCACACTATTCCAGGCTATTAACTATATGCTTCACTATCGGTTTTCACAATAAAATCTATGTAAAGCTTAATATGACCATTAACAGTGAAGCGTGTTTCACTCAGCCTGTCAGAACGCCTAAACCCCCCTTTATGGCCATGTTTAGTGGTTCAGACTAGCGTGCCACATATGACAACCGCTTTCTCATAACCTCTTTATAGAAATAACGGATTATAGTTTCCAGGATACAATTTTCACAGGCATGCAAGTCATATGATTTGTGTCTAATCATAAAGGAAACGTCACATGAGCGCGATGCTTTTTTGAGCTTTCATAAGGTCTGGCTGACATTCATTAGCACAGGCATTATATTTGGCTGCAACGTTATGTATAAACGTCATTATAGTGTCCAAGTAGATTTTTTAAAAAGTTAGTCTAGATAAATGTTGCGATAGAAAGACATAATAAAGATGCTGTGCTAAAATTTAGTTATAATGAAAATGTAACTACACTCAAACAAGTATTTCTGCTGCTTATTTAAGATACTTATTAAAAATGAGTTGAAACAACACAATTCTTAGTTTTTTATTTTGGAAAAACTTAATTGTTTTATGTTTAATCCACTTAAATTAGTAAAAACAGTTAAATTAACCTTATCGATTTGTGTTGGGACAACATTTAGGAATTGTGTGAAACCCAACATTTTTTACAGCGTGCACACAGAAAAATATTTCTGCTGCTTGTTCAAACTACTTATTTAAAATGAGCTAAAATAACAGAATTCTTGCAATTTTGGGGGACAACTTAATTGTTAGAGTTGTTCCGATGCCATTTTTCCCTTCACGATACTGATACCTGAGCTCAAGGTATCGCCCGATACAGAGTACTGAACAGATATCTGAGTGTATATCTGTGTATACTACTAGCCATGTATAAATTGACAGAATTAATTTACGGTGTGCTTCAAACTTATCCATTAATAAAATATAAACAAGTACATACATTGAACTAGAGTACTTTTATTATCAGACATTTAACAGTAATAATATTTATATAAAGCTTTACAGTTTAACTGCATGGCAATCAGTGCCAAAAATAAAGAGATATAAAATAAATGTATATGAATAATATAGAAAAATAACCTCTTTGAAACTAAAATTCAGATTTTTTTTTTTTTTTTTGTTATAAAATAGTGTGTTACCCTGTTCTTCTTTGCTGCTTAGTGGTTGTGGCAACAAAGCACAACTTCCTGTGTTTGCATTCTGAGAAGAAGAACTGACTCTGGGTTTGCGGTGTTAAACAAAGCTAGCAGGCACAGATCTCATTTAAAAAGATGGTATCGGATTGGTTTATGGTTTAGATTAGATTAGATTCAACTTTATTGTCATTACACATGTACAAGTACAAGGAATTGAAATGCAGTTTCAAATACTTGCTGATACTGATATCAGAATTTTCCAGTTCTATCAGTATCAGAACATCCCTATTAATTGGTTTATGTTTGATCTACCTCATACCTGCCAACACTCCCGTTTTTCCCGGGAGTCTCCCGTATTTCAGACCCGTCTCCCGTATTGTTCTGTCTCCCGGTAAACTCCCGGAATTCCCCCGCCCCCCGCTCCTCAACATTTTGGTACAGTCCGGGCTGAAACTTACTTGGCGCTTGTGCTCTTCCGGTCGCGCGCTACAGTTCGCGCGCCCCCATCTCCCCAAACCTCTCACTCCTCTCGCTCCCCGCTCTTCAGTTTGCGCCAGTGTTGCCAACTTAGTTGCCGACTTTTTTGTGTGTTACTGGCGATTTTTATAGACTGTCGTTTGTCCATTACTGTGCCGTCCCTACTCCCTACTCTTCTCAATGAGCCTCCCCTGCAGCCTGAGTAAATTCTCCCGGAATTTACGAACCAAATGTTGGCAGGTATGATCTACCTAAATGTATTAAGTTAACTTAATCGACTTGTGTTGGGACAACATGAATGATTTGTGTGTAACCCAGCATTTTTAGTGTAAAAATAACCCTGAAGGAGTAACTTTTTACTACATTTAATAAACGTGACAAAACATTACAATAAAGTTCCCCTGAAACCAAAATGAAAGTTTTTATGGTGGCATCAATAATTTAGTCTTTAAAGGCTAGTTCACCCAAAAATGTATTACTATTTACTCACTCCTAAGGGGTTCCATACCTTTATGAGTTTATTTATTCTGTTATTTAAACACAAAATAATATATTTTGAAGAATGTTAAAAACTGGTTACCTCAGATTTTTTTAAAGTAAGGTAAACAAATAGGGGAGAGTGGGGCACAAAGTAACACTGGGTAAAATGTAACACACTGTTTTAAGGTATTTGCTCAGGGTTAACCATGGCATGCTTCCGAGGTTTTCGACACAGTGTTGGCAGACGTCTTCCTGCCAATTATTAAAAAAGTTTGGCGAAATTTGGATGAGAAACACAGAAGAAACCATTTTTGCAGCATAAAAGTATTTTTTATTACAATCAATATTTTTATAGAAGATTTTAAAGAATCTGTGAAAGTATGTACGTAGATTACCGTCTTCTAGGCTAAAAGATTTTGAACCGTTTTGAATTTTGAAAATCTGATTTGGAACAAGTACTGTACGGCAAGTGTGAGTAAATGATTATAGAATTTTCAGTTTTTGGGTGAACTATCTTGTTAATTCAATGAATCTGATTGGCAGAGCTGTAATACAAACAATGCACCCTTTTTCCTAGTTTCTCAGTAGCGGAAGTCTTCATAGTTGAGTAAACTTAGAGCGCAGTGAATGGGAAAGTACAACAAATAATTTTTTACAATCCTATTTGCTGAAATAATAAAAGAAAAACTCCACGATGGTGTTATCAAGACTTTCAAAAAAACAAAAAAAATAATGTGAGACACATGATAGCAGCCGGAAGAGAGAATAACGTCAAACTTACTGGCCATACTTGCGGCATTACAAATCGGTAATTCATTTTTTTGTAATTTGATGCAAAGATGCTATAATACATAGATAAATGCATATAGATGTCCATACGTTTTTAGAAAAATCTAAATATTAAAAACTTTCAAGGATTTAAGATGCTGATGACTGTTAAACGCGTCGTCATAACAGTCATTTGAAAAGAGTCCATAGCTACTGGTTAAATATTTTCATAACAGGAGAATAAACGTGACATGCCCTGCCCTCTTTTCATCTTTCACTTGAGATTAAATTACATTTTTTTAAAAGCTGCAGATGTCAATGCAATCCAGGGGATCTTTAAAGAGGCAGCATACAGTGCTCAGCATAACTGAGTACAGCCCATTTTGAAAATGAATATTTCTATCCATTTCTCAGTAAATATAGGCAATGTATTTTGGCGCATTTCAACAATACTGATTTATTAAACAGATATATTTATTAAAATAATATTTTAGTCACCAAACATATTCAGAAATGGAAAGATAATACAATTAAATTCAAGCAAAATATTGCAAAAAAAAAAAAATTACAACCTACAAAATTTCAACTAAATTACATTTTTTTGCTTCTCTCTTTTCCTCTTTTTAAATTTGTATTTAATATTTTTATATAACATATAAATTTGGGTGTACTAGTTTTTGGACCGTTATCTTAAGATATTTTATTAGATAAGTTCCAGATTTGAGTTCACTACTGGCTAATCTACTGGCTATGCACAAATATAATATTGTATAGCTTCCTATCAAAGAAATGAGTTTAAAAGACAGATTTGTGATGGGTGTACTTATATATGGCTCCGTTCACACTGTGAGGCTTAGTGCTCAAATCTGATTTTTTTCTCAGATCTGATTTTTTTGCCTAGCTGTTCACACTGTTGTTATAAATGTGGCCAATATCAGATTTGCAGTGTGAACAGATCATGGTCGTAAACTGACCCGCATGCGCAGAAGTATAGTTACGGACAACACAAAATGTCTAATTATGCACACAATGTGTCTACTGTATGAAGCACGTTGTCAGATTATGCTTAATATGATTATTGCCCTTTTCACAGACAACCGTGATGCATTACATGAACTGTAAAGGGTTGTTCTGCTACTACTAATGTGTATTTCAGCATTTGAAACCTAAAATAAGTCTCTTGTGATTGAAAACACTGATCATTTGTGATTTATGACAACCGCGGCGTGCGTCTGTCTGACCACCGGTGTAGTGAACTCATCAAGGGTTAATAGAGCAGCCGCTGACTGAACTGTGAAGGCGGAGTTGGTTTATCTCTGTTTGCAGTTATTTTATTTTACTTCCTTATAAACAACAGACACATGCAGAAGGGGGTTTGGGGGCTTGAGCTCCTGCCCTTATTCGTCGGAGATAATGTTCATCCTTAAAATGAAAGTGCCCCCTCCTTTGTGCACTGATCCCCTTTCCGCAACACCCACGCTCTTTAGCATTGCGATCATCCCATGCCCCGATCGTTAACCGGAGTGGTTAACAAGCCCCAGTTTTGCCTTCAAAATCTTTTTCAAAATGAACAACCAACTTTCTGTGGTAAAGTAATCGCCCTGTGTGTTATTCTACAATGCTGCAGAGGAGTAGATGATGTCTGCAGCACAGAATGATGACGTATGTCGCTCGAAGATTATGTAAAAGTCACATGAAATCCGACATAACCGTTTACACTGCGGTCGCATTGCAAAACATCAGATCTGTGTCTGATTTAAGACTACATATGAAAGCGGCACAAATCTGAAGTGAAAAGATCCGATTCCATGCGGTTTGGGCTGTTCACACTGTCAAGACCTGAGTCACATGAGGGCGAAAAGATCAGATTCGGGCCACATTTACCTGCAGTGTGAACGTAGCCTATGTTGAGTACTGTAAATGCAGGACTAGATGGTGAATTTACTGGAAGAAACCTCAGACGCTAGAAGAGAGAAAGAGAGGTCTTGGAGTTCCGCAGTGGTCGGCTTGGCCGGCACTAGCAGGAGGTTTTTAGCCAGATTAAACTCTGAGAAGCCATGTCTTCAAGACCATCCTAATAATGAAATATGTCAGAGCATATAAAGGAGTCTGGCGTAGGTAGAGCGAGCCAGAGGAAAGAGAGAAAAATGAGTGCGTCAGCAGAACGGCCTGCAGCCTGTCAATATCTATCGGATCTCACATCTGTAAAACTACACTCCAATCAGCCGTCCATGTATTTACCATTGCCCCTGACCCCTGAGAAGTACACAAGATGGTTATGCGTAGATGGTGCATGCTAATTCCACTGTGTGTGCCTTTATGCAAGCACGTGCTGCGAGAGAGATGCTAAAATTCAATCTAGACTGTGTGCATGTGCTTTTGATTAAGATATCATTTATGATCCAATGCCATGTGTGTGGATATCTGTGCATAATACAGCTACTGTCAGATTTTAGTTGACTAAATGTAAGTGTGTATAAATTCATGCACAAATGTACTAATATATAAATATATATACAGTCATATATTCATGTCTCATATGAAATTAAAATGTTTTTCATATATTTATAAGTGATTCACAAACACATTATTGATATATACACTGTTAACTCAAAATTGACAGTTAATTCTACTCATTTGAAAAGAGTTTTGAACTCAGTGTTGAAGGTAATGAGTTAATTAAATACCTCATTACTTCAACCTAAATGGATTAAGTTCACAGTACTCATAAAGATTCGTTTTTTAACTCAATTGGTTTGTTGCAATAGGTTTCCTCAAACTGTTTGAGTTGCCTTAACATACTGGGTTTTACAGTACTCAGTTGGTTTGAGTTCTCTTCATTTATTGGGTTTTACTGTGCTCGAATTGCTTCGTTTACTCAAATGAATTAAGTTCACAGTACTCATTACGATTAGTTTTTTAACTTAAATGGTTTGTTGCAATCGGTTTCCTCAAACGGTTTGAGTTACCTTAACTTTTTTTTTCTCACAAACATTTATACATACAGTTGAAGTCAGAATTATTAGCCCCCCTTTGAATATTTTTTCCTTTTTTAAATATTTCGCCAAATAATATTTAACAGAGCAAGGAAATTTTCACAGTATGTCGGATAATATTTTTTCTTCTGGAGAAAGTCTTATTTTTTTTATTTCGGCTAGAATAAATGCAGTTTTTAATTTTTTTTAAAAACATTTTAAGGTCAAAATTATTAGCCCCTTTAAGCTATATATTTTTTCGATAGTCTACAGAACAAACCATCATTATACAATAACTTGCCTAATTACCCTAACCTGCCTAGTTAACCTAATTAACCTAGTTAAACCTTTAAATGTCACTTTAAGCTGTATAGAAGTGTCTTGAAAAATATCTAGTAAAATATTATTTACTGTCATCATGGCAAAGATAAAATAAATCAGTTATTAGAAATGAGTTATTAAAACTATCATGTTTAGAAATGTCTAGAAAAATCTTCTCTCCGTTAAACAGAAATTGAGTAGAAAATAAACAGGGGGGGGGGGGGGGGGGGGGGGGGGGTAATAATTAAGGGGGGCTAATAATTCTGACTTCAACTGTATATAAATCCAAAATCAAACAAAAAGTGCTCAGGGGTAGCTTAATTAATGTGTTGGTGCTCTTTGGGTAAGGGATTCATCAGAATAAACAGCAAAAGTAAGTCCAAGGCATTTGAAAAATGTGAAAAAATATTAAAAAGCCTTGGTTATTGACATGGTTATTCCTTAAAACTGTACCAGTATTTTTACAGTGTATATACAGTAGAGTATATATGTATATACAGTTGCAATCAGATTATTGAACCCCCTTTGAATTTTTTTTTCTTTTTTAAATATTTCGCAAATGATGTTTAACAGAACAAGGAAATTTTCACAGTACGTCTGATAATATTTTTTCTTCTTATTTGTTTTATTTTGGCTAGAATAAAAGCAGTTTTTAATTTTTTAAAAGCCATTTTTAGGTCAAAATTATTAGCGCCCCTTTAAGCTATATATTTTTTCAATAGTCTACAGAACAAACCATCATTATACAATAACTTGCCTAATTACCCTAACCTGCCTAGTTAACCTAATTAACCTAGTTAAGCCTTTAAATGTCACTTTAAGCTGTATAGAAGTGTCTTGAAAAATATCTAGTAAAATATTATTTACTGTCATCATGGCAAAGATAAAATAAATCAGTTATTAGAAATGAGTTATTAAAACTATTATGTTTAGAAATGTGTTGAAAAAAATTTCTCTCCGTTAAACAGAAATTGGGGAAAAAATAAACAGGGGGGCTAATAAATCAGGGGGTTGAATAATTCTGATTGCAACTGTTCTCTACTGTATATACATTGTAAAAATGCTGGGTTCCACACAATTTGTTTGTGTTGGGACAAAATAAAGAAATTCAGTTAACTTATTAGTGTTTACAAATTAAAGTGGATTGAACATAAAACAAAGTTGTCCAAAAACACCTCAAGAATTGTGTTGTTTCAGCTCATTTAAAATAAAATAAATAATTTTAGCATGATTTCATTTGAGCTACACTGAAAAAAAAGTCTGCAAAAATGTTGTAAACAATATGGACTGTGTAGTCAAGTTCAGCTTCATTTGTTTGTTTAAATTCAGCCCAAATAAATAGTTTACAACAACTTAAAAAATGAAAAAATTGTAAGTCCAAGGAATCATCTTTAAATATAGATTTTTTTCATTGTATGTTTTCAGTAATGTTTTACAATTTGTTTTTGAGTAATTTAGAACTAATTTCTAATAACTAATTACTTTTGTCTCTGCTATGATGACGATACATTTTACTAGTTATTTTGCAAGATACTGGTATTCAGTTTAAAGTACAATTAAAGGTACAGCTTAAAGAAAAAAATACGTAATGGGTACGGAAAGTATTCAGACCCCCTTAAATGTTTCACTCTTTGTTATATTGCAGCAATTTGATAAAAACATTTAAGTTCATTTCTTTTCTCATTAATGTACACACAGCACCCCATACTGACAGAAAAACACAGAATTGTTGACATTTTAGCAGATTTATTAAAAGAAGAAAAACTGAAATATCCCATGGTCAGACCCTTTGCTTAGTATTCAGCAGAAGCACACTTTTGGTCTAATACAGCCATGAATCTTTTGGGGAAAGATACAAATTTGGGGTATCCTCTGCCATTCCTCTTTGTCTTCCAACAAGACAGTGACCCTAAGCACACAGCTAAAATAACGAAGGAGTCGCTTCACAACAACTCTGTGACTGTTCTTGAATCGCCCAGCCAGAGCCCTGACTTAAACCCAATTGAGCATCTCTGGAAAGAGCTAAAAATGGCTGTCCACCAACGTTTACCATTCAACCTGACATAACTGGAGAGGATCTGCAAGGAGGAATGGCAGAGGATTTCCAAATCCAGGTGTGAAAAACTTGTATCTTACCCAAAAAGACTCATAGCTGGGGTGTTTCAACTAAATACTGAGCAAAGGGTCTGAATACTTAGGACCATGGGATATTTCAGTTTTTCTTCTTTTAATAAATCTGCAAAATTGTCAACAATTGTGTGTTTTACTGTTAATATGGGGTGCTGCGTGTACATTAATGAGGAAAAAAAACGTAATGACTTTAGCAAATGGCTGCAATATAACAGAGTGAAACATTAAGGGGGTCTAAATACTTTCCGTACCCACTGTGTGTATATATATATATGATAGGAAATACTTAACATCACTTGGAAACATTTAACAGGAGGACTAATACTTTTGCCTTCAAATGTACACATTTCTAAAACCAACAAAACTATTTATCAATACCTCAAACGTTAACTATTACCATCCACATTGATCTGAATTGAGTGTGTCTGTGATCTTGCTTTCATGCTGTGGTCCCTGCTCTTTAGTGTGTATGTCTGTTTCCTCCACTAACTCAATCACTCCTTGCAGCAACTCACTCTCTCACCTCCACTGACAGGCTACAAATGGCCGGCAGTCGCCCTCCGTTTATCTTCATTTGACTTGGCTGAGACACAGGCACTGATCTGGAGTCAGATTACTGGCCAGCAAGTCAACTAACACAGGGTTTTACTGATTCCATGCTTGATCTCGGGCCAGCCGCGTACCAGAAAATGCTATTAAAGCAGTATGGCGGAAGAGCCTGGACGGTAAACTCTATAACTTCTTTATTGTTTATTAATAAAAATGATTAACAATGGTGTCTTTTATCATATTTCTGTTGCTATATTTGTCCATTAAAATAGATTAACATGCCTAACGAAACTCTCTTTAAGCGTAGTAAAATGACGTCCTCGTGTGGCTTGTTGCTGTGTTTGTGTGTTTAAATTCTTACCAGGTCTCTGTCCTTGAAAGGAGGCCATGTTACTCTCGTCTGCCACTGAAACACAAACATAAAACATCCATCAGCTCCTCAAGCGCACATTTGTGTCTCCCTATGGACATTCCAGACGAGATGCAAATTCAAAGCAGGGACACACGTGTGTAATGCTGTGTTTGTTCAGAATGCTTTTATCAAAATGCACATTTGTATGCGTCTGAAGTTCTATTTTAAGTTGAAAGTTGCATATAAATGACTTCAAAGTAAAAAAATTAATGAATTAATTAATAGAATATGAATAAATAAATAGAGCAGGTTAAACCAGACTTTATAAACGTGGCGTACGCACAAAATGAGGGCGGAAATGAGCATATGGTACTTCCAACCAAGGCTCATTGGAAACATGTGCCCAGGGCTACATTTTTTAAAACCGAGAAATATATGTACCCTGGACCAGAAGTTTTCAACCTTTTAGGACACCCTTGCCTGCTCCTCTCTGAGCAAACCAATCTTGCCAGAAAACTCATCCATATGGAGGCAAGCGGTCAGCTGTACTGCCCCGTAGCGTTTGTTTTACACACAGAGTGCAGCCATATGTACTTATTTCTTGCTTCTCAGAAATGTAATCCCAGAGCACATTTTCCCAGTGAGTCTGCTTTGGCTACTTCCCATGCGAAAGTTGTGATCTACAAAAAACAACCTTCGGGAGAATGTGCTCAGATGTAAGTTAACTTGAAGTAACTTAAATACTGACTTATTCAGCAGCAGGAACTGGAAGACTAGTCAGGATAGAGGGAGGGATGAATGATGAAACCTGCTTCAGAGTGCTCTTGACTTCAGACTGGGGCGACTGTTCATCTTCCAGCAGGACAATGACCCAAAGCATACTGGCAAAATATTAATGGAGTGGCTTCACAACAACTCGGTGAATGTCCTTGAGTGGCCCAGCCAGAGCCCAGACCTAAATCCTATTGAACATCTCTGGAGAGATCTGAAAATGGCTGTACACTGTCGCTTTCCATACAACCTGATAGAGCTTGAGAGGTACTGCAAAGAGGAATGGGCAAAAATTCCCAAAGACAGGTGTGCCAAGCTTGTGGCATCATATTCAAAAAGACTTGAGGCTGTAATTGCTGCCAAAAGTGCATCAACAAAGTATTGAGCAAAGGCTGTGAATACTGATGTACATGTGATTTTTCAGCTTTTTTATTTTTAATAAATTTGCAACAATTTCAAAAACTCTTTTTCCACATTGTCATTATGGGGTATTGTGTGTGGAATTTTGAGGAATTTAATAAATTTTGGAATAAGGCTGTAACATAAAAAAATGTGGAAAAAGTGAAGCGCTATGAATACTTTCCAGATGCACTGTGTATGTGTGTGTGTGTGTGCGTGTGTGTGTGTGTGCGTGTGTGTGTGTCTGTGTATATATATATATATATATATGTATATATATATATATATATATATATATATATATATATATATATATATATATATATATATATACAGTACAGTATATATACACACAGTTGAAGTCAGAATTATTAGCTCCCCTTTTAATTTTTTTTTTTTTTTAAATATTTCCCAGATGATGTTTGACAGAGAAAGGACATTTTCAGAGTATGTCTGATAATATTTTTTCCTGTAGAGAAAGTCTTATTTGTTTTATTTTGGCTAGAATAAAAACAGTTTTTAATTTTTTATAAACCATTTTAAGGTCAAAATTATTAGCCCCTTTAAGCTATATTTTTTTTCGATAGTCTACAGAACAAACCATCGTTATACAATAACTTGCCTAATTACCCTAACCTGCCTAGTTAACCTAATTAACCTAGTTAAGCCTTTAAATGTCACTTTAAGCTGTATAGAAGTGTCTTGAAAAATATCTAGTAAAAGATTATTTACTGTCATCATGGCAAAGATAAAATAAATCAGTTATTAGGGATGAGTTATTAAAACTATTATGTTTAGAAATGGGTATATATACATGTGATGTATACATTACATGTGTAATATACTGTATACATACATGCATGCATGCATACAGTACATACATAAATGAGGCCATTATCAAATTACAGTGTGATCTGAGCACATCTGAGATCTGAGTCACACATAGGGTGGAGGGCCAGATTTAGGACATATTCCCCTGCCTTTTTCAGCGACAAACTAAATTATTAACTTGTTTAGATGTTTAATTTGTATAGTCATTTAACAGAGGCAACTGCAATGCTCATATGAATACAAAGAAGAATACTACACAAACTGACTGACTAAAAACTGAATTTAGATTTTGTCTTGTTCCAAATGTTGGTCTATACTGTAGATCTCTCTCTCTCTCTCCCTCTCCCCTCTCTCTTTCACTCTCTCTCTCCTTCTGCAAGTAGCCACACTTGCTTTTAATTAGGACGAACTGTGAAAGGCCAGTTACGCTTCTGTACAGCTGAAAACATCTGTGCTTGCCTAAACACACCCATATGAACACATGCTCACACACACACACAGCTCCAGTTACATTGTGTCCACATAGCAAAAATCATAACAAAGGGGAAAAAATAGGATATATATATATATATACTGTATATATAAATATTTTTTGCAGTGTACAGTATCTGCTTTAAATATTCAGCTTTGTGTTTATTTATCTATCTATCTATCTATCTATCTATCTATCTATCTATCTATCTATCTATCTATCTATCTATCTATCTATCTATCTATCTATCTATCTATCTATCTATCTATCTAGTTCTATTTCTTTTGTTCTATCTACCATCCATCCATCCATCCATCCATCCGTCTATCTATCTATCTATCTATCTGTCTGTCTGTCTGTCTGTCTGTCTGTCTGTCTGTCTGTCTGTCTGTCTGTCTGTCTATCTAGTTCTATTTCTTTTGTTTTGTTCTATCTACCATCTATCCATACATCCATACGTCCGTCTATCTGTCTGTCTGTCTGTCCGTCCGTCCGTCCGTCCATCTGTCTGTCTGTCTATCTCTCTTTTTTCTTTCTTACTTTCTTTCTTGTTCTATTTCTTTTGTTTTGTTCTATCTATCCATCTATCTATCCATCTATGCATCCATCCATCCATCCGTCCATCCATCCGTCTTTCTATCTATCTATATATCCATCCATCCATCCATCTATCTATCTATCTATCTATCTATCTATCTATCTATCTATCTATCTATCTATCTATCTATCTATCTATCTATCTATCTATCTATCTATCTATCTATCTATCTATCTATCTATCTATCTAGTTCTATTTCTTTTGTTCTATCTACCATCTATCCATCCATCCATCCATCCATCCATCCGTCTATCTGTCTGTCCGTCCGTCCGTCCATCCATGCATCTGTCTGTCTATCTATCTAGTTCTATTTCTTTTGTTTTGTTCTATCTACCATCTATCCATACATCCGTCCGTCCGTCTATCTGTCTGTCCGTCCGTCCGTCCGTCCGTCCATGCATCTGTCTGTCTGTCTATCTATCTCTCTTTTTTTCTTTCTTTCTTTCTTTCTTGTTCTATTTCTTTTGTTTTGTTCTATCTATCTATCTATCTATCAATCCATCCATCCATCTGTCCATCTATCTATCTATCTATTCAGCCAAAATAATAATAATAATAATAATAATAAGTCACTGTATTTGTATTCATAATTTTTTAAGAATTTTAAACTAATAAAATAATAAATATGTTTAATATTCATAAATGATACCAGAGTACTGGGTGATTCAAATAGTTTTTTTTTTTTTTGTTGTCTGTAGTGCATGTGTGTGAATGAGAGTATGGATGTTTCCCAGTGATGGGTTGCAGCTGGAAGGGCATCCGCTGCGTAAAAAACATATGCTGGATAAGTTGGCGGTTCATTCCGCTGTGGCAACCCCAGGTGAATAAAGGGACTAAGCCGAAAAGAAAATGAATAAATGAATGAATGAATGATTATAATACGGTACATTTACACAATACAGTTTAAAGTATAAGAGCATTCAGTGTAATTACTGTACTTATTACTGCAATTATTTGTTTCTATAATTTTAATAAGCAGTTTATTAAGTCAACTTAAATATGAGATGGATTCAATTTTAATATTGAAACGGAAGGATCTTGTTTCAAGAACGTCTAGAATATTGATCCTGGTAAACAAAACGTTCGTAGGTAAAATAGGTTTTTTTGCAGAGCATATGAGCATCTATATCTACGTAAGCCATGATGACACATCTAAGACATTTACAGTAGTGCCCTGTGGAGGAAAACAGGGAATTATTAGTGTGTGTGGGCCTGAATGCGAGCGCTGAAAAATGAGAAAGTGTGCATGAGAGCGAGAGAAAGAAAGAGAGAGAGAGAGAGACTAATCCGCACAAACAGGATTGAGTAGTGAAGAGCAGCTGCTGCCACAGGCATTGCACCATGGGATACAATAATGGGGTTTCATTACACTGCAATTTCTCTTAAATAAGCCTTTTCATCTTTTATGAGCTCAATTTCCCCAGCAGAGAAATAACACTGGATGAGAGGCTTGTGTGAGCGGGTGTGGGTTCACACGTGTGTGTGTGTACACATGGACACGTATGAGAGAGAACACAGAGAGGACTGATGAGAAAAAAAATATATAGTAGAATAAAAAAGGGGGAAGAAATAATATTTTGGCTTTCAATGCTTGAAAGCATCAACAAATCTAGATTATCCACACTCAACAAAGCACAGACACAATGTCACACTCATGCATGCAGAAAAACATCCAAAAATCACACACTAAAGATTGCAAAAGCATCCTCCATGAGCATCACACTCAAATACCCATATTCATACCATTTATATTTGGCTGAGCTTGCCAAGTCAAGCATCGCTATAATTGTTGCTCATATTTACCATAACCAGTTCAAGCAATCAACTGCACAACATGGCAACCAGCCAAAACACCATAGTCTAACTACATGTAGAATGACCTAACAACTAAACAAAACACCATAGCAACCAGGGAAATTTCCTTAGCAACAAGCCGAATATCCTAGCAAATTGTCAAATTGACCTAGCAACAAGCTGAATACTCTAGCAACCAAACACCATAGCAACTACAGAGAAAACGTTAACAACAAGCAGAATACCCTAGCAGACAACCAAAACACCGTAGCAACCAGCCAGATTGTCCTAGCAACAAGCCGAATACCCTAGCAACCATGAAGTAACACCCAAAACAGAACACTTTAACAACCACACAGTGCCCTTTAGCAATGATTTAACATGGCCAACCAGAAATGCCTAACATGTAGAGTGACCTAACAACCAAACAAAACCATAGCCACAGGTCAGATTTCATTAGAAACAAGCTAAATACCCTAGCAACCAAACACCATAGCAACCACAAAGAAAATGTTAACAAGTAGAATACCTTGGCAGACAACCAAAACACCATAGCAACTAGCCAGATTGCCCTAGAAACAAGCTGAATACCCTAGCAACCTGTTGGATTATCCTAGCAACAAGCTGAATACCCTAGCAACCAAACACCATAGCAACCACCCAGAAAACCATACCAACAAGCAGAATACCCTACCAGACAAGCAAAACACCATAGCAACCAGCCAGATTGCTCTAGAAACAAGCTGAATACCCTAGCAACCTGTTGGATTGTCCTAGCAACAAGCTGAATACCCTAGCAACCATGAAGTAACGCCCAAAACAGCACACTTTAACAACCACACAATGCCCTTTAGCAATGCTTTAACATGCCCAACCAGAAAAGCTTATAGCATGTAGAATGACCTAACAACCAAACAAAACAACATAGCAACCAGGTAGATTTTCCTATCAACAAGCTGAATAACCTAGCAACCAAACACGATAGCAACCACCTAGAAAACCATACCAACAAGTAGAATACCCTAGCAGACAAGCAAAACCCCATAGCAACCAGCCAGATTGCTCTAGAAACAAGCTGAATACCCTAGCAACCTGTTGGCTTGTCCAAGTAACAAGCTGAATACCCTAGCAACCTGTTGGATTGTCCAAGTAACAAGCTGAATACCCTAGCAACCAAACACCATAGCAACCACATAGAAAATGTTAACAAGTAGAATACCTTAGCAGACAACCAAAACACCACAGCAACTAGCCAGATTGCCCTAGAAACAAGCTGAATACCCTAGCAACCCAAAACTGTCTAGTAGTGCATTAACCATCCAGACAAAACCCTCAAACACACTAACACATTTGCAATTCTTGTGAATTAAATTTGAGTTTTCCACTAAAATGTCTTGCAGAAAAAAGCATAAAATCGAGTTATACATGTTCTGATAAAACCCAATTTGGCTAGCGTGTTGCACTTTTGCATCAAAAGTAAAGGTAAATGGCCTGAAAGCAATCAGCAAATGAGAAATTAAGAGCATTTTCGCATGAACTCCTGCCCAGAAAAACACATACAGCTGCTAATGATGCGACTGGCAGAGTAAAGCTCTCTCCAAGAGACTCAAGCCGAGCCAAAACTCCAAATGCTAGGCTCCAGAACTCCAGCCAAACCTCTCCAAGGGATCACGCTTGACTGAGGAAAACCTTTTGTCTTTCAACGTTTCGCAATATCACAGAGGAAAACACTAGCCAGACTGAAATTATGTGCCTCGAGGACAAGAAAAGTGGACCCTTGGGTGGATGGATATATTGCCGAAATGTTTGTAAATTATGATGAATAAATACAGCGGCTATTTTTGCATTTGGATATAAATGACCTGTATTATTCTAACAGCGGTTAATGCTAGAGTAAATGTCTGAAATTGCTCCCACCTTCAGTTGCATTAGCCATGGCCCGGACTGGAAATCCATTACCCCAAAAGCCTCCAAAAACAATATCTCTGATGGAAACCTCTGATGAGATTTGCATACAGGTTTGTAAGTTCACATTTAAAAACTTTTAAATAATTCACTTCCACAATGACTGTAAACGTATAGACTATATGGTTCGTTTGGACCTTTAAAGTATTACACAATATATATATATATATATATATATATATATATATATATATATATATATATATATATATATATATATATATATATATATATATATATATATATATACACACATATATATACATATATACAGGGAGTGCAGAATTACAGAATTATTAGGCAAATGAGTATTTTGACCACTTCATCCTCTTTATGCATGTTGTCTTACTCCAAGCTGTATAGGCTCGAAAGCCTACTACCAATTAAGCATATTAGGTGATGTGCATCTCTGTAATGAGAAGGGGTGTGGTCTAATGACATCAACACCCTATAGCAGGTGTGCATAATTATTAGGCAACTTCCTTTCCTTTGGCAAAATGGGTCAAAAGAAGGACTTGACAGGCTCCGAAAAGTCAAAAATAGTGAGATATCTTGCAGAGGGATGCAGCACTCTTAAAACTGCCAAGCTTCTGAAGCATGATCATCGAACAATCAAGCGTTTCATTCAAAATAGTCAATAGGGTCGCAAGAAGCATCTGGAAAAACAAAGGCGCAAAATAACTGCCCATGAACTGAGAAAAGTCAAGCGTGCAGCTGCCAAGATGCCACATGCCACCAGTTTTGCCATATTTCAGAGCTGCAACATCACTGGAGTGCCCAAAAGAACAAGGTGTGCAATACTCAGAGACATGGCCAAGGTAAGAAAGGCTGAAAAACGACCACCACTGAACAAGACACACAAGCTGAAACTTCAAGACTGGGCCAAGAAATATCTCAAGACTGATTTTTCTAAGGTTTTATGGACTGATGAAATGAGAGTGAGTCTTGATGGGCCCGTGGCTGGATCGGTAAAGGGCAGAGAGCTCCAGTCCGACTCAGACACCAGCAAGGTGGAGGTGGAGTACTGGTTTGGGCTGGTATCATCAAAGATGAGCTTGTGGGGCTTTTTCGGGTTGAGGTTGGAGTCAAGCTCAAGACACCTTCTTCAAGCAGTGGTACAGGAAGAAGTCTGCATTCTTCAAGAAAAACATGATTTTCATGCAGGACAATGCTCCATCACACGCGTCCAAGTACTCCACAGCGTGGCTGGCAAAAAAGGGTCTAAAAGAAGAAAAACTAATGACATGGCGTCCTTGTTCACCTGATCTGAACCCCATAGAGAACCTGTGGTCCATCATCAAATGTGAGATTTACAAGGAGGGAAAACAGTACACCTCTCTGAACAGTGTCTGGGAGGCTGTGGTTGCTGCTGCACGCAGTGTTGATTGTGAACAGACAAAACACTGACAGAATCCATGGATGGCAGGCTTTTGAGTGTCCTTGCAAAGAAAGGTGGCTATATTGGTCAATGATTAGTTTTTGTTTTGTTTTTGAATGTCAGAAATGTATATTTGTGAATGTTGAGATCTTATATTGGTTTCACTGGTGAAAATAAATAATTGAAATGGGTATATATTTGTTTTTTGTTAAGTTGCCTAATAATTCTGCACAGTAATAGTCACCTGCACACACAGATATCCTCCTAAAATAGCTCAAACTAAAAAAAAACTAAAAACTACTTCCAAAAATATTCAGCTTTGATATTAATGAGTTTTTTGGCTTCATTGAGAACATGGCTGTTGTTCAATAATAAAATTAATCCTCAAAAATACAACTTGCCTAATAATTCTGCACTCCCTGTATATACACACACACACAGTTGAAGTCAGAATTGTTAGCCCCTCTGAGTTATTAGCTGCCCTGATTATTTGTTTTCTCCAATTTCTGTTTAACGGAGGAAAGATTTTTTTTCAACACATTTCTAAACATAATAGTTTTAATAACTTGATAACTGATTTATTTTATCTTTGCCATGATGACAGCACATAATATTTTACTCGTACAGCCTCTTCACCCTTCTGTATTACTCCACCCACATGATGGTGACAGAGACCACATAATAAGTCCTCGGAGGAGTAAAAATTGTAGCGTAAATTTCAAACCAAATCAAATCATTATAAAACAAGTAAGTGACATTCTAAGTCGATCATCCTCTTTATATGTTGTAGTGCTGTATTTATACCATAGTAATCTGGTAGTGTTTGCTTTGCTTTGGCTTTTTCGGAGTTAATTATTGTGATATCCCAATTGCATCAGAGAAATACTGGGAAATCTCTGTAGACTGATGGCATTTCATGCTGATCAGCCTTATAATCTTAAAATGTGAACAAAATCACCTGTTTTGTCATCACTTTAAACATTAAGCTATAGAATCATTTAAATACTAGCTCTAAAGTGATGTTAGTGAAGTAGCAATGGCTTCTGCTGTTCTGACGTCAGCTGCAGATGTAAATGAATGGCGGAAGAAAGTATTTCCTCTTACAAAAGAGTTTTTGAGACTCTCCGTGTGATTTGATTTTCTTTTTATACACACGATTATGTCATCAAACTGTTGTATGAACGCAATATCACACTCATAGCAGTGCGATGTGGCTGAATAACGTCACTGGTGGGGGGCACTAAGACACCCGTACTGCGGCCTCGATCCAATGCACGCTTCCCACCAGTGTCGATATACAGCCTTATTGCACTGCTACTCGTGTGATATTCCTCATGTATATAGTTACATTGGCATTAAACATTTAATAAATAACAAATCATTTTTTTTATTAAAATAATAATATATAAAATAAAATAAAAAATTATAGAAAAAAAAAAAATATATATATATATATATATATGTGTGTGTGTATATATATGTATATATATATATATATATATATATATATATATATATATATATATATATATATATGTGTGTGTATATATATGTATATATATGTGTATATATGTATATATATGTGTATATATGTATAGATGTGTATATATGTATATATATATATATATATATATATATATATATATATATATATATATATATATATATATATATATATATATATTCATTCATTTTCTTTTCAGCTTAGTCCCTTTATTTATCCGGGGTCGCCGAAGCAAAATGAACCGCCAATTTATCCAGTACATGCTTTACGCTGCGGATGCCCTTCCAGCTGCAACCCATCACTGGGAAACACCACACACACTCATTCACACACATACACTATGGACAATTTAGCTCACCCAATTCACCTATAGCGCATGTCTTGGGACTTGTGGGGGAAACCGAAGCACCCGTAGGAAACCCACACAAAAAGAGGAGAGAGAACATGCAAACTCCCCACAGAAATGCCAACTGACCCAGCCGAGGCTCGAACCAGCGACTTGATTGCTGTGAGGCGAAATCGCTACCCACTGCGCCACCATGCTCCCTAAATTAATATTTATATTACAAAAATATATATATTACACAAAATTCTAAATATATATTTAGTCTGTCATTTTATGTTATTAATGTAAAAAATACATGTCAAAATGAAAAATATATATTTTTTATGACTGA
The DNA here is from genome assembly GCA_903798195.1 of Danio kyathit. NCBI lineage: Eukaryota > Metazoa > Chordata > Actinopteri > Cypriniformes > Danionidae > Danio > Danio kyathit. The sequence goes on from LR812519.1 coordinate 10,179,695, forward strand.
CAAATGCTGATGCCTTTATAACAATATAATTGTTTTCATATATTTACAAGAATTCACCTGAACCTAAAGTGTATAAACTTAAAAAGAAACACAAAAAGAAATAAGACAGCAACTGAACCACGGCCCACAAGGCCTACACAGAAAAAAAGTTGATAGAGTAACCCAAAGAACAAAACGGAAAAGCGAGAGAGAAAGATAAAGAAATAAATAGAGGGGAAAAGGTCTGGATGGAGGATAAAAGATGGCAGCAAAGCACGACACTATGAGATGTGTGTAATGAAAACCAATCAGCTTTCAGCGGTGAGGAGATTAGCGCAGTGGCAGTGGCGCTGGAGCCAATACTCCACCCTAATGAAATGTAATTGGAAACGGCCGAAAACTTCCCATTGTGAAGCTCTGAAATATCCCTCATGTTTCCGAAGGTGGGGGGGAAAGAGAGAGGAGAAGTTATCAGGGTCATCCGTAGCTAATACTGGGAAATGTGGCTTTATTTTGGAGGGAAAGCAATCGGTTTGCACTGTGCTCAAAAATACTGACCAAAAATCGTCAAATAAAAAGGTTTTAGTTTAACCTTTAGAAAGCTTTACAAATGGTTGCACACTAAATTTTCAAATACAAACACACACAGGTCAAGGTAACTAAGCGCTAAGATCAGCGAGACGGGCGACTGCTGATTTCATGGAGGCATTTGTGCTGGTCTGGTACTGGATAAAGCCGTGTCTATAATATGTTGTTTATTTACTGGTACAGGTGGTGTGTGTGTGTCTGTGCGTGCGTGCGTGCGTGCGTGCGTGCGTGCGTGCGTGCGTGCGTGCGTGCGTGCGTGCGTGCGTGCGAGCGTGCGTGCGTGCGTTTCGTCAACCTGATTTCACCAAGTAGGACATGTTTCTGGATCAACATCTGTGTTGATCCTAGAACAACATTCCAATCAGCCAATCAGAATTAAGGGATACGTTTACTGTTTATGTTAACTTTAGGCTTACGGTTAGGTTTATGCACTTCTACATGATTGTTATCCAACTAATAATCCCCTCTGATTTGCGTGTCTCATACCTAAATCCATGCTCTTGGACGTCTTGTTGGTGGAGTATTCTGGGACTTTCTGTCGTTGAGGGTATTGCTGGTTGGTGGGGTGGCTCACTTGAAAAACAGGATCCATTTCAGGCCTAAAACACAGATATCACTGTTATTTATGGTTATGTATTCTCAATTCGTTTTGGTTGAACAAATATATATAATATAAATCCTGTGATGAAATACTATAATAAGCATAAAATGACAGTAATACTGTATGCTTTTGAATAAACTTTAGAATTATATTGACCAAGGTTGCATTTATTTCCTCAAATAACAATAAAATAGTAACATTTTTATAATTATTTAAAATGGCTGTTTTTAATTTTAATACATTAAAAAATGCCATTTATTCCTGTGATGCAAGGCTAAATGAATAGTATGTCAGTCATACAATCACAAATCATTCTAATGTGCTCAAATAAACAGCCATTATTTCAATTATAAATGTCTTAAAGTCACTTTGGCTTCTTTATACTCTTTTCTAAGTATTTATGTTTTGTTTCCTTTTTCTATGTACTACAGAAATACTGGGTAAAACTCTCAATATTGAACTATTGTTTAATTATTTCAGTTTAATTATTCAGTATAGAATTATTAATTTCTCGGTAATATAGCACATAAGTTGTATGTGTATGTGTGCGTGTGTGTATGCATGCTTGTTTACATATCCTTCAAAATTAAAAATTCAGGCACCCATTGGTAAACATGCTTATACACTCATTGGCCACTTTATTAGGTACACCTGTCTAACTGCTCGTTAACACAAGTTGCTATTCAGCCAATCACATTGCAGCAACTCAATGCATTTAGGCATGTAGACATGGTCAAGATGATCTGCTGCAGTTCAAACCGAACATCAGAATGGGGAAGAAAGGTGATTTAAGTGACTTTGAACGTGGCATGGATTTTGGTGCCAGACGGGCTGATCTGAGTATTTCAGAAACTGCTGATCTACTGGGATTTTCACGCACAACCATCTCTAGGGTTTACAGAGAATGGTCTGAAAAGAAGAAAAAACATCCAGTTGGTTCAAGCTGATAGAAAGGCAACAGTAACTCAAATAACCACTCGTTACAACCGAGGTATGCAGAAGAGCATCTCTGAATGCAAAACACATCCAACCTTGAGGCAGATGGGCTACAGCAACAGAAGACCACAGCGGGTGCCACTTCTGTCAGCTAAGAACAGGAAACTGAGCCTACAATTTGCACAGGCTCACCAAAATTGGACAATAGAAGATTGGAAAAACGTTGCCTGGTCTGATGAGTCTCAATTTCTGCTGCAACATTCGGATGGTCGGGTCAGAATTTGGCGTCAACGACATAAAAGCATGAATCTACCCTGCCTTGTATTAACAGTTCAGGCTGGTGGTGGTGGTGTAATGGTGTGAGGGATATTTACTTGGCACACTTTGGGCCCATTAGTACCAATTGAGCATCGTGTCAACACCACAGCCTACCTGACTATTGTTGCTGTCTGACCATGTCCATTCCTTTATGACCACTGTGTACTCATCTTCTGATGGCTACTTCCAGCAGGATACTTCCAGACTGGTTTCTTGAGTTCACTGTACTCAAATGGCCTCCACAATCACCAGAGCTCAATCCAATAGAGCACCTTTGGGATGTGGTGGAACGGGAGATTCGCATCATGAATGTGCAGCCGACAAATCTGCACTGCTTGATGCTATCATGTCAATATGGACCAAAGTCTCTGAGAAATATTTCCAGTACCTTGTTGAATCTATGTCATGAAGGATTAAGGCAGTTCTGAAGGCAAAAGGGGGTCCAATCCGGTACTAGCAAGGTGTACCTAATAAAGTGGCTGGTGATTGTAAAATGAAGTATTTTGAAAATGTAAAAATGCCGACTGTTTCCTGTGAGGGTTGGGTTTAGTTCTAGGGTTGGGGTAGGGGAATAAAATACACAGTTTGTATAGTAGAAACATCACTGTATCCATGAGAGTCCCCACCAGGATATAGGGACAAGTCTCTTTGTGTGTGTGAATATCTACAGTACATCTAAGTAAATTAATAAAACTGGGTATTTGAATAAACATTTGATGGTACAAACAGATAATGGCATAACTAAAGATTCTGCATGGTTCTGATTCTGATTGTTTTTAAGTCTATGAAAGAGCATATGACGATCAAAAACACTCCATTATCTGTTCTCAAATAGTACGCTCTCAAAGAAAACCTCTGATCTTTGATTATTATCTCTTTGAGCTGTAAAACGAACCGATTTGGCTGGTGTTTGTGTGGAGGGTTTGTTTCCAGCAGGTCCAGATCAGAAGGTGGAGGAGGGAAATCATCTTCCCCGTAATCTTCCTCCAGCAGCTCCGGACGTCCACCATGAGGTCTGTATGGAGCTGTGTGGAAATAAACATTTTAGGGTAACATTAATAGAGCTGATTTTCAGTCATCTGTCATTTTTAGAACTCCAGGTCTTCTCTATTGTATAAAACAGAGAAATGAACAAGTCAATTAGTCATAGTTTTTGAGGAACAAAAATTCCTTGAACCAACTATTTAAGTGGGCTGGTAAGATTATTGGGGAATCTCAATCCAGCCTAGTAGTTCAATTGTTAAAGGTGCTGTATTTTGACTCTTCTAAAGAATAAAAATACCATAACATGTTTGCAGATATTTAAGAAACATGCCAAGTGAACAGTCTTGTTTATCTAAAAAAAAGAACAATGCTGAAGTCAGATATTCTGCTTTGAAAATGTGTTTTCCATGCCAGAATGCCCTGTGTTTTGGTTCTTTTAACCCACCCACTGCCACTTTAGCCAATTATATTTTAGCACCCTGGGTTGCCTTCATGAAAAATTACATTTCATTCATTAATTCAGAAAGGCTCTCAAAGCAAAGCTCAATCTGGCAACCTGTGCTTGCATTTGTTTTGATCCAGGAATGCAATACCTAGTTCAACCACTGGGTGTCAAACGTCCATACTGACTCTTAATAATCTAGTTGATTGTAGTATAAAGCGAGGACTATTTGTTGAGATTGTTCCCATCCTTTACATTCCCATCTAAATATCATTGGAAATAGAGATGTGCAATTTATCGAAATTCACTTTCGATTTTGGCTTCCACTGATTATGAGAAATCATTGCGTCATATGCACATAAAATGTGTTTCAAAACGCGACGTTTAGTGATTATTCACATTACCCTTGTTTGTTATGTAAAAAACAAACGTAAAGAGGTGAGAATGAAAGCCATATCAATTTGAACTGTGTGGCTCTTAAAGCGACAGCACACTAAACTCCTGTTTTTATCATTACTAATCAAACAACAAAAGACAAGGACAAAATCACTCAATGCTCTTGGCTAAAGGACTTTTGTAGCTTTAATAAGAAACAAATGAGCATTTTTCTTACAGTGAAGATGCTTAATGTTTGTTTCATATCTTTATTCTACTGTATTTTTTCCCTTTCCATAACTGAGAAATTTTTGCTAGTTTGTTTTTTTTACTTTGTCCCATTTTGCTTCAATATTAAGGCCCAATCCAAATTCTACCCCTTAGCCCTTCCCCTTCCAATTCTCTTTAGCTTGAAGTCGTAGGGCTAAAGAGAAACAGATTTTTCAGAATCACACTCGAAACCAAGAGTTACAAAAATGTCCCAGAATAAACCAGCTGCAATGGCAGCATGGCTGCACACAGAAGTAAGGAGATGCACCAATTAGTATTTTTGTCATCATTATGAATTTTTACAACAAACAAGCATATGTTTTAATACATTCATAACAGCGTTCGTGTTTTACCGTCATGCTTTATATAAAAAAAAAAATTATAAAAAAATAAAAATAAAAAAAAACCACTAAATTTGGTGTGTCTATAATCCCTAATAATAACAGTCCCATAACATATCTGTCACTCAATGACACACCAATACCCTGTCAGAAAAATCTATTGGCTGAAAATGAGCTTTTTACAGTGTCCGCTATAATGTCAATGTTGTTATCTTTTGTTTAGATGATTATGGCCATGGTGTAAATGCACAGTACAGTTACGAGCTTATTGCCACATTATATCCTTACGATAACATGATATCGTTGCCTTCTGTGATTTCCTGAAGGTAAAATTTGAAGCCCTTTCCCTTCACACTCTGTTTCAAGGGCCAAGAGGATGGGGTAGGGGAAGGAGTAAAATAACAGAATTGGGATTGGGCCTAAGAATTGTGAAATTTAATCTTTGAAGGTGTAATAGCAGCCTAGTTTACTGGGAGGAAAAACTATACATATATATATATATATATATATATATATATACACACTGTATATTGATTTAAATGATCGTGATTACAATTATGACCAAAATGAACATGATTATGATATTTCCCATAATCGAGCAGCCCTAAATGAAAGTGAATGAGATGGGGTTCTTGAGGTGGGAGTGTGTGTAGGTTTTCCTCATGACTTTCCTGGAGGGTGTTTGTTTTCTTTAATTTTACAAATGTTATTGTGTATATTGTGTTGATGTCTATATGGAATTCATTTTAGTGATAGACTGCTGAATGGCGGTTCATTCCACTGTGGCGACACCTGATAAATAAAAAAGTGAGACTGCTGAATGTAAAATTAACTGACCTTTGGGTATTGATAAAGACACCTTGACCTTTTGCAAAAAAACTGCAAAAAACAAAATTCATACAGGTTTTATGGCACAAGATGAGCTATTTCGAACTGAAAATCCTCCATTATGATGAATAAGACACACTTGACCAAATTCATTTAGGTTGAATCATCTAACACATGAAAACACACTCACAAACGCTTCTCGATAACCGACTTCTAATCAATGTTAGCAGCACTGTTCTGAAATATCTCCATTACTATTCCATTTTCTGCTCTATTGTGCCAGTTTCTTCCAGCATTTATTGTAAAGCAAATCTAGAGTGACTCCGTGGCATGCAGCAGTATAAAATATTAATGCCAGTGCTGGCAAAAAACATGTGATTAAAAAGTATATCTTGTTACAACTCTACAAAATGACATTTGTGCGCAGAGTTCGGCACATTTCAGATTTGACCAAATCTAAGTGAAGCGAGTGTGGAAGGTAATCTGAATTTAAAATGAGATTTGTTTGAATATCACATCCCTTTTTGTGAGACTAAAAAATCAGTCCCAATTTTTGATGGACAAGAGACGCTAATCAGTAAACAATGGTTTCCCAAAAAACACGGAGAAAGCCTTTTGTGTTTGGCACAACAGCTCTCTGGAGAGCGCGAGGAAAGAATAGTGTGAATTTAAAACAGTTTGTTATCCGTTCTCGAGCGCTCGGCACAATTGCGGATATGCTAATAGGGCCCACTTAGAATCCATTTCATCAGCTTAATGATTTCAAGGTCAGGCCGTGTTGCATAAAAGCGGAAGGGAATGTAGCAAAAATATCGTCATTGGCTTTTTCATCCCTATTGATGAGATGGGCAGATTTCCAACTTGTAGAAGTCGAAAAAGCTAATGGAAAGCTACGCTGGCATGGAAAATGAGGCGGCGGAGAAAATGAACTCATTTTGTCCTCTTATAGGGGAGCAAAGCTCTCTTCATGTGGTGTTGATGATGAACGCATGCTTTCTTTTGTTGAGCGCTGATCAATTTCATTTGTTTCTTAACCGAGAGAGCATCCCGATGAAAGCACTTAACATTTTATAAAAGCAATTACTTTGTGTCATTTGGTGTGCATTTAAAAACGCAGTCAACAAGTATGGGTTCATTCGCACAGAATGTAATTGGTGACCGCCGATGAAATGGAAAAAGTAAATGATGCTATTGGATATTACAGCTTAATATAAATAGTAAAGTAACAGTTACGGGACAGTTCATCCAGAAATAAAAAAATGTGGCCAAACAGAAATGTACCGTAGGAGACTTTACTCTTCAGCACATCATTAAAGAAGACTTTAAGCTGAAACCGTGGTCCTTGTTGGTTCTTAAAATGTACAGTAAGTGAACACCAACATCTTTGAAAGTCAAAAATGAATGTTTGTTTCCTGAACAGACTGATCGTTTCACCTCCCAAGGCTTAACTGTATCATCAAGAGCAAAAAGAATTGGTCATATGCAGTGTTTCCCAACCCTGTTCCTGAAGGCACTCTAACAGTACACATTTTCAACCTCGCCCTAATCAAACACACCTGAATCAACTCATCAGAACATAATAGGAGACTCCAAAACAAATGGGTCAGATAAGGGAAACATCCAAAATATATACTGTTGGTGTGCCTCCAGGAACAGGGTTGGGAAACACTGCAGTAGAGTACATGGAACCCAGGTAGCAAAGAATTCATCCTGCACTGGCGTACAGCATGTGGGCCAAACATGGCCCTGGTTTGGCAGAGGTGGCACGGTCTTTAAGGCGGCACAGAATACTTGGGAAAGATGTAAAGTGTAGTATTTTGCCCAGATGTTAATAACTGATATGTGGGCCATGTAAGTTTGGCCTATCTTGACCCACATTTAAAACACCTTTTTTAATTATTTTTAAATAAAGAAAAAGAATTAAACCAATGAGGTCGCAGCAAGAAAAAGCATTGAAAAAGCATGAATCAAGAAAAATGATTCATGGGTTTATCAATTTCATTGCAGTAGTGACACACCAACATATCTGGCCCAGTTCAGGCTCAGTTATAGTTTTTTAACTTGGCTCAGACTTGGCCCAGATATGGTCAATGTTTGGTCCTTGTCTGGAAGCCAGACTTGGTCCAGTCATGTACAGTAATTCACTGTGGCATGTGGGTCAAGCAAAAGTTAATTGTGTGGACCAGAGCTGGGCAAGAGATATTTTGCTATGTGGGAAAAATCTTAAGTCTGGAAGTTGCTCAGAACGCTGATGTACTTACAAAGGAAACAGAATATTGAGTAGGGGTATTTATTAAACCAAAATTTATTTAAACCAAAATTTAATTGGTTGTGCATGTATTTTTGACTTTGGGAATCATCAAGGGCAGCCAAAATATTCAATTTCCTACTAAAGAGTGAGAGAGAGATAGAGAGAGAAGTGGGAGAGAGACCTACTGTACAACTTGGATTGCCTGAGGATCAGTAAATTAACAGCATTTTCATATCTGTGTGTAAGTATTGACCTCCATTAATGTATTTTAGCACTGCACTTGTGTACTTACCAGGAGCAGGCTCGTTTACTGTGGATTGTGGTACAGAATTGTTGGTGTTGTTGCTGTTCGTATGGTGATGATGACGACGAAGAACGGGAGAGTCGTTTCTGTTGGCACTTTGACTGACTTCATGATTTTCCTTGAAGAGAGTAAACATTTGTAGAGTATTAATATTTAGATCATTAACAATGACAAAAAGCCACACAATGAAGACAGTGATGAAGGGACAAAATGTTTTAAGAACAAAATTTTTAAAGCATGTAGATCGACTTTGGTTAAATGGGTCAAGCAGTCTCCGAGTCAACAATTGGAAAATTTGACATGCAGGATTTAAAAAAAAAATACATTGATAATGAATTCACACATACGATTGAATTATTTCATAACTTATTTACTCTCAACCTTTTTCTACACCTGCATGCCTTACTTGAAATTTCACTCCAGTGTATTCAAATATGATATGTCAAGGCTTGTGACAAACATTTCATGTGAACTAGTTTTGGTGGTTTACTTAACATAACAATGCAACACAAAGCAAACATAACATAAGGTAAAGTATTGTATCAGCATAACGCAACATAGCACAACGTATCGTATCAACATAATGCAACAATCTATTGTATCAACATAACGCAAAATAACATAACGCAATATAACATAACGTAACATATCAACATAACAATGTATCGTGTCAACATAATCAACATAACATATTGTATCGCATTAACATAATACAACATAACAATGTATCGCATCAACAATGCAATATATTGTAACAACGTAACGTATCAACATAACACAACAATTTATCGTATCAACATAATACAACATAACATAACATGTCATATTAACATAACGCAACATAATGTATCGCATCAACATAACGCAGAATAATATAACGCAATATAAAATAACGTATCATATCAACATACTGTATAATTTTTAACGTAAAACAACATAACGTAACGTATCATATTAACATAACGCATGATTTTGCCAAGTACGATGTGATCCTGGATTAACATCTATGTTGATCCTGGAACATCATTTTTGTTCGAAAATGTAATCCACACCTATTCCCTACCCCTAAACCCAACCATAACTGTAAATTATTCCCAAAATCAGAGGGAAAAATAGTTGGATAAACCTAACCATAATCCTAAACTTAACATAAACTGTAAACGTATCTCTTAATTCTGATTGGCTGATTGGAAAGTTGTTCTAGGATCAATATGTTAATTAAGGAACATGTCCTACTTGGTGAAATCAGGTAAGTGACAAGACACAATGCAACATAAAATAACATATCAACATAAACATAATGCAACATAACAACGGAACCTAACAATGTATCGTATCAACATAACGCAACAACATAATGTATCGTATCAACATAACGCAACAATGTAATGTATCCTATCAACATAACGCAACATAATGTAATGTACAGTATCAACATAACGCAACAACATAACGAATCGTATCAACATAATGTAACATAACGTAATGTATCCTATCAACATAATGCAACCCAACATAATGTAACGTATCAACATAACGCAACATAACAATGTAACGTATCAACATAACACAAAATTACGTAATGTATCATATCAACATAACACAAAATAACAACACAATGTTACATAACGCAACATCACAAGGAAACATTACATAACGGAACATTACATAACTGAACATTACATAACTGAACATTACATAACGGAAAATTTCATAACGCAACGCAACATAACAATGTATCGTATCAACATAACGCAACATAACGTAATGTATCGTATCAACATAACGCAACATAACGTAATGTATCGTATCAACATAACGCAACCCAATATAATGTAATGTTTCAACATAACGCAACATAGCAATGCAACATAATGTAACGTATCAACATAACACAAAATTACGTAATGTATCATATCAAAATAATGCAACCACGTATCATATCAACAAAACACAAGATAACAACGCAATGTTACATAACGCAACATTACATAATGCAACATAACAATGTATCGTATCAACATAATGCAACATAACGTAATGTATCGTATCAACATAACGCAACCCAACATAATGTAATGTATCAACATAACGCAACGTATCATCAACATAACATAACGCAACGTTACATAACAAAACATTACATAATGCAACATCACATAATGTAATGTATCGTATCAATATAACGCAGCCCAACATAATGTAATTTATCAACATAACGCAACAATGCAACGTATCAACATAACATTATGTAATGTATCATATCAACATAACGCAACAACGTATTATATCAACATAACGCAACGTTACATAACGCAACATCACATAATGCAACATTACTTAACGCAACATAATAACGTAATGTATCGTATCAACATAACGCAACGTAACGTAACATATCGTATCAACATAACGCAAAATAGCGTAACGTAACGCATCAACATAATGCAACACAACGTAACATCATATCAATGTTAAGCAAAATAACGTAATGTATCATGTGTATCTTTCGACAACTCAACTGGAGAACTGAACACAACACAACACATATAAGGACAATTGTATAATGACATGGGTATGATCTAGGTTTTACAACCTTAAGGTAGTTTATTAAAACATGTCCTGCGCACTTATAATGCAAAATGCTTAAGAATTATACCAAATAGGGTCTTTTGACATTCAAACTTCACCACGCTTTCTGTGAGGGTTGTGTTTAGGGGTAGAGTTAAGTAGAGCAACATAATAAGCTCTTTTACAGCATGAAATACATTACACCAAGGTATTATGCTCATAAACCAGCAAAAAAGTGTGTACAACCCTCATCATAAAAAAAACACAAGCAAAAAATATGCTGAAACCAAACATAAAATGAAAAAAAAAGGATAAAAGCAACTATATGACAAATTTAGAAATATTCATAAGCCCAAAGGCAATCCCGTCAGACACTACTAGTTGAGACGCATTCGGAAAACGTGTCAATATGAAGACACGAGGCCACTGAATGAAGCGTCCTGATGGATTCTTCACAGATGACAAAGGAGCTACAGCTGTCAGCGTCTGGGTGAATAACCCAAAGAAGGAACACCACAGACTTTATACTGTCATACAAAACACATGCTACACACCCGCAAAAAAAAAAAAAAAACTCAGACTGACTGGATGGACATGAAAGGTATTAGGATATCACCATATCAAAGTGTGCTTAAATGCATTCACAATGTACTATTCCACACGGCGGGGGGAAAAAAAACAGATGAAAGCCTCGTTCTTTTGTTGCGACGTTAAGCCTCAGTTGGAGGACAGTCATTAGCGCGGATGATGGCTCTTTACATGAGGAAACGTCATTCTTGTCATCTGCCTCCTGCTCACTGTCTTTCCAGACGCACAGGACTCATCAATGGACCAAAAGACTGATTCTCAGGCTCTATTTCTCCTCAGAGATTATGTTCCTCATGAAAAATGACTCCAAAACCCCCTTCCCTGAGACAAAACCACACTTTTTTTTTTTTCGGTCTTTCACTGTGATCATTGTGTTGACAATGGTTAGCGTGTTGGATGAAAAAGCTGGCAGGAAAATATCAAAAGATATCTGAAAAATGATGGGACAGCAGCTGCTAGAATCCAGACGGAAGGAAACTAAAAAAACGAAGAGTCAATTTAAACTGTCGATATTATTGATTTACGCGGTCACCTACCGGACCGCTGCACTGTCCTTATTAGAGGGGCTTGTTAAGACACGGATCACTACTGGTATTGTGCACACTGATCTGAACAAACCTGTGAGCACAAGTTACATTGATAAATGTTATAATAACAAACATTAATGAAATCTCAAATTTTGTGGCTTGTTGAGAATTAGCCTGCAAGCTGATAAAATGCAATTACCAATTATAATAATAATAACAATAATAATAATAATTATTATTATTATTATTATTATTATTTTATTATTATTATTATTATAAATAAACATCCTGCGACTACATATAAACATATTGTTATTAGTAGCAACCACATACCTCAGAGATATAGCAATAATTCCTTAGCAACCACATAGATATGTGCTACGTAAATTTCTAATATTGATAGTAATCCATGTTTCTACATTAATTATATAATAATTATATTAATGATAGTATAATTAATAAAAGATAAAATTGGTATTTATTAATTAATTTATATCGTAATTCAATTTTACGTATTTGGATGAAAATAAATAAAGAGATCAGTACTGAATCATGATTTGAGTGCATCGTTACACCCCTAATCCATTCTGTCCTCTGTTCTATTGTCTATACAAATGCTATGTGGTATTGGTTTTTGATATAGCATTTTAACGAGTATGAATACAAGTACACGAACACATTATAAGGCCTTATAACTGATCCATCCTTAATAGCAAGTTAACTATTTAACATTGCTGCACTAATAAAACTGACTTAACCCAACGCTGTATCACAACAATTCGTAACTTTGACTTAGTGGCTAATTCATATTAATATGTACGATCTCATTGGTACATTTCAGTATGATTTGCTCATCCCTAAACGAGGAGTTGGGTTTATTTGTTATTTGTATGTTTCGTACAAAATAAGTTGTATGAGTTTGTATGAATTAGCCACGTTTCATAACACAAAGCAACATAACGTAACGTATCAACGCAACATAACATAACGTATTGTGTTAACATAATGCAACATAACGTATCGTATTAACATAATGCAACATAACAACGCAACGTAACATAACTTAATGTATCGTATCAACATAATGCAACATAACATAACATAGTATCAACATCACGAAACATAACGCAACGTAACATAAAATAACAATGTATCGTATCAACCTAATGCAACATAACATACCATATCGTATTAACAAAACGCAACATAACATAACGTATCATATTAACATAAGGCAACGTAACAATGCAACGTAACATAATTTAACAATGTATTGTATCAACAATGCAACATAACATAGTATCAACATCATGCAACACAACATAATGTAACAAAGTAACAATGTATTGTATCTACCTAATGCAACATAACGTATCGTAATAACATAACGAAACAAAGTACCATATCATATTAACACAATGTAACGCATCAACATAATGCAACATAACATAACACAATGTATCGTATTGACATAATAACACAACATAACGTATCATATTAACATAACACAACAAAATATTGTATTAACATAATGCAACATAACATAATGTAACGTATTATATAAACAACATTACATAATGTACTAACAGTGCAACATAATGTAACGCATTGTATCAACATAACGCAACAGCGTAATTGTATCAACTCAACTTAACACAACACATATAAGGACATTTGTTTTCATGCAAAATAAGTTGTAGGAATTTGTATGAATTAACCACTTTTCATAATGCAAAGCAACATAACGTAACGTATCGTAATAACGCAAGGTATTGTAAGGTATTGTATCAACATAATGCAACATAATGTAACATAACGCAATGTAACGCAACGTAACATGACGTAATGTAACAATGTAGCGTAACTTATAACATAATGTAGCATAACAAGATACATTATAAGATATAATGTAACAATGTATCGTATTAAGATAACAACAATGTTAACGTAACGTAACGCAACATAACATAACGTAATGCATCAACATAATGCAACATAACGCAATGCATATCAACATAACACAATATAACGTATTGTATTAACATAACGCAAAAATGTAATTATCATATCAACAACTCAACACAACACATATAAAGACATTTGTTTTCATACAAAATAAGTTGTATGAACTTGTATGAATAAACCACTTTTAATAATGCAAAGGCAAGGCAAGGCAAGTTTATTTATATAGCACATTTCATACACAGTGGCAATTCAAAGTGCTTTACATAAACAGGAATAAAAGATACAAGTATAAGAAAAAATAAAATTAAAACAGATAATAAAAAACAGATAAAAACAGTAAAAGAATGAAAAAGAAGAGAAAAACGAAAAAGTGTCGGACGTAGCACAGTGCTCATTCAGTAAAGGCACAGCTAAACAGATGTGTTTTCAGTCTGGATTTGAATGTGCCTAATGTTGGAGCACATCTGATCATTTCTGGAAGCTGATTCCAGCAGCGAGGGGCGTAGTAGCTGAAAGCCGATTCACCTTGCTTTGACTGAACTCTTGGAATTTCTAGTTTATATGATCCTAAAGATCTGAGTGATCTATTAGGCTTGTATTCAGTGAGCATAGCTGTAATGTATTGAGGTCCTAGGCCATTTAGTGATTTATAGACAAGTAATAGTACTTTAAAATCTATTCTGAATGTAACTGGGAGCCAGTGTAGAGACCTGAGGACAGGTGTGATGTGCTCTGATTTCCTGGTTCTGGTCAGAATCCTGGCCGCAGCGTTCTGGATGAGCTGCAACTGTCTGACTGTCTTTTTGGGAAGGCCCGTGAGGAGGCCGTTACAGTAATCCACCCTGCTGCTGATAAAAGCATGAACAAGTTTCTCTAAGTCTTCACTGGAAACAAAGCATCTGATTCTTGCAATGTTTTTGAGATGATAGTATGCTGATTTACTTATTGCTTTGACATGACTATTGAAACTCAGATCTGACTCCAGAGTCACACCAAGATTCTTGACCTTATTTTTTGTTGTTTGACCCCTAGTGCCAAGGTACGCATTCACCTTGAGAACCTCATCTCTGTTCCCAAACGCAATGACTTCAGTTTTCTCTTTGTTTAACTGAAGAAAGTTTTGGCACATCCAACTGTTCATTTCATCAATGCATTGGCAGAGGGTGTCAATAGGGCTGTAGTCATTAGGCAATAAGGCTAAGTAGATCTGAGTGTCATCAGCATAGCTGTGGTAGGAAATTTGGTTCTTTCTCATTATTTAGCTCAGAGGGAGCATATAAAGGTTGAACAGGAGAGGTGCCAGAATCGAGCCTTGTGGGACTCCACATGTCATGGGTGTCCACCTCGACCTATGGTCACCTATACTGACATAGTAACCTCTCCCTTCAAGATAAGATCTAAACCATTTGAGGACCGTCCCAGACAGCCCAACCCAATTTTCCAGCCTATCCAGAAGTATGCTGTGATCGACAGTGTCAAATGCAGCACTAAGATCGAGCATTACCAGCACTGTTAGTTTACCTGAATCTGTATTTAGGCGGATATCATTGATTATCTTTATAAGAGCGCTCTCTGTACTGTGATGTGCTCTGAAACCAGATTGAAAATTGTCTAAACACCCCTTGGAGTTTAAGAACGTGTTAACCTGGTTGAAAACAACTTTTTCAATGATTTTTCCAATGAAAGGGAGATTTGAGATTGGCCTGTAACTGCTCAATAGTGTGTTATCCAGATTACTCTTTTTTAAAAGTGGTTTAACAACTGCAGTTTTAAGTGAATTTGGAAAAGTCCCTGACAGAAGTGAAGCATTTATCACTTTTAGGAGATCCATTTCTAAACAGTTAAACACCGTTTTGAGGAATGATGTGGGGAGCCTGTCAAGACTGCAGGTTGATGTTTTCATACTTTGCACGATCTCCACTAAGATTTTACCATTAATTGCCATGAAATCAGACATAATGTCTGATTTCTTAAGTTGTGGTTGAGCTTGTCTGACTTCGATACAACTTGGCTGATTAGATGAGCTGATTGCCTTTCTGATATTATTAATCTTATCAGTAAAGAAATGAGCGAACTCATTATATTTACTTTCCGAGATTAGTTCACTGGGAATCGTACTGGGGGGGTTTATGAGTCTCTCTACCGTTGCAAAGAGGAAGCGAGTATTATTTAGATTGCTGTTTATAAGGCTTGAAAAGAAAGTCTGCCTGGCGGTTTTTAGTTTCACTTTAAAAGCATGAAGACTGTCTTTATAGATATTATAGTGGACTACTAGTTTCGTCTTCCTCCACATACGCTCAGCTTTTCTGCACTGTCTTTTCATCATTAGAACTGCTGTTGTTTTCCTCCAAGGCACATTTTTCATCCCAGTTCTCTTCCTGACTTTAACAGGAAAGCAAAAGTAACGTAACGTATCAACATAACGCAACATAACAACGTATTGTATCAACATAGCGCAACATAACATAACGTATCATATTAAAATTTTGCAACATAACAATGCCATGTAACATAACTAACTTACCATAAGGTAACGTAATGTAACATAACGTAACAATGTAGTGTAACGTAACGCATAATAATGTAACGTAACTTAACATAACATAACAATGTAACATAACGTAACAATGTATCATATCAACATAATGCAACATAATGTATCGTATTAAGATAAAGCAACAAAGTAACGTATTGTATCAACATAACACAACACAACAATGTAATGCATCAACATAATGCAACATAACGCAATGCATCATATCAACATAACACAACATAACGTATCGTATTAACATAACGCAACAAAGTAACGAAGTAACGTAACACCATCAGCATAACGCAACAATGCAATTATCGTATCAACAACTCAACACAACACATATAAGGACATTTGTTTTCATACAAAATAAGTTGTATGAATTTGTATAAATAAACCACTTTTAATAATGGAAAGCAACGTAACGTAACATATCAACATAACGCAACATAACAATGTATTGTATCAACAAAACGCAACATAACAACGTATTGTATCAACATAGCGCAACATAACATAACGTATCGTATTAACATAACGCAACAAAGTAACAAAGTAACGTAACACCATCAGCATAACGCAACAATGTAATTATCGTATCAACAACTCAACACAACACATATAAGGACATTTGTCTTCATACAAAAAAAGTTGTATGAATTTGTAAGAACTTTTATGACAAAACATATAATAGTTCCGTTTCCTAGTGAGATCATTTAAACCCTTTTAACTCTCCGTGAGAACGAGTTTAAAAATACCTTCGAATGCAAATCTATCTGTAATCATAAAATAAAAAAATACAGAACTCTACAAGATGAATTCCCAAAAGTTTTAAAACTCACGTACAGATGAATAACCTTAAATAACAACACATTAGATGTGACGCAGGGTCTGATTTCTCCTTGCATCAGTTAGCATGCATGTAACAATCATTAAAATATCACACCCAGATTTCAGACCCTCTCTGACATCTTCAAAGCTGCACGTCTTAATCAGAGGACAATCACAAGGGAGCTTGAGTCTACAATTAAAGACAAAGAAGCAACAAAACAGCATGTGGAACAAGAGGCTAAAGCCGCTCTGTCTATATCCTTTCTCACACACACACACACACACAGTGAGGGTGAGCTGAGGTCAGGGCCCCTCAGGGTAGCCCCGGGCAGCCTTTCATTAAAATACAAAATTTGCCTTTTATTCAGGGAACCCACAGTGTAATCTGATTAACTAGAGGAGATCCAGCGAGGTAACGGGATTAGACATCAGTCTGGGCGGAGACGAAACAGGAAGGAGAACAACACGGAGGAAGGAGGAACAAATATGGTGGTTTCACATGACATCACTGTACTCTGAAGATGAAACGATGGACAGATTTTTTGTTTCTTTTATTTAAGATTTGATGGATGTCGGATTTCTCTCGTCAGAACACTATTGCATCTCTTCATTGGGATATGTGTTAACGAGTTGCCAACTTGAAGTTTAAAGCAAGTGCTTGAAGAATAGTTCAGTGCTGTTCTTCCTTCTTTCCTTCATCAGTTCATTCTTTCCTTCCTTATCTTCATTCTTTGCCTTTTTCTTTCCTTCCTTCATTCCTTCCTTCCTTCATTATTGCTTTCTTCCCTTCCTTCTTTCTTTCTTTTTTCCTTTCTTCCTTATTTCATTTCTTTCCTCCTTCCTTCTTTAATTTTTTCCTTCCTTCTTTCATTCTTTCCTTCCTTCTTTCATTATTTTCTTTCTTTCTTCCTTTCCTTATTTCCTTCCTTTCCTCCTTCCTTCATTTTTTTGTCTTCTTTCATACTTTCCTTCCTTCTTTCATTATTTTCTTACTTCTTTCTTTCTTTCCTTATTTTTTTCCTTTCCTCCTTGCTTCATTATTTTTTATCTTATTTCTTTCATTATTGCTTTCTTCCCTTCTTTTTCCTTCCTTCCCTCCTTCCTTTCTTCATTATTTTTGTCTTCCTTCTGTCATTCTTTCATTCTTTTCTTCTTTCATTGTTCCTTCTTTCTTTCTATCTTTCCTTCCTTACCTTTATTCTTTGCCTCTTTCCTTTCTTCCCTCCTTCTTTCATTGTTGCTTTCTTCCCTCACTTCTTCCTACCTTTTTCCTTTCTTCATTCCTGCTTTAATTCTTTCCATCCATCCTTCTTTCCTTCCTCTTTCCTTCCTTCTTTCATTCTTTCCTTCCTTCTTTCATTATTTTCTTTCTTTCTTCCTTTCCTTATTTCCTTCCTTTCCTCCTTCCTTCATTATTTTTTGTCTTATTTCTTTCATTATTGCTTTCTTCCCTTCCTTCTTTCTTTCTTTTTCCTTTCTTTCCTTTCCTTATTTCCTTCCTTCCCTCCTTCCTTCATTATTTTTGTCTTCCTTCTTTCATTCTTTTATTGTTCCTTCTTTCTTTCTATCTTTCCTTCCTTACCTTCATTCTTTGCCTTACCTTTCTTCCTTCCTTCATTGATGCTTTCTTCCTTCACTTCTTCCTTTCTTCATTCCTGCTTAAATTCTTTCCATCCATCCTTCTTTCCTTCTGCTTTCCTTTTTCTCTTTCCTTCTCTCCCTCTTTCATTCTTTCCTTTCACATTTTTTCTTTCTTTCTTCCATTAATTAATTCATTCATGAACTCTTTCTTTCTTTTTTTCTTTCTTTCACTCTTTCTTTCCTTCCTCCATTCATTCATTCTTTCCTTTCTTCATTTATTAAATTTACCTTCTTTCATTCTTTCCTTCCTTTTATTTAGTCCTTTCTTCTTTCATTCTTTCCTTTCTCCCCTTTACCTTCTTTCTTTTGCCTCTTTCCATTCTTCTTTCCTTCTTTCATTATTTCTTTCATTCCTTCACTCCTTCCATCCTGCTTTTATTCTTTTCAAATTTCCTTTTCATTCCTTCCTTTATTCCTG